>OZ012704.1:84282385-84882385 GCA_963942595.1 Cylloceria caligata | reverse complement strand
GTCTAGGATCCATGGCGATCCAATCACTGTGAATCACTTGATCCATTCTCCATCGTTTCGATGTATCCGGCTCCAGTAGATTCGTAATTAATTTTTTGACGTTCTCGCTGAGCGTGTGAGCGACTTTACCGCGAAATTTCCATCGTTTGTTCATTTGCAACTCGCACAAACGCTGTATATTGGGATCGTCGAAGGGCATTCGTCTGTTCAGAATTATGTAGAGAATAATCCCGAGCGACCAGATATCAGCGATCTTCGGATTGTACGGCGAGCCACGAAGTATCTCCGGGGCTGCGTACGACAGAGAGCCGCAATAAGTGTCACTCAGGATTCTCTTTCCACGAGCATCTATCACGTAACGGGCGAAACCAAAATCTGCTAACTTGACGTTGTAATTCGACGTCAGCAAAACGTTCTCGCACTTCATGTCCCGGTGTGCTATCTCCATCTCGTGCAGATACTGCAGACCTGATAGAAACATTAGTTCTATCTCTCTCTCTCTCGCATCCGTGCGCCTTTTGCTTCCCTAAATTTTGTAGCATCCGATAAACGAATATATACAGAAGAAATACCTAAAGCCAATTGTCGAAGCCAGATTCGAGCCTGACTCTCGGCGACAGACCCGTTCTTCAGTATGAATTCGAGAAGATCGCCATTCTCGGCGTATCGCATGAATATAAAATACTTGGCGCCCCTCTGGAAGATACTGTGGACGTGGACGATATGCGGATGATTGAGTTTCACGAGGATATTGAGCTCTCGGGGCAAAAACTTTTGAACGAAATCCGCAGCTGCGCTTGACGTGTCCACAATTTTACAGGCCAGAATGCTGTTTCGTTCGGGCTCGTTTTCCGGCTTATACTCGGCGAGGAAAACCTTTCAAATATTATTAACTCGACGATTCACGATTACCTTAATTATCTAAATAAATGATTGATTAATTAATAAATGAGTCCTTGAATGGAGAACAAAAGTTAATTATTCATTTGATTAACGCTATCGGTTAATAATTAATAATAATTGTTATGATAACAGAGGCAAATCACACCTTTGCGTAGGAACCCTCGCCGAGTTTCTTCATGAGCTTGTAACCCCGTGCCTGTAACGTTACTTCCTCGGACGGCTTCTGATTGAGCTGGGGTTGCGACATGGGAGTTTGCGAACCACCGCTGGCATCCTATCCCCTCAGCTAACATAATTCACAACTGATTTCTCGTGGATACTTCTATTTTACTTGGATGCTCCAACGACAAATTGCCTCCGCTTCGAGTTTTCTGAGCATTCGACTCGTCGATTCAAGTAATAATTACTCCTACTTTCCTTCTTACTCGCTGCATTTTCACGATTATGCCATTGTGTGCTTCTTCAATTTTTTCAATTGCTGCCAATAGTGGCGAACATTGATTTTAATGATTGAAAAATGTAACTTTGAGCCTCGTAGCGACAAATTTATTTCTGCAATATTTAAAAATTCTGTAATAATCAATTACACGTAGAAAAATTACAAAAATATTTTGTAAATATATTTTGATAGAGGAAAAAAATTTTTTTATTTTCTCTATACAAATATGTCGTGCAAGTAGATATAAATGTGATGAACGAGGGATTCCCCATTGGCCGAATTTCCACATAAAGAGACAATCGATCGAGGGGGAAATCCCGGGGCGAAAACGTCGGGATTTATGTGGAATTGAATGTGGTGGTAAACAAGGGTGCGAAACGAGGTCAAAGAGAGGCCGCTAACTCCGAGAAAGAAACGGACGTGTCTCACGAATGGCTGACCTTTTGTGTGTCCATAAACTTTTACAACATATTACTCATTGACTTTCCTACCTCAGCTTTATTGGCTGATTCACATTTATACACAAAATATATTTCATTTGATATATTTAAAATTTAGGGAATAAAAAAATTTATTTTATAATTTTACTCAAATTCATATATTATGAAAAATTAATATATTTTTTTTTGTCATTGCAGAACAATTTTAGGAATAAGAATAACAAAGTGAAATGCTGTTACTTAAAATCACGAAACTCCCAATTTCAATTAATTATATTATTATTCTAATTAAATAAATTCTAGTATCAAATAATTATCGAGGAGTTTAAAGCATTTTTATGATGATTGAATAACGTCAGTGGTTTGCGGACTAAAGTCATAGAATTTAAAAAATGTCCAATGAATAATTTTTCAAATATTTCAATTCAATTGAGGCTTATATATTTGAAAGTTTTACTCTTATTCAGGTTTGTATGACCTCGAGAGGAAGGGAGCCTGAAGGTACAGGACAGTGTATTCAATGTGGTTGGAGAATAGAATCCCCTGAGCGAAGGGTTTATTTTCCAAGTGGTTTATTCTGTCGATCCTGAAGGGTGAAAAAACAACTGTAAATTTATTTATCTTTGATTTTGACGACAGGAGGCACAATTCCTGATTATACTATAATTATTATACATATATACAATGTATATATATATTACTATAATTAAGTAAATTGTTGTATCAAACCCTTATCGATGAGTTTTAGGCATTTTTATGATTTTAAATAATGACGATTTAAATTATGATGATTAAATAATGACGGTGGTTTGCGGACTAGTGAGAGATTTTAGAAAAATTCGCAATGAATAATTTTTTTAAAATTTCAACTTACTTCGGGCTTGATGTTTATTTGGAAGTTTTACTCTTCTTTAGACCCGATTAACCTCGAGAAAAAGGGATTCTGAGGGTTGCCTGCTAACTCAGTGCTACCAGGACAGTGTATTCAATGTGGAAACTTGGGGAATAGAATCCCACGAGCGAATAGATTTTTTTTCAAGTGGTTTATCGCACGTGTGCCGACAACTATAAATTTACTTAATTATCGTTGATTTTGACGGCAGGAGGCCCAATGCCTTCTAAGGGTCGAGCCGCTCAACGTCGGATAATAGTTCAAATTTTTTGTTGTTGTTTTTTTTTTAACGCAACATTCATGGTATTCGAATCATTCCATTACACGATTCAACACTCAAGTACTTTAATTGATTAAAGTCACCTTTGGTGCAGCTAAATATGCATAATGAAATTCATTTATTTAAATATAAATAATATCATTAATGATTTCGTGAAAAAATCCACAGTCTTGTTAGTTTAGGTAAACATTATAGATTCAGCTGTACAGGCAGCGATCGATGGTGGAGGCTATTTCGGAGAATTAAGTTATAGGAAAATCCAGACTCGTCGTACAATATTGAATGCTCCCGAATTAGAGGTCTTCGATAATCGTGCCTGCCCCTCCAACTTCTTTTTATTTGTATGAGTCACTTGTTTGGTAACGAGCTTATAGCAACATTTGAAAAAAAAAATTATTCCAAGACCACGCTCTACCAAAATTACTCCCTCGGGGTTTTACCCAATTCCAACCGGTTGATTTGTCCAAAAAACCAAACGATTTTCAACCGTTCTGCTACGCAACGGTGGAAACTCGGTTGATTGTACTGGTCGATCCAACTCTGGGCTTCGCTATAAGATGGTTGGAACTCTGTTAGTTCTAGTAAAATTCACCCTTAAGTTGAAATCTCGCCTGTGCTGTACGACGGCTGAAACTCGATTCATTTGTTTATTTTTTGCACAATCAATATTTTGTCCGATCCTATTCAAATCCATCGGAGATCCAACTGAAAATCAACCGAAGTAAAGGTTGGATGAGTCGGCGCGCGCTATAATAATTTGATAATAGAAAAAATGTATGATAAAAAAGAATGAAAGATGAATAATTAATGCAAATGCAACCAAGTGTGTGATATGAAATTTTCGAAAAATTCTGATGTGACGCAGGGAAATCGTCGAGCGTTACTTAATACGAAAAATCCAAACGCGACTCTTATCGCAAGCAAATCGGCGGTTCCGCGATAACGGGATAAGCGCTAGCATATATGCGCGCGCTCGATCGATACTCAACCCCCCAGGATCAGACATTTGTATATAGCTGACAGAAGAATTTATAGAAGCGAACAGATGAGTTTGGTTCTCCGAGGTATCGACATATATCTCCCACGCGTATCTTTCCTACATAAAATAATTAAAATGTTTAAAGTTTATAACTGTACATTATCAATGAAGCTCGAATAGCGATAAAATATACTACAAACATAAAAAAAAACGTGTAACGTAACAAGGTATGTTAAACGGACTTAAAAATGTTTTTTGCGCAAGACTGTGTGGAACACTTTGTACTCGAAGAGGTGAGTTTAATTTTTTATCAAGACATTATAATCATGTAGAATCAAAGATTTAAAGAATAAACTTAATAACAACAATAATAAGATACTATTTGCAAATCTAGTACTTGTAAAGACAATCGTGGTCAGCATTCTTAAGGTAGTTACAGCACACTGATTAAACGAGTGTTATTCTATGTTTAAAAATCGTTTTTACTTAACCGTTATAGATTAATCGACAGAAGTGTGCAATAATGTGTCGTTGATACGGATAAACTTAAAATCTATGAAGAAAGTGAATGATAATGCCTCAAGAAATAGTCTCGAATCAGTGAAACTATATTTTTGGTTTTGTATGTTAAGAAGACAAGATGCGGTGCAAGTTACAAATCGTTGCTATCGGTTCCTTCGTAAAAAGTATGCGAAAAATATTAAATAAAAAATGTAGCATTCATTTGTCTAGGGATTGTTGCTGAATCTATCTTAATGAATGTTTTGTGGATGTCCATATAACGATTGCACCGCAGAGTTACTGCTGCTGTTATGCAATTTTGAGCTATTTATGTAATATAATTGTCTCGTGGAATATTGATTGCTCTATGGGGAATAGAATTATTATTATCTCCATTATTAGATAAACCGAGTTGACATTTTTAATATTAGCCGATTACTTGCAAATTGAGGTTGACAAAATAGTGCGGGAACGCTGGAGAATCATCGAAAGGACAACGCGATACGGCTGGCTCACCACAGGCTCTCGGGGCCCGTCGATCTCTCGCGAAGAAGCTCACGTACTCGCAATTCTCGCTACTAAAGTAAACACAGAAACACAGATATAAAATTATAACTTTTTACCTTGATACTTTAGTAACGAATAACAATATCCGAATACTCAACACTTGGCCACAAGTTGACGTCGTTTAAGTTTTTTTCTTTATTACATCCTATTTCAGGTGGGATACGAAGATTGCAAGGAAGCTTTCCAGAAGGTCAGAAGAGCCTGCCGGGATCTCCATCCGCACTGTATCCCGTCAATCACTATAGCGGTCCTGGACGAGACGTACACGACCGTAATCATTAGGTTCGGGGTTAAATCGTCTTCGGAATATTACTCTCCCACAGTATTATTAATTCCCTCGATTTATCTTTGCAGCAGACGTGGAAGGGAGTCAAAGTGGGAAAATACATTACTGAGAGATCTACCACCAACAATATTCACAATTTCCAGAGATATATTTTGACGAAAGCGAATACACTTTGCCTGAAAATTTACCGCTAATTACTACGAAAGAAAAATTTGAAGAATAAATGACGATTGTTTTTACTTTTTCTTCTACACAAATCGCACTATATCTCTCCTCGCTGTTTCGTCAACGATCGAATAACTCGCTGACGCTATTCGAGGTACTCTACGTTTCTTAAACAACTTTTTTTTTTCTCTTGTTAATTACATTTGCCGCCGATATTGCTTTACGCATTGAATCGTTGTCGTATCGACATTCGGAGCAAAGTATCAGGCACTAATCGTCTCTCGATCTACATCGACAACTCGCGACTTGGGCGCGATAAATTCGGCAAATAGTAAAAATACACGTTTCAAGAATTACGTACGTGATAACATCGTGTAAATTTGGTCAGTGGAAATCTATCGTTTTATTTTGTTTACCTTTTTTCCGCTAATTATTTATTAATTATTATCTTGCATAACGACACTCTAAATAGACAATAATCTATCGTTACTAGAGCTTCGTCCTTAACGTAATAAGATATTACACTAAAAAGAAACTAAGAAATATTTTATTTTCATTCTTTGATGCTTTTTCGCTTTTATTCCTCCAGCAGTTTGGCACGCTCGATGCGGGTTACTCAACGATAGATCGAGAATCCTGGTCCCACAGACCTTAAATCGTAGTCGTCATTATCTTAAACGTAATAGTCTGCGCTCTCTTTGATTACGTGTCGCTATTCGTCGATTTTTCTTCCTTCTTATATCAAATTATCGAGAAATTCGTATTTTGTAACATTTCATCTCGCAACTCGCGTCTTTCTATTTCATTAGGCATTAATACGATATATGATACAATGAAATATTCAGTTGTACTTTAATAATATTCGATAAAATTGGATTTATCAATTGATTGATTAATTAATTGACGATCCATTGGCTTAATCAATAAAAAAAAAATTCGTGACTTCCTCGCTGTCTTTTTTTTACGTTAATTCACACGATAAATTATTCATCACTTCTCGTAAATAAAAAAGTGCTCCTCGATTCGAGAGTAGAGCACGAAAATCTTCGAACTTTCCTCACAAAAAAAAAAACGCCTTTGATTACTTAGGGAAAAAAATCTTCGAATCAGGTTTATATGCAGCCGATGATCCGTTTGTGCTCTCCGTCTTCAGGATCTAAAAATTGTATTGCGTTGGGATGATTAATAGAAGTAACGAGGGTGAAAGATGAGAATGCTGTTGCGATAGAAGAGAATGAACGATGAGTCGCAGTGGCGAAGCAAAAGACACTTTTTCAGTGAAACATTGAAGTATCATTTGTTTTGTTTTGTTTGTACCAAGAAGCAAGCCAGATAGAAGTAAGCATTTAATCCCTTGAGAATACTCGAGGCGAACGCTCGCAGACGCCGTTTTATAAGCGCTTTTTTCGTTCTATTTGCTCAATCTTGTAGCCCAACATTTTTTTTTTTCAGCATTAGTCGAGTTAGACTTACGAGTTAGTTTAAGAAGATGCCCTGCACGAATGAATCTGTGATATTGGTTAGATTGTGGGTGAGTTGAGATTAGGGCTGCCCGGAGTCGACGAGGGCGTCGACGGTGTACCTGGTGGCGATGCTTCCAGCGGACACACGAGATTTCCATAGTCGACCTCGCTCTTGCTCTTTTTTCGCTTTAACGTGAACTGCGATTTCTTTGGTACCTATAAAATATTTAAGTACATTAGAATTTTAGTATTACAGATTTTTAGGATTTTAGAATCTCACCTTCAATCTAGCGGTGAGCGTAAGTGGTACGAATCCAAGAGTGCTCTCCGTCTCGCGCTTATGCTGAACGACCTCCCGTCCAAGAATCTGATTGAAGTGCGTCGTGAGATGCCTCCGAAGAAGAGTCTTAACCGGTGGAATGCTTAGTATAGCCGCGAGGAGCTCGGACGTGAAGCGACCCTCGTGAATTACGAGTCCTCCGTGAACACCGGAACCGCGCATGTTCGGCGCGTACTCCGCGAGATCTACGACCCGCAGCCACTCCATCACTCGGTGATTCGTCCAAAGAGCGACGTTACTGCCATCCGCACCGTTGCCGTTTGCCGATCTTCTCTCGAGATTATCAAACTCGAAGTTTAACTCCCGCAATACCTGGATACCGCGGCGTAAACTTGCCGCGTGGAGTTGAGCCGTAACACCGAGATTCAAGAGATCCTCCGTCGTCAAACGGTGCAAAACGCGGCCGTCTACTTTGGCATTGTGGAATGCCTCCTTGTGCTGAGGAAGACCCACATCGTCCAACCAACGCAGTACCGCTGTACTGTCCATCTGAAGAAAGAATCAAAGGAAGTTGTGAAATAGAATTAACAAATAAATCGTTAACAGTATTATCGTAATCCTATCATTGTGAATTCGTAGCAAGTTAATATCATCGTTCAAACGAAACACGAGGAAAATCGCTATTTCTTTATATTAAATTTTCCAGATAATTTATATTATTGAATGTTTTTTCAAGTAATAAAAACACTACCTTCTCCGAGCCGAGAAAACCAACGCCGTTGCATCTCTCCGACTCGACGGCGTAGAGTAATTTCTTTCTGTGCAAGCTGTTTTTAATGTCGAGCTCCTTTTCTATTTGGTTTTGCGTCGCATCGAGCAACTTGGTTCCCGTGGCTCCCCATCTTCGAAGTTCACCGGCGTAACACTCGAGGCCGAGTCGTGACAGCCACTCTTCGACTTCCTCCATCGCTAATTCCGACAGGGCTCTCGGTGGCGCTTCTTCGACACGCGCTGGTACCTCACCGATCACTATTTTTTCTTCTTCGGCTAATTGGACAAAATTAATCGAAAAATACATAAATATTGAACAATAACAAAATAAGTAATGAAACCACAAAATAAATTTAAATGTTTAATAAAACAAAAACACGACTTTCAAGTCGCAATTAAGCATTTCCATTGTTGTTATTTCGCTGTTAATTATTTTTATAACTAATGTATTCACTTTTGCGTTCACGTGAACGTGGAATAAGTTGTTTCTTGAGAATTAAAAAAAAATCTGCAAGATTCGCAAGACAAAAATTCGACAGAAACTAATGACTCGCATTAGCTTTGTGTTATTAAGTTGCAAACGTATTAAAGTAAGTTGCACGCAGGCGTTGAGCAGACTTTCCAAGCAGTTTGCAGAAATATTTGATAATTCTGATAAATCTCAAGTTTTTTAATTGCGCGTTTGGGTTACGATTCTTATAAGTTATTCGAGGAGCGGGAGTTTCGTCAAACATGCCGCCAAAGTAGCAGACAAACATCATGCTCTTGCAGAGAGTTTTTCGTCGCGAGAGACGAAGTGCATAGAGACGGATATCAGATTTGAACCTAGAACTGGGGCGGACAGACATCTCGCGGATGATCCTCTGATGGCCAACGGGACGGTAGTTTGCGCCGCGGAAATTTGCAGAGGGACCTTACCAAATACCACGCCTTTCTTCGAGGTCGTCGGTGGCCTTGGAAGACTGCTGTACTGACCCGCGTGTCTGCTGAATCTTTCACCCTAAATAAATTAAAAAATTTTTTTATTTAGATAAATTGAGCATTCCACTCGGTTTCGAAATCTCAAAGAAACCTATAGTTACTTGATCAATTGACATCGATTTTATCAGAATTTCGCTTTCATAAAAAGTTATGTTTCCGTGTATCGATTCATTCTGTTTTAACAATTTTATTCAATCGATTTGTAATTGAAACAAAAATTCAATCGGAGATTACGCGATAGATCGATGATAACGAACTTACATTAGAAACGGGACTGCTGGTATTGCGGAGAGCAACGTTCTCGTGTTCCAAATTAGCTTGTCGCAGCTTCATTTCAGATAGAGAACTGAGCAGTTCGAGCTTCTGTGTCTCCAGTGCGCTTCTTGACAATGCTTCCTTCAATAATGACAATAAAAATAACAAAAGTGCATTCCCGGATCAGGTAAAAATATATATAAAGAATGTAAACCCACAGAATATAATTTGTTTCATAAAGAAAATGAATGTATACCTTCTGAAGAACATCCTCCATCTGACGAAGTGAATCCTTCTTCTCCTGAAGCATATTCTCGAGTTCCAATATCTTGCTGGATTGCGCATCGACTTGCTCCGAAAGGACTGAAACCTCCATGTGCAGAGCGCCTCGTTCGTTCTCCAATTTCCTGAGTCGCTCCTGTAAAAATAAATTCCGCAAACTATTCTGTATTCTCGTTGCGCTCGAAAACATTGCAACAAATTTTTGTCACTGCGATTGTGCATTCTTCATCGGAATTGTTAGTACAGTTTGCATTCAACACATCCGAATGTCCATCAATCGTATTAGGAGAAATTGAAACGGGTTAAAGGATCGTCACAACGCAAACTCGTGTTAGTAAAACTTTATTCAACAATTCATAGCATATTTGTACAAAAATTCTCGCGTGTATATCGTGACCAAAGCCAGAAGACCGTATTTCTCGTGTATAAGTACAGGAAATAGAATTTTCTGGGTTTAATCACGCGATGTATGTACCTCCGTGTCGTTATTGTAGTTGTTGATGTAAGGATTGCTGGCGTACTGCGGTGCGTTGAGATTCGCGTACTGAAATTGTTGAAGCGAGCAATAGTGCGGTGGCAGAGGTCTTTCCCTCTCGCAAAAGAGAAGATCGCTCTGGGATCGCGCTCGTTGATCTCTCTCGTTCCGGTTCCTCAATCGACGCCTCCGCCTGTCCAAGGAACCACTGTAACGACTACCGAGATTACTCGTTGACAGGGAGGTGACGCTAGGCGTACGGAATCCCGTGCGACAACCGTGATCCTTGGCCACCATCGGCGAAGGTTGGCTTTGCTGCGGACGTGCGTGATGCTGTTGCTGCTGCTGCTGCTGCACCGCGTGACCGTAGTTACAATACTCAAAGGACGGAGCTTCTTTCGTCGAACGAACCGCGCCATCGTTCGCCACTCTATAGATTTGCACTCTCGCGTTAATTATCTTGCAGAATTTTCTCGACGTATAAGTCAACTCAAAAAAGGCATGCGTACTCGCGGGTAATAGAAGTTGATATTGAAATTGACGGTCGAATATTTTCAATGATATTCGTAGTGAGATAAATAAATAAAATTGAGCTATTAAACTTAAAAACTACAGAAATTGAAAACAAATAATTTAGAAAATCTGAAAGATAGATGTTTAATTAAGAAAACGACATTTTACGACACATTACGACATTAAACGACCGGTGGAAGTTTGGTGACCGTCGAGAGACCGTAAAAAAAGAAAATCGTGTACCCGAGAACGTTGCTCGAGCACGGAGTTGCGTGCAGAAGCGGAAGTGTCGCGAGATGGGCAACGTTGGCACCAGCGGTACAGACATTGGGAATGCTTCCACGAAGGGCGATAGTCCTCGCATATCCGAGAAGACAATTCTGAAGAAAATGAATAATAATAGTAAGAATAATAATAATTGAAGCCTAAAGTATCTCGTAACTTCTTCTTTGATTTTCATTCGATATATCTCAACGATGTAATACTAATATTTACTACCTGACATAGACAACCCTGAGATCGGCAAATTCCACGCTGATCGTTCGGTGGACCCGGAAGCTCAACGGCCACGCCTCGTGGATAATCTTCCGAATATTCCTCACCCTGCTCCGACGTCGACGATGATCCCGACGAGTCATACGCCTCCGAAGGTGTCCAGCGACAGTCCCATCGCTTTATCGTCGACGCTGCATCCGAGGAGTCCGATTGCGAGTCTGCCGAATTTTATTGTCGTCAAAAGCCTCGACTCGCTCAGTGAAATTTGATTTCAAGGCGATTTTCACAAAGTATTGGAAAAGGTTGGAACTCTTTAAGCTTTCGGTTAAAAAATTGTTAATTTTTTAAAAATACCAAACACATTGTGGATTAAAAATTTAATTAATTATTGATATCTATAGTTCTATTATCAAGGACACTTTCTGAACTTCTTTTTATGTTTAGTTTTTCGTTGGAACATATAAATAGCCTCGTTCCAGTGATATTTTATTTAGTATAAAACAAATATAAAGAAAAAAAAAAGCTAATAAAACGATCAAAGCTTCATCGTTTTCGCACGATTTATTATTCCCTGTTGGAGACATCTCCGTTTGTTTATTTGTCGTCGAAACGGGGTGGTCGTATGACCACGTTCTTGAACTCGCCTGCGAAACTCTCGGCGAAACCATTTGCCAAAATTATCACACAGAGACCGTTCAGTGAAGCTGGTCATTAGCCAAGATAATCTGCTTTCTTCGTACTATAACAACTTGCGTTCTACTTTCGCCTAATATATCGTTAAAATGTTAATTATTGTTTCAAAAATGCTGTTAACTATAACAATCTTTCTACCGAATACATTGTAATATTTACTTGTTTGTCTTGTTGTCTAATTTGTTTGTAATTATGGAAAATTTGAATGAAACAAAAGGTAAAAAAATGAATTACACTATATTGAATGAAATGAAATTTAAGTGTAAGGATAATTTCCTGGACGATTTCAATCGAATACAGGAGTAAGAACGAGGATATGTAACAGTAATAAGCCATTAAAACAACTCAACACCAAAACGATGAAGTCGACTTCACTATTTTCACGTCCATTCAAACAATAGTATTGAATTTCCATTGTCCGATTGTTATTTAAATGGTGAAAAACGCGACCTAGGTACCGATATATTTCATGGATACGTGGAACAGGCAGAAACCTTTCGGCAGACTCTTGTCCTCTTCTTCCATTATTGGATCCAGGTCCTGGCGTTCTACCGTGCATCCATTGGTCCACGTGTTTTCCATCATGACGTCGATCCCTTCTTCCAGCTAAATAATCGTTGAATCTTCAATCCCAATGTCCGCTCCGTTGGCACATTTCTCAGAACGAATTTATACAATGACGACTCTTTGTTCGATTCTTCTCGACAAAACAATTTATTCACTCCCTGTTGATTATTTTATCTTTAATCGCTACTTCAATGAAATTTTATTATTCAAATTGGATTCACAGCAAAGTTATGGAGAAAATGTACGTAAAGTTAGTCTGAAATATCTATTTTTAAAATTAGTTCTTTATTTTTATTTCAATGTCAATGACATTGTCTGGTTGAACTTGAACGACCTCATTCTCTCTTAAAATTTAAACTCGTTTTATTCTCATTATCGAGTTGCGGTTTATTAAAATTTATTAGATCGACTTTTTAACCAAATTTCACAAACGTTCGTTTACGAAATATTTTCGTCTTAATAAAATCAATTGATTTTTCTTTTCATCGTCGATTTCTTTGTAAAAAGAATCACAAATGCCACTATAAATTGCATTCACCTGAATTCTCCAAGGTAAAGCCGCGAGAATTTACAATAATATCAAGAAATTCTAATTAATTCAAATTTCACTCTTACAATAAACTAAATCGTTTTACAATTTTCTTATTTTCACATCAAGAGCCTTTTCTTCTTGAATAATACCGATGGCCAATTTTTTTCTCACTGCTTTTAGCTTTTTCTTTTTTTTTTTAATACAGACAAAGTGCAACGACTCGATCTTTGATCACGAAAACGGCGAGGCGCGTTGTTGCAATTCGCCGCGAGTGCAGTCAAGTTACTGTGGAAGTCGGCGCGTTGGACGTCGGTGAACTTTTGAAGACGGAGCTCGACGACTGTAACGACGACGTAGTCGTATCGCCACGGGCGTGCCTTCGTCCCGTCTCAACGTCTAAATTTAACGTCACGAAAATCCTCGAGACGGCACTTATAAATAGAGAGAGAGACTGTGGTTTTCGTCCCTCTGTATACCAAAGCCTGATGGCGATGGTGGTGGTGGTGGCGGTGGATTTGTCGCCCCTGAGGCACTAGCCCCTTATTTTTCGTCTTTCTTTCTTCTCAACTGCAACCATCACTCGGTAAATAAAAGGAAACATAGTTTCTCTGACGGATTGTAAGTCTCGGGAGAGTTTCGTAGTTTGCTTTTTTGCTGACCGGTTAAAGAGCATGTTTACATGCTTCAATCTGTACAGCACGAGCAAATAATTATAATGCAGAATTTAAGGACTAAAAAGTAAAAAAAGAAACGAAATTGATTCGTGAAATGGAGTAATTTGTGAAATATTTTCTACCGATTAAAAAATAATTCTTCAGGACATTCGAATTTTGTCGACAACTTAGTCTACGTGTGGGTAGCTTTGTCCGGAAACGTGAACTCAGACGCGTTCGGCATCTCGATGGGAATAGACAAGACGCGATGCGGTACTTAGAACCGGTAATGAAACCGGATGTGTTTCAAAATATGCGCTTCCGGAAGAACTTTCTTTTTTATATAAATTTATACACTTCTACAATAAACTATTGATAATAATCTAAAAAAATTAATTATATATAGTAAATATCTTTTATTTATTCTATTCAAGTTAATTCAATAATCATTACGATTGCCACTATTTTTTTTATTATACTTACCTGCATTGAAAGAGGAATGCTACGCGAAAAATGAACGAAAAAATGGAAACAACCAGAAACTAGCGTGAACCTTAATAAATTTCATTTGACTTTCTGGAATATAGGCTAACGGCAAAGGTCTGCTAGTCGTTTATACGTACGATTCATTTTTAAGTCTCGTAGCCTCTCTTTGCCCGGTTAACGCGATGGATCTGAAGCACGGAATAACGAGTGTTGATTCAACTGTTGCAAAGCGCTGATTTGCAAACACTCCAAAGTCACCCACTTGTCCTCGAAACACTCTAATGAGACAGTTGCGAGATACAACGTTACATTTCGCGAGAAGCAAGTGTTCGGGATACAGATTCACCTGCGATCCTGTCTCAGCCGTTAAACTTTTTTATCACGTTCGTCACTCGTCGCTCAATTATTTATATTTTTTAATTCTTTTCCATTTTTTAAGCATTTGTCAATTATGGTTTATTATCTTTACACATGCGCTCTTAAACGGAGCACACGTTAAACAACGCACGAGAATTTTGTAGATTTAGATAAAAAATTTCAAGGCATTGATATTCTTTCATTAAAACTTAAGCTACCTGCGTTGTTCTATAAAATTAACTATAACAAAAGTGTGACACTCTTTCCGAATGAATTCAGGTGAAATGAAAATCGCGAGAGTCTCCAGCGCAGATAATGGGTTCACAATTCGTGAATCCCAGCAAATTTCGGGGACAGCAAATTACTTGAAACGCATAGGTTGATTACTTTAACGTCGCTACCATGCGTATTCATAGATTTTCTAACATTAGTCACCCAATTCCTACTTCCTAATAGCGTCATAAAATTACGCAATTCACTCGAAATATCTTGCCGCGATATTCTCAGCACCTCCGAAATCATTACGCATTCTCACTGAGGAGTGTTTTTTTAATATTTCGGAATAAATAGGATTAGATAGAATAAAAAGTATCAAAAAGTAATTGAAATTATGCATACAGTGAAATAACAAAATTTGAGATTTACTCTCAACGAATGATAATAAATCGGAGCTCTGGAACCGTGAATCATTGTGCAAGATAACTCTAGACCTCGAATAGCTAAATAAACTAAATGCAAACCTCCGTATCGATGTAACAAGTAATAAGAAAGAGAAAAAAAAAGCAGAACTGACCGGTTGCATCCATTGTAGCAATATTTCCACGGTGTTGACATCGGGCGGTGGTGGTGGTTTAGGTGAATTTTGAATGGCAGTGACGAGATTCCTCGCGGCATCTTTTACAGAATCTTTCCACTCGGAAGTACCATCCGCTCCCTCGGCACAGGCGCCTAAAAAGTGACAAAAGTAAATAAATAAAAAAGTTAAGTTTGCAGCGATGCTCGAAGTACGTGTGCGATGATCGAGTCGATAATGCGGGGACTTCCGAAGGGGGAGATATGAATTATACGTGTGAGACAGTTCCCAGCGCAATAACAGCCAATAGGGGACAATAATTGGCCATAAATGAGTTTTTGTTTGTGACAAACATGGGGTTGATCACATATAACGAGAGGAGAAGCGCGGAGACACGGAAAGTGGACGTCGTTTATCTCCAATTCGGTGATCAATTGAATCAACTTGGTAGCAAATTAAGTCTTTCACGTTGCGCACACATATAAATATAAATTATAGGAATTTGTTACAATTATTATGAAAATGAAAAAGTTTGTGAATATAATTGATGCAGAGTAACATAAATTCATATCATATGCATTATAATATTAACGAGAAAATAAATAAAAATTGTAATTTGATAGTAAAAACAGTAATGAAAAATAATAATTGATCGTATTTATTTACCGGAAATAATTCCGTCCATTTGCAGCAAAGCGGCTTCCAGCATTTTGCTGGCTTCGGATGAGCTTTTCGTGAGGAAAGTCGTTGATTCGTTAGCCTCCGTGCCGTTGCTCTCCTCACCCTTGCCCATGATCCGAGCCTGCAACAAAATTCATCTTATTTAAGTAATGTCCACGATAATTCGATTCGACAAGATGAAGGCTATCAATGCATTAACTCTTCGCGGTAATTGCGTTGTTTTATTCATCGTCCCAGCAATCCAAGGGCAACAGAAATGTTTATTAATACACTCGTACGAATGAATAAATAAATTGTTTGCGATTCATTAATTAATTTAATAAAATTCGCTAATAATTCAAGTAATTAGTATGCGTAAGACAGATTTTATTATGTAAATAACAAAGAAAAATATTATAGTTTATACTTTAAAGAGGAGTTTACCAGTTTCAATGGAAAAGTCCATCGCTATGTTGATAATATAAAGTGATTACGAATTGTTACAAAAAATATTGTAAGCAAGTCAGTGAGACAATAACGTTTAAATGCTTTCTTTCCAGAGGTAGAGTTGCAACTGCGACGATAGTCATGACTCTGGTGTTTCGACGAAAGGAAATGCAAACGAGGTAGGATGAGTCATTGGATGTTCCGAGGGATTCGCAGTGTCTCGGACTTCGACCCGTTTTCCGAGGGAAGAAAAGGGCAAACGCTGTCAAAAATTAAACCCGGAATAATCCTCAGAGGGAAGAGAGTACATTTCCGATCATTAGTGCGGTCGCTAAGCTCGTTAATGCCACTATACAATAGATATGTTTGAATTAACGATTAGCGCTAAATCAAAAGTCAACGGTTCGTTCGATTTCTATATACGTTGGCTCATTTTGTAAAATAAACGGTGCTCTTTGAAACTAACAGGGTTCCTTGATTTTTTAGCTCCTCAAATAGTAAATAAATTTAATAGCAAAGATAAAAATGATTTATTAATCGATCTCGAGAGAACAATTTCTTTATTGATATCTAATAAAAGAAAAAAATCGACATAGGGCGTTTCTTGCGGAGTAAGATAATTCGCGGAGACCTCGAACTAACTGTTACCAGAACTGTCACCGTTAAATGCACGTGGGTTGCGGACTTGACGTAACGTGGCGCTTTCTGTTGTCTCTTCTGTTATTTCATCGTAGTAGTAACTATGTGGGGCATATTACAATGACGTCCATGAGATCGTAAACCGCTTCCGTAAGCGATTCACCGGTACATCCATACTCGTAGCGCGATAGCTCAATCTCATGGAATAATAATAATAATAATAATAATAATAATAATAATAATAATAATAATAATGATAAAATTGAATTGGAAGATTTTGTGGTTTTTTCGCGAGTATACAAAAATGTAAAAACTCGCACAATGAATAAATCTTACCGTGCCTCTCCATGATCTCCTGTTTTAATTATTTAAAAAATGTTTGAGCACACACCGCGAAATTGCCGGTTCAAGTTGGATTCTTTAATAACTAAAAATGCAGGAGATGCAGCAGCGAGGAATCGATCAACAGGTATTCGAGAGCAACGCCCAACAGCTCGTTCACCATAGCGCCTACCGTCCGACTGCGTCTCTGTCTCGTCTCGAGTTTTCTGCCGCCCTCGTGCACTTCCCTCTCCTTCTCTTACGCTCTATTAACCATTTCTCCGACGGCAGAGACACTCGACATCGTCGTACGCGATGCTCGGACCCCCACATCATTTTTCAGTGTTTAAGTCATCGATCGTCGCTACCTCTCATTGTAACACGTTAATCAGTTATTTTCATCAATGACTCTCGAGATAAAATATTTATTTACTTGGGAGAACTTAGTTTTATCTTAAACTTGCTGCCAACTATAAATTTCGTTTATCTGTGTACAAACGGCGCATTCTCGTCGATACAGAATGTTTATTTTCTTCCCTGGAGCATTCCTTAAGACGATCCGAAACATGTATAAACGCGAGAGAGCTAGAAATAATAATACTCACGGCGGAGTAAGAGAGAAACTCTTAGACTATGTTTGACATCACCTCAAGACGGTGCGACACATTGACTGAATTAAAAAATTACAGATGCCCTATTATCACCGAGTGACGCTTAATATTTCAGACAAAAGCCAATCATTCAGTTTGGATGCGTCAAGTCATTAGTAATTTGCTTTTGTTGTAAATATGAACCGTCCCTAAGAAAATAGACAGATGTATATCGACGAAACTTTAAATACGGTAGCTCCGACGGTATGTCACATCGCTTTAACGGGAGGCACGACACCGAATGTGATCGCAGGAGTGCGAGAAAGGAAAGCAAGTTTAGAACGTGAAGATGCAAAAGACAGAAAGCGTGTTTAGCCTTCTCAGCCGAGGCGAAATGTCAACTGAGCCGTTGCGATTGCGCGATAGCTGAAATATTCCATTAATTTTTATCGAAGCGATTTAATATCTTCGTGAAAAATAAAATTGTTATGATACGAAGAATTGATATTTCATATATAACTTTCAGGCGAAATAATATTGGAAAATTATGCTTCTTAGCCCCCTCTTAACCTCTTTTTTAACTTCTGCGCCTTTGATCACCACTCACGCGATCGGTATTGATGTCGAATATATATTTTAACGAAAAATAATCAACGGGTAACGAATGGGTAAAAAAAATAGAACTGACGATAAAATTTAGAACACCTGTTGTGAGCTCATCGATGAGTTACATTGGTTATTTTCGCACACGGCATACATTGGTTTCGCAGCATATTTGGGTCAAACTCTCTCGAGTGAGAGACCCGTTGCGTCCTCTCCAGATTCCTGGACACTTGTTGCGTGTGTACGTTAATAATACAAGCAGCATCCATCTAATAGACTGGATATTACGCATAGGCGGCGGGTATGCGTAATATTCAATATTTGCAAGCGATTCAAATAATAATTGAATGCGCATATAATCTCCTATAACAATAATATTATCAATAATAAGAAAAAATACTGTAAACAAAAATTACGTTATAATTCGTAGAGACATTTGTTTTTATTATACAAATTTTTATTACAGCTGATTCCATCGATAGCTCTATCATTGTTAATATTTTTACGAGGAGATTACGGTATCCGGAGCGCCAATTTTCGAGCGGTAGAGTGAGAATTTTAAGAGTCATCAAACCGCAATTTTGGTTTATTTTAAAAGATAACCAACGTTAAAATTTTCGAGTTTTAATACAGAAATTAAATCTACCCGAATGTACAATGGGGTCCAGGGGCGGAGCTATAAATCATAGCCCAATTTACCGTGAGTCGATATAGCAACTTGGATCTTATCTATTTTTTTTTTCATTCAGGGAAGACGTGTTAGTTACTAGATGCATTGACGATAACATCTTTAAAATGAGATAAAGAGTAGGTAAATTTCTTTCCGTGATATTGAGACCGTGGTGGGTAACGAAAAGTGTTTGATTTACCGAGCCAATTCGTTCCCCACTGTCAGACATATAACAGTCAAC
Organism: Cylloceria caligata; assembly: GCA_963942595.1. Classification (NCBI taxonomy): domain Eukaryota; kingdom Metazoa; phylum Arthropoda; class Insecta; order Hymenoptera; family Ichneumonidae; genus Cylloceria; species Cylloceria caligata. The sequence goes on along the minus strand of OZ012704.1, from coordinate 84,863,166 downwards.
AAGCCTGATATTGCATTCGATTGCACCATTTCAATAGACTTTTCATGGATTACTCTTGCCGAAGATGTTTTCACATTTAAAAATAAATAGTCTTGTTCAGAAGCGTTTGTCGCTCATCGGGGCTCCGCCCCTGGATCCCATTGTACATACGGGTAGACTTAATTTCCGTATGGAAACTTGGGAGCCTTAACGTTGGTTATATTTAAAACAAAACTAAAATCGCGGTTTTATCACTTCTAAAATTGTCATTCTTCTGCTCGATGCACGCAGAATGCATGGACATGATTTGGCGCTCCGAATATCGTAATCTCCCGGTACAAATATTAACAATGATACAGTTGTCGATGTAATCAGCTTTAATAAAAATTTATATAATAAATGTCTCTACGAATTATACTCACAACGTCGGGTATATACTCATTTTTGGGTGTTTGTCAAAATCCCGAATGTGTATATTCCCAATGTTGTGGGTATAATTCGTAGAGACATTTACCGTTGCTCTATCGACTCACGGTAAATTGGGCTAATGATTTCTATATCTCGAAGTGTCCAATTCATGGATGAAACAGGATGACTGGGATATCATAATTGAGAAAAACAAAATTTATATCTTAAAAGATAATAGCGTTATCGACTTTAACGACTCTTAGACTTTTGTTTATCTCAATCCAGAGATGCTCAATTCGTCGTCAAATGTTGACGCTTCAAAAATCATAATCTTGACTGTGACAAGGCAACGATAATGCGAAAATGTTTGAAAATAAATGACGAAATACCTCAATGTTTGGGCATCCGATTGGCCACTTCCTGTTTGTCAGCTTCATACACGAGTTTCACTGAACAACGAAAGCATCTGACACTCTGCTTCCTCGGGATCACCGAACATTTATGTACGGGGCTCGCGAAAAATGTACTTTTTCATTTTTTTGTAATCTATTACCGCCACAGTTTACCTTAGGATGAAATTTGCTCGCAACAGTTTCGATGGTTACTTGTCAATGTTTTGATCCACTAATTAACGCAGTCACTTTAAACGAGGGTTCAAGGATCATTCGATAATTGTCGAGTAGAGCTGCCACCACGACACTCGCGCAACTACGAGAAGCCAGCGCACGAAACAATATAATTAGAGGTTATGAGCACTCCCGTAAAATAATTATGAGCCTTTTGTTATCCAATGATCGTTCGTTCGGTTTTTGAGACACTTTTGAGCATGTATAACAATTTTTTTATACGGAATGTTGTATTGATCTACCTAAAAAAACATCACTGAAAAATCGATTTAAAACAAAAAACAAGATTTCCATTTACACTATAAAATTTCCATTCTTTGAACACTTCGTAGACACGTAGAGATAATTCGTATTTGTCAGTTGAAAACTCTTAAAAGGCAGGAACTCTTTGAGATAAAAAATCGTGAAGAATGAGGTTATGTACGCTCAACAAGTGTGCGAGCGACGAAAAAGCGTGACAGACCGATACGCCGAGGACATTCGTTTCAAAGTCTTCGTGGTAATAATTCTTTTGAGTATAAATGGAATTTTATTTTAATGTATTATAACATTTAATAAAAATAAACAAAATCATCTCTCACGAGTTCGCAAAGAGCTTCGAAAAATGCACAGAGTAATCAAAGATATTAAAATCTTGGAGATATTTACACGATCGAGTGAACTTTTATGGGGACCAGGAGTGGAATTCACGATCGCGCACTTTACACTCGAAAGGCACTGTCGAGGCTTCGAGAGTCTGTGACTTATTTGCACAGCGCGAAGCCTTAGATAAGTCGAAGGTAAAAATAATGGTATTTTACAGTGAACGTAAGATCTGGCGAAAAAAACGAAATTCAGTGTATACACCTACACAGGCCTTCTTAGTTGGTACTGGCTCCGCGCGTGATCTTTCTCTGTATTTGTGTTGTTCTCTGTCGTAGCGTGTCATTCACGAATACACGAAATTTACACACGCACACACGCCAACAAAACGTATATATCAGAAGAGACGTAGTGTGACGTTTGACGAGCTGTCGAAGTTTAACGATAAGCAGTGCCAATCTAAACGAAAAAGTGAGGTTACGTTAATTCGTGTTTATTATCCAATAACCGGGAAAAAAATCATCGAAAATCAAATGAAACGGACTCCTCGATGATTCTTCGTTCATTTCTGTTAGCCTCGAGATGTTTTCGCTGATAATCGTTATCGCGAAGAGCTATTTTATAATCTACGATTGAAAAACAATGGATTGGCAACAATGGCGCGAATCACGATATCGGTGAACGAGAAACACACGTATACAGCTACTTCCGTTACATTTTATTTGTATAGCTGTGTGTGCTCTTGCGGTGCTGCTGCTCGCCGTTGTCGTGTCGTCGTGTAGTAATAATAAAAAGGGAATAAATAAAAAAAGGTCGTAAAAGGATGTGCGGATTCGTACGTAGGTAAAAGCGCGGTGTGATCGACGAGTGAGAGAAATTGTTGTTTCGAAGAGTGCGCGATTCGAGTGAGAGGCCCGTCGCCCGTGGAATTGAGTAAGTACGTGCGGAGTGATATTCGACTGAATTCTATCGTAGTATTTGTGTCAAAATATCCACCCAGTAGAGACACCAGTGGTGTTTTTCCATTATTATTTTATCAGAGATGTAGAATGAATTCGGTTGCCGTGTAGAAACGAGTATCTATCTATTTACTACTATTCCGAGGCTCTCTATTGCTATATACTTTCCACGGAAAAGCCGCGAAAACTACGTCACGAGTGACGGATTCGGTCAAAACTGGGACAAAGTGCAGTGCACTCTGGCATTGCGCTCTACCACCAGGTGTTTCTATGCCGTAATCTTCTCAGGATTGGGTAATACACCACCTCTCGCCCGTGTACGTACCTACCCGTTGCACCTTGCTCTCGAATAACTCGAGAGAGCTCTCCGTGTCTCTCACCACCTATCGAATACATTCTCTCTCTTGGGTGTTTCGAGCATTCGCTCTCGCTCTCGCTCTTGTTCTCTTTTTATCTCTCCCTCTTGGTTTCTCGCTGTATATTTATTATTACCTTACCTATTATTCGGAAAACTCAACGACGGTTATTGTCAAACGCTACGGGCTGAACGTACAGCACTGACAGGTACTCGAACGGTACTCGATATCAATTGTTTCTCCGATGTATTTCACACATTTTTGGATTATTCTCGTTCCCTTTCGACACTCATTTACACATCGAGAAATTCTAAATTAGACGTTTTTTGTTTGTCGAGTGGATTCTTCATTTTCGGGAATAATATCCATTGCTCTTCGGAGATTGCATTGACATAATTCTTTCGACTAATTTGTGCTGTGATTTCGAAAATTTGCGATTATTGGAACGACGCAGTGTTAACTTGGGAGGATTGTTCGCAACTAGGAAGATTCGGTGTGCAACATTTGAATTACTCGCACAAACCTTGGTGTTCTGATTTTTTTATACTCGTTTAGCTCGAATAGTCATTGAGTTCCTTTACCTTTGTAACCCTGATGATCTTTTTTAGTCAAAATGTGTGCATTGCCAAGACTTGATATTTTAAACCGTAGATCCAAATCTTCTTCTGGCCATAGTGTTTAGATCGAGCTTATGCTTCTGTCTAATAAATTTGGGAATCAGTAGCACCGCGATGCACGACTCAGGGAAATTTTCAATACATTGTGGAATTAGGTTCTTAAAAACTTTTGTTCGCCAATCACCGGTAGTACTTTCTCATTGTGGTTCATGGTTACCGGAATAACAACACTAGCTACTTAAATGGATGTCGTTAGTCTTTTCCGTGTCTCTGTGTCGAGACTTTAGAACATCGATTCACAGCGCTGTTTTCGGATATGGCTAACTTAGATTCATCGACTATACACGATATCATTGTGTATTGTTAATGTTGCTATAACTGTAATGACTATGCCATTATTCACAGAGTGCTGTTGTTGATTATGTCATATATATACGCTTTCTGTGAAAAAAGGATCTCCTCTGGATAAATGATTAAATAAAAAAATTAATAAATTAAATTAAAATTATCAGGATTTAACTAAATTGTCACAAAGTTCTTGGAGTTTGATTCCTTTGGTCGTCGAATTGTTTAATAAAACTAAAATTGATACGAAATTTTCAATGTTGTTTGTTAACTTGAATTTATTTTGTAAGTGCGAATCTGAAATTATGTTGGGCAAGGTAGATGAGGGATCCAGGATAGTCTCACCGCTCTCGGTATCATGTCAGATGGGATCGACGGCGGTGGCGGGGAAAATGAGGTAGATTCTCATTCCTCTGTGCACGCCGAACCTGGAGATTCGTCCAATAACAGAGAAGACGAATCGCTGGATCCTGACAACGAGTCTGCTCTCAACACCAATTATGACAGCAGCGACGGCGCAGTGCCAGCTTTCAGGTTTAATAAAAATGTTCACTATATTCTATCTAAATTAATTTTGAACTCACTCAAACATTGGACATAAGTAGCAAAATTTTATTAACGACATATGGCAATAGGTAAATTATTTTTATCAAGTTCTTTGAACTAATTATGCGTTTTTATTTTATTTAATCATAAATATTCAAATTGCAGATGCGACCGCTGTGACAACTATGAAACTATAAACAAGACGGCGTTTTGCGCACACCAAGATCAGTGTCTTGCGAGCGGCGAAGCAGGTGAGAGTACCGAGGGCATAGAAGGAACTGAGAATGATGGCGACGGGGATGAGGGACACTCGGGTCACAGATCACACAGAAAGATGTTTGAGTGCGACGTTTGTAACATGAAGTTCTCCAACGGAGCTAATATGAGAAGACACAAAGTGAGATATTTGTTTAAAATTAAAAAAAAATGGTTTTTTTTTAATATGACAAAAATATAATTACTTCGACTCGACGCGCGAATTAAAATTGTTTGTTTTTGTTCAGATGCGACACACGGGTGTAAAACCGTACGAGTGTCGAGTCTGTCAGAAGAGATTCTTTCGAAAGGATCATCTGGCTGAACACTTTACGACCCACTCAAAAACATTGCCTTATCACTGTCCGATATGTAACCGAGGTTTCCAAAGACAGATCGCTATGAGAGCGCACTTTCAGAATGAACACGTAGGCCAACATGATATGGTGAAATCATGTCCGCTCTGCAACTATCGAGCTCCGACTATGAAGTGTCTGAGGTTACATTTTTTCAACCGGTTAGTTGAATATTGCAATTTTCAGAATGTTGAGATCAATATCTTTATAAATCTCTTTCAAGCTCGTTTTCATCCGCTTTTACCGAGAATTAGTTTATTTAATTTCTATTACATTTCCATTGCAATACTGTTTATTGCGAATAACTTATGATGATTACGAATTCAGACACGGAATAGATTTGGACAATCCGGGACCAAACAGTTCAACGTCGATAATGAACAGTTGTTCGCCGGGTGAGGCAATGCCTTTGGCTCCGCTGTCGGACAGTGGTGACAGTACGGGCAACAGATCAGCGGACAACGCGACTCCTCCGATGCATTTTCTCACGCCTCACGTCGAGATATCGATTCCTTATCCGGAACAAGCGGCCGGACACCGCGATCAGAGTCCTGCACCGTTGAACGGTGACAGTCCGAACAGCCCGCAAAGCGCGGACAGCAACAGCAACGCACCGAGCAGCAGTCACCATCAGCTGTCAATCAACAGTGCGACTATTCATCGGTACGTTCGCTTAAATATTTTTACATAATTTTTAAAAGGTTTTCTCGAACGATAAAATATTTGAATACTTAGAAATGTTGGAGGAGGAGACGAGGCTATAACGCCATCGATATCGCTGATACCGATAAAGCAAGAACCGAACGGCAATGGAATCGACGAGAGCGGAGCTACGTCGAGCCACTTGTCACCTCTGCCGTCGTTGATCAAGGTATCCCCGTTAAAATCGTTGTTACGCGATGATCTTCGTCGCAAATTAACTACCACCTCGAACAACAATCACAATAACAACAATAATAATAATCACAACAATAACAACAACAACAACAGTTCGAGCGGTAATCCACATTCGCGAGGCGAGCCGCCGACGTCCACGAGGCCGGATCCTCGTACGAGCGGCTTGCAGTGCACCCACTGTAGAATCACATTTCCCGACCAAACTCTATATTTTCTTCACAAGGGCTGTCACAGTGACAGCAATCCGTGGAAGTGCAATATATGTGGCGAACAGTGCTGCAATCTTTATCAATTTAACTCACATTTGCTGAGCAAAAGTCATCAGTAGCGATGACTATAAAGGGAGACCATCATCGGAGAGAGTCGTTTAACGTACCATTCGTCGACAATAGTATCGACTCGAACAAGTCGCGATTACTCGTACAGCACGGATACGTTACGTTTGTTTCTCATAGATTATTCGGGTAGTCCTTCGATTATACCCGTTTAGAACAATTTTACTTTTATTTTTGCAGTAACGAAAATTCAAAGTCCGATAAGTGGGTGAGATTTCAAGATTTTTTTTTGATTTTACAAAATAATTGCAGAAAGTTTGGACGAAATGTATTTAGTAAGGATTTGCATTATGAATATTCGGATATTTGAGGAACTATAGCAAGTTCGAACAAGAGGAAAATTACGTTTGGATATAAATGCTGTTTCGTCGCGTGCTGTACCGGTATAAAGTGTATAAAGATATTCGCGTAACGGGACAAATCGTGCCTTTATTGAAGAGAAAGAAGAAGAAAGGGAAGAAGAAGCAGCAGCAGACAAACCGATGAAGATAGGAGATAGAGAGGGAGTAAGATGTAAAAAAAAATATAATTTTTGCCAACACACTCACTCGTCCATCGTGCTGTCACCACACGAATGATCCGTCCAGTAGGGCTTCACCGAATTATTCCAAGCTCTGTTAAGCATAGTCTATATAAATTAGTCGATAGACAAAGAAAACAAAAAGAAAATAAAAGAAAGAAAGAAAGAAAGAAAGATGTGTAGCGCAAGTAAGAAGAGTCGGGAGGAGTTGCGATTTTTCGCGAGACAGCCCCTCACCCGAGCACACACATTAGTTATCTAGAGAAAGAGATATACGAAGAACAATAAAAAGATACGTTAACGAATGTGAAAATGAGGAAGGTTGAAAGTGGAATGAGAACAAGTTTTTAGATAATTCGTGAAATTACGAATAGAAAATCGTTTCGAGATGTTCCCTTTGTGTACCTTCCCAGGAAAAAAATTATGTAAGTATATATGAAAGAAAAATATATATTACGTACGTCGATACGTAAATCTTTTTTCACTGGAATTTCGATCCAATAACGTAATATACTAGAGTCTTTGAGTGCTACCTCTTTACCAGCTTTTACCCCCTCTACGATGCCTCAAAGTGCCGCATAATAGTACTTTTAAAAAAATTCAAATTTAAATTAGATAAATGTGTGTATTTAGCGAAATCCGTGTATCGAATTTTGAGGAGATTCGGTCGGCGCAGTCTTGGCTATTGAAAAATAATAAAAAAACACAAGACTTTAAGCAAATTTTCCAAAAAAACCAATCAGTGTTGGCAGCAGTTCGAACACAAAGTGTTTACGGACGAAAGAAAAAAAAACTGTAAATGATAATTGTATGTATAGGATAGCCGATTTTATGGCGATTATCCGCAAGGTATAGATATAGGTATCGTGCCCTTTTTCTAAGGACAATCCACGCTAACATCGAACGAGATGTCTGATTTGATTTACGAAAAATCGATTCAAAAATGTAAATCACAAAAAAAATGCCATCAACTCGACAAAGATTTATTTAATTCGAGATTTTAAACGAACGAATCTCCTTAAAACAATATACCGCTGATTCGACGACCTCTTGGTCAAATTTTTCTTCGTCTCACGATAATTCAAACGTCTCGTAGTACTTGTACAATCCACGCATCTATCCAACTCGACGTAATACGTTTTATCTCGGCTTTTATTCTTATTTTTATGCAACGCTAATAGATTTCGTACGTTAAAAGCGTAGACATGTTGCAGAAAAAAGTATTTGCTCGATTGTAGAACTACGTACTATTTAGTCGAGAGGCTCGTTAAAAAAAAAGACCAAATGAAGGTTCGTCGAGGTCGCGTTGAGCACAGTCGAGAGTTTCAGCATTTCGCCTCCGATTAATATTTTATATATAAATATTTGTACAAAAGAGTATTAGCGAGTGAGCGAGAGCGAGAGAGAGAGAGAGAGAGAGAGATGAAAGTGAACGGAAACGATTTAAATGGTATATATATAAATAATATATATACATACACAAATACACACACTCTCACGAATATATTATATGAAACTATAAATATATATAATTGCGTCACGGAAAAGAAACACCGACACTTATTATACACATAAGACATACTGCTGTAAATGGTTGTAGTTATTTAATAACTATTCTGTATATCGAAGAATATTTAATTAATTAATTAATTAATTAATTAATTAATCAATTGATTATCAATTTTATTTATTAATTCGTAAGTAATTTATTGTCTTGCATTCCAAGAAAGAAAGATATAATGTTAACAATGCGAGTGTTAAACAGTTAGCAACCAATGACGGTTCGAAATTTTACGCAAGTGAATGGTTAAACGCTGACGCGGCAAGCTTTTGTCTGTTTTTTCTTTTCTTTATGTTTGGCAAATGTATAGAAAATCCGAACCGAATTTACAATTAGCGTGATCGTGGGATCGTTCCAACCGTCTGTAAAATGTTTGAGAATTGGAATGTTCGACAATTTCTTAACAAGTTCACTGCTGGTGATCCACTTGTTTGTATAAAAATTATTATTAATTACTGGCAAATACAAAGAAAAAATTATAACAACGGGAATTCCGGGACAATCTCAGATAACACGAATCGTCGATGACATCTTTGAGACATTATTCACGACTGATGATCCGTAGACGTTTTACGCGTTTCCGTGTTATGTGGGAACGTTTGGTTTAATAGCGACAAGGCCGCAAAGGATTATGTTGTTTTTGCGATCTTGTGTGTCGTCTAATTTGCAGTAAACCAGCGGACTTGTCTGAAAATTAATGATTTCGATCTAACAAGAAAATCTTATATGCTTTAATAAAGTTAAGAACGAATTATTATTTTATAGCACCAATTTACAATCGAAATTGAACTTTAGAAAAGAAATCATTGGTCCCGTTCGAATCGTCGCAGCGACGAAAAAACTTTTAGATACCTTTTACATAACCAGCGCGTGTTCATCATATTTTTGTTTCAATTGTAAGAAAAATAAAACAAATAAAAAACACAGATGCCGAATAACTACGGGGTTGAGGAGAATCGCGGCGACTCGAGGAGTTCCGTCAAGTGCCTGATCGTTGCAAAGATAATTTCTTACGATTCTTGTCGCGTCTCAAGCACGTTTGTTAAATTCAAATTACTGTAATATACGAATGCTTTGAAATTCCGATTGTAAAATAAAAGAAATAAAACGAGAAAAAAAATGGGGAAATATCGAGAAATGGACCAGATGCAAGCTCGAGCTGAGGCAAATTCGGGATAGGGTAGATGCGCTTTACACTGTGATCACGTTTACAAAGAAAAAATAGTCTTAACATTAGAGGATATAATAGAGAAGGGAGGGAGAGAGAGAGAGAGAGAGAGAAAGTTTTATTGCCCGTGATTACGAAAATATGATGAATACCATGAACCAACAACAACAACAAAAAACCTCGTGAAACCGTATAAGAAAGAGAAAGGATAACGCGTAAGAGAGATAAATAAATAAATAAATAAATAAATAAATAAATATTTAAAAAAACAAGAAGCCTTAGGTGCACGCCCCGCCCACTTATTTATACGACATGTAAGAGTAAAAATATATTTAATTGTATAAGAATTGAAAAAAAAAAAAAGCTAAAAACAAACATATTGTTGATGTTACTACGGTGTAATGGGTACAAGCTACAAATACATAGTGATTATGTATATAACGCAATTGATGCTGTTGTATTTAAAATCCTTCTACCGCATCCAAAAATCCATCAAATGTTTATCATTTTTCTTTAACATTAGAAAATATAATTTTTTTTTGTCGATACTAACTTTGTTTTTCCGTTAATGTTAAAACGAAAAATAATATGCTAAATTATTAAACAGGTTGTTAAGGAATAACGTCTGTGTGAAATTGTACCGAACGAACGATACACGGGAGAACGAAATCCGTATTTATCGTGAGAAATACATGAATACGGAAACTGAGACGTCGTAATTGCATTCGCGTTTATTTCTCTTATTAATTAATAATTAATCGATACAGAGAGCATTTATATTACAAGTCGTATTAAATCTAAGAAAATAAATAGTTTTCGAGGATCTCGTTCGGAGTCTTGACACGTTGCTCGAGTTTGTTTCGAGCTACGGGACTCCGAGTCGAGCGTTACTCTTTGCGCAATACTCTGGCTCTCTTTCGTTTTTGGACGAAGTCGAGAATGTTCAGACATTTTTTAAAAATTCTTGCGATATGATGCGATACCCCTCGGTCGGTAACGTTAGTTTTAATGCAAATTTCTCCGCCACGGTTGACATTTCGCATAAAAGAGGAGAACGATAAACCGCGTCTCACAATTCTACGGACCATCGCTATCGTCTTTTAGAAATTACCGATGGAACAATTCTGCCATACCCCTCGCACGTATGGCGATTCGAGGGAGACAGACGATATGCAACACATCGTACGAAGGTGAGGCTCGATACCGACGGTTCACCTCAAGACTTTCAACACATTTTTCTTGAACCCAGATTTTTGTACGAACATCGGAAGAATGGAGATGTTTGAGTTGTGGGGATCTAGGTACGAGAAAAACGTGTTATAAATGTATTAGCTCTGTTTCTCCCGCACTTGCGGATTCACGGACCATAGTTCACTCGAACCTCCCCTTAAGGGCATAAATACGAAAGAAAAAATAAAAAAAACAAAATATTCGTGAGGAAGGCTCATCGAGTCCACATTCAGGTTATTTCACAACGCTTCTTCCGGGGTCAAGTTGATTCTTCGTTGAATGTTTTCGATGATTTACTCTCGATTGGCCTTGTGACTGAGACTGCTCTCGATATTACGATGAATTCGAGCGATCTGCGAGCGTTTGCTTCTCCGTGTCTCTCCCTCCTCGATGTACAGGTTTCCAGCGCCAGTTTCCGGCCACCCAGCCGTTACCACTGGGGTCTCCCGTTTCCGGTCTGTGGACAAAGAGCGGACGTGAGAGATCGTGAGTGGCCAATAAAACCGAGCCATGAACTTTATTGCCTCGGACGCGAATCACAGTCGAGTTAAGTGTTCCGGGGTCGAGTACAGTGCTCGAATATAGTTATCATTTCGTTGCCTGACAATCGCCGCGTCTTTGCATCTCCTGACACTCGGCACAACACAAATCTCGTCTGATAGTAGATTTAAGAAAATTGATACCTCTGAAATTAATAGTCGAAAGTACTATTCCTACAAAAGCTTCTTTACCCGACACTATTATACTGGCCATCTACCAACGTAACTAGTTTTTCTTTCGCACGGAATTACGACTGCATCCAGAACTAATTTTGTTCGTTATTAATCAATATTTAAAATGATATTTGGATAACAAGGGTAGAATTTTTTTTGTCAATTTTTCTAGATTTAAAAAAATGGCATTATCGAGTTTTGAAAGTTTATAGTTTGTTTTCTCGACATTCAAGTTATTGCAACAATAATAAAAATGTCGTGTGAAAAAATCGATGATACGACTAAACATTTTTAGTGCCGAAAAAATGAAAAAAATAATATCATCGTAGTCCAACGATTCGCACGCAAAATATCAATGATGCCCGGTTTACTTCGATCGCGTAACGGGAGTTTAAATTTCAAGAATGAATCCCAATATTCAATCGTGCATGCGGGAACGGAAGATTGTGGAACATCGCGTGATATGAAACGCTGAATGAAAGCCACGCTGAAGCGGGAGGGAACGAGCATAACGAAAAAAAAACTCGTGCGAGTAGGCTGTACGCGTACTCGACGTCGCTTTTTCCCTTGCCTCTCTCTCCCTCTCTCTCTCTCTCTCTCTCTTTCTCGTCCTATGTATAAGCTACGTAACTCAGCTACGCCCTATTCGTCGATCGCATTCATTCGTATTCCGTGCGCAAATCACGTGTAACCGTTTCTCTCTCTCGAGGGCGCGTCGATTGCCCACCAAACTGATAATCGTTCTGCGCGACTTAGTCGTACACGCGTTTCGCTTGCTTATCCAGTTAATATATTGTAAATATTTTCAAATCAATAAATCAATTCATTAAATATTTAAACAAAACGTTGTTGGAGTATTGAAACTGTTATACTTCAAAAAATTGGTTGATATGAATATATTTAAAAAAATTCTTTCACGAAATCGATAGTTTAAAAGCTCAAAATAGCTTAAAAAAAAATTATTATAGAATTAATCGCGAGTACCCGTAACTTACCCAGCAGTTTCTCAAGATATTGGCACCTGGTTTCGGGATCACCAGGATCCATCGGTGCTCCTGCGGCCAGTTCAGCGAGTTCGGCTTTCACCATCAGGTTCAGTCTAGCCGAGATCTCTTCGAGTCCAGCTATAAATATTCAAAAGAAAAAGAACAATTGAATTAAACAAATTAAATATAAAATAAAAGATAGTGAAAATTAAAAAAAAAAAAAACAAGAACAAATAAATATTAAAAATATTAACGAAATATTTTTGTGCAATTTCGTTTCACCGCTATAAGTATTTGCTTTCGAAATCCCTTTTGGGATAAACACATTGGAATAAACTGTTGGTTAAAACCGTGTACTACGCGATCAACGAGATACAGTGAGCACGCGAAACAAATAATTATTATTATTGTTATTATTATAGGAAGTCATTGAGAAGAGACGCAGGAAGCTTGCATTAACTTCGTGATTATTCATTGGTGAAACATCGACCGTACGAGTCTCGCCCGTTTAGCTCCTAGGAAGTTATATATTGCGACACGTACGGTGTCCGACTAAACGTTTGTTATACAAATCACTTGGAATGTATATTACGAAAGTATAAAAGTTACAAAGGATATAGGAGCTGTCGCACAATCTGATCGAATAATTTTTTCCAATCGAATTACATTTTTTAGTTTGCATTTATTATATCGTTTCGATATCTTCAATAATATATATTATTGTTTAAATAATTTTATATTAAGATGTCCCTTGTGAAATTTCATGTGACTATAATTTTTTTTCAATACGATTAATATACGATTAAAGGAAATTAGCTAAAGCTACGTATTAAAGAAAATTGCGTTTAGCTCGAGCATTTCGCATAAATAAAAATAATAAATGATAATATTACTTTAATAAAAAAAATTCTTATTAAATTCATTGCATCATGTAATAATACTAAACAATGTGACAATTTGCTAAGTATCTATAAATTAATTGAGAATGCACGAGAGAGAGCGTCGATGCTAATGATTTGGTTGCGGATTGCGCAATCATTGTCTTGTCGATAATGTGACCGCACGTGTAGACAATTGTCGATTGATCTCGGCGCATAAACGACGGAAGTAGGTACATTCGAGTCACTTGTCGCTGGATAAATTTCTCATGGTACTGCTTTTGATTTATCGAATAGACGAAACGAACCCCAACATATTTTTAGTAAATCAGCAATGTTTTATTAACTCGAATTTAGGCTAATTGCACGACAAAAAAAGCGATCAAGAAGGAAAATATAGTATTTTTTTTGTAGCCTCCGAACGCGTTGCTAATGCATGCACTGTGATACATGTTAAAATAATTCATTCTAACTGGAGATGCTGTGGAATGCGGAGCACACGCGTAACAGCTTTGCTATCCCGAGGCTCGAGCATCCTAATCGGTTGTAAAGGCGTTGGCTAACAAGACGACTCAACGAGTAGCGTTTCTCGCATCGCCGAATTGTCAAACCGAACAAGAGATCTCTCGATAAAAAGCGTTTAGTTGAGATAATAAATAATTTTTTATTAATCTTGAGAAAGTAATGAATATTTTCGGTACGAGTACAACGTCATTTGTATTCTTCTGGGATGACAATGCTGTACGACAGATCCAACACTTTGCATTCCGTATGTGCTCACTTGTATGCAATAATTCAGTTCGCGCGTCGCATGCATATTCATTCACGCGACAACCCGTTGTAAATTTGTGTCCCACGGTTAGGCGAGTACGCGAGATGTACGCGTTACGATAATATTCGTTCGTGATGAGGAGGACGGGGAGACGAAGAACAGAGAGGGAGTATTCCGGTGTTGAAAACTTTCGCGTAATGTTCTTTATGCAAACGCTTGTAGTATGATTGTACGAACACGTCGTACAGATCGTCAATTTTTGTCTTATAATTTATATACTTTTTCTCTTGTCATTAATCGACATTTAAAAAACAAAAATCTAGAAAAATTAATGAAAACTTAACTAACAAAGAGAAATCGGCAAAGAAGAACCTTGGACCATTGCTTTTTCGGATTATTGTCCACCTTTCACAAAGTCACTTCTATCAAGAAATATATTGATGGATTTTGGCTTCTTAATATAGAAACTATGTAAAAGGTGAACAATATTGAGTAAGAAATCTGAAAATTATTAGTTTACAGGGTATTTAAAATATTTACGGTGTTATCGATTCCCTATCTCTCGAACTAGAACAAGAGACTCCGTCTATCTCTCTGTTTTCCTTGTTCTCGTAATTTGTAAAAGTTAGCGAGTCAACGATTAAAAAAAAATTATCAATTTCATAAATTTGTATACTTATCGTCGATACGAGACAAATTCAATGTTAAGCAACCCTGGTTATAACACTTCTGTAGAAAATTTCAGTTGGTAGTTAAAAATTTACACGAGATAACGTTTAACTGATAAAATATTAGTGACTGTTGATTATAATTAATTTCACCACGACGAAAAAGTTGTATTTGGTCCACCCGCGTTCGTAATTTCAGCCCAAAATAGTTCAATTCGTCGATAAATCGGGTGATTGATTTTTTTTTACGCAAGGTACACAACGGACATTTTGTACTTGGCTTGATTTTCGGATTATTCAGCGTTTATTAATTACCGTAACGAAGCATCGTCTATGAGAAAGGGAAAAGTATCGAAACTCGATAAATGTCGCAAAGTTGGATAAAGATTTGGTTAAAAATCGTTAATCGATAATTATTGAAATTGACGCGGTCGAAGCGATTGGAAAAACTTAAAGATTAGGAGGATGGACATTGTACTTGATTAGAAAGTGTGCCGGACGCGTAAACATCATTATATTCACGACGCGAACAACGTTCGTCGCTTGGCCGCACGTCCTCGAGAGGCGGAGGCCGCGCGCGACAAACGGCAGCTAGCGCTTCCCGAACGCTTTTCTCGGAACGAATCGAACAAGCGGCGTTTTATATCGG
This sequence comes from Cylloceria caligata, assembly GCA_963942595.1. Lineage (NCBI taxonomy): Eukaryota > Metazoa > Arthropoda > Insecta > Hymenoptera > Ichneumonidae > Cylloceria > Cylloceria caligata. The sequence continues at coordinate 84,847,760 of OZ012704.1, read as the reverse complement.
CCCTTTGTGCCGTAAGACGAATTCCGACGGGTCCGGATGAAGGATGTTGCCGTGGGCAAAGGCCAAGGCGTTCGAAGAATTTTTTGGCCCTACTATATTCTTTAAATCAATAAGATGCTCGTTCACGTACGAAAGTAATGTCTTAAATTATTGTTGAAACGATCATCAATATAAATGTTAATTAGTATATAATATAATATATAATATTTGATAGCCTCTGTTCAATTCTCCATATTTCAACTTACTAGAAAAAATATCTTATTAAAAAAAAATAATAAATTCTTGTAAATGTCGTATTAAACGTGAATAAAATATATAAAATATTGACGTACATAAAAAGATAGCCGAAAGTCATCCGCAAAATGAGATAAGCGTGGAAGAAATATCGCGACGAAGTGCAACCTTCTTTTATATAGATAAAGCAATGTGCAGAGAGCGAGAGAGTCGAACGCGTGAGACGGGATATCCGGAGCCGGGTAGATCGAGCCAAGATGCGAGGGGAGGCCGTGATCGGCCCTCTAATGAAGAATATCTCGTCTCGCATTTTAAAGGACTTCTCATCGGCGTTGTCCAACATAGACGGTGCTTCCATCGACTCGGAAAAATCTTTGCTACACGCCGCTATCGAGGATTCGAAAATCCTTTCATCGTCTTCGACACTCGAAAAATTTTGCGTCTTTTCCGCAAGCGACCTCGGAGTCAATCTCGTAATTAAAAATTGGAAGTGCTGACAACAAAAGTGTTTCGAAGGTGTATTCGAGTCTTCGGGAAAATTATTATTTTTTAATTTCAAATGCATATAGCGACGACGATATCGATGCATTAATTTTCACTGTAGCGGAATAATACCTGGTTCGAAGTTTCTCTTCATTCGTCTCCACTGTCTGACATAGACGAGAGCCGAGCATCCGGCTACGAGAAAGAACACGATGCACGCGCAAACGGCGAGGACCAAGGCCCCGCTCTGCCAGTCCCAAGGAATACTGGCCTCGCCGCTAGTTCTCCTCTCTCGAGAGTCTTCGTACGAATCCTGCAACAAATTGAGTTCTATCATCATCGAATAGACGATAGTTGTGTAAGTTTTATTCTTCTCATTTTATAACGCAGAGATTCCAATAATGTTTCATTAATCGTTGCAACATATTTGTTCTTAGTTTTAAACAACTGTAAACACCTGGTATGACTCTACCTTTTTAAAAAATTTATTTATCGCAAGAGTATACCACTTTTTTGTATCGATTGAAACTATCAAAACGGGTCTTGACCGTACTGTTTAAAAGCGTACTCCTTTTGCTTCCTCGTGGAGGAAGCTTTGTTTCTGTAATTTTCATGTTAGGATAATGAAAATTGTCGATAAAGTGTAGAAAAGTGTGTGGTGCAAGGTTTCCAAAATCCAATCGTCCATAACTTGAGAAGCGTCGGAGGAATCGGGCTTAAATATGATATACAGCCGTAAGTAGCAACCCCTTTTTGATCGTCGTGATTATAAGTATGTAGAAAGTACGACTGCTCGTTCAAAAGTAAAAAGAAAGCAGCAAAGTATAACCCCGCGCGTTGCTTCTACATTCTTTCGGTTCGTCGTCTACGAAGCTTCCTCTATGAGAAAGTTAAAATTGATGAGCGAACTTTCTCACGGGGTAGGTCGTATCGGCGACCGACCAAAAGAGCGAAGAAGCAACGCGCAAGCTAGGTTTTACTTTGTTTTTTACTTTGTTTTTACTTTGTTTGCGACAATTATCGAAATAAATTACCTGAAAATCCGCGACTAGTGGAAATCCATCTTCGTCTTCGATATCCCGAGTGACCTTGAGGCTCTCGTCGAGGTTCCCGGTATCTCGGTCTTCCAAAGTTTTTCGTCGCTGCTCCTCGGGTTTGGAAAAGCGCCAAAGCATTTTCGACGTGACCGCGTCATTGACCCTCTGGCCCGTCTCGGGTTTCCTGCGCGATGAGAGAAAGGACCAGTCCAGCTCAAGGGCCGAAAGAGGACCGCATATAGCGTCTTTGTGAACCGCGCAAGGACTAAGCGTAAACTCCGGGGCGCATTTCGTGCAGGGACTGCACGTGGAATTCTCCGGCGACCAGAACTCCCATCCAGGCCTGCACACAGGAAATATTTCTGTCGAACAGACCGACCGGGATACGACAACGAGCAACACCGTCAGCCTCACCGTCGACAGGCCCGGACGTCTCAATTCGCTCGGCATCACCTGAATTAAATAAAAAATATTGTTATCAAAGCATCCGTGTAAAAAAATATTTTTATTTAGGAATAAAGAAAAGCAAAAATAAATTAAACGAGTCGTTAAATAGGATGCAACGTTTGACTCGTGTGTACGCACAGAAGAAAAAAAATTCGCATCTCAACTGAACGAGTACTTAACGCGTTATACGAAGATGAGGCGGATGGCAAAAAGAGCGCAAGAGAAATAAGAAGAACTGTAATTCGTAACAATAGTGCACGACACCCAATTGTCAAGTTTAAGAGAAAGAGACGGGGCAATCGTGCTGGAGCCACTGCACTACGTACAGCGAGTTACGTGTTTGCTGGATGAATAAAAATACAATGAGTCATATTCATTAATCATTTAATCAAGCGTCAAGACTCAGGCCGTCACTCTGTGCATTTAACGCCAGTCGGACGATAGCTCGGAATGTAGAGAACAAACTTTAGGGTCTCGTAGACCGATAAATCTTAAAAATATATTATAACAATATTAAAAAATATATCAAATATTATAATTTTTATATATTTTTAGATTTAACGAGGACTCGATACATGCATTGTTATTGATAATCGAGTACTCAGGATTCTGGATATATTTAACATCTAATTTGTATAAATAAATTACGAAAAACAAATTATTTAGAAAATATCTTGGCCAACGTTCATTCACATCCGATCGTTTGGTCGTACGATACTCGAATAAAGAGGCCATCCGCATTGAGATTGGGAACTCTGATCGTAGTGTAGTAATTTCTATATAACGTAACGGTGCACGTTAGACACGTACGAGTACCTATAGCGTACAGAATCGGTGGTAAGACGCACAGAGGCCGAGGAGAAGCAGTGGAACGAAAGCGTTGATGATGACGTAGGAGGATCGCGATTCAAGCGCGGATGTTACATTACAACGCGCACGAACCGGAAGTGGAAACGCTCTCCGGGAGCGTTTTCCTTCCGCGCGCGCCTCGCGTGGATCCCAAACACATCGGGTGTCCCACGTATTCGCCGATTATCGGGACATTGAAAATTTTCGAGAAATTTTCCAGACTCCCGACGTCATCGTTTAACCGATTCTCAAAATAAATCGATGAAATAACAAATACCTCCTGTATTTATCTAAAGTGTTTCCATTCAAATCTATTTCGCTCGACGATTGTAAGAACCCTATAGCGATATCCACTCAGAATTACTCCGCCTACTCTCAACGGAATGGTTTATTCAAATTTGTTAAATATTTATTATTATTTATTGTATTTGAGCGAAGGAAAATTATTGGTTAATGTCTTGTGGCTTGACATTAATAAAACTGATCTTTGATTATAATTATATTAAAATGCTCTACTCGTGCGACGTTAATTTGACATTAAAGTCTCAACAAATAAAAGATAATTACCGTCTGAGAGCTATAAACATAATAGTTACTGCTCATTCTCGGGACACCTTCTTCGATGTAATGAATGAGACGAGGCTGCGTTATTTTAAATTGTCAAGAATTGGTTAAAAAAAAAAAATTACAGCAATTGACCGTACAACGAGAGGAATTTATATCTATTTTTATGTTCAACGACCACTCAGCCCTTTAATTGATCTCTCTAATTGGCTCCGTGGGGTAGACGCGTGCGGTTTTTAGAAAAATAACTTTAGACTTTAGTCGTCGAATCGTGACGAGCAGTGTATATAAAAATAATATTGTTTTAATTCACCGTGTTGGAACGAAAAAGGAAAATTAAATATTCACATTGCGTCCTCATACTTTGGGGACGTTAGGAAGATTTTTCAATGAAAAAGATCGACATGCTCTCTCTCTCTCTCTCTCTCTCTCTCTCTCTCTCTCTTTCATGGAGAGAGCGGTCGTTATAGTAAAAAGTAATTTTCGAAAACAGAAAAAATCGTAGCAGGACGGAAAAGCATATTTTGAACTTGGCGAGTCGTTGAACGACTATTTAACAAATAATAAGTTTGGTTGATTAAAAACTAATTAGTCGTCAAAGTTTTATTCGATGTTGGATTGAAAAGAAGAAAAAAAATTCCGACGGGTGGCTCACGTGAGGCTGCCTATTCGGAGAATCAGCGAACGCACAGAAATGATTTCGTCGTACTCTTATCCACGATCTACACGAAGTGCGCGCCAGAAGCGCGAGACAGAGAGAAGCGTATAGCTGTCCGCGCAATTCTCTTTCAAAGAAACGCATTTTACGTGACTCGGGCGTTCACTTACGCGCTTGTCTTCTCGTACGAGTCGACACGCACTCTCCGTTCATCGTAAGCTCGCGCGATGCTTGTACCGAGATTCGGACACAACCGTTCGGTGAATTTTCAATGAAACATCAATGAAACGTTTTGCTTGATCCATCCGAACCATCCTCGTACTTGATTTATTCCGCAGCAATCGTTATATTCGATTAATGATGAAATATTAATGATCACTCAATTAAATGCTTCATATTTGTTTTAGTTTATCTGCAAATTATATTAATTATTTCGATTGGGCTGTACGTATCGCATCCCCCTGATAAAACCTTTTTTGATACAATAAAAATGGTGAATCGAATATTAATCGAATATTAGTGGTCAAGAGTTATAAATAGACGTTGATTGGATTGTTTATTCACCGTAAAATCATTTAGTTGAACAATTTAATTCAGAACTGCTATATGCTTGGTTTATAAAAACCACTCGAAATTTGACGGTCTCTCATCGTCTTTCTGTCAGAATATATAAGTGACTGCGGGACGTGCGAGCATTCGTAGAGTGCGAAGCGAGTGTGAAAATAATTACCGGTTTACCGGCACATTCGCAATAATAAATGCGGCCTATGCTCATGCTCGTCTCGCTTCGTGCAATTGCTCACGTAGGTCGCCTACAGATATGTTTCTACGGGTAGGAATACCTTGACGCAATGATCGTATGTCGATTTTTTTCCATCGCTGCCACGAAGCGTTAAAATCCACTTAAGGTAATGCAAAAGGGACTCGGTCGATTATAAAAACTATTATTAATTTTTTTTCACGGTTCTTCAACATTTAGACCCAAACGCGAATGTTTAGAGATCTTATCTATCAATTGCACTGACGCTAATAATCTACGTTCCCTTCGAAAGGTTTATCAACTTTGAAAGCACCCTGAAAATTATTTAATTTTTTAATTTTTTCCTCGTAATTTTATTTAACTCGCAATGCTTCCTCTGTGAAAAATCATCATTTATCGTGTTAGGCTTTTTCGTAAAGGAAATCAAATCAATTCGTATTCAGCGAGTTGTCAGTCGAGCGTTAAATGTAGTGAAAATTAATATTGACCCCTCTACACGCGTGATCAATTTCAACTTGATATCTCGAGCCGTTCTCAATTTATGGAGGTTCGAGTGATATGCACATAGACGCCTACGTCCAGACATTTGTTCTAAATATGTTCTTTGAATGTTTAGAAACATTCTGAATACGTTCAAAATACAATGACGAAAAAAAATGTCAACTTTTCGCTCCTATGGAGCAAAAATGAATTAAAATTTTAACTATCGACTTGGGCGTGGGATGCGCGATAAATTTTGATCATTTCATAAATTAGCAACAAATCGACGATCCGATTCATTTATATCTTTCATTATTATTAGCCTTCGTATTGTTATTCATTAAATTAGTCCCTGAAGCAAAGACTCTTCGTATTGTTATTCGTTAAATGAATTTGAAGCAAAGACGACGTAAATATATGTCGTAATGCATCATCATCGCTATTCATTGAAATTTTATCGTTATAAAATCATTATAAGCAGATCGCTCAAAGTTCTCAATGAAGGTGCAAAGACGATTCCCTTCTCAGTAATACGTTTTTGTAATAAATCGGGGTAGTCGTACTCCAAGGTGGAAGAAGGGAGTCGTGACGTACAAATTACGACACGCTACGATGCATAGATAGCCACCTAAGTTACTTCAGCACGATTTTTTTTTCTTGCGTATACAATGTATTACTTTGGAAAATTCAATTAAGGCGAGGTAAAACGTCTCTGCGTGCAAGAGAGATAAAAATAATGGCGCTAACGACCAGAGCGAGAGAGCATACACGGAGAAAATGTTTCACCTCGCCTTAAAGATTGCTAGACAGAAAAAAATTTACAGGCGCGACGCACGCGACGAGCTCACTCAATCATCGAGTCACGAAAACAATACGTTTGATAAGTTACAAAGATAAAGTAATAAGCGCTAATACATAATGTTAACATTTTAACAAACGTTAAGATATATATTCGATATTTTTTCAAATAATATTAAAGATTTTATGTAAAAAGGCGAATATTCTTAATAAAACTGAACGTGTGAATGTGTAAGCTGTTTTACCGACTGAGAACGTATTTCACGACTTTCTTACTATTTCTTGGGCGAATTAGCGCGGAATGTTTTTTTTTTCTTTTAACGTTACGAGTCCAAATGTTTAGTTTCAACACTCGTTGCTTTGTCAAAGAATTGTTATTGAAATTCTGGGTGAAGAAATTTATTTTAAAGATTTCCGAAATGAAAAAAATATTTTTTCTATTTGCACAGTTGTTCCTTACAGTTCGATACACCCTGTGCGCTAGCAGTGCCAATTTACACTTCTCGCTACTGCTACAATGATGCAGAATAGTGACAGAAATGATGGTATACTCACGATGCCTTTGGTGGTAGCGAGTCTGCCATGACGTAACAGTGTCCTGTATCCAAAATTTCCGGGTTTGACCGTCGACCAACCACCACCGGGACTATTAACATCGATCTACCGATCTTCTCAATTCCAACAACCCCCACCAGCACCACCAGAGCACGCTTGTGTCGTCGATTAAACCCTCGAAGGCACTCCTACTCTCTTTTTTTTTGTATTTCTCTCTTTCTCGAAGAAACCGGATTCACCGCCTCCTAGTTTACTCTTCTTTTTCTTCTCAAATTCTACTATCTATTATGATTATTTTAATGCTTAACTTTATGATTATTTTACATAAAAATGATTGCTTTATCAATTATTAATACATTTTAAACGTTTATAAGTGATTTTTTTAAACTTTAATCCATTCGGATCACATTTTACGATTTTTTTTGTTTAATCGGTGATTTGTATTCCTTAATTAAATGAATTTAAAGGTTTGAACTTGTGAAATATCGAGGAATTACGGATTTGAGCTCGTAACTCGTCGTGGAAGCAGCGGAAAACCGAATGCACAGGAGAGAAGACGATGCGGGCGCGCGTCGTTGCGAACGGAGCTCGCGCACGACTAGTTCGACGGGTTCTACTAATTTCCACCCACGACTAACCGCGTCGGAGAGACCTGGAGAAGGAGTTGCCGAGGAGCGCTCGAGACTACTAACTAGCTAGTTAGCTAGTAGTAAGCCGTTCGCTGTTGGGGAGATAGAGGAAGAAGATGGAGCGAATTGAAGAGAGATGAATTGTAGAGAACGGAACAAGAGTGAAGGAGACAGAGCGAGAGCCCTAGGGAGGGAGAAATTTGTACGGAATAGAAGACCGAGTGAGTCGAGAGACGGAACTCTACGAGCGAAGCAGCGACTCGAGAAGAAATTTTTAAGATAGTTGACGAATGTTACTTTAAAAAAATAATGTTTATTATTAATTTTCAATCTACAATATTGATCTTCTCAATTTAGATTTAATTATTGATGTCGTAGACTTGTAAATAAGAGAACTTTCGTTTTTTTTAAGGCAAGAGCAAAGTGCGTTCTTTAAATCGTCCTTAATAATCCTGTAGGGTGTTAAATAAATGTTGAAACTTTATCAATAACGTCACGAACAAGTTGTTTTTACCTAAAAAGTCTAAACGCAACGATGAATTTGAAAAAAAAATTGTTAAACTATTAAAAATATTTAAAAATAGAAAACGATAGAGTATCGAGAACTGTGAAAAGTTGTATTCCCTCGGAGCTATTGTTGGTTGAAAGCGTGGGAAGCAGGGAAAGCCCGGATAGAAAAGGGAGAGTGTCGTTATTGTGAGAAAAGAGAGTCGCTGCTGTGAGAACTCGGGGAGAGACGAGAGCGAAACGAAAAATTCGTGGTGCGGAAACGACAGACCAAGTCCAGATGGTGGCTTCGGAGCTTCGAAGCTGTGTTGGGCTTTGCGCTTCTCAAAATATACTTTAGGATATCCTGCTGCGTGAGCGGTACACGGACCAGACCGCCACAGAGCCTGGGGAACTCGAGGTCCGGTCTAACGTGTAGAACGGATAGTCCTCTACGATATAGATATATATATATATACATAGATATATAAATATATATGTACTGTGTGTACATATAGAGAAGTCTATCTGCTTAAGAGGCAGGAAGTAGACGATATCCAACTGTGCAACAGCATTTGCTATCAAGAGCTAGAGACACCATTTAGTACGACAGACTCGAATAAACAAAACATTTCTTTGGTTGTTCAGCTGTTTTTTTGCCAATTAAAAGATATTTTCATCGAAATTGATTTTTTTAATTACCATTTTATCTACGATTTTGAAGATTCCACGTTACACCGGAAGTATCTCTTTAATTGGACCAATTGGTCGGAAGTGTCAATTTGTGAGATTGCTTTGCCTGTTGAAATGACACCGAGAGCCCGAACTTGAGACGTTATAGCTCATTTCCACTGTGAGGTCGTGGGAGTGAGGCACACGAACCTAATTCATATTATTCACCCTCGCAAATGTACACCCTCATCCCGTCTATACAGGCGTTGGGCCTTTCTTTCTTCCATTAATCAAACTGAAAAAAAGTATTACCAAGGGTAAGACATTTTTTATTATTATCAAAGTATATGTTACGAATTGATGCTGTTTAAGAAGCAAACTAGGTTTTATTAATGTTTTCATGTACATATATGTACCTGCACTGTTTAATTCATTGACAAGGTACTTTGCTGAGAGAACATGGTGTGGTACGTGCAATGACCTTTGCACGATCATCGTCGGTAGACGAAAACACACGGGAGAACGAGAGTTTAGTACAGAAATGGAAAGGAAGTACGGAAATAGAACGAAATAATATTCTTTATAATTCTGATTGACAAACCTCGGCAATCGCCCAAGATGTATCGATTGAGAAAAAACATGAAAGTTCCGAGGAATTTATATTTTAGTTTTAATTGATAATTACTTTTCATTATATGCTATTCTTTTCTTTTTTAGTTATAATTAACATTTTTAGACAAGAAAATCGTCAAATTATTCAAAATTTCTACCTAAAATTCATCGAAAGTTCCAATCTTTGTTATAATTTTATCATTTTTTATTCGTCTCGTCTTATTTTAAATTATTCAAGTTATCAACAATTTCGATGAGTTAACATATAAATTTGTTGCACTCTCTTACGTATGCAACATCTCAAGCCTGCGGTTTAACAAGATGAAACACTAAAATTATTGTGCAAGCACTTCTTGTAAACAAAATTGTACGTACAAAGCAGATAATAAGTAAGAGGGACGCGGGTTATCAGCGATAAGCACCGTGTCTATACGATATATATGCTCTATCGCTCGGATTGTAAGTGTCGAAAAATGAGAAGATAGGCCTAATGATTTGCAAAATTTCGATAAGCGTAGTCGATCGTCTTGCGCATTGGAACAAAGATTCTGAGATTAATCTCGAGTGGGCATTTCGTTACTGTGAAACAATTACGATACAATAGTTGTTTCTCTTGTTTCTTGTTGCGATAAACAAGATGGTGTCGATGATGGCGCGAGCTATAAACGAAGGTGGCGCCTTTGTGATTCTTCGGGCTTTCAACGACGCAACTTTCATACGGATTGACATTGCGGACGAGCGTGGATTAAAGCAAAATCCCTTCGAATATCTCCTTTCGTGCAGTTCGTTGAGCGAGATGAGTGCAAAAACAAAAAAAAGATCGAGTTCAGGTAAATATCAGTGAGAAAATACAAAATTAATCAACGATCGTATTTTTAAATTCAGAAAATTGTATCTATTCAGTTTTGTCAAAGAAAATTGTTTTATCGATTAAAAGAACTGTAACGTTAAAAACTTGACTGTTTTTAACGATAATATGTATCACGAATGTGCTTTTGCAATTATATCCAACGAAATTATCGCTTAATTCACATGAATCAGCGACTTTTTTTCCGACTGACGTTCCGTAACCTAATCAAACTCTAATGCCACAATTTGAAATAGTGGGTATTTAGTAATGAATTTACGCTGCTTTTCGTTGAATGATTGTATTTTCCGGCACGTTACTCGATTATTTTCTCAAAATTAACAACGTGTTACTATTTTTTCTGACTTTTTGTTCGATCGTTGACATAACCTCGAATTTTGTATCTGTAAATGGGTCACGTGGAAAGTTTATTTTATTGTGTACATTCCTGTATAAACGCTACCGTTACCTGAGAACACGTGGACCAATCATTTCTTTATATTTTCTTTTGTACTCTATCAGATATTTACTTATAATGAGACCGTAGGAGACGCGGAGTACATTAACGTAAAGTTGTATTCCGAGTCATTTTCCAATAATTTTTATAAAAATGATATGAACTTTTCATGATTTCATGATATAAAAGTTCATGGATTCATGAACTTTTTATCGCTCAAACTCTAGGACTCTTTCAGAAATTAATCATTTCGCCGATACGTCGACCAGAAGAGCGATAATCGTCGTAGGATTGATGTTCCTGTCGTCGTTGAGCGCACTTTTCTGGGTGTACACCAACTTCCCAGAATTGGCGGAGTAAATATATAAATTTTCCTTGCTAAAGAGTCACGATGACTACTCTACGAAGAAAAATTGTGAAATAATTTGGATAATTTTTTAGAGATGAGAAACAACACATGAAACTACCGTTCCACATAGACGACGCTAAGAATCTTGGAAGACTGTTGGAGAGATACAAGGAGCGCTATTACACGGAGGTCCTTGCGGGACTCTTCATAACTTATATATTGTATCCTTTTTTTAAACTTAAATTCAATGCTTTGTCCAATCTTTTTGTCCGTTCCGGCTCCGAAATTTTCGTCTAAATCTTCCTTACATACGAAATCATTCAGCTTGCAAACATTCGCGATACCCGGCTCGATATTCTTATCGATTCTCTCGGGTTTTCTCTTTCCATTCCCTCTGGCGTTAGTGCTAGTGTGCACTTGCAGCGCGGTCGGTGCCACTCTGTGTTACTTCATCTCCTCGTTGTTAGGACGAAAATTGTTGTACAAATATTTTCCGGAGAAGGCGAACGAGTGGACGAAAAAAGTGGCGAAACACAAGGATCATCTTCTGAATTACATGCTGTTTCTCAGAATGACACCACTGCTGCCAAACTGGTTCATAAATCTTGCGAGTCCCGTTATCGGTGTGCCGATGGCACCCTTCACCGTTGGTACTTTCTTCGGTGTAGCGCCACCCTCCTTCGTTGCTATCCAAGCGGGTCAGACTCTAAACAAATTAACGTCGTCCAGTGACGCCTGGTCCTGGAATAGTATAGTTATTTTGTGCGTTTTCGCGCTACTCTCTTTAGTCCCTGTATTGTTCAAGCAGACTTTTAGCAAGAAATTTGATTAAGTAACCGTCGGAAATTTGTTTTCCCCCAATTCACCTGCACTCGCACTGTTGAAACGCGCATCGATCGAGTACAGGATATCGAATTACTAGACAATCCGCAATTGACTGATTTCCAGACCGAATATTTACAGGTAATCTCAGTCAAACGTTCTAATTGGCTCGTTACGTCGCTGATTCAATGACGCTTCGGGTCATGTATCGAGTGTCGCGACCTCCAAAGATATTTTTTCGTTAAAAAATGCTTCGAATGATCTTTGAGTCTAATGTAGCGTTAAGTAAAATGGAACAAGTTCCTTCGTTGCTCGCAGAGATGTGTAAATAATGAATGTGTTAGCCAACAATGAAATGAACGCTCCAAACGAGGTGGAGCAAACGAAAAAAAAAGAAAGAAGGTTCAATTTGTCCTCAGCCAGGCGACAGACACGATTCTCAGTATTTGTGTCGCGTTTTATTGACTTTTCGAACCATTCTCATTTCAACTGAGAGTCGCCTTGTTTGCACTTTTTAGTATCAGATTCGCCATAGCTCGCCGTACATATAACGTGTACAGTTTTCATAAGTTTGTATCTATTAGCTAGATAAAAGGAATTATAGGTAATTACATAAATAATTCGTATGTTGGACTTTCTCATGACGGAAGTATCGTAATTGTGAAAGCCGACGGAGCCGTGAAATCGCATGTACGAAAATGCCACGAAACGCGCACGGTGCCGTTGATACGGTAGTCGCTGCAGCAGCTATTTTAATGTTACAAAGAAAATAAATGCATGTGCCGAATCGACTCGTTAATTGTAAACTCGTATTGCTACATTTACTACGACCCGAGCGATACAATGCGATGAAAGTTGGAGTCAAAAAGATGTTTTAATACGATTGAATATTGCATTATGTGCATGTGCCCGATGTGGGGCGTACGTCGCTGATGATTAATATATATTGTACAGTAATAAAACGAACATATTATGAAAGTTATATTACATTTTCTCAATGGTATAAACGTAGAAATATGATTGTGTATACATAAATCTTTTTATAATATAATATAATAATATCCATGTACCTGTTTAGCAAAACGACGTGAGATAACTTATAGAAGTTTCAGTAGAATTCGTTACTGGAATACTCAGGGGTCTCCAGTACCACCAATTGTACCATACTGCAATAGAAAAAAAATTCAGTTGTACAAAAAGAACGCGAATCAACTGTACGTACAGATTCTTTGATATTACTTAATAAATCAAATTTTTAAGAAAAAACTTACGCGTATAACGCGCAGGCAGTAATATCGTGAACGAGTGACAACTTTGAAGGCACTCGAAGCTAGGTACCATGTTTATCAGTCTCGAGCCGCTTGTACATCTCAATACAACGTTGCTACATTCTGGGTTTGGCTAAAGAAATTAGTAACTAATTAGTAAAAGATTATTGAGCATGAAAGCTCGATGAATTGGCTTACCAATGAGTAACCGCGAGCTCTCGGCTCGTCGATAAAGACAAATTTCTCGATACTTTGGCTCCAAGATCCTGGAATGTTCGAGGGACGTGGAAACAATTTTCTTATTATCCTTCCGGGCTTCATTCTCATTATTCTCCATGTTATATGAGTATCACGATGCTGAGACTTTTGGACGTCCGTTCTGTTCTCAAAGACATCTCTGATTGTCCTAAAAAAACAAAGATAACTCTAAAAAAATGATATCAGAAATTTAAGCAGTAAATCTCTGCAAGAGAGCTGGTTAGAAGAGCAATGTAAACCTGTAGGATGCATTATCGGAAGATACCCTCCATGCGTCGATATCAAACATCTTGTTATATTTAGCGTACGTCTCTGCGAGATCTTTAGTCGTTACAAGACTGTCGCTATCTCTTCTTGTGTAAGGCATTCCAATGTTGAAAGAGCCACTTATATTGCGATTGGTAAGATCAGGAATGGAGCGAACTGTACTGCATGGCCAGCAGTCCATTTCGGGGACGTGAAAGTATGGATTTTCCACCAGACACCATTCGTCGTACCATTCTTTAAAAAATTATTTGACAAAACCATTGAACGATAATTTGCTCTGATCGACCTTTGGCGTACGAACCTCAGGGATTTTCATTTAAAGCATTTAACATTTCTATTCAATTATTTTTTATAAGCAAATTTATTTCATATTTTTCACACCGGTGCCTCAAATAAAAAATATCTCAACTTTATTGCAAAGAAAATAAGATCTTGCAAGTTCTATTCGGTTCATCGAAGGAAGCAGGACAGAATTACAAAAAGTAGAAATCGTAAATTACTTTATCCAATCACGGCGAACTAAGTTTTTATCCAATGTACAAAGATTCGCTACATCTGCGAACGAGTTTCATTTTCACGCTTCGACCATCCTCGGTCTCCTTGAGGTATTGAAAAATTTTTATAATAATAATTATTATCGTTATTATATATTATAGAAATAAAATGTTTATGGATATGATAAATGAAAACATGAAGGAAACGAAAGAAAATGTACTTGCCTGTTAACGAAGGATACCGCTGGACAATTGGAACAGCTAATTCCCTGAAGACTTTTAAACCCGGATGAATAAAGTTTTGCAAATTTCTCAAAACAATGTTGTGGGTTGTCGGATGATTGTATAGCACGATTGTACACAAAACGATTGCAAATATTGTGAAGAACAGGCGTTTGAGTATCTGAAGTATATTGGAAAATTTGCTAATAACTAATGTCTTCGTTGCCAATTTGAGATCCAAAGTGCGAAAGCATTGTTCGAAGATTTTGTTGGTTTCCAAGGCGGATATACCATTCTCCGCGGCATACTCCTTGATTTCGTTAACGTAACGTCGATAAACCTCTAAATTAGCCATTTTATTTATCACTGTGAGTTAATCTTTTCATAATTAACGATTATTCAATTACTGAATCGAGCTTTGTATTTATTTGTGAGAGGTTTCTTAATGGAAGACAACAACAAAAACAACGTGCCACACAGGTGCAACTCTCGGTTGGCCGTTGGCGAGTACACTGTGTGGACTTGAGCGCTTTCACGACTGAAACAAAAACAAGTGAACTCTCATGCGAGTCGTTCACGAACTACTATAGCACATTTTGTAGCATGATCAGTTCCTGAACCCGATGAAGATACAATACCGACGATTGAGCGCGTCGTGCTCTACTGACTGCTGAGGGTGGTAACCAATGTCTCGAAGACTCAATCTTTCGAATTCCATTTTGACGAATTGCACCAGTCTTTCTTGTCGGTCAAAAGCCATTCGAAAGATTGAGTCTTCGAGATATTGGTTACAGCCTCATATTTACTGCACTATGTAAATTACACCATTATTTTTTCATACATATAATAATCAATGTAGTACAAAGACGGCCATTTTGAAAAAGGGATTATTTCTTAAGCCGGATATTTGTTTTAATTTTTGTGTCGAATGGACTAACAATCGATAGTTGAGTCTTAGGGGGATGCTGGAGTAGATTTTATTACCGACTTTGGTCGGTAAGACATAAAGAACCTAAAGAAATTAACGTAGAGTGTATACCGCGTTTACATAGTCTAGATCAGGGGTCTCCAAACTTTCCAGCCTTAGGGCCATACTGATTACTCCAGTAAGTTCCGAGGGCCAAAACCATAAGCCTACAACAATGTTATGAGTAGTTAGCCCATGACCATATCAATCTAGATGTCATATTAATAATTATTCAACATAAAATTAGAATACTTCAGTAAACTAAATTTAATTTGCTATAAAAAATATGTTCTCTAAAAGGAGTTTTCAAGTATGCTAGCTCTCCGCGGGCCGGACAAAATCTGTCCGCGGGCCGAATGTGGCCCTCGGGCCGTAGTTTGGAGACCCCTGGTCTAGATGATTACGGCAACGAGAATAGAGACTGACTGTAACGTGAACGCGGTATACACTCTACGTTAATTTCTTTTGCGTGATCGACTTTTTGACGACATTGAAATATTTGAGAAACTTCAAAGAATATACGTGCGATTTGACGTATGCGAGTTCCAGAAAGTTTTACATTCTACAAAAGTGATGTTGTTGATATTTCGAACGGCCATGTTGGATTTTTGAAGGGTCAGTAATATACGATTATTATTATTTTTTGCACGTTTCCAACCGAAATTTTATCGGACGTCGAAGCAGTTTTGTTCACATCAGAGCCCTCTGTACAATTTCAAGCATATCCGCAGCATATTGACGATGAACGGAGTATACTACGAAATAAACTATTTTTACCGACCATAATTGGTAAAGAAATCTACTCCAGCATCCCCTTGAATGAATGGCTGAGTTTAAAATTGAGTCGCGCTACGCCTCGATCGGTAACATAGACTAAAAGGAAAATATCTTCGGAAAGATCATAAAAGATTGTAAAATTGATGTTGTTCATGTGTTTTTTCGACATCGTAAACAGATTGAAAGCTTACAGCTTTAAGGTAATGCGATCGGAGTCATCAGACTGATTACCTTTGATCCCAAATCCTTTATCGCCGTTTTATCCCTTGAGAACACGAATGAAAACACCAATTGTACATTTATGAAATCAGGTTTTATTTTGAAAAAAAAATATCAATATGTGTCTGTAATGAATCTACAGATGAACATATTATGTGGACTTAGAGATAACATTTTCAAGTTAATCATAGCCGAAAAACCTCATCGATTCATCTCGGGACGTCCGGAGAGGTGCAGTCGGGACGGTCAACGTTCTGCGGCCAATCGCAACCATACGTTTTGGGATTATAGATCAATTGATCGCTGCACTGGTACAACAGGGGTTTACCGTAGACGCATCGGTAAAACTAAAAGAAATATAAATATATGTTAAAATATAATTTTATAGTAAAATATGTAATAAGCAATTAGTGATTGTAATTAATAATAAATCACGCAGGTATCGATATGTACACAATGGATTTTTGTTCTTATCGTAAAGAAATTCGACTCAAAGCGCAAAAGGAGATCTTTGCATTACGTCCCTTGTAATATAAATCACGGCTTACCTTTTTGCAGTTTGTTTTCGAGGCAATGAAGTCCGGGCCATCGCATAAGATTTCGTTATCGGTGCTGTCGGTTTCAGGTACAGTTGGAGCTGGAGTCGTTGTCGTCGAAGTAATCGGTGCCGAAGTAATTGGTTTCGCGGGAGTGGCGTTGTTACCGTTGTTGTTTGAACCAGAAGAGGATGACTCGAAGGAACCTTCGTTGGGATTGGGGGTTGTGCTCGGTGGTCTGTCCCATTCGGGCTGCAATAATGATAATTTCAATGACAATTGGTCTCAATGGGATTCAATGAACGACAGTGAGTCGTCGAAGCGACAGGAGCAGTCGTCAAAGTTGTCCTTACTCTGGGCTTGGTGTTACCCGCTGGCTCAGGCACTCTGTAATCCTTCATATTTTTATAAAGAATCTTCGTAAGGACGTCAGTCTCGCCGCAGATTCCCCTGAAATCGTCCATATCGATAGCCCAGTTCATAGCACCAGCGTAGCCCTTCTTCTTGATCCAGTCCATTTTTATTTGAACACTTTTGGGATTCTCGTAACCGATCCATTGAGTACCTGGAAGCGATAGAATTGTTCAAACCTCTTTACATTTCAAATGACAAGAGAATAAAGTATTCAAAATGGGTTTACAATGCATCAAACGTTCAACCATACCTTTGTAGGTGTAAGGAACCTTTCCAACGTCGTCCCATTTCACGGTCCAACCAGACTTTTCGTCCTGAACGAGCGGACAGATCTGCAAACGAAACAACAAAAGTATCAGAAGAAATCCACATGTCCTGATGCACAGAATCGGCATTTGAAAATCTATCGAGACATCAAATCGGATAACAATTTTGCATCTTAATTATTGTTTGACTCAGCGTTTGAAAACCTCGTAATATGCGAGAAAACCCTTGGCACCGGTGTACTCTCCAGGAACGCCACCACCGGCCTCTTTGTTGATGTAGGTTCCCATGTTGTAATTGTTGTTGCTCGCGCTAAGAGTGAAGCTACGTCCATAGAAAGGTATACCGACGACAAGTTTATTGGCAGGGCAACCATAGTCAACCCACAGTTGAAGACCATCGTTCTGAATTGCAGCAACAAAAAGCATAACGTTAATCATTCATGTAAATAAATAAGGTACTGGTCTAAATAAATAAGGTAATGATCTTCCTCATAACGTCTGATAAAGATATTTGTACCTGTCACTTCAAAAACCTACCAAAAGATGTTTTAATTGCATCGTTTAAGCATCACATGACATTCCGGAGAAAACATTCTTCGAAATCTTAAAACCAGTATCAACTTTTGGTATTTTTTTTTAATACTCACAACATTGAGACTTTCATATGCGTAGGCATCGTGCGGTCTCTTGTAAAGGGGGCTGTGTACATCGGCAAAGCCAGCCCAGTTACCACGAAGATCGTATGACATTACGTGAATAGCGTCGACGTATCTACAATTGAAACAAAAGAATAATTGGAATCGTCATTATCGCGTTTCGTGACGATGCGTTCCATTGATATTCAATTGATATTCAACAGGATTGGCACGTACTCGCAGAGTTCCGGCACGTGGTAGCCTTCGTTGAGACGGAACTTGGCCATAGGCACAGCCATGGTGATCTCCCAGTCTTTGCGTTCGCGGTCGAAGGCTCTTCTCAGTTCTTCGACGAAGAAATAAAAGTTGTTCCTGTCGGAAAACTTGCCACCACGATCGGTAGCTCCAGGGTACTCCCAATCAAGATCGAAACCATCGAAACCGTATTGCTTCATGAAATCTGGAGACAAAGAAAAACGTCTGTCAGTCTGACATTTTTGTTTTCTCCCAGGAACTCATTTTGTTATTTACTCAATCTTTCAATATATTTTGAGCAAAGACAAAGTTTTTATTGAAAGTTGAGATTTTTAAGTTTTTCAAAAACCTACCAACAACGCTCCTGATGAAGGTATCGCGACGTTGCTTATTACCGACAAGGGCGCTGTATTTTCGTCCTCCCTCGCCCCACCCACCAACCGCCACCTCGGTTTTAAGACCGGGGAACTTCTTCTTGAGATCAACGAAGTCCCTGAAGCCATTTTTCTCGACGTCGAGCTCGGGATCAAGAACCAGGACCTCCCAAGTGACGTTGCTCACACCGATGAAAGAGTATATCACGTGGGTGCAAAGATCGCCGCGTACATCCTTGATACCGTAGCTACCGATACCAGGTCTGTAGATCGCCCAATTGCTGAAGTAGCACACCAATCGCGCGGGAGTTGTTTTATCTGTTGTACGATGAAATAATTTTGACTTTGCGCATTACAATATTGATTCTCTTACGCGTTTAGGAAATATTGTTAAAAAAAAAAAAAAACAAAAATTTACCGGCTGAAGTACACGCCAAAAAGGCAGTGAGCAGCAGAGGAAGAGGCAACAAGATTTTACTCAGCGACCACATTGTCGGTGCTGTAAAAGAAAGAGTAAACGAACGGATCGTATCGTTAACGGGAAGATATACTTCCGTGATGGAGTCTTATCAGGTGCCTAGGTCAATGTTACGTTTTTATGTTCCCTATACGGATCACGCAAAACATGCTTCTGGAGAATAATCGTATACTCGGGGACTGAACGCTTCAGCAGCCACAAGGGAACCAGGATACGTGGTAAGTAACAGTGTCATCTACAACGACCGGTTCTTCAACGATCTACGTCACGAATAGAATTCGCACGATGGGAGTACGCGTTGCGATCTATCAATTTTCTTCCATATTAATTAAGAATCACTCGACAGTTATCGACATTCGCTAGTTTGACGATTCTTCTCAAAGCAAATAATTATATAGCTTGTTTCGTATGATTCGCAACGGCTGTATCGTCGATAGAATTTTTCGACCTCGGAAAACCTTGGTAAAAATGGTTTTAGTGCTCTGTTGCTTCGTAACGATTCCGGAAACTCGAACGTTGTACAAATGCGAACATCACGTATCAACAGTTTTATTTTACTCAACGTTATTGACGTCGTACGTTCGAGCTGCGAGCAACGATATAAGACGAAAAATATCAAAATAAAGTTTAAATAATTTGTGAAAAATTATAATTCGCTAATTTGTCATTATTGAGATTATAATCGGCTTCTTCGATGAACCAAGAGAAAGCCTCTTGTACACCAGAGTACTTTTACTGACAAAGGAAGCTATTCAATCTTTAATTTCAACAAACAAAATGTTATCTCCAAAGAAACAAAATTGCAAACGTCATTAAGACTGATGAGAAGGGTCAACGAACGGGGAAGCAATATGCAAATTGAATTCCGTTTTCTTCACTTACCAGGAACTTCCAGTTTACTCTCAGAACTGCTAATGACGTTTTTGAAACCTAAATTCAATCGAATTTCCAGTAAATTAGATATTTCTTTCATAAAAAATGTTGACAAACTTTTTTATAATTTATCATTTAATTTAAAATAATTTTGTACAGATATTGTTTTAAGAAATTTTATTAGGTTTTTTGCATTCAGGTCTTCCCCCGAAAGTATTCTCCTTCTTTTAAGGTATTATACCATGGGAATAGGCTTAACGATAAATATTATAATAACAATATCCACGTTGGAACAATAGACACGATTATATTTATGTGCGAGATCTCTTGGTTGGAGATATTAAAATGCGCTGTGCATCGAACACGGGATCAGCCTTCGGTACTCTATTCCGTCCATTGCACTTTGAATACAAAGTTGCTGTGACGGAGGACGCTGTTTTACAGTTTTTTATCCTTTGTTTCTATTGCAATTGCAAAATACAGAGAAATATTGGATAAAGACAAGAGTTTTGCCCTCAATGCGCAAGGAACTTTGATCCACGCGTCGCTCGATTTTGCTGTCTCGTTGACCGAAAGACGGAACGCAACGCGACATTACTACTGCCGTATCTACTAAAATTTATCTCAAATACTCAAAGTAAAACTTTGAAATATAAAAATATGGTAAGAAAAAGCGATATATCGATTATTTATTCAATTTATTGGTAATGTAGAAAAATATAAGAAACGCGTATATTAGTTTAAAAGATTCATTTATCGAGATAAAGTCGCTTAGATATTTTTTTAAATATACTAAAATGTGTTTCAACACACCTGACTTTTTGCTCCGGACAAAGATGAAATGTCGTGTACCGGCTAAAAATAAATAAAAAATGATCAACGAATATCCAAGGTTTCGGTCTTTGTAACGAGCTATATGGTTCGTGTTTTTGTTTAAAATAATCAGCTCAATATAGTTACTAAGATGCGAGTTCGAACGTTTTCTCTTTGAGCAATTCCGACTGGTCGAACAACGTTAAGCGCGGGCGTACTTGTGGGATCACCCTATAATTTCAATCGAACAAAGTGGAAAGTTTTTCCATTTCTTTAACGTTAAACATCGTTTTAGTGTCGAATTAGCAATATGTAGTTGATTCGTTAGAGATACGTGAATCGACTCACCTTGTTCGTCGATCGTCCGTTGGAAAAATAATCGGAGAAGCTCTCATCGAGGGGCATATATACCTCTGGGCACTGGATCGTGGGCCTAGCGCATTGGAATTCAGGTGTACGGGGGTTATACGCGATTGGTTAGTTCGTCGACCCGGAGTCTCCCCACTTTAGATTTTGCGTGAGTTCTCGCGCGCACTCTGGGCATGATTTAGAGTCGAACGCACCGCAAGACGATCTGGGCAGGACACGATCTCCGCGCACTAAAAATCGAAACGGATTAGAAGAATTTAGATCGCTGCGGCGATTGAAATATAATTTGTTCTTTGTTAGTTTTGTTTTTTAAATATCTTTTTATTTTAAGAAAATATATTTTTATGCAAACTGGCAGTGGTTAGCCGATTTGCCGAACCCTCTGACAAATTCAATCGCGCTTTAAATATTCTTCAGAGCAGATCGACGCTCGTGGATTACTATAAGCGTATAACTTAGAATTCTACCGTCATCCTTAACCCCTCGACTCGTACATTTTGGTTTACTTCTCTCAAAGATGTTTTCGTTATTCAAAGTCCGTAAAAATGATTTGATCTCGATTTTTATTTTTTAAAGCAGAAGAAATACGGAATTGGTTGATTCATTTTTTTTTGTTCCTCGTTACCGTCTTGATAATTAGATTTTGAACACGTCGTGTAAATTTGAAATTTTTACATTGTTTCTTCGTGGTACTCGCCAACCCATGGATTCTTCTTTACGGGGAATGGTTATCTCAATTCTGGCTTCCTCATAGAGGAAGTGTTTTTGAAATCTTCAATAAAATTGAAAATTTAGTAAAATTGCACATGTCATAAAGCTCAAACCCCTTAATCGGTTCTCACCAAATTCAAGAGCGATTATCATTGTGCTCTGGCCAATTTATATGATAAGTTTCAGTTTATTAGATGACAATTTACAAAAGTTAGAACAAAAAAAGATTTTTTTTCGAAAAATTACAAAAATTTAGGATTCTAGAAAATGTTGAAAACTTGAATCGATTCTTGCCAAACTCAATACCGAAGAACCTTGTCTCCCGATTTATTTTTGTAGAAAGTTTTTAATCGATAGCTAAAAATTTACGAAATTCAGAGAGCGGAACTCCTTTTTTCCGAAAAACAACCGTAAAATGAGACACCCGTTAGCGATTTGGGCGAAAATTGCAGCAAACTGTCGAGGCTTGTGATCCGAACAGTGTGCAAAGTTTCGGGATGATCGAGTAATCCGTTCTCGAGACATGCATTGCAATTTTGCAAGCTCAACACACACTCGGACATTTTTTCTAAATATGATTTTTTGACATTTTGGAACTTTTTAAGTATATTCTGACATAAAAATGTCGAGACTTCTTCTATGAAGAAGCAAAAATGACAAGATAATACAAATTTTATTGTCATAGATTTTACCAAATAAAATAATAAATATTTTGTTATTAATTTTCTAACGATTGAGTAAATTCTTCCTTGATAATCAGATCGAGAAAACTCTTTCTCGATCATTTGGCATCTTCGAGTCAAAGCCTTTGCGTTCGTTATTGTAATTCGAAGGAAGAAGGCAAGGTCCTGAAACAAGATCTGCCAAAAACTCGATTTCGTGGTTCGAGAACCAGTATTATCGGATATCGTTATACGTACGCGTACATTTAATCTCATCGCGTAGCACAATATATACTGCAACTAAAAATCGTTTTCTTGCTCCACCCAGAACTGGTTTCATTTCATTGATACTTAAACGGTTGAAAAATGTAAATTTCGTGCGAACTTCGTATTTCATCGAGTACTAAAAACCGGAAAAAGTACTCGTTTCAAAAGATTCTAAATACTTTTTTATCATTGATGATGATAATCATAATTATTAATACTATTAAAAATGTATTAATTAATTAATTAAAGTATTAAACAAAATTTTTTAAATCATTTCCAAAAAATATGAATTCACTTTGCAAATGCACCAATCGGTCGATTTATGTAAAGTCAACTGGAAGGTGAACTAGTTGATTTTAAACATTTACCAATTTACCAATAATCCGGAAGTGCAATGGTTTCTTCCTGTTGTAAATAGGTTACAAGTGGTTTCCGAAGCACTATTGGTTCAAAAAACGGCTGCACGTACGGTAGTAGGTGCTGGTTGTACCAGGAAAAAGGTTGATGAATGGTTGCGCATGAGGTTGCGGGTGGTTGGCGTTTCCTTTTCGATTGGACAACCAACTGCAATTTTCAATGGTGGTTGCGAACGTGGTTCGTTGGACAGGATTGGATAATGTTAAAAAACAACGAGCTGTACTCTCGGTTACAGCGATTGTTGATTTTCCTGTT
The DNA here is from genome assembly GCA_963942595.1 of Cylloceria caligata. Classification (NCBI taxonomy): domain Eukaryota; kingdom Metazoa; phylum Arthropoda; class Insecta; order Hymenoptera; family Ichneumonidae; genus Cylloceria; species Cylloceria caligata. The sequence goes on along the minus strand of OZ012704.1, from coordinate 84,824,224 downwards.
AGGGAAGTCGGAATGGAAAAGAAAATTGTCAATGAGATAAAATTCTACGTGTTCATTTGAACGAGTCTTATCAAAGGCAGCTTCAACGACTGATGAAAATATTATTTCATTGAAATATCTTTGATTCTGACTCAATCAATACGAACATTCGTTGCTACGTATTGTGCGTAGAAAAGTATTATTATTCTCAGTAGGTCGTCTCACGCGAGGCGGAATACTTGTGTGTAAAGTGTCGGAATTCTTTTATTGTTTGTCAGGCAAAAATACGTAATCTAGTTCACATATCATCGCCGTGTCAGAAAATCAAGTAGTTCAGCTGCTTAAAATTGGGTTTGATTCGGGTGCGAGTAAAGACGTCATAAGTCGCGCGTTACAGGTGTAATTGAAAGGAATATAACAAACAAGCGATGACATTCCACGGGCATCTGGCGATTGTCCTTCGATATATGTATATTAGTTACCACGATATTAAGAAATATTAGCTAACATATATCGGACAATCTTGGAGTGTGCTAGAACGCTACAGTCATTTTAGTGAACGACGATTTTTTAACATAAAAACCCAACGAGCAGTTGAATAAAATTTTTCCCTATAGGCCACGTGTCAATGTTTGTTTTCCCAACCAATCATAAATTCGCTATCCAATTATCGGGACCTCTAAAATCACGGTAAGTATCATCGATTGGATAAGGTATTATGAAAAGGACGGGAGCTTTGACTCTTTAAATAAATTGTCAACTATGATATATGATTTTTTTTTTATTTCTGTTATTTATTTGTCGCGAAACAGTAGTAACATTAGTTCGTGCCAATCGACTGAGTGGGCTACGGGCTCTCTGGCATTAAAACGCTGCTCTCGTTGCCAATAAACTTCGACACCAGTCGTAAAACAGCCTTAAAACGCTATTGATGTGCTTTCATCGTAGTAATCGACAATACATTTACATAATGTGTACTATATATATATATATATATATATTAAGACTGGTTATCATTACTTTTCCTTGTCTATCTATAAAGTATAATGACACAGGTTTTGTATAATTGTACAGAGCTACATATTAATAAACGAATTATTATATATAACATAATAATAACGAATGTATTATCTCGTGATTTAAATAATACATAATTGAGCGATCAAAGTCATTATGACCATTTGTATAACGATAAATTTCTATTTCTCAAGTTTGAATATTACACGTAATCGTGCCTCTTGGTTTAATTACAGTTGTAGTTACCTCCGATTTATTATCATTTTCTTTATCAGTGGGTGCTTATTGCGTATAAAAGACAATGTGTACACATACAAATTGTGATAGGCGGTCGAATTATATTATATTGATAAGGTCAGTCTGCTTCTGCGGGTTTCACGTACTACTATTTGATAATTATCATTAGTACAGTTGCTACGATTTATTTATAACATTTTATTGATTTATTAGGAGGCGTCTAAAATTGGAGTACGGGCAGTATATCAATTATTTCCACTAAAGGAAGGACACTGTATTACCCAGATAGCCAAACGTATCGTTGAAGGTACCGCACGGTACTGCTACGAATGATTCTACGTGCGTCCATTTTTTGACGCAATTGTAATGGCGCACCTTGCATATAACGACCAAACGCCACGCATGTTGTTGGTACGTCTTGGTGCCCTGAGGCTGGTGAAGGAAAATTCAGAATAAGATAAAACGTAACGTGCCGCACCGTTGCCGATTATCGAGATGTCCGATGTACGGTGTACATCGGACATCACAGGTCACAATGGCCTCCGACTGTGACCTTTCGTCTGTCTCGTACCTTTTCCGATCTAAGCGTATCATTTTATTAATGACAAAAAAATTCTAACACTCTTCACTGTTTTATCGACCGTTGGTCAAACTGTTATGATCCATCGACAGTCAAACAAGACAAAAGTCCTAAATTTTATACAAATAATATTTATATAAATTTTTTTCTTTGTCATAAATCGGTATATAAGTTTTTTTTTTCGATACGGATTTCCTCTGCTAAGCTTCTGATATTGATATTGTGTAGATTGGTACAATGTTTTTTTTTTATACATAACACAATGCATTATTGAATAATTAGTACATTTTTTATTACGCTACGGTTTTACCGAATGCCTCATATAACTATATTTATACAGCACGGTTTTCTTTTGAAGAACTTTGGAACTCGGCCTCTCTCATCTATTCGTATTTTACAACGTAAAAATGTCTCTCGAAGAACTAATTGTCATCGTTTTTAAATGAAACACCTTATTATCAGAAAAATAATAATTACAACTCTTAACTTCACGATAATTACAAACCTTAACTTCATCTGCGAGGCTTGACAAATTCTACCGATAAGACTTTTAAAGAAAATAAAAATAAATAAAAGATAGTAAAATAAAAAACGTGCGACATAAGTCTCTAATTTACGAGGATGTGAAACATGTATGGATGTAAGAGAGGAATGACTAATCTTCTTTAAACAAATTTCTCTGCCATGGTTGATCCGTCGGATAAAAACCCAGAACAGTGCTCTCCCTCTAACAATTCTGCAGGGAACCGTTCGCGTATTTCATTTGACGGTTAATCCTTTCTGCAAAAACGTGGGATAGCAAGATTCGTTATTTATATATACATATCTCTCTATCCTCTCTCGCAACCATACACATTTCACATCATCTTAAGGTGAAATAGCGCACGCGAAGAATATCTAGCGAAATTTTTCATCGTGTAGCAATTCGTTCCAACGTAAAAAAAAAACAGCGAGTTCTACAGTACTCGTGATTAAGGGTTCATAATAATAATCATTATTATTTTTAACTAGGCCTTACAGCGGATGTTTACATGGTATGTGTGATAATCGTGAGGACAAGCCTCTGTTTTTTTTTATTGTCGAAAAATCCAGATATTCGATTGGTAATAAAATAAAAACGACGCTACTGGTAATTGTCATTTCGACGAAAATGATATAACGCGCAATCAGTCGAAGGACACGAATAACTGCGATGATTATGATCAAAAGGGACGAATATTAGGTTCAATGAAAAATTATGAGCACGTAGCGAAGATATTTGTGATCACAATCGATAAATGGTGACTTTACTCCATTTCTTTACAACCTGAAGGGAGTATCGAGCTTCATAGCCCTTCGTACTTTGATTAGGGTAAATTTATTACAGTGGAGAATTAGAAAAAAAAATGTAACTAATATGTTTATTTATTAATTTTGAGATGTGTTTATTGGCTATCGTGTCTTTAACAAAATTATTGTCCACTTAACGCGTGGAAGAAAATGAAATTTTCTAGCGTTATATCCGTTATGTATTCTATTGTATTGTACGATATTACAGTTTCGTAATAAATATTTACATAGCGCACTATCACTCATGCGTCCCATACATATCCCTTGTAGATTTATTTATTTATTTATTTATTTATTTATTTATTCATTCAATTAGTTTCAAGTATGAAATGTACATGACATTATTGATAATTTAATGAAACACGTCGTACGCTGCTATTGATCGTTCATTAGTCTTCTTTTATTTCTCTTTCTTTAAAGCTGTACCGAAGTCATTGACGGTTTAACGGTCAATGCAGTAAACACGATAAAGTAAAGTGAGAAAAATATTACTCAGAGATGGATAGGGATATTGTGAGATACGTAAAATCTTCGTATTATCATTAGTATTTTACACTGGAGTAGATAAATTGTGAACATATGTGTCAAAATCACGGAAAAGCTAGAATTATATTGAAAAATCAAAGAATACGCGATCAATAAATGATTTTCTAGTTATTCTTAATACATGATAGATAAATTTACCTTTTTCATTATCAAAGGATTGTAGTAAGGTTTTTTTCATTTAGTTTTTACATCGATCGATCCGCGTGTTTGTTTCAACTTGAAAAATCTTGCTAAATTTCAGAGAAATGTATCTGTTGATCGTTGAAGTTGAACCAAACGCAAAGTAAATGAATTTTGGTACGTATAGCTAAAGAAATATAAACATGTAAAAGATTTCACCAACTTTTTTCAACGTACTTTCGTTAATGCTCCGAACATTTACGAATCGATCTATTGAATTCGTTTGTCCGACGTGTCCTCGCGAAAAATTCCGTAAAAAAAAACACTTTCTCCAATTGACAATGTTAAATTTTACTCGAAATTGCACGTTGTATTGCTTTTTGGCACTGGATTCTTTGCTCCAAAACTATTTATCGTCAGAATAGTGTGAACATTAGTCGAAATGCTCTCTTATTTACTATCTACGATTTAAATACTTATTTTTCTCTCTTTTTCATTACAGTGTGGATTAAGGAATTGGGTCATTGCATTTTTCTAGTATATCGATAAATGATGATAGGCAAATTCAAATGTGTCGATAACCTGTACATTTTATATATATTTACTATATAGTTCTCTAAATTATATAAACTTACAATTCTACTTTAAACTTTTTGCGTGTGACCACAAATATCGAGTTCTTTACGTTTTTTTCTTTACGTTCCAAATAAAATTCTCATTTCCTCAAACTCCTGAAGATTAAAAAAAATTGAAAAAACCAATTTGTTATTTTTATTACACAAATTGTGTAATTTTACGTAATTTCATTATTAATCGACTGATACAAATTGCGCAAATAGAAAATTTCAGTTCTTTCGTTGGAGTTATTGAAAAAATTGCTGATTAAATCGCAAAATGTCATCAAACAGTGAGAAAACACCCCAAGAATGCAATTGATTTTAGATTCTAGAGCATTTTTGCGATTTTATTAGCAATTTTTCGTAAAGTATAATTCAATTTTTCTAGAAGTTAATATCCTTTCTACGTTACTTAGTTGGATATCATAACAATGCCTTGGAGGCCAAATATTTTCCATCTTGCGTCAAGCAGTGTTCACTGTTTCGCTCCTCTAAATTTTACGAGTAATATTCACAGTCGAATCAACTTGTCAAGTTCAAAGAAAGATGGAAGACCTCGCTCCTTTACCCGCAATTATTATCGATTGCTAATAATTGCTTTTTATGTATATACAATACATATTCATTATCTTAACCGACTCCATCCTCCTATTTCTATTTGGCAGTTGCGTTGACGCGCACGTTACGAGTAAAAGTTTTCCCGTTGTTGATAGAGCGGCAGCGGCGTTACCGGTGACAGATCGTCGTCCTCGAAACTCACTTCTGGATTTAAAGGAAGCGTCGCAAGAGCTTTCACTGTGAAATTAAAAAAAAATCAATTTATTTTGTCAAGTACTCGACAACCGTTCAATTTCTTGTAAAACTATTTGGTATCTTGGGTGTATCAAGTATCCCGCATGCATTATGCAGTAATATTTTTGAATATGCATTAAATTATTTTTATTTTATATTCTTTAAGTATTCGCAGGACTGTGCACCAGTCAAACCGACGCTAAATTGTTGTACAATGTTTTTACTAATACTATCGTATTCAAACGAATGAATAATTTATTTATTTATCATTTATTTGACCAGTAGCTAGTTCGGCGACTATCTTAATAATAAATAACAATAATAACAAAATTGGACAAAATACGTGAATTCATGAGGGGAAGAAAAAAATCGAAACAAACCTGAAAAACGGTAATGTGATGTGCGTACGTGTCCTACATGGAAGGATGGAGGAAGCATGGCAGTCAGTGCGCCTGGTTACCTACACACAGCACAAACGATTCCAAACAACACTCTACGATTACGAAAAAAAAAAAAATAGACGCTAGTTTAATCGTTTTAATCTTTTTTTTCTTCAACGAAAACGAGTCATGCCGATAAAAAAGGTGATTGATAAAATCGATCTTTTTAGAATCAAATTTCTACGTGATACAGTGAACACGAGTTAACATTTTTTAACTCAGCAACGATTATTTTACGATTTTGGAGAAATGCAACCAGAGAACGACAATTTAGCAATAAATATTTAGTGATTTGTGCGAGTGGAAAACTAGCTCGATGATCGATAGATGGTGTGTATCAAAAAAACGAAAAAAAAAAAAACCAAAAAAATTCCTATGTTACCGACGACGCGAATAAGTGATAATGAAAATTTATAAAAGTCACTGCAAACTCGCATGCTCGCGCGCTGTCGTCTTAGATCCCGGTCATGCACAAAATGTTCTCTTTTTTTTTTTACTCTTTACGAGAATAAATGAATAAAATTAATTTGTTAACTTGAAATCAATAAATCTTCGAGAGTTTTAACATACCAGCCACCATTTTACTTTTCTCCATCACTTGCTTAGCGAGTATCTGATTAAGTTGAAGGATGTGGTCCCTTTGTCTCTTTTCCTCCGCCACTTTTTTCTTGAGGGAATGTGACTTCTCGTTGTGTATCGCATCGTCTAAAAATTCAAATGTATACATTTTAAAAACAAATAACAGTTACAATATGAAATAAATATTGCACAAAATGTAATTTCTATAGATACTTTGAAGTAAAATTGAGATAACTCTTCCGAGTCTTCTTACCGTCTCCTTCCGACGCGGTAACTGCAGTTTCCGAAAGCATTTTTCTGATAGCGTCAGCTTTTTTTAGCCGTTGTTTTTTCTCCTCCGCAGACAACTCTGGGGTCTAAGCGAAATTAATTGATTAGTCAAATATTTTGTTTTATTTTAATCAGCTGTTAATGTGATATCGTACTTGTTCGGGGACGTAGCGTTCCGGTATGACTATCTTGTTGGGTGTTCCGAGCAGCTGATCAATCGTACTTTCGTTGTATTTGAGTTCTTTGTGACTGAGGGTCGATCTCACGACGTCGGGAGCATTAATTCGTGGTCGCAACGCTCGTTCCATATCTAGATCGTCTCGTGCTCTTCCCATACCCTGCCGGAAAACGAAAATATTATCCGCTATGCTTGCAAACTTTATGAGAATTTCGCCAATGTGAGAATGAAGTTGAAAGTTTTTCCAAAATTTTTTCCACCTTTATCTAACTTTAAACGATACGTTGCTTCTTAAGATTATTTCAAAGCATCGCATCCTTACATACTTAAAAAAAGGACGGCAAATAGGAAAAAAGCTACGAAATAAGAAATAAATCAATAAAATTATAACAAAAAAAAATAAAAAGTCTACCATCTTTGAGAATGCGTCTTCGAGATCGAAAATAGGCTTGCTACTCGAAACAGTATAGTGTCTTCGTTTTTCTTTGGGAACCTGCCGTCGCCGTGGACCATCGCTCCTCTTTTCAGTCATCTCTTTGATTATCTGTTTAGCGGCTTCGCTTTTAAACACTGGCGATAATTGCGGCGACTCGGTGATGCTGTTGATGCTCGCCACGGAGCCAAAAAGGCGTTCCTTCGCTGATTGGCTCATGGTCGGTGATACGAGACCGGGACTCATCGGTGCTCCGGATGGAGTTTCCACACTTTTTGCCAGAGTATCGTGAATCGCGGGATTTCCGTGGTACTGAGAAAATTGGTGCTGTTGCTGCTGCTGTTGCTGTTGTTGATTCGACGTCGGTCTCGTGTACGGCGACACGTAATTCAAATGGCTGGGACTATACGAAGGACTAGTCGAGTAATTGGGCGAACTCATCGGCAAATGTGAACTCGAGGTTGGACTGTCGGTATAGGGCGACGTGCTGTCTGAGCTGCCTTCGTGATTCTCAAACTGTTCGGCGACGAGTTTAATAAAAAAAAAAAAAAAAAAAAAAAAAAAAAACATAATAAAACAATAAAATAACGTAAGAAGCCAAAACAATATAATTTTCAAATTACAGAAATTAAAGGAAAAAAGAATAGGAAACGATATATTGAAATTTTAGTAGGTTTGCCACGTGCTACTCACTCGAACCCTGTGACGTCGAGCCATTATGTTCCTGAGAGCATTCATGCTGTCGCTACGAGGAGGCGGTGGAATCGGACCGTGATGAAGTCCGGGATGAGGGCGCTGGCCTCCGAATCCTCGTGGCAAAGACATACTCCTCTGGAACTGCATCTCGTCGATGTCCGAGATACGAATGTTGCATTGGGCGTGTGGAATCGGTGGCTCTTCGATCACTCTGCCCAACTGTCCCTTCTACGAAATTGATTAATTATTGATTAAAGAATTCTTATTCTCTGCAGAGCGAATTGTTTTGTATCGAGAGTGAGTTTTTAACGATTTTTTAAATACCTTCTTACTGGCATTTAGTTAATTAAGCGGTCGTATAAAGTTTTTTGAGATTTCTTAAATTCTCGTTAATTTTCCATACCTCAAATTGCTGAGAATTAAAGTCATCGTCGTTGACGCGCTTGGCGCTTCCCGGAGCAGCTGGCTGCATGCCGTTAATCACAGGAATTCCGATATTGCCGGTTCGGTCGCCACGATCGCGCTGTCGCCTCTCCGATTCGCGTTTCACGATTCTCACAGTCTTAATTTCCTGCTTCTCGCGATTGTGCATACCACCTTTAAGATGAAAAATATATTAAATCTTGCAAAAACCTTTCGCCGAATAAAAAATTCTCGCTATACTTGAATTAATTTGTTTACCAGCGAGCTTGTTGTCCTCTTGCTGATTGTAATTTCCGTTCGACATTAAACTCTCTTCGCTACAAGGAGGCGGAGGAGGAGGTATGTACTCTGGAGGAGGTATCACAGTTCCATTGTGAATTGCGAGGTCAGAACGCTTTGGAATTTCTTCATATAAAAGAAAAATCAATTTTTTTTAAGACATCAATGAACGACATTCATCAACGGGATGATAATCTCGAAGATTCGCAATAATAATTGTTTCTTTTTGCGTTCTCCTCGAGGAAGCTTCGATTTTACTTTTATCTTTACAGTTGAAAACTCACCGTGTCGCCTAGAGTCCGTGTTAACGTATAGCGGTGTAGCGTTAGTTTGCACCGGACTGGACTTCCCCTGCATCTGGTCCTTGAGCAATTGTTGTTTGAGTTGGTGCTGCTGAATCTGTTCTCTGAGTTGGGGCGACAGCACAGTTATGTGATTTTGCGTCGTGTCCATAGTCGGATGTGACCGCGTGAAGGTCTGCTGATTCGATTGTGCTTGGCGGCTGTGTTGATTTTGCTGTTGTTGCTGCGTAGGCGATCGACCGTGCGAATTCTCTTTGTACAGAGGGATACCGGCCGACGCTTCCTTGCCGCTGTTTTGTGGATAATTAATATGTCCGTGGTGCGAACTTCCGTTCTGTCTATTACGCGGCATTGTCGCTGCTAACGGCGGACTCGTTGGCGAATCCAAGCCGTGATCCTGCGTCATTCCTGAATCGAGATCCGTCTCTAACCACGAGCTTTGCATGCGCTTCTTTGGGTTTTGGATCTGAGAAGCTGCAAATTTTATGATTTCACAATGATAAGTTATTGTAATTAAATTATTTTATAATTAGATATTTTAATAATTTTATCATTTCTAACTGGCAGTGGTCGGTGCAGGTCGTATCTGTTGCACCAAACTGTGAGACTTTTCGGTGAGCTGTCGAACCTGAAAGCTCAATTCTTGTCGCTGTCTCTGAAGATCGCCAACCAGTTGCTGCACTCGTCGTAGCTCGGATTCCAAAGCAACGGTGGTTCCGGACGAGTCTCTCGTCATGTTACTACCGGCGTATCTCCGGGATGCCTGGAGCTTTTGTCTCAGCACCACGAGATCCTGCTCCAGACGCGCGTTCTCCGCTACTGTTTCCTCGAGTTTCTACGAATAAGGAAATACCGTACTGGATTAACAACCGTTATTTAACTATTGTAATTTCCCGAAGTACAATTAACTATCGAAATTTGTAGGATGATTAGAAAACCTTCTAATCACCACTGGTATGAGAGCTTGGATCGCTGCCTTTACACATCAAGTACTTGATTAACTAAAAGATTCCTATTTGCCCAATAACTATGCAAAGAATTCTAATTAATGAAGTACACAGCTATAAAAATGAAAAGATCACTACGGAAACCTGAAATGTGCCAAATAACGGTAGACTATCTTGCCAGTTATTTGAAAAAGTTATTATTATTAAATTATATAAGTTATATTATTTGAAAAAGTATTTTTCAAATAATAACAAATTTTGTACAATCGTATGTTTTTCAAGATTTTCTTGTCACCCTACTGCGTGAGTAATGATGGAAATATAAGAAACTGAAATAAAAGAACTGAATTGCTTGTTAATCTTGTAAATTTACCTGGAAGAGTAAAAGTTTCGCCTGTAAAGAAGGAATTTCAGAGTTTAATCATTCACGGTCGTAAATTTCAAATCTAAATTTTGCTGACAACTCGAAATTGTGGATGTAAATAATTATTGGATATTATCTCGCGTATAACCGAACATGTAAATTATTATAGCGATTTATCGGTAATAGAAAAATTTGCCATTTTCTTATTACACAACTATCTTCGTTATCAATATGGGATTGTTTTAACCTTTGAATTGTGCGCGAGGAGCAATCTAACCCGGCTGAGTTCCCTCTCGAGAAGGAGCTGCTGTTTCCTGTATCGCTCCACCTCGGCGGGGTTGCTTCTACTTCCCTGAAGTTTGTGTCTCAGACCGCCGAGAGCTTTCTCCAGAATATCCTGCATGAAAAATGCACGTTTTCATTATAGATATAATTTTGCCGCAACGTTTCTTTAAGGAAGTAGCCCTACATTTTTGAGTCTCAACGATAACTGGTGTTTACAAAAGAAATAAGTATGAAAATAATGTGTGCGCAGAAAATGATGGGTAAAATGGTTTTTGCGTCGTAATAATTGAGGCGCGCGTCGCTAACCTTGTCTTGTTGGAGACTATGAAGAGTTCCAGACTCTTCCTGGAGCAGCCGGTCGAGTTTGTAGAGCTGCTGCACTTTAGCCTATGGCAAAGAAGCAAATAGAGAATGAACTTGAATGTGCCAGAGTGTCTTCGTATTGGGTTCGCAGGGACAAGCCGTATCGTATTACGACCGCAGAATTCCGGTTGTAACGTTACGGCAGCAACGACAACAACAACTCTTCTGTTCTACTAGCTGTCCAGTCGCGTTATTCGATACACGCGCGGATAGAGGTTGAGAAGAGACAAGAATAATCAGAGGCTAAGACAGTTAGCTGCCCCGTCTGTATCCACATCGCGTCTTTTCTATTTTCTTCTTAACGCGTCATTGATATCTATCTTTTAATAACGCGAGATATCGAGACAAGAGCAGTCAATCGACGCAAGAACAGTCGTTGCAAAAGAAAATCGTCAACGAACAGTATAGACCAATAAATATTAATTTTAATCAGTTGATCAGGTTTGTAAACGTTAGGTATAACCCTGCATATTTAAAAGTTAACATCGTAATATTAGGCTTTAAGCCTAGGGATAAAGTTCTAGCGAAATGTACCTGGAGTTGTCCATGATCGGGACTGAGTCGATCCCAATCTCGACGCTCTTCGGCTAAGAGACGTTGTTCCTGAACTCTCTGATTGAATTCAAGACGATCACGCTGATCTCTCGCGGGATCCTGATTCTGAAGAAGATCTTGACGCGAGCCGGAGATACTGCCGTTACCGTTGTTCGTATTGCGGTTGTAAAGTGAGCCGAGCTTGACCATGTTGTCCACAAGGTTCACCAGAGGCTTTCCTTTCTCGTACTGCGATGGAAAAAAATATATTTGAGACCAGTAGTTAACTTACAAAATATTGTACTATTCCTTGGAACACTGCTATTATTCGTTGAATGGACCAAGAATCACTAGAGTTACGCGCACCTGCTTCTCGAGATCCATTAAATGCTTCTTCAACTCTTCCAGTTTCTGAAGATTCTCTAGCCTTCGTGGATTGTCCAGCTCGGTCAGAATTGCCTGTGAAATCGAAAGGACCCTTGCAAATTACCGACAAGAATTAATTTAAGGCAGACATGTTAGTTTTAGAAAATGCACTACGAGAAGCAACCACAAAATTAGTATAAAGGTGAGAAACATTTATGATCATTCGCAAATTACGAATATATCGTAACAGAGATGTAGAGTTCTTGGAATAGAAATGCATTTACCACGGTAATCTATACATTTTATAATCGTTAGCCAGAGGAATAGTTGAATGAAGAAACCCAAAAGAAAAGAATTTGGGAAATGTTCGGTAACTTAACGATAAGATTTCACTTCGTCAGACGGCAAGATACACCTTTTCTCAAGGGTCTAATGGGTCAAGGATGCCTCTACCTACTCGTTTAAAAAAAGAGGGAAAGAAAAAAAAAGCGATAAAAAAACTGGGCGAACTTAAGGACCTGGGCCTCAATCTCCATGTGGCAGGTCTCCATGGCTTTACAGAGTGTCGTACTCTCTCGACGTAGCTGGATCAGCAGTAAAACCAATTCTTCGTGTGTCCGCCCCAAAAGTTCTCCTGCCGATACCTGAACGAGGCTGCTTCCACCTGAGGCCGAACCTATACGTCCTCCGTCTCCACTGTTTCCGCAAGATCTTTGCTTACTACTAGCGCTGCTCTGTTGGAGATAACACGTGGCATGCAACATTCCAATTTCGTGGGGTTAAAAACAAACGAAAAATATAAAATACAACAAAAAAATGTTTCATGCACAATGAGTAAACTTAGGTTCGATCAATTCGGACAGCGGTGGCGCACTTCATTCCAAGTTTTCTTTTGGAGTATACGCCATAACAGTTTCATCGGATGATTGGAAACCTCTTTTCTATATCTGACTTTCTAACGATTTTTTTTTATGACAATACATTAACACGGAGATCATTGATGACACACATTTTCACCTTGGATGCTGTATTTTCCGTTCCGTTGAGTCACGTTCCGGGTGAAAGCGTCTCTCCGTTTAAAGTTGGACGACGCAATACCTATTCCACAGTTGAATCTCTACTGTACTTTAAGTATTTTTTTTTCTATTCGATAGAAACTCGCTCCAATTATCCATTATCAAGTACGTTTATTTATTTGCATCAAAGATGCGGAAATGTTTAAAGTATGTCGCGATTGATTCACTTTGTCGCGTGTAAACTAGAATACAATTCGGTTGGAAGGTACTTGGTCGATTAACTCAGGATTTAAGGTCAAAGTCTTTAAATGGTAATCGAATGGAAATTCGTTTATTGCCATTGGGTGACCATCGATTAAGGAATTTGAAAGCGTGGTGAATTTTAAGTTTTTAGCAAATCTAAGCAAATTCACCGGTAAGAAGCGAGGGACTTTTGGCGCTTGGAGTCGGTAGCGATAGAATCACAGAGTCTCTGCGGTTCACGAAGGAAGACTAATGTAAGACTGGCGTCTTGCCCGGTTCGTCTTAGTCGCTCGTCCTACAATGCCGGCGTTCATAGTACGATGCTTCCATGCGCCTCGACCAGTTCTTTTTCCCTTTTCCCCTTCTTCTTTCTCATCTCATTCTACCGTCTCTCTTTCGGCTCTCTTCGCGCGAGAACATTGTTTTGTATGTTTTTGCCGGAGATCACTTCGACTCTCTTTCTCCTGCGCGTACACGCTTCACGGCTATGTCGGTCTCTTGTCTGCACTTCGTGCAGTGGTACGCCAAGCCGGACCTTGGTCAGGGCCGTATCGTACACTCGATTCGTGTCTGACCAAAAGAGTTTGCATCTCAGGGAACAATAGCATTTTAGAATCAGAGCCTCGAGCAAGTTACCGAAAGAAACATGATTTTTTCACGACTAACCTATTGGTAAATGGTAAATATAGGTGAGAAAATTATAATTTATCATGCCAACCAATCGGTTGTTAGTCAAACAATTGATTGTTGGCTCGGTCTTGGTTCTCATTGAATTACTATTGCGAATGGTAAATTTCGAATGTTACCATGACACGAATGTTACCGGTAACTAGGAAATTAACCCAGGTTTCGAGCATTCGTTAACTGCGTTGAATGCCTATTGTCTTTAGATGCTGTGAAAGGTCATTGGGACCTTGAATTTTCGGTTAGATCTATGCTCGCACAGGTACGATTGACCTTTATTCAACGATTCTTCGAAACTACGTATACACCGGCAGGACCGAAAGCAAATACGGGTCTGTTGCGCATGGCGAAACCAGTCTCAGGGTTGGGGCCCTTTGGGCACCCAGGATCAAGGTCGCTTTCCTTGGTGGCCTTCGTTCCGGCCTCTTTCTTCTTCTCAAACTTTGCACGTTGAATACTGCACTCCGAATCTTGCAAATGCCAGGAACTTTCTTGATGGATTTTAATAGTTTCTTCAAACATTCTTTCTTGTTTTCAAACATTTGAAAACAAAAAAAAAACGAAAGGGATCACGTGACCTCGAGTAAAACGTATATTCTCGCAGTTTTTACCTGCGAGCGATTGAAAGTAATAAAACTAATTAACGATACCATTGTCATAACTGACAAATAACAGAAATATCATTCATTTTTTTTTTCGATACTTTGTAGCCAATCTATCTGAAACTTTGGAATCCTTATTCGGCGCCGGTACTATGATAAAAAAATTGTAGTCGAATGCATAATAAACTGGCGTGCTAGCAGCCAGATAGATCATCCGTCCGGTACACGGCGTACAGTAAATCCACGTTGGAGAAACTTGGCAAGCGGAGAGAACTCGAGATATCCAGTGGCTGAGAGACAATGCACAGCGTCGGTGAAACGAGCGCAGATTTGGTTTTTCTCAGCGATTCGATCGTTGGCACTGCGCCCTAGCTGACCGGTACTGACAATCAGCAGCGTGTCGCAGCGTCGTACCTGGACTTTGATGCTCGCCTCGGGCTTATCCTTACTCACTCGACCCGGCCTCCAACTTCTCATTCTTCTTCTTTTTCGAAAGTATTTTAGCAATTTCATTGCAAAGCTTAGAATATAAAATATCTTTGAAAAATAATGTAAACAATATCATTTCTTTCTATATGATTTAGAGCATTTTCTAATAACCAGAAGTTTATCAATTAGAAGTTACATGGAATATAACATTTTTTTTTGTTCAATTTCGCATAAATTGATTAATGATTGCTTCAAAAAAATTATCAGAAATAATGAAAAATTAATTATAATTTTCATCCAGTTAATATTTTCCTTAGCCTCTTGCTACAAATTCCTTCACATTGTAGATCACCCAAAGCTCTCTCTCTCTCTCTCTCTCTCTCTCTCTCTCTCTCTCTCTCTCTCTCTCTCTCTCTATATATATATATATATATATATATATATATATCTATCTATCTAAAGTGTCAATATCCGTACTCTGAGCTCCGCCAAAAGTTCGGAGTGTACGCAGGTGCCGGAAAGTTACTCGCACCATCGTACCGAGTCGATCGAACCAAGTTTTTGAGTCTACAAGTGTACACGAGCATAACAAGCGTCTATCGTCGTTTTCAATGCGACGCACTTACCCTCTTGTGAAGAAAATCGGAGCTCTCACGACCCTGAACTACACGTTGCATTTGTCTTAAGCTTCCGTTACTACCGCGATCCATGTCCCGGCCGGTCGGGCTAATTGTTTTTCGATCACCTGTAAGCACGGACAAATAAATTAATAACATATCGTCCATATTTTCTTCTGAATAGTATAGCAAATATATATTAATTTATTTACGACTATCATTCCTGTTAATATATTGCAACGATTCCTTCAAAATTCTCTGAAAATTAGTTTGTTGCTGAAAATACGATAAACAAAGTTTGTGTAAATCATCGAATTCAAAGCGCATTGACAACTAATTCCGTGGATACTGTGAAATATACAATTTATTAGAATTACAGATGATAACCAATGTAAACGTATAAATACAGGATAAACGCAGAGGGATAGGTTAATAAGCTCATTATCGAGGCGCTCTGTATTCATTGTCGTGAATTTAACATTTCCAAATTGATAGTCCGCGCTCGAGTATAATTCTACCGGCTACCGTGGCAAGTGTACACGGTGTACGATGAACGTTTACGACCTCGCGAAAAGCTCAGTTGGTTGGCGTACTAAAATAACGCATACAAGAGAAAGTCTCCTTGAACAACACGTAGAAGTTCAATGGTTCTACTTTGCGAGTGTAATTTTTGGGAAAAATCAATGGAAAAAGGAGCGAGAGTGTGTACCGTCCCCGTAAGCTTGGCTCCTGAAACCACTATGCTCGCATGCCAATGCAACTTCTAGTGCACACAATGAATAATTCACGATCTCTTAAGCTCTCCGAGTAGCACGAGTTTTCTAGGTGCAATTTCGGTTACGACTGCGGTTGGTCCTCGCGAGAAAACCGCGCTTCCTTCTGTCACAACCGAACTGGAATTATCGAGTCGAATTGCGAATTTAAAAAAAAATCATTCTCATCTAAAATAGAGGAGAATGGAAGTGTTTGTCACCTCTATACGCCAATTTATTTACTTGCTGAGATATACTCACTCGGACTATGCAAATGCCTCTCGCTGTCATTTGGACTCGATACCCGATGCTCCTTTGGCGAAACCATTCGTATATTTCTCGAGGGACTGAGCAAGTGTTGACTACTTTCGTTCGGTGATGAGACTCTTGGACTCTTTGAGCCAGTATTTGCTCTGCAACATTGAAATTTCATTAATTATCAAGTCGTAAAGGCGGCAAGTCGGTTATTTTATAAAAGTATTAAAAAATATTAATTGGTAAATATGTAATATAGTAAAGAAATGTAGATTTTGTGGTTTTCATAATAGATAGCGAATTGTGAGAATAATTGAATACTTACGGAGCTGGATTGAGCCTGATTTCGCTCGCACTCGCGACACCGGAGACGAGATTGTCATTGGATTCGCCACCGATGACTGGTGCGAGTCTCGAAGCTGAATGAGGCGTCGACTGATGAACCGGAAGTGTTGGCAATTGCTGCTGACGATGCCCGCCATTGGCACGCGGAAGAGGAAGCGTCGAGACACTGGACGGTGGCTGAGTAAGCGGTGTACCCTGCGGAAGCTGAGACGTACTGACCGCCCTTGGAGGCAACGGATCACGACCGATTACCGACCCCGACCCGGAAGCTGAAACAAAAATAAACTCACTCGTCAGCATGGAATGACAGCTAATTAAAAGGCTAATTGAAGCATTGAAATAACAGCGTTAACCAAACATCGCGTAGTCGTATTGATAATAAAGCTATGTAAACGGCGCCTGTAAGAGTGCTGTGAAAAAAAAAATAACAAAACGGTTGTATCGAGTATTCACAGTATTTATACAATTTAGAATACATTTACGGGATACAGTGTTGGCACTTTGCGATACTGCAATTTTGAATCAGTTGTGAATGCTGAGTTTAGTTAAAGCTTGATCCGTGCAGGATTAAGCCTCGCATTGATCAGATTAATCTTATATTACCAGAGGTTTATAACTGTTTATTATACAGAGTTTAATCTCGACTAATCCGAATTAAATATACAGGGCGAATCTAGACCGTGATACTTGCAACTTCGTTATAAACGCATAATGACGAATAATTGACCTAACAAGTAGATTTATTCGATGTCCTTGGAACAAACTGAATCTCGTGAAATAAGAGAATATGCATTAGAAGATATATCGTATAGTTAAAAGTTTAAGAATTTTTATTCGTTAATCCTTGATATT
Source organism: Cylloceria caligata (assembly GCA_963942595.1). Taxonomy (NCBI): domain Eukaryota; kingdom Metazoa; phylum Arthropoda; class Insecta; order Hymenoptera; family Ichneumonidae; genus Cylloceria; species Cylloceria caligata. Next base: position 84,806,753 of record OZ012704.1, on the reverse strand, counting down.
TTAGTGGTTGCTACTTGTATTTATGGTTACGCAAAGAAGCTTTTCTTCATGATATTTCTGACATTAACGACAATAAAAAGATTGTTTATTCGACTTTTGGCGACAAAAACTGTCAAGTGTTTTACCGGCATCGTTGCCATTTGTCTTCCTTGGCAATGTTTCCCGGCGCATTCCGGTATCTCGTTTCACGGAGCGTTATACATTTTTGTCCTGCGAGGTATCCCATAAGTGCCAGGAAGATTCCCGGGGGTTGGAAGAGAACGTTCGGGGCGACCAAGGACGGAAACGCAGCGAGGTGCCGGGAGGGATGCATGCGGAACTCTTCGAGGCAGATCGGGAATTCAATCTCGAGATGGTAGAAGACTGCTGCCGCCGTTGCAGAGAACAAGAATGGCCTCGACGGACGGGCGGAGGATGTTCTCTCTTATCTCAAAAGGGCTTTCTTCGAGAAATCAACGCTGGAACGGAAGGGGCCTGGGGCGAGACGAGAGACGAGGAAAGAGAACAGAGTTGGCCGGGAAAGGAGCTTGGAATGTCCTTTCTCAGCCCCGGTAAAGCGAGAAATTTGCTTCACGAGTTTGCAAAGTCATCTCTCGGCCGTAACCTAACGCGAAGCGTCGTTATTGAACTATTTGTTATTATCATAAATCACGCTTGTTATCACAGTTTATCTTGCGTTATACCTTCTAATATCGATTCCTGTATATGTTTAGATATTAATAGTGAAGTATAGAGTAACCAAGTCCATTTGCAATGGTAAAATTGCGATTTAATAAATATTCTATCGTTAACAGCGCAGTCGCGACTCTGTAACCACTGACATCGTGCGCAATAAACTCATAGTTCTGGGAACATCGGAACACTTGTAACGGTGGTAGAGTCGACGAATGATCGAGGCGAATCGGAAATTCAACGTGATGCGTGCACGCATCACTATTTTATCGAATAAAAAAATATTTCAGGAATTCCTTTGAGTAATATTTACCAATTTATCCAAATATAGTGCAAAGTTTACTAATTATACAAAAAAAAGCCACTAAAAGTAGGCTCAGAGGATGCAACTTATTCGTACCGGCCATCGGACGTTGATCTAATTTGTGTATGACAACATACCGCGTATATTCAACTGATTCAAACAAGCGGTTGATATACTCCAACGCTTCGGTGAACAGAGCAAGAATTATTGCTCTATAATCTAGAATAGAGCAAGAATATTACTCCATTGAAAGCGATTGCTCCGTGCAAGTTCTCGACCTTCGAGAGCCAGCGGAAATTCGCCGATTCTACGATTCCACGATTCCTGTACTCTACTGTACTGTAAATAGCGTAGATACATTGGTACGTAGTAACGTACGTTAAAGTATAGTCGCTACACGTGTATATATATATATATATATAAATATACGAGTCACGTATCTGGTGCAGCGTGACCGGTTACTCGAGCCGATCCTTTATTTTCACTACGACTGGATGCGACCCACGTACCCAGAGGTCCCCGACACCAAGCCGAGAACCTAATGTCGCGGTAGGTGGAAACGCGAAAAGGTAGAAACAGGTTGAGTCACAAGGGTATACGCGTTTTCCTCATCGTCACTCCGCACTCCCTCTACTAACGTGACCATGTTTTTTTTATCCTTTGTCAACCATTTCTTTTGTCACCTTAGAATGCTTCGATGTATTTTGTATTGGGTTACTCGTACCTTCGATAAAATGACCAACGCTACGGGTTTAGCTTTCAATTCGATTCAATGAAAGAAGAAATCATCGAGAGAATGGAAAGTGCCGTAAAGTTGCCAAAATCGAAGTCATGCTGTACAGGAAATTTTTGAGAATTGATTTGGTTCGTTGCATCAAAAAGGTTTAATCGAACAACGAGAGATACATTGATAACTTAACGGAGTTCTATGCATCTTTTCTAAAAGCTATTTAATATCGATAAAGAATACTTTAGATACTTTGCCAAACGTAATTTTTTTTTTAGTCTTCGACGTAATCCCACGTCTAGGCTGACTAGCTGAGGTTACCACGGAAAAGTGACTGTGGTAAGTGTAATATATATATCGAGTGGCATGGAGCCTGTCATGTGGGTAGATACAGAGGTCATCAATTGAAAAAAATAATCCGTGATGCATGAATTTATTCAACGCCATCTCTCCAGGGTGATGCAAAGGTGTCATCCCTCATGAGTGTAACGCCGAATGTCCCGACTGCTCATGAATTTCATGTGCGACACGGAGAAACGAGATATCACATAAAAGTGAGGGTCTTTGGAAAAAATATTCTTGCAGCGAAAGGTCAAAAGTTATATAAGTTCCGAGGGCTGGTGGCAGACAGGGATAGCGATTAAAGTGGCAAATAAAAATAATTGTGGCAAAGCGTTACCGCAGCGCTCTATGTTGGAATTCGATGGTGGATTATTATTCTGTAGAGTTCACTCATTTGATTTTCGAACCTTCGCATACTCTTTAGCTAATTTTGAAATTTGTGGTTACAACGAGAGGATCGGATATATTGGATCTAGAGAATTCATACAAGGGTTTGACAGACGTCCCAAATTCCTCGGTGTATTTTGCACGATCAATTAAATTCAAGCAGCAAAGTCCCGTGACACGCGTCGCTGTCACATCATGTATATACGACATTGATATTTGGCTACGGAGAGCGGAGAATCCAAACGTGGAATCGTCATTACAAGCGAAGCACGTTCGACTCTGTCATGTATCACGTATATTCAGAGAGGTAACGGTACAAAGCGTGTAGATACGAAATGTAACTTGTACGTGCTCATCGCAGTGACATAAATATGAGAACCGTATTGGTCACACTTTTACGACCGCAAAGTCGTTATTGATATCAATCACGAGAAACAAAATTAGTCGTGCGGTTACAGTGGAGCCAGTGGTTCATAAATAAATTTGAAAAAACCGATTCGGTCTTTGTTTTTATCGCAATCGACTCTTATTCAACGATAAAATAGTGCATTGCAATTATATTGAGCTGTTTATATGCATTTCCGTCGGATTCATAACTCGTTTAACGAGGAAACTTTTTTAATTGCAACAAAAGGATAAAAGAAAATGTAACGATGGAATTATTATGTATCGAAATTAACTAAATTGTGTTACAGCTTCGATCGCCAGTGAAGGAATAACAGTTTCTCGGGTTAGGACCTTGCTAATGCACAATGTTTAATGGGAATCAGGACAAGCTCGTTAGCCGCAAGTGAACGTTTCCCGGGTTCCCAATCGCGCCGTAATCCCTGTAACAAAATACGCTATACATAGCACGAGTTAATCATGCCTGGGGTTGGCTGGTGGTTCGGTTGCTCGTTGCACACCGCTTGTCGTTGTTGTTGTCGAGAGTTCTCGCCCGATCTCTCACCCCCTCGGCATTACGCCTTCTCTTTCTGATAATACGGTTGGCTTGTACATACCCCGTAGTGCGCACCACCACCTTGGAATCGCTCGACCGGTATACAAGCCCATTGTCTTGCCGGCTTCATTGCCGCTTACCGTCGCCCTTGCGGCCGCTGCCACAGACCGTATAAATTATGCCCGAGAGTAACGGGCGGTGGCTGGCTTCGTAATTAGAGGGTGAAAATTAGGGGCCGTCGTCATAAATTCCTAGATTTTGATCCCAGTACGGTCAACAGTTGAGGTTTTACAGTGATTTCTGCCGATAGTTCGTTACGCGTCGGATCTGACAAGAGTATCCAACAATTGATCGTTTTTGGAACAATTTTGGGCGGAATAGTGTCAGAATATTGATAAAAAATATTGAAGCGACGAGGTAACACCTTGGCTGTAACTTTGTCGGTACTGGGGCCATAGTTTCGTAAAAACTTTGACGATAACTCGTCAATACTGCAAGAGTCGAGCGCGGAACATAACGTTTCAACCAAACTAATCCATCGTTTCAGCGCTCAAAGACTCGAGTAAGTCGAACGTATCGGTGGATCTATTATTACGTCAGGATTTGGTCAGTCGTCGAGTAATAAGTAAGTTATACCATTTCCTCGGCGTCGAGAGCTCTTCCATTCTAGAGATAAGCTCTTTCTGACTGCCGAAAACTTATATCCGGAGAACATTTTATCGGCTTCGAAGGAAGAAAGGCCCGGAGTGAGAGGTCTATATTTCCAGCGAGGATACCAGAACGACGATAACACTGCTCTCGCATAGGATTTGTCGAGCCGTAGAAATTGATCCGGGATAAGCCGAAGGCGAATGATAAAAATCTTACTAGCGCGATAGCTTCGGCTACGCTAATATAAAAAAACGCAAGAAATTCCGTAAGCTCCGCGCACGAATGTCGCGTTCGTGATACGATTAATGTTTTTAACTTTTAGATTTATCGTTACTAAAAATTAGCTTTTAATCGCAACATCACTTAACGCTTTCTTCATTTCCATTGAATTTAATTATTTTCCATAATATTCCATTCATTGTTCGACGAAACGTCAAAATACAGAGAGAAAATTAAAATCATAAAAATGATATTGTATTGCAATAGCGGACATACAAACTCTACTATTCTATCATAAGAAATATCGTTTGAAATACACAAAAAAAAAAAACAATTAAATATTTTTATAAGTGCAATATTTTTTTTGTAGCTCGGTTCATCGATGCAAATATTTTTTCCATCTTCAACTAGTCTTTAGGCTGCTCCGAAAGACTGGTCCGAATACGCATAATATTTTATTTATAACTTAATTTTTTATTTATAACTTAAAGTAATTTTATAACTTGATTTTTTCATGAACTACAATTGGCAATTTCCTTGTACCAATCAAACAGAGTCTTCTTACAAAGAGAATGACACCTTACAAAGCCAATTTGGTGCATCGATGCAATGTGAACATTACAAGTTGAAAATAGAAAAGACTATTTCGTACCGATCAACTGGACTACATAAAACATATTTCACTTGTGAAAATATTTCATTTTTTGTGCTTTTCAAGTTTAACAAATTTCTTTTTTATATCTTTAAAGTAACTCGGTACCCTTGACTCGACGCAAAGTCTCCGATCAATGAAATAATTGTTTTTGACATTTGTCAACTAAGATAAACATGATTTATGCTCGGGTACGTTCACGACCATTTTTTAATAAGATTAAGATATCAATGAAAGCTTTAATATCAAATCGGTAATAGCGCATGGAGCAGGTAACAGCGAATTAATATAAGGCTGTTCGATAAAAAAATCTCATTACGCGAAATCTAGGTTCGGATGCGTATCAGTAAGAAATAAAAGAAGAAGAAAACGAACTACTTGCAGTTATTAAAACGAGAAAGCTTGGCTCTAAGCAACGTGATATAACCTACGGACGAAAATGGGGGAATACAGAGATAGAAGGAGCGAGAAAGAGCACAAGACCGAGCACCCGCTCTCCTCTTTGTAAAAAAAAAGTCCTTTCCACGCTATCTCAAGTTCGTTGCGGCAGCGAGTTCCGTTCGTAATACGATAGTCTATAGACGAGATGAAAAGCTCGGCGGTGAAAATGATTCTCCGGCTCTCCTGTACACGAGCGACACACACCATGGGGAAAAAAAGCAGGGAGTAGGATATTTCAGTGGCAACGCTCGAATAAAGTACCGACGGTCGTTTGTGCGATAAGCTTGCACGGGAGCCTCAGTGCAAAAAGCTCGACGAAGTGGCCCCATTACGAGGAGGCTGATTAAAACCCGTGTTGCGTCTCGCAAACCTTTCCCCTGCTCTCCTCCAGTCGAGTGTGTGTCGAGCATATAACACCGAGCCCACCAAAGTTATTCCCTTTCACGATGTTGTGTGTACCCGCGTGGGGTTACATCGTAGAAACTTGCCCACGCCATTATGCACAGCCTGCAAAGGGGCTGATGGGCGTTGTGCACGGTACACCAGTGAGGATCTATTGTTTTGCTCGAGAAATAAAAGCGTTTGTCCAAGATACGTCAATTAACTGAACTTTGATCTTAAAAAAAAGTCTACAGATCATTTTTCATTATTGAAGGTGCCTCTCGTGGTTTCTCTGACGATAAAGAATATCAATGTTGTATCAACGACGCATTATTCGCTCAAGATTATCATTGGAAAGAAAATAAATAAGGCGTCGAATTTTATAGACATAATGAAATCGTAAATCGTCGCAGATATTATTTTCTATGGGACAGACTGGCATTCAACGATAAATGTAGCGAGGAAGTGGGCAATACGAGATGTATGAAATCGTATTACGTATGCATAGATGCGACCAGATGAAGAGTGCTCGTTCCCGGGTTGCCGCGGTAGTGGATGAATAATAAATGTATGCTAATACGTCGCGTTCTGACCGCGTACTTGCGGCATATAACGAAGGGTTGCGTTTCAGGTATTTCCGTAATCCAGGCGGCTGCGAATGTCATCTCCTGAACAACGTAATAAGCCTGTACCGCATTGGCTGAGCCGCGGTGGCTGTGTCACAATCCGTTGTGATACGTGACGTTCTTGATTTTACAAACTTGGGTACCCCCCCCCCCCCCCCCCCCCACACAAAAGGGGACGCTACCTTACTGGCATTATTTTAATTCGCTTTTATTACACTCGTCTTGATACGATTCCCATGTAATTTTCCAATATTCCTCCGGATTACACGCTGCTTCGACAGAAATTAAATTACCAATAATAAAATAGTAAAGAAAATGAAGAAACTAAACTTCGCTTCAGCGACTTGACGCAAAAGAAAATCAGACGCGGATGTTAATTTTGTAATATAAATATTTCACTTACGTTATTCATTTTTCAAATTTGATAAATTACACCAATTATCTTGTACTCGGAGGAAAAAGAAAGATCCAGTCCGATGGCACCGATGAAACTCGAGTCAATTAACAATTTTTATCTGATTAGAAGCGCACGTAGAAATAGAAGGAGCAGACGTAGAAGCCGAGGTCGACACTGGTAAACGAAAGAGGCTTTGGTGACGGGGCACCGGGTGTCTTTGGTCGCACTCACACCTTTGTGCGAGTGCTACTCCTCTGCTTTCTCGTGGGAGACCAGCATTATGATTACAAATAAGATAAGCTCGTCGTAAGCGGATTCATATTAACTGTGCCACACGTGTACCTGTACCTACACTCGTAACATAATATGTAAAGTATATAAAATGTACAGTAGCTACAGCGAAACAAAGAAGAATAAGCACAGAGAGAGGTGAAGGTTAAACCGGAAAATTAATATCAGTGCCCTCGTGCTACGTCTTTAATTTAATTTTCAAATAAATAAATAATTAATTATCGATTATACCGAATAAATATTATTTTGTACTTTTTTTTTTAAATAAGGTTTCATGATTTAACTTAAAATGTTATTTAGAAACGTCACAAAAAATTATATAAAATTTATTACCGAATCTCAATCTCGACGGTAATACTGAACGGTTTTAATTAAGAAAATGACATTTAATAGCGCTTTAGTGAGTCTACGAGAAATTGCAAACGAACGAATCCTTTCGTGTACGAATACGCGAGGATTAGCCAGTGAGAATCGTGGAGATTGAAAACACGTTGGTGAGCGAAAGAGAGTGAGAAAGAGAGAGATTGGAATTTGCGGCATTGCAGGATCCTCGCAGCGTTAAAACGAGCGAAAGTATCCGCGCGCATTCTCCTGACACAAGTGCGCTCTTGCGAGACTTCGAGGAAGATTAAGGTCGCCTGAGGGAAGATGATCGTTCACAGCATCGTATGCCCTTTTGCTGCGACTGAACTTTATTATGGCTTTTACCATTATTATTACAATAATTGACGTTCCTTAATGCAACATAAAGGTTATTAAGTACGTTACGAAAACATAACATGATCACGTTACCGCTACACAGCGGTAATTTCTTCTCTGTGTACCATCGAGTTGAGTTAGCAATTAAAAATTGGGATGTGCCCATAAGAAAGTTTAATTAATCTCGCTCGCGGTTTACAATTTATTTATACAGCGTATAATAATATTTAAAGTATAGATGAGTTCTACCAGCGTATTTCTTAAGCATTTTCAATTTGATATAGCGTATTGAAAAGCACACGGCGCTCCTACATCCTTAATTTCTCCGTCTCTGCTGAATTATTTATTATTATTATCCTATATGAGTGTATGCATAATGGAACGAGCACACTGCTGATCGATCACTCAGTTGTAATGATCTATACGAAAGGAACAAGTCTGTGGATCAAAATATTTATTGTCAGTAATTTCAACTGTATTTTTTTTTTCAAAGTATTTCAGGTAAAGTATCAGTAAAAAGTTATGCAATTGTACTGCAATGTATTAACAAAACTCCGTTTCGTTAACAGAGTATGCATGCTAAACTTGGTCATGTTCCGTAGTCACTTTTAAAAGTTTTTTTCTATTTTTGGCGGGTACGGACGAACTAACAGAAGCGAAATGAATGTTTTTTCCGTACTCTAGAAGATTCAAAAGATGTATTTACACCATAATATCAAAGTCTATTTATCTTTATACCAATATTTTTCTTAGTTGCTTCGAATGTAATCAGAAAGTAAAAACAAGGTGGACATATTTGTTTATAATCGAAAAAAAAAAAACAATTTTGTCATCGTTATGACAACGGTTTAGGATTGCCGAAAAAAAAATAGGCAACATCGTTTTATCGGAAAGGGAATTACGTATGATTGACGTGGCTGCTGGGAAATTGTGTCCGTAGCTCCCCGTAGCTCTGCCGCCGGCGAGGCGCGTTTGCATTTTGGCGCGACGAACGTATAATTATTGTGCGATGCGGACGCGATGACGAATGAGCAGTGTAAGTACATAGCAGCAACAGTGTTGCTATGGACAGATAGGACTATTGTGCAGATTAAATTGTCGATAGGAAATAGCCAAAAAGCTTTCTCCTAAGGGGACGTTAAAGTTCGTATATGGCAGGCATGCGAGTGTGAGAGAGATAGAACCACAAAATGGTCAATAAATTTATGTTAATAACGGTTTTGAGGAAGTAAAAATGAAGAGCCTTCCCAGCTATGAATCGCCCGGAAGGTCTCGCTCTGAATTTCCTTAAGATCAAGCGAAATACCTAGACGCATTAGCTGTTTCTCTCTTACTCCAACGTGGAGCGTTATTTAATTTTTTATCTCGCGCCTATACATGTTTTGAATTTCCTCAGGGTTTCCTTCAAGTAGTTTTCAAGAAAAGTTTTATATTCCTCAAAATTCCTCTGATACATTCGGATATAGGGACATTCGATCTTGTGGAATTTGAGTATATTCGCCGTGCTCGTTCGAAATTGTCGTTGTTATACAGCTACGGTACAGATAGACGTTCGATGGAAATGAATAATGAACAATAGCTCGGAAGAGAAGTACGAGAGGAAGTAGTAAACAAGAGGAGCGGTCTCATCACGTGTCATCAGCTGTATATTATTCGCTGTTCTCGTCGGTCTCATCTCTTCATTCGCACTACGCCCACTCTGTCTCAATTATTTATATACGCTGCGTGTTCACTTTATCACATAACGTAGTAAAATTTCAATCGAAATGAGAGCACGGTTGCCTCTTACGCCACGACATCTGGACGTACTATAGATAACAAAGATGGTAATTATGCAAAATCGTGACTGTTCCCAATTTTCGAGCTTCGGCACTAAGTTTGCCAAAATAAATAAAAATATTGAATATTGAGAAAAATCACGATTCTGCATAAATATCAATCTTTGATTTTATATCTTAAACTCTCAATTATACAGAATTACGCCTTTATCGCCGTGAGTTAACTTTTAGTTCGTTAGTGGTAACCCTCGACTTAACATTTAACTCAAGTCCATTTATTAAAGTCCATAAAAAAAGTTTTTGAAAAGAAAAAAAAAATGATCACGTAAGACTGACGATTTTATCTTCAGCCACGTCATGTTGAGTAATTGCTGAATTGATGCGTCAGGTTGTTGGAAGACAGGCAGACAGGCAGGTGTACCCTGTACTTTTTAAAATATCGCACGAGTGACCTGCTCCCGTTCGACGTCCATAAACGTTAACACTGTCGCGCACTCGACACGGCTATACATTTTTATAATGCTCGCACGTCCTTGCTAGCCTCAGCTGTAGGCGAAGCGACGTTTTCACGCAAGAGACTCAATAAACCTCGATCAGACACAAAAATGCTGCGAAAAAAACGAAAAAAAAAAAAAAAATTGTTCATAACCAAATTATCAATATTTTTGTCAATTCACATAATATTTTTATTTATTATTATTTTAACCTATCTGCAACTTAAAGTATAAAAAAATATCCTTTGTGAGAAAGTAAAAATTGAAAAAAAAGAAAAAAAAGAGTACATTTTTGTTATTATTTATTTCCAACATTTAGTATTAAAAATATAATCGATTTTTTTTTAAATCCACCGTTGATCATCAAGCGTGAAGATAAAAATCTACCAGGGTCAATCGAAAAATAAATTTTAGTAACGATAAATTATTCTAATTTTGCGTTAAACTCTCAAAAGAATTTGGCTGCGTGTCAAGTGCTACAAGCAAGTTTAATGGTATCGAGCAGTATAAAAAAGCCACGCAAACAAAAAATAATCGGGACGCCACCTAGATACTAATAATAGTTGAGCAATGAGACGCTGTCTTCTGTGCTAATTTCACTCGGCAGTGAAAACATTCTTGGCAACGTCGATTCGTACCGGATATTTTCAATGCAGTTATATTCGAAACGGTTTGTATTTCGTTCGCATTAATGTTAAATGTGCACACAGAAAAAAAAAAGATTCGATGAAGGTATTTCTAACAGTGATTAAAAAAGAAAATGTTTAATATTCACTATTTTATTAAAAGCAGTTATTCTGAGTAACGTTAATAAAATATATTTTATACCGTTTGTATTTATTTACCTGAATACTGCGCAATTTATTAGAGTACAGTGGAGGATGGTCGATTCACTACGGATTCCTGAGTAAATAGCAAGCAAAAATTGCGTCAAAAATAAAAATACGACCAATGTATTTATTACTGTGATTAAAAATAAATTTTTTTATTATTAACTATTTTATTTAGAGCAGTTATTTTAAATAACATTTATAAAATATTTTGTATATCGTTTTTCTATTTATTTACCGGATAATGAGCAAACTATTGGAGAACAATAGAAATTTGTCGACTCACAATGGATTCCTGAGTAAATTGCATGACATTCAATCTTTGTTTTCTCAAAAACAATTTCATTGATTGTATGTAGACAATTAAAAATAATAATAATAATAATAATAATAATAATAATAATAATTACATGGCGATAGAGGGAAATATTTCTAGCTTCGTACTATAATAATAATAATATCTCCCATAATAGAAGAAATATATATCTCAGGGAAGAATCGTGTCACGTGTTCCACATTGTCGTACATTTGCTTTTTTTTTATTTCAAAATCTGGTGGCATATCCAAGTGAAAATCGAGGCGAGCACGACGATGAAGCTCTATTTTATATATTTTCACTGGGAACACATGGCACGAGATTTTGCACCATTTTCCAGCAACTTTTTTGCGTTGTTACAATACAGGTGGAATCGACATACGAGCGAGACGAACCACCACGAGATTTATATCGTCGAATCGAGCATTGGTGCGTTGGCAATTTTATGGGTAAATTTTCAATCGCTAATGTGACACGACTTGTCCGCGCAATATCGACGTATTGCGTTAAGTACGTTTCCTTCATCTTTATATTACTTGTTACGCCTAACAGTTTCAGCGAATAACGATTATACGCAACATTATTATATAAAATATTTTATTAAAAGACATTTACATTACATTTTGTATTCTGGCTGGTTTTGAGTGGTCAGAACAAGCTTTAAGTGGTTTTGACTAGTTTAACGGTGTATCAAACGTATAAAAACCTATTCCGACCTATTACCGAAACTCATTTTTTCCTGAACGCCAAAACTTGGACGAATCTTGAATCAAGCAAAAGGAATCTATGTTACAATGAACCGTTAAAAATGAATTCAAGAACGAAAAACAGAGTGTTTTCAGTGGACGTAGTTAACTGAATCCTCGGAGACTGGTCAGTGTGTATCTCCGTTACACTATCCACCTTTCCCCGTTTATTCCTCGCTTTTTTTCCCCTCATCTCTGGCTCCGCTCGTATATCTGTACTCGTCCGTGTCTCTCGGTCTTTCTCACATGCTATCCGCGTAGCGTGGAAGTCCTATCTCCTTCTTTATCTTTCGCTTTCTCTCTCTCTCTCTCTTTCTCTAACGGCTCCATATGTCGGACATAATGGAGCTCATTGTACAGGGCGGTTTAGTGTAGGGCAGAAGGCGCGTGGGTGAACGCGAGCCCGACGCAGACCATTGTTGCCTACTGCAGATATGAAAAGCCCGACTACCCCCTCGACTCCATTGTGCTCGTGTGTACACATATCCCGATGTACGTAGTTCCTCACTGCCTCCATCCAGCTACACACGAGTTACGTGTGTCGTCGACGGAACTAACGAAACACTCTGTGCTACCTACAGTGCCACTACTGTTGTTTCTATTGAGGGTCATTGGCTCGTTGTATGCACTGCAAGAGTAGTGCGCAGAGCTATGACACACGGTAAGACAATGATGGGCGACTTTTCTCGTTTAAAGAATGTTCTCGACCAAAGAAACGTTTATTTTCCGCACAATGACCCAGTGTGGTGAAACGTGGATGTCACGTGTAAAATTTTTATTTTTGGAATCTCCACGTAACCGTTCAGAAGTTACTAAAATGAAATGTTCAAGCATTTCCATTGCGCTTACTTTTTAATTAATTGTAAATTTAATTAAAAAAAAAAAAACGATATTTTACAGAAAAATTATTGAAAAATTTGGCTTTTTATTTGAACTAACAATGAAAGTATTTTTTTTCTAATCTTTGGGGATTCAGAATGTAACCGTTTCAACTGAATGGCACATGTCAGATTCTCGCACTAGTTCGAGAACTCGTTAACGTACCTTCGTTAACATACCGACAATGGCAATGAGCTAACGGCACCTTGATAAGAGCCTGACTTTTTTGCACTTTGAAAATTTTAATCTATTCGAGATACTTCGGTAATTCGTTGTACCAATAGTTTAACCTAGAGCCATCGGCGCTTGCTAAATCCTCTTTGATGATTATTTTATTTTGCGTTGTAATCGGAGCAAGGAAATAAATAAAAAAATAAGAAAACCGTTACAGTCGATACCATTTCGATCGACTCCGTCGGCAAATTTTGAGAGATGGAATTAATTTCAAGGCTACAGTGGATCTTAATTTAAAAATAAATGTAAATACAGACATTGAAATATTTCGAAAGCTACGCATCGGATCAAAAAAAGTTTTCAATAAAATTTGTTCGCTTGAAGGAGGGTCATCCAATGATACCAAAGTCGACCCCTCACCTCCACCCCAAGGGGTGGGGGTCGGGGCAACTTTGAAATGTAAATGGGAACCTCCATTTTTTATTGCAGATTCGGATTTCCCATAAAAAATAATTAACTTTTATCTGAAACATTTTTTTTCGATTCGTGATAGATAGCGCTGTAATCGCAAGAAACCTGATTTTTGCGAATATCTCGAGAAATTACACATCGGATCGAAAAAAAAAAAAAACACATATTCGCAAAAAATTACGTTTCTTGCGATTACAGCGCCATCTATCACGAATCGAAAAAAAATGTTTCAGATAAAAATTAATTATTTTTTATGGGAAATCCGAATCTGCAATAAAAAATGGGAGTTCCCATTTACAATTTCAAAGTTGCCCCCACCCCAGGAGGTGAGGGTGAGGGGTCGACTTTGGTATCATTGGATGACCCTCTTCCAGGCGCACAAATTTTATTTAGAACTTTTTTTGATCCGTTGCGTAGTTTTCGAAATATTTCAATGTCTTCAGTTAAATCGGTCACCCTGTATACTTGGAAGTAATCATAACATTGCTGATTGTGGATACATAAAAATTTAAATACATTTGTAGCTATATCCCTGATTCGTTGAAATATGTGAAAAAAGTGGGTTTAAATGAAAAAAGCCATTGAAATTAAGGTAACTCACTTATTCTTTAATTTAGAAATATAATCATGATATTCTTACCGGGCGTTAAATGCTCGGAAACAAAAGTTAACTACGATTTCCCTACTCCCGCAGTCATTCTATGGCTCTTTTCATTGCTTTCTCCGAGCCTAACATTCCCTTCCCAGGCCCCCACTCGCTCATCCGAAATTTTGATTCTCTCCGGAACCCCGCATGGCTCTGTTCGTTGAATTCAGGGTAGTCTCAACAGCTCGGGGGAATTGCCGAGCGCAGCGTTAAACGCCCTCGACAATGGAGGAACTCGCGACGGGGTACAAAAGTACGTTGAATGCAGATTCGTCCCGCCAATTCTATTCCGACCCATTTAGTCACCATCCTCCCTCCCATTGCTCTCCCTCTTTTCCATTCTTTCTTCGTTTTTCTCGACGTTTCCTACAGTGTTCCTATACGAACCACCACAAAATTCAACGGTTTCTCTCACGCCGCATTGCACTGACACCCTCGCCCTTAAATATATTGGGCTAATATAAAACTAATGTTTTGTACATTTTGTTTGTAATGCAATATCAATATTTTTAATAAAATATCAATCTTTGCGGAATAAATGCAAAAAAAGACGTTCGCTTGCGTTCTCTTTTATATTTAATATAATTCTTCGTTAATTGGTAACAGAGAGTGGGAAGAAGGAAATAATAAAAAAAAGGTAAAGGACACGGAAGAGGGAGTGGATAGTCAGAGGCCACGCCTGAAGGCTCCGAGCGTTTGATCCCGACATCGAGAGTCGACTTCTTTCAAGACTCAAAGAGTACGTGTCACGATACAGCTAAGCCACGTATTCGTTGCCGTACGTAGTTCAGAAGACTCGCGGTAGCACGTTTAACTCGTCAACCGCCGGTTTTCCACTTACCGCTAACGGAACCTCGTGCCGGAATAACCTCTCGTGAATTATGTGTTATTCCTGTGCATCAAAGTAAACTTCACTGGAAGTATACAACTCAGTCATCTGACACATCTTTCGAATTGAGACGAAGAAATACGATCCTCATTAGAATTTTGAGGTCTCCTGCACCCACTGACAATTTTTTTTCGCTTATTTCGGTAATTCGTGAGTCAGAACGTCTTATCGCGGATCGCCAGAAAGTACCTTCCTGGGTTTCAACCATTTTTAAACGTCTGAGGCGTCGTCGAATCAAGTTATAAAATTTCAGCTAAAGTTTTTTTTAGAGTTTACCGATGTCTTCATTTTGCGAGTTTATTATGGCACATCCATTTGGAAATTTTCTTCTCAACGTCATTCTTCTAAACTTTAGAGTACTACGCTGATTATTCTGTCATCGGTAAAAAGAATTTCACTATGAAAAAGCTCTCTCTGTGCGAATGTTAAAATATCACCGCCTATAGTTGTTGCTTCAGGTTTTTAAGTACATTTAATCCAGCGTTGTACAGAGGTTGTGTCCATGGCGTTGGTTGAGATGCACCGTATATATAATTTCGTAGTGCCTTTGGAGGGGACCACAAACGAGGCGTGAGACTCGAGGTTGGTCCGCTCAAGCGGTAACAGCAGCAGCAGCAGCTGGGGAAGGAAGAGCCAGGACTATATAATATATCCTGGTAAGCTCTTTGGCGAAGAATTTCCGCAAAGAGGCGTACACTAAACCTTACGCGGATATCGTCGGTGGTGGTCCCACCCTCTCGGTGTCTCCATCTCGCGTGTAAACTGGCCACAGGTTTCCATGCACCCAAAGTATCCTCCTGTACGTGAACAACGTCATGAATATTCCCGAGACGACTCCAAAGATAGCCCGCACACAGACCGCAGGAACTTGCACGAGGATCTCTGCCTCTCCGAACAACCGACTCTTCCAATGTTAACTTTTCGTCGCTTGGTGTGTCCTTTCAATTTGAGAACATATTTTCGTCATTCCGGACTGGCAAGAAAGTTTAACGGGGAACGGTATGGTTTAGTTTGGGAGAATAATGTATGGAGAATGCCCAAAACTAGTCGGTCCGAAAGTTGCATTTGACGTATTCCGTACCAAGTGGGCCACCACATTTTTAAAGAGTAGATTTTAGATTTGACGTTTCGTTGGTAAAGTGTGCAATTAAAAAAATTTGTAATAATTTTCAGATGTTTATGACTCTCCGAACAATTTTCAAAACATTTATGAAGCGTTTTTAATCACCATGCGAAATTGGGACCGCGCACTTGGTACGGAATGCCCGTTATATATAATATAATATATAATATATTTCATTTCGTGTCAAATCGACCAACTGCTTCGACCATTTAGTATTCTATCGAGGTTTTAAAAAAATTATAATTCCCGCTTGGATAAACATAATTTTACTGAGATTTTTACCTCAATCCATTCCCAAATTATGAACAAATTTTTAAATCTTTCCTAAGGACTTTTATAATTTAGAGTACGTAGCTAGTTAGTAACTACCGTCCTTTTACTGCTCTCGAGGACATTCGGTAGTTAAAATAAAGTTTCATATAATAATATTTCCCAACTACTCAAACTCTCTGGCCTTTCTCGCTTGCGGGTCATGGCTCACAGTGAAGTGGTATCGTGAAGATAAAGCGCAGCTCCACCGACCAGTCCACTTGAAGTTCCAAAGCGTTATTTCTTCTCTTGCCGACCTCTATAGATGCAATTGAGTCAAGTATCGGATGCATAGAGTATGCGCCCTTGAAGCTCGGATGTCTTGACTTTATTTTTCGTTCCTGAGCTATCGGAAATACGAAGAACATTTGATATATTGTAGAATAAAGTACTAATGCCAAAAGGACGTACACACCTTGTACGCGGCAAGTACAACAATTTTTTTATTTTACTCGAGACGAGTTCAACACGTTCAACGCGTGTGCGAAATGATAAGCCTTCGTTAAGCAACTTGAGTTTTTCGGACGAGCTGATGCCGCTGGTTGATGCAAGGCGACCGTGTCCGGTGCGAACGTTGTAATCGAATCGCGAGGCTACTTGTTAATTCCGAGGTAAGTGGTCGTAATGAGTACGCGCTCGGTGTATTACGAGAGCATGAAAACGAGATAGAGAACGACTGGTTAACTGAAAAGCAAGGACCAGAGAATTATAAATGATAGTGTGACTAGAGACAAAATAATACGAAATTTATTAATTGTTTATTGATAATTAACTGATTCGTACAATTGATTAATTTAATCAATAAGACGGGATTACCAAAAAAAATGTATTAATTAAGAATTACGATTAATTTATGCATTATGCAAATAAATAATAATTAATTGAACATGTGATTATATTTGGTGAAAAAATCTTGTAAAATATAATAGTAATATTTTTGTTATCTTAACAAATGGGCGGAACACAAAAAGTTCAAAGAAAGAGTATAAGGAAAGACGATAGTAGAAGGAGCGAAGAGATGCTCTCGTTTGCGAAGTGGCACGTTGTGTCGGAAACAGGCCATTGAGAGGACCGGAAAGGACAATTTATTGCGTGCAATTAACCCGCAAAACGGTGCCACACCGCACCGCATGTAATTGCAGGTTGCGCAAGCCTTTACTTGCCTAGCTCCGGTTATCCTCGGTGCGCGTTTCATCAACATGTATTATCTGACTACTCCGAGTTTTTAATTATCAACATCGCGTTAAATGGGTTAATTTTTTTTTCTTCTCTTTTTTTCAAGTATTGTTAATCAAGTGATTATCTACGTTAATTACGTTCAATAACACTAATAACGTATACGTGAAATAATTGTTTTATTAATAATACAAATGTTGGTATTATTATTAATATTTATTGTAAATAAAAATCCATTGTCCGATACGACTCTTATTTTAGGTTGGGATCCGATAGTATTATCAGATTATAAAGAAAGCAATTGAACGCAAAGTCGATCCATCCCCAAATAACGACATTTTTAGAATCGTCCTCGGATAAATTCGATACAAGAGGGTGCAATGTTGAGTCTCTCTATCTCTCTGTCTCTCGTTTTCTCTTTTTCGCACTCGAGAAAATTTCAGTTTCACCCGCTTCTCGCTCTTTCTCACCCGTACAACATCCAATTTCTTTTTTTCTCGCGAGACCGAGTGCTCTCAATTCTTCCACTTTTCTCTTGACTCGAGCACTCGCGTAGTTATACGTCCGAGCTCATTAATCGAAAAAGCATCTCTTCATCGGTATTCTTATAGCACTCTATCCAATTCAATTTATTCAAACATATTGACTCCGCAATTAAAAGAAAGAATAAATACAATATGCAATTAGTATAAAAAACAATTAGTTTTTATCATTTGAATGCTGAAATACTTTGATTGAAAGATCCCGTTGGAAATATTTAAGCAGCTTGAACGGAAGATTATGAAATCAACGATACGATTATTAGTTGATTAAATAATCATTGAGTTAGTTTAATATTTTGCTTCGGAATAATTTTTTTCACGTGACTCCAATTTTATAAATCAAAGATGCATTTTAACGTGAATATAAAAACGAGTTTGGCCGTGTTCTATTTTATTCTCATCCGGTATTAGCCGTGGTTCGATGATCCGGGTCATTCTCGTTTATTTTACTACTTGGCCAGTTTATCCGTCAGTTTAATATTCGGCCAGTGGTGTTCATAAATATAGTCGTCCCAATTGGCACCGGTGCTGAAAATTAGAGGCGGGCGCGTAAAGTGGCCCACCACTGGCTGAGCACACTCGGTCTCGTAAGAAACGTTATGTATGTAAACTTCCTGACAAACCTGGTATACTTCCGTGCAAACGCGTCTACGAACTTAGTACCCAATTGCACGTCCACGTGGACCTAACATTTACTTTTGCTCGTACATGTACATGTAACACATTTGAAATACCACTAATGCGTCTACGTACGACTTCCTGCACCTGGTTCTATACCGAAGGAGCTTTTTGAAAACTCATAAATTTTTTATTCTTCGGTTGGCGACGTTGAATCCACCATTTATAATTTCTAAAAATCGACACACGGAAAACATTATTGTGTACAAACAAAAAAAATGGTTGTAAGAACGACTTTTAGACATTAGCTTGTGCCAGGAAATGTATTGGTACACGAGTGATCAATTTTTGTTAATCAGATAAAAGTGTAAGTAACCAACGATCGCGGCATCCACGGCACATGGCTTGGGTGTCAGTCACAGAAGTTAATACACATTGAATAAGTAGGCCAAACAATCGTGTTTACTTTGTATACCAATCCAGTTGGTTGGTACACTGACGCGGCTAATAAAGCAACGAATGCGTTACTTATTTAAGATTATTTGAAATATACACGAGTGCGAGAGACACTATTGGCGATCATGGTGGAGCGAGAATGGTGCGTTTCACAACGCTTCAACGTATACTCGATATGGTTGCGGCAATCAACGAAATGGTTGTCGCAACTAATGACTCATAATATCCTGGAGTCGCAATTAGGATATCCATTTGGCCAAGCAAAGGTTGAAAATATAATCATATCAGACGAAACAAATTCACGATTGCGAATCAAGTTGTTAGGAAAAAACAACTTATGTTAAAAATTATTCGAGTTGCGTCATGGCACTTTTTATTAGATGGTATTTTGACTAGTCACCACTCGGTTCGGATCATCCTGTACAGGAAGATCTCAAACTATATCGAATCCCACATTTTTGTCGACTCCGATTGCTTCGCTATTTCGTCAAGAATTAATAAAGCAACCGGACTCGACGATTTTTTAATTCCAAAGAAATCATAAAAAACATCACTGCAGTCCGAGATGAGAACCCCAGAACTCTAACCTGGTGTGTTACCAATTACGCTACTGTGGCCCTGGTGACGTATATTCACGATTTCTAATTTTACGACAACTGATTGACCAGTTCGTTTGAAGGTTGCATATACGTTAACAATTATTCAAGTTGCGTCTTTACGTTATGTTCGTCTTTAGGTTATGTTCTTTCATCCCCAGCACTATGATTCAATGAGCCATTTGTTTTTCCATACAATTAAGCACTCTATTGCAATTCGCCCCAATTCTAACAGTCAAATATTTGTTGCCAAAGGTCACGTTGCTATACTTTATCTCGTTGCACACACGGATGAAAATATTTGATTTTTCCACGGTCCTGTAATCGCGACTTATTTATAAATGTGTATTCAAGTTCCGATATCCCGACGCAGACCATTAGCCCTGTCACTTCCGCCTTGGGCACCCATTATTTTCCTTTTACATTTCTAATCCCGTACAATCATAGCGGAACTTGACGAACATCCATTCGAACATCCGCCGAACGATTTTACCGGTCATACAGGATAGATACCATCTATCCTACCCACTAGGGATTATCTTGGTTTCGGGAAGAATCCGACGACTGTTTGATAAATTACACGTTGACCGAAGGATACGGAAGTTAGTTTTAGTTTTGCAATTTTCTGGGATAGCTGTTGTACGCACGAAGACCGATGGCATTGCATTGAATTCTGGTTTTCTCTTATCTTCATTTCAACAATATGAACGGCGGATGATTTAAGTTTTTAAAGCAAACTAAATGAAAATATAATATTTTTACGATATTTATGTAATTTTTACCTATAATTTATTTTAATGCATTTGACGAAATAACTTTTTTTAAAAAAGGATTTCTCATTTAAATAATTATTTTATTATTATCTTATCTGAAAATTGTGAATTTAATGAAGTATCAATAAGAAAAAAGGGAAATATGCATCAACCTCCACAGGTTGATGCATATTTGGCAGAAAAACAATTGTCTCTCGGCAATGACGCATCTGCCGTCAAGTAAAAGTCATATATACGTTAGACGTAACATTCGTTGACCCCGGCAGTACGGTGACGTAACTGGTATGGATTTGAACCGCGTCTCGAGACAGTTCGAGTCTCTAGGTTCTCTCGATATACTCGCGATTATGGGTATAGAGGAGAAGGAAGCCTAACCAGTGCACGCACGACGGCCTCACGACCTTAACGAGGACATCGGACTCCGGTGACTCTTGTCACATAGCTGTAATGTAGTTTCCGGTTTCGTGTGTGCACGTTATACGTATATTTTACAAATAAATGATGCTTTTTTTTTTAATACAACATTGCTTCCGATGACATTAATCGATTAAATTAATGACAATGATTGGAATAGAAAAATGATTTTAATAATAATAGTTATTATTCGTTTATTCATGTAATTACACACTTTTTAAATAACTCTCACGAGTATGAACAAAAGGTAAAGGAATATAAGTGCTTCCTGCTTGGGTAAATCATGAGAAACGTCGACCATTTATTCCACCTGCGTATTACGTCGGAGCAAGCAGGAAAGGATCAAAGACCCGACAATCATTTGCTTTCTTCGCAAAGGTCGCGTTTCTGTTACGAATGAAAACCTATTAACGAGAAAGATAGCGTAATCGCGGAAGTTATTTGCAAGAATAATACTCCCAGTGCTGTATTAAATAAACGAACAAGAGCTGATTAATTTCTGTGAAAAACGAGAGAAAAAAAAAGCATCACCGATTTAAGTTTTTAATTAAACTTTTCGCCTTGATTGGAATTACGAATTTCGCTCCGAGGAATGTTATTCGATCGGTGAATTAATGGATCGACAAGTAAATGCTGATTAATCGATTTAAATAAATCGTCAGATCAATTTGAATATTTAACAAATTTTAGTTTCAACCAAGATACGTGTTTACATAAAATTTGTATTTTCGTGAGTCGTTAATATTTCGTAAAATTTATGAATCGTTACAAACACCTCATTAGCAAGTTGGTTGCATAAAACCTTGAATAGAGGACTTTGTGTAAGGGAAAGAGGAGAACGAATCAGTCAACCAAACCTTAGCAGTCATTTGTAACACCGAGGGTGTACCTGTTGCTAGATCGCGTTTGTTATCACGCGCTTTTCCACCCCCTTTAATCGTATTCACTCTAGGTGTCCGTAAAAAGGTTAATTTTTTACATTTTTTGAAATATTTCTTCACGAGAAAAACGCGTCAATCAACCGCGTTGCTTTTAACCAATCTAGTTAATTAACCGCGTTGAGGGGAAGGTCGTATCGAATAACCCGTCCTCGCCACTCCCGTCCTTGTATTTCGCAGCCGAGAGAAACAGCTTGTACGCGTATAGCAAGAGAGAATTCGCGAATGTCGCTGTATATCTCGTGTTGTATCAGTCCACCTATGTGTATTCGATGGCAAGTATACGAATGTAGGATTTGCACATTGTGCAAACACATATAAAGGTATGTACACAAAGGTGTGCGTCGCTACATAAGTTATAATGGGATCAAGCAAGTGCCTGACTAACAGCTTAGCACCGCAGTGCCCAACCCATCCAGGCCTTCGTACCTCCAGAGAGAATGGCGCGTACCTGTAAATGTACTATACAAAGAGATAGGAATTTATTCGTTCTTCAAAAAGAATTCACTAAAGAATACGATAACAATTTCGAAACGTCTGACAATAAAAAAAAAAAATAATAATAGGGTAAGATGAGCATCACATTTCATACTTGAAGCCGACAAATTGGATTAAGACGACG
This sequence comes from Cylloceria caligata, assembly GCA_963942595.1. NCBI lineage: Eukaryota > Metazoa > Arthropoda > Insecta > Hymenoptera > Ichneumonidae > Cylloceria > Cylloceria caligata. Next base: position 84,784,234 of record OZ012704.1, on the reverse strand, counting down.
CGACACAACGTTTCCTTCGTCCATCCCCGATCCTTTCGAATCAAAAACTGTTTATCTATTTTTCCTTCCTCGGAAGAGGAAGCTTTGTGACGGGGAAAATTTTTTTTCTCCAGTTGGTATAAATTTTGGAGAGAATCGGTCAAACGGTTCGTTTAATAAAACAAGCCGCAAATTGAAACTTACAAATTGCTTCCTCGAGATTCCGCACGATGTTCAAAGCTTCCTCTATGAGAAAGCCAAAATTAAGAAAGATAATTTCTCATAGAGAGGACTTTAAGCATCGTGCAGAATCTCGAGGAAGCAGTTTGCAGCTTTTTTTCTAAAGGTTGAAAGATATTTGTGGACAAAAATAATTCAAGTTTCTCCTCGTTAGTTCGTTACGAGCATTAACCTAATTTGCTTTTATAGACAAAATTCGTGACACCCATAAAAAAAATGAAGAATTTTTTTATACCGACTACGGTACGTCGTCTAACCTTAATGCGAAGCAACTTACAACTAAAAAAAGTTATAGAACACAAGAAAACTTTTCTTGCTTTTGTGCTAATATCAATTTGTTCTGTTATGCATTTTAAATGCATCTAAGAAAACTTTTCTTTCTTTTGTGCTAATATCAGTTTGTTTTCTTATGAATTTGAAGTAGGAAGATTGACACCGCGGATTCAATGTTCATAATGTATATCTGACTTGATCCCTTTAACGCCCATTATGAAACTTCGTTTGACGCTGAAAGAGGTTTGCACATACTCTCTAGGATCTATCTCAATGCACTTATCGATGGAAATCTACCGGGTCTTTCCGGCCATCTCGTACCTCGAAGATCGAGAGAAATACGAGGAATTTCAAAGCACACGATCTCCAAGCTTTGCCAACAGCGCAGGCAACCAGGTTGTGAGATTTTCGCTATAACTCGATCACCGTTTCACTGTACATATGTATGTACGTACGACGAATGTATACAGAGACATATACCGAAAGCCTGGTTACCGCTATACTACATATATAGATAGGTTATGCGATATGCATATGTATGCAGTGCGCTACGAGACACGATACAGCCGAGGCTCTCGGCACTTGCCGCACTTGAATCTTAATATACCCCAGCGAGTGATATATAGCACTGTCTGTGAGAATATCATAGCAGGACCTGAAACATGGGGTGGCCATTTCTCTACATTGTGTAGTGATCCAAAGCTTTGTTTTACTTACTTCACTTAATTTGTTTGCTTCTATCTCACTTGTTGATAAATAAGAAAATAAAATTCGGCGTTAAATTCACAGAGAGTATTTCAAATTAAGGTCGTCCTGTGTCTCGTATATTCGAAAATAAAGAAATTTATTTATCAACTATCGATTAATCGAAAGCTGTATACAATCGTAATTGAAAATCGAATAGGGGCTCACGAGAAATAGTTGATGCGAGATTACAGAGTTTCTAATACATTTTTCATATCCCAGTAACAAAATCGTGCGATCGTTGGAGTAAGTTGTAGCCGAAAGGCGATTGGAAGAAAGATCGTTTGACAGGTAAACCGGTGGCCACGATTAAGGCGACGTGCTAACCTGACTGATTCGCCACGAGTACGAGTGAGATAGCGTCATTGTTGATTGAGCCGGAGCCAGAGAGACGGATATAAATTGTTATCGCATCACGTAAAAATAAAGTGACAACCACTTCTCTCCGACCCAACTGGTCCGTAATCGATATCAAAAACTGTAATGCCGTTTATCCATGGGTGTCGAATGTTTCAAGGAAAAAAGAAAAAGCAAATGGGATTTCACTGCGCCTATATCAGTTCCGCGGTGGGATTCAATCTGCTTTTTCCTTAAATTGTACGACGTCCTTGAAAAAACAACATTATAGTTTTTGATACCGACCGAGGTGAAGTGACACTCACCTTAAGGCGAGCAAAGTGAAGTGACGTCATCAGGCCAAGAAGGAGGAGGGGGGGAGCATAATGGAGAATCTCGAATGAAGAAAATCTCAAGGTCCGTCGTTAGGTAACTCGATAACTCATCTCTTTCGAAAGAGATATGCCACAAGAGCTTAGAAGCTATACCGAGGCCACTAGGGATAGACCGAAGTAGGCGGCTCATGTGGACCCGGCAACCGATATTATTACAAGGTATAGGCACGACGCCAAGTAACGGTACTCATAGTGGCACGGTGACTTAGAACAGCCGTCCGATGGGACCTTTCATTCTTTACACTCTCCGTTAAAGCCTTCACTATGTTTTTCCATAAGACAACTAGCGCTAAGAACGCTCGCGCAGTAACCGATACTTTGTTATTTTTATTATATTTCAGAGAAATAATTAAAATACCATTACGTGTTCGATTGTGAAGTCAAACTCACTTCTAAAATAGAATATTGGAACAACATTTTTTAATGCAAGAGAATGCTATTCGATTGACAACTATACGTGACCATTATGATATTTTCAAAAAATACTTCAAATGTCTCCGATTCCTTTTTGTTGACTAACTTTTTTTTTGTATTTATTTTTTCTTTTCCATTTTTTTATTTGCGGCTTTCCAATACGGACTCGGTTATTCTATAATTGACTGCGGGGATATTGTTCATTTATCTTTCATTAATTTAATATCACTACAATATCAATTATTGCATTTTCTTCTGATTCTTTGTGCACAGCAATATTTATATCTTAAGCTTCGGATAACATGCAAAAAATAATAAAATGTTACAATAATAAACAGGACTTGAACTTTGAAAAATTTTTATTTGAAAATAAATCTAAAAAGAATGAAATAACTTCCGTTGTCAATTTTGTTAACTTCATATATAAATAACAATAATTCATTTGCTACTGTCACTATCAATCGGGAGACGTCTCCTAACATTGTAACCGTCTTTTATACATATATCAAGAAACATGTCTCGACTCTAATTTAAAAGAAAAATTATATGCGATACGGAAATTTTCTAATACAAAAGAAGTTAATCAAAATGAACTCGGAAGTTATTTAATTATTTTTAGATTTATTTATAAATGAAAACTTTTTCAAGTTAACGTCCTGTTTATTATACTTTTTTTGCAATCGGGAGTCCGTTTTAAATAAATTATTTTTATTTCGTACTTTTTAAAGCTAGTTCAATGTGACTCTCTATAGCATTTTTACGATTGCTATTTAATTTTATAGTTGCTTCATTTATTAAAACTAAAACAGCAGTATAATTTGTAATAATTCTATTTTATTTAATCGCTCAATCATTTTTGTACTCTTTTATTTAGAATTAAAGCAACAAACGCGATTAGAAAATCACGTTGAGTTTTTATTAATTTCTAGTTGTTAACGATATCTCTGATGTCCAACGAATTTAGTCAAATTTACATGCTGTTAAATAAAAAAAATATTGACCGAACGTGTTCTTTCTCTCACTCCACCGTGAGCGCACCGAAGTTAGATACAGTTGAACGATTATAATAGGAATGGCGGCCATTTTGTGGCATTTCGATATATAAAACGGTGCTTCTCATAGATTTTCTAAAAACGCTTTTATCTTTCTGAAATCTCATCTAATGTATACAATACATAAATTTAGGACAAAAAAAAAAGGTTACGATGCACAGAATCGGTGTACCAAGTTCTGTTTAGACATCTTTAGCAGATTTGAAGAATATTGAACACGAATAACTTGCATATTCGGGTTATACCAGTGAAACGTCCTTTCTTTTTGCCCTACGGGCAGTCGGGAGTAAAAACAAAGCAATTGTAATAACTTATTTTGTAAAGATGCATTATTTAATATAAATTCATGAGAATATTCGCAAAACTCTAAAAAATCATATATTCTTGTATATTGTTTGTTACTGTGAGAGAACAATTTATGCATTGTGTATCCATCAGGATTGCAAATGAGATTTGTACGATAAAAAAGGCTGCGTTCGTAAATAAAGTGATACGCATGGATACAACATCCAGTATTTTAGGGCCTGCAGTTCGATGAGATCGTAAACTACCGTGCAAACTGTATATGCGCAACATTATAGTTTGACTTTACGACGACGAAACCCGTAAGCCTGATCGTCCTTGCGGCATCGGTACACTCACGGGAGTGTAATAAATATTGCGCTTTGTCGATTATTTTCCTCTCGGATCCCTCCTCGAGCCGACCCAAATGATAAGTCGATAGAAAAATCGAAGCTTCAATGTTTTCTGCGAAATACGAGAATTTACCATATACGCTTGTAGCAGCAGTATCGGTAGACTGGAAGCTACCGCGTATTATAATCATGAAATGAAATGCACAGAAAACGTAAACGCTCGAACGGTTTCCGTCTACCAGTAGTTTCCAGTTTCCATTTGCAATATTGTCTTCCTCGCGCCCGTGCGAGAGAAAACAAAATAACGCCATATCCACGCTGCACTGAATTGCAGACACTTACTTTATCATAAAAATCGCCAACGGTAGAAAAGTTTTACTGGGAAGAACGATTCTTATGTCAATTCCGTACAGTTTCTTCGAAGGAGCGATTGTCGATATATATATTTGTATAACTGCTCAATTTTGCCACGCTGGAAGTTACCTGTTTCTATCATTTCTATTTTTCTTGACCTGCTTCTTTTGTCTTTTGTCAATGCCCACGGCGCAATTGAACGCGGGAAGTCGTTCGTTTCACAAGAATGATTTTGCCTCATTTATTTTAAATCGAAAGTAATTTATGCAGCCAATAACACGTTTATAAAATCATTTTTATTTTTATTTTCTGTTATTGATTAAGTTTTTTGGATTTTTTTTAGACAACCGTACCAAAGAGTAAAGATGAAAGTCAACATCTGTTAAATATGTACGGCACCTCGACTCCGACAACACGTTAATCGATTGACCGGATATCAAAGATTACTAGTTTATCGCGGTTTAGCATAGTGGCTACATAGAATTTACGTCTTTTCCCTCGTACAGGTACACCGGGACTCCATCTTCCTCCACCCCTTTTATGACCGTTATGGATCCAGTTACGGGCGAGCAAGAAACCTCGACTTGGTTCTACGTATACACTTCTGGAAGTGTGGACCGCGAGAGTTGCATGTAACAGGTACTACATCGACATGAAAGTTACTACTTTCTTCTTTTTCTAGCACTGTTGCACTTTTGCGTCTATGAGTGGAAAAGCAGAAAATAACCAAGCTGCTCCAACTTTTTCCTGCGGTAAGCTCTGGCTGCTGGAGGCACTGTTGTCAGAGACGAAGGATGCTTTTTCTTCTCATGTTAGATTTGCTTTTTCATCAAAATTTTTATTTCCTTCTGATCCATCGACCAAAGTATCCTCCACCTCGGACGCATGTTAAACATTTCTCTGTCCAACCGGACGATCTCTGAATCCGTTAGCTTATAAAATTGAGCTTTGTCATCGAAATTTTTACGTAAAAACACGTCTCAATTTCATGATTATTTTTTAACTATTACAGGATACGTGGCGAGTCTGCCATTTACCACCCAGAAAAAAGAATTCTTTCTTAAAATTTGTATCAGAAAAATAATATTTGGCACAGAGGTGATACTTGAAGCGAATTTAGATAAAGGACGGAGCGATAGATACATACGAATGGTAAGGAGGTTACCGCAATTTTCCGGACATTCCACAAGCGACGGGAGAGTGTGGAATTCGGTTGGGGGCCAGGGGGGGGGGGCACACATAATAGCAGGGCCAGCTACTATTCCTATAGCCGCATGTTGAGGTTTCCTGGTATTCTCCACGTGAGAGGTCGAATGTGTCGGTGTAATCTGCGCATGCGTATACTGTATTCATCGTGTTGTACATATTTTATATGGAAAGAGGTGTACCGTGGAGAGGGAATGAGAATTGCGTGTCGAAGCAACGGTACTCTCATGGAATTAAGGTTGCTGGCAAACGAAACTACGTTCGAAACACAGACGAGCCGCGCGTTAACCGACACAGCTGCGCTGACCAATCGCGAGACGATCGTGTGCCGTTGACGTACTCCGTCCTTGTATATGTATGGCTTGTCTGTGATTTGTCTACGGACAACGTAGTTTCGTGTACGAGCACACTCGGGTGGAATGTATCGCGTACGTTTACGTATCACCCACTCGCAGCTGCTTTCCGTACACGTGTATATTTGTGCACATGTACCATGCACAAGGGTTCGTGTGTCTGATGTACTCCAACGTGTAATATCGTGTGTTTGAGAATATACAGGCGGAAGCAAAAGAAAATTCTTCTTACGCGTGTTTTCGGACAAAGTGAGGAGAATTTTTTAACGTTTCATCTTAATCTTACCTCACGTACGAGTGATCTATCGTCGTCATTTTTTGTAGTAGAAAAATGTACTATTTATAATTGTTATTGTTCTTATGATTTCGATTAACAACGATGATTTGGTTTTTTTTAAATGAAAATAATTTTTTTTTGACAAAGCCTGTACAAGAATCTGCAACGAACACATTCGAATGTTGAGGTGCGTGCGTACCTCCCAACTCGCACTGTGAGCCCTCGGTCCTCACGCTCCCGCACACACTTACATATATACGAATGTGAGCGTAAGTGAACGCAGGTCGGCCAATTTTCGTAACAGCTGACTAAAGCCGAAGCTTTGAAAGACTGAAAGCCGAGTGCCAAAAGAGGCTTTTCCGAATCTCGAAATACCGGAATTTTTGGACTTGCGCTTTTTCAATATTGTCAGTCCGTTTTCAACGTAAGCTCCGAAACCGCAAGCCATTTTCGAAGGAGTTTCAGTCGTTTTTGTATGGAATGGGAAGATCGATACTGCCCGTCTACCATTCTTACGAACAGCCTTCGATTCCAACCAATTTAGAAGTAGATTTTCGATAGTAGAATTTCAAACGGACGTTAAATAATTTTTTATTAAATATATTCTTTACCATTTTGACTCATCAACTCATTGTCCCAAGGTTGTCCCTTAGAATTTTAATTCGATATGCATTTTGATATTTAAACCCGAATTCAAATAAAATATCTTTTATTTTTATTACAAGGAAAAGAAAAATTTTTCTATCGCTTAGTTTGATAATCTAAAAGCCATCTGCAATTACTTTTCGATGAAAAGTCTGGATGTTAATTAATCATAAGGTTCTATTGGATTGTACCTATCATAGTATCGGCAGAAATATTAAAAACTTTGTACCTTTCGTTATAATAAATAATGTAATGTAAAAAAAAAAAAAGCAAAAAAGAAAAGTAAGACCAAAGAGTCGAGTTACGTACTGTATTTTCCGGACCAACAGCTACCGCATATAAGTCCGACCTTGCCACCCATCTTGAGTTACGGTGCGCGCGCTTTCCCGCGTACGTTATTTCTCGCCTACCCCTAAACTCACTGTATCGCAAGCATTCGAGTACGTTTGTACTTTCACTCGAAACACGGAAACTCGCGAAGCTGTACACTTATTATTCTCACGCTGTTGGTTGTACTCGAGTCATAGAGACACGTGACTCGCACAGGATGTATTCCAATCGCATCGCGTTCACTCTTTCACACGTATTCGTGGCTACACGCGTACGTTTGAGCGTTTGACGCTTAACCGGCGACGGTGTCAGCGCCGCGCCGATTCTCAACGAGAGCCACTCTCATTCTCTTCCGGTATTTGGAGCGCGCAAACAATCGCGTCAAAGGCGACGTCCCACCGTGCAACCGTACACCCGACGCGCGTTTCTTCCGTATGCGTTGATTCGGCTGAAAACCCGCCTCGGTGTAAACAGCGAACACACCGAACCAACGGTTTCTCCCCCGCCACCTTTGTCCTCACCGCCACCTCGACTGGTTCTTTACTTCTGCCGATGCTGCTCCTCGTACCGCTCGCTTCTTCCCGCGAGTCAAGCGTCCCTGTAGCCGTTGCTGCAACTCGACGCACGCTCTTTTCTCGACAGTTTGCCACGTGGACTCTCTCAGTCCCTCGACCTCTTCGTGCCAGTTCTTTAGCAGCAGCCCAGCTGTGTAATTAACTTCTAGCATTCGGTACTTGATACCGTGGTACTCTCGAAGAACTTCAGCTTTGCGTTGCTTTTTCCGTACAACGTAACCTTTCGGTCTCTTTGGCCGCTGAGAAGAAATTACTTCTGATTATTTTTAAGTAGTTTTCTCCAACAATTCTGTGCCACTTTGCCTTTTTTTTTTTCAATCAGACGCGGTAGTCGACTATTAACTCTGCTCAGTCGAGACTTGACTCTTTATAATTAAAAATAAACCTTCCATCGGTGTGCATCGGACACTCAAACCTGGTATCGGATCTTTTAATTTCTTCCCTCGTTGTAAATCCACTACGAGAGAAATACAATGGCTCGTTCTATGGCCACGTGGACTTCCACTTCTTTCCCAACAATGAAGCGTTGTGCAAAAGTATATCGAGTTAGATTATTTTCAAGTACATTCTTCATTATTTGATCTTCAAAATTCACGATTGGAGTACAAAGAACGCTGATCGATCGATCATCGAAGGCTTTTTACGCGAGAGTCAAACGAGTGTCGAAAAGACGAATGAGCTCATCTTCCCTCCGGAGAGGATATAGCCAGACACAAAGGTCGCACGGACAGTCGATGCTGAGCACGGAAGCTTAAACCGGGAGATACCGCTCAACCTCGATCAATACGCGACCCGAGAGAGCCGCAAGTTTATCGGTTTATTCAATTAGTACGACTGCGTTTGCAATCAAGCGTTCTCCACGCTCATAACGAGTCCATTCTACTCGTCGAGTCTATTTATCTACCCTGCCTTTTCGTTCATTCACTTTTACTTCATTCTCTTTTATCTTTCCGTTCGAGTCCTCGTAAAACATTTAAAAAATATTTTATTAATTTTTTTATTATTTATATTTCACTTAATTTTTAGAAATATTTGAAAATTAATCAACGATTTGGACGATTGAGTTTATAACTTTAGAGATTTTTTTATGTTTTTGCAGATATTCGATGAAAACCTGAGATTTAGGTTGAAAATTTCTTAACAAAATCATCGAAAGGTCAAAATATTCGTTGGCATTCGATGAAAACTTGTTTGGCTCGTTAGCCACGTGCGTTCTCGTTAGACTCATTGCTCTCGACTATTCGTGCTTAGAATTTGATCGGTATACTTTCCCACTGGCCCGTCGATACTGTACGCAGCGTCAACTGTTGCTATTGGTAAGCCATAAACTCTTGAATTCAACGCAACGTTGATTGACTTGGTTGCGAACGTTCAATGCAGTTATAACGAAATCGAAGCGTTATCGCAGGAAAAACGTTGGCGAGAGGACTAGACGTATGAAACTTTTTATTTAAAAAAAATCTTTAGTCTCGTATCGCACCAGTCCATGACAACATCAATTTTAAGCTTTAACTTTATCGTTTAAATTGCAATTGGTATAATGAACGAGCAAATGTACGAAAAAATATTCGAGATTCTGTAATTCATGTATTTTCGTTCACTTTTATAGATTTAATCTTCAAATATTAATATATATTTATACAAAAAAAAATAACTCGGCACTTTTTAAAAAAACAATTTTGTGCAATCCCACGAATTTATCGATTTTTACTTTAAAGAAATATTGATAAATATTTGAGATCGAGATAGAGAATAAGTCGTGAATGCTCACATTCGTTGACTACGTCACGCAGACCGATCGCATGATGTCGCACGGAGCGCCACCGGCTGACTGACTCCGCTTTGACTCGCAACGCGAGACTCGACCTCTTCTTTCTTGCCGGAGAGTATACTTTGCCAGGCTTGCCGCGTGCACCGATTCGACTGACTATCCTAGCACGAGGCTGTCACCCTCGATGCACAGCGGTGGTCGGCAGTGAACGAGACCCGGATTGACGGTGACGTTTCGTCTCCGCGGCTGCATCTGTCACAATTTCGACGACGTTTCTCGTTCGTCCTTTTCTCTGGATGCTGTCATCAACCATGCTCATATTATTATGTTTATTACGACTATGCTGCATCTATTTTATAAGAATACCGTACACACAATGGCTATACGAACTGCAGGATTCCGTACAAGTTCATCGTAATTAAAGATAAGGTCTCGTAGAACTTGGATACGGAGTTTAAGGGGAGGCGAAACCTCCGTTGCTCGTACAGATGTGCCGCTTCTCTTTCACTTTGCTGTGAGCGCTGTACGGGCTCTATCTCTTTCGTACTCGTGGATAGAGTACGGAGGTTTCGCCTTCGCTTAAGCCGTTTGCTAGGTTTTAGTTAATCTCTCGAACGATAATTTGGATTTTTCGCCATGAATACATTTTTTTTACAGATTTTTCTCATTAGTTAATTTTACAGGGTGCACGATCGAGCCTTCGTTCGAGCGCTCAAGGCCTCGATACCACTTGGCTCTTTGGAATTAACGATTTCCCTTAAACGGTTAACGGCCGAAAAGATATTCCAATGTTCCTACAACTTTATTTTTATTCTTCATGACAATACTCTATAAACGATATCGAAGAGAACACCACTGCTGAATATATCGCTGCTCGATCTATTCATCGAATTTACACTGGCTCACCAGTCATTCGAATGTTTCTACTTCTTTCTCTCGATGGTTGCCGACTGTAATTTTCCACCATAGGTACAAGGCTATAGTCACTGGGGCTGCATCGAGTGAACGGCTGCTGCGCTCCACTGTGCCATCAGTCAGGAGCCCTGTCCGTCGACTCTCGAGACGGGTCATCAACTATGTATGTTATGTAGGCTTCTATGTATGTGTAGTAACATAGTACACACTTCTGTACCGAGCTACTGTACAAGTGAACGAACATAGAAAATGCCAGAGTATGACAAACTACGGCCGGACGCGTACACTGCAGTCTTTATCGCTTGTAAATATTTTACAATGAACAAACAATAGTTCATTCACCTCTTCCGGTGACAAAAGTAGCGCTACCAAGCTCTCGTACGTAGTAGCTCTTAAAAGTAAACTCGCTGTCCATTGTAGATAGAGTTAGTTCCAACAATTCCTTCAGGGGAATCCCATAATGGTTTCACGTTCAAATATACCGAGGAAGAATATAAATTTTAAGTAAATATAACTTTGTTTCGAATGCACCGGACGCAACGCATTAGTCGAATTTCATAAATAAATAGATTGAAGTAAATGAATATTTCATTCTTACGAATAAAAAATAATGTCGCGTGAATATAATAATTAAAACTTTTTTCTTGAACGAATATTTTTCGATAAAATTTATTTAAGGATCATTTAAAACTATCAATCGGTATTTGTAATATTTGTAATGAACAATTTTTTTCATGTACACCGTGTACCTTCCAAGCTGAATATTAAATCGGTTTAATCGATTTAATCCACATATCGCAGGCTTTTAAGATATTGACGATTGTCAAGAATAGAAGACGACTAGAAGGTTCACTTTAGTCCGTGCTAATTGAATAATCCATCGAGTCGATACTCTCTTGAAATGTACGTGAAGCGCAGAGTACGATATATCGTTTCCTGGCAGTTAATAGATCAGGAAGAGGGAAGGAGTTTGTTAGAGGTTCACCAGAGTAAAGTGGAATTATCCGGCTGTCAGTTATACCAATCGAGTGATGAGTTTATCCGGCTACGACGAGGCTGTCTCCGCTTAGAAGTCGGTAAGGTGTATAGTGTGGAATATTCGCGGTTTGTTTAACGTTTCGGTTGGAATGTGCGGACCATCCTCGGAACGGTCGTTATTCGCAACTCTCGTGGCAACATTTTAGCAAGAATAGTAATCGTTGAGTGTATCGGTTCCCGGTAAGATCGTCCCGCTTCCATCTTCGGTGACTCTTGAGTCATCTGAGCTCGAAGCGAGACAATCACCGAGACCCGATATACGAGGCACCCACGCTTCTTGCTGAAACAGGACTGAAGAGGCTGAAGAGGGATCCTCTTCGAAATAGTTCCAGCACCTTTGGATCGACGCGCAACGAAAATTCGTGAATCATCCGTCTAGTATTTTCCTTACCGACGACTAACGGAAGACGACCTTATCGTAGCCAAATAACTTGGTTACTTGTTTTTCAATCTCATCACCCGCTTATCGTATCGACTATTGTCAGATATACCAACTGTGGTTACTATCCACCGGAGAAGTTTTAAGTAGAAACACGGTATCTGTCTAACGTTAGAGGACTTTTGCCCTTTTGCATATCTCGAGAATGTTCTATTGACCTAACCGTTGGATATTTAATGAGCCACTCGACAACGTCGAAGCACATCGACCGGCAACACGGTGCTACTCGTCTTCTCTTCTGAATGTATCTACCACACTCTCGCCCAAAGTCTACCGAACATAGCGTATCCCGGTATGCGATATACATCCATCCAGATGCTTGAGATATTGAGTTAACCTCACCTGTCTCTATACAGTGCTAGAGACGTCATAGTATCTGGTCTATATCATAGCCACACGTGAACAATAATACAAGCAATTTGCTGTACCCAGTGTTGTTGAACCTTGGTCAAAGTGCGATGTACGTAGATGTAGAGAACTTTCAAACGCATAACCTCATGGTTGTCGAACACATTGCACATATTCACACGGGTAACCCGGAAGTTAAGCTTTTGTACGTCAATGTTAAAAAAATCGTTTCTGAGTATTGGTAAACCACACGTCAGAGTTTTAGATTGTACGTTTAAAATACAGATAGATTCATAAAATAAGATCATTGCTGATGCTCGTAGCGAAATATCTTATAATAAAAACGAATGAGAAATAATGTTTTTTTTTTTTCTCCGAATAATGAAAAAGACGAGGGAATCGAGAGTGCTTTCCTTTTACGAGAGCGTACAACGTTTGGGTATCTCTTGGCCTCGCGTTTATCAAGGTTAACGAACTTATTGGAACGGTCGGCGTCCGAGAACTGGATCCCCTGGTTCCTTCGGCCTCTCCCTTCTGCCGTGAATACACAACGGAGCAACGAAATACATTTCGAAGCCATTTGAGACCACCTATAGTCCAGGAGCTATACTATCGTTCGGGACGCAGGTCCAAGTCGCTTCCGATACCGATATTTTCATCATAGATTTTTTATTGATAGATTCATCGTCCCCATTGACAATAAAAATTTCTTGTATTACGCACTCGTAATAATTGACGCGAGGAATACGTATTTTGGGCATTAAATCGCTGCAGAGATGTTAGTGAAACAATAGGAGATATATAAATAAATCATCACGAATATATAAAACAAGGAATCCCTTTCTTTGTATTGTCCCAGTATAAAAAAAAAAACAAATTGTAAAAAATTGCACACGTGTATCTTCTCGATATCATTATATTACCTCAAAATATTCAAAGTATTCGAAGCTCATTGTCACCCGTTTACTCGTGCGTTGATCGGTCGCCAGGATAGTCGTTGTAAACAAATTCAGTTTAGTATTAAATTTGACGTAAGAAGACTAGCGCTGCAACGTCTGTAACCGTTTAACTCTAAATAAGAGCACAGCAGCGCAAACGGCTCTTCGGGGGCGCATTTCATTGCGCTTGTATTGCCTAGTTTACAATAAAAAGTAAGTAGTATGCGCGTCCACAATTATCCTCTCGCAGGTGATCAATACTATAAATTATTTACATTGCTCTTTGCCTCTGAGTGCACTATAATAATAATAATAATACTAATACTAAAACTAATAATACTAATAATACTAATAACAATAATACTAATAATAACAATAATACTAATAATAACAATAATACTAATAATAATAACAATAATAATAATAATAATAATATTTTGCGGTAAACTGGCATTGGTTGTCCGTCGATACAATAAAACTAATAATTATACGAAAGAAACTGCGATAAATGCCATTGATGTAAGATATAGAAATAACAATAACAATAGTAACAATAATAACACATAATACAGTATTAGTATCGTTGAACGTGCCCGGATAAGAGGCTTGATAGCGATTGAAAAGGGCTTGGAAACTCTCCGTTGGAAAGCACGCGTCAGTGTAATGTACGTCTAAATCGCTTCCGCGGAGAAGCATCCATTATAGTAGTGCGACTCTTAAAGAAAATTGCTGCGACTGTCCGATAGTTTCGATTCTGTGCGGTATCCTATAGTCAGTGTTTCCGCGTCGCACGTATAATTGTGACAATAAGACTCGTACGGTACGTACCACGAATATCGATATCTCCATCACTTTGCATAAATAAAAAATATCACGACAGTCTAATAATTACATTTTTAATTCAATAACAAATAAAAAGTTTATAAAGCATTGAATATCGAGTATGAAAGTGATAGAGTCGATGATGCGAGCTCTCACGAGATCGTTCATGGATTTTTTATGCGGATTACTTATTTGCAGTTCAAACAGAAATGCAAAGAAACCACAAATTGTCACAAGTACGGAGAATAAAAAAATTAACGTAAACTCATGTACGATTGAATAATTTATAATAATTGTAAAATAAAAATCTTGCAATCGAACATTTATAAAAGTAACGAAATTTATTTGATTCATATGCATTCAGCCAACTTAATATATTTTTAACACTCAATCGATAAAAAAGAAATGATTATACGACTCGTTAATGAGTTCGTTCAATGCTCATCTCTTTTAAGCACAACATTCCCTCACTTCGCGACGTCTATGCGCGTTTAAATATGTACGCGTTGAAAAGATCTGTGTGTAGATAGCTCGTACAAAGTGGAAGCGCTGTTACATCTAATTTCCCATCGGAACAATGGGAAACTACATAGTTTGTAAATTGATGGCTTCACGAACGCGTAGCGAGATACGGTCGTTTACACACGCGCACGCAAATAGTACATCATAATCATCTGACATAATATAATACAGTACAGCCGGCGATGAAACCGACACCGAAACCCCAGGCCGTGTTCCAACTCGCAAACCCCTCGACGATTCTCCACCACATCATCACAAAACAGCAGTAGCCATCGAATACAAAAAACTTTAAAGAGAGAAGGTGATCGAATGAGTGATGAAACGATAAGTTTTTTTTTTAAGAAAAAGAAAAAGAAGAAATTTGTAACGAGACGCAAGTCGGAACGTCGTTAGGAGTCTCCTAGTCTCGTTTTAGCACAATTAACAATTTATCAACTAAAAAGGACTATTCGTTTTTCAGGAGAAATGATAATTAACAAATCATGTTAACAAACATCATACTTTGTCTACTTAGGTAATTAAGTTCTAATTAATCATTTATCTTTGAACGATCACCACCAGCACGACTTGGGAATCCGTTTGTGACGTCAAGATGGCTGAAGGGGCGGACAATGCAACCGACTTGGTTTTGGAACACGGCCATCATGATTTTACGTCATTTTTCTTTCTTTCCCGCGCTCTCATTTTCTGTAAAGCCCAGCACCACCAGTCCTGAAGAGCCACTCACCTGCAGCTCTGCCTCTGCATCCATCCGCCCCTTCGTCGTCTTCCCTCACCATTCCAATTCCCTCCTCACACCTGGACAAAGTAGATCCAGTTGGCAACTCATCAATCTGCTTGCCTTTGTCGTCATTCCCTCTCCTCGTTGTCTCCATCATCATCATCATCATCATTGTTGCCTCTCCACCGTCTACATTTCGCCCTCGTTGATCCTCTGCAACTGGCAACCCTCGCCCCGATTCCGCCATCGAGTTTCGCTGCTGTTCCTGGAGCAAGCAAGCGCTCGATACAAGATCCCACTGACGTAGCTTCTCTCGATCGAGTTCGAACGATCCGGACGTTGACGTGGACGTCCGATTCTTCGAGCCTACCGCTCCAACCGGAGGAAGGTTGCCTTCTGATAAAAAATGCTTTTTCTCTTCCGCGTCATCATGATTTCCCTCATTTCTCTGTCTCCTGTAAGCCTCGTTCTGTGGATCCCAAATATATTCCTCGGCCGATCGATGATTCATCGCCAAACTCTCGTAAGCACCCTCATCTTCCTCGGATCTTCTCTGAGTCGTCTCCTGCAGCTGTTGCCTCTGAAGGACGACACTGTCGTTGACGTAAGTCGCTCCGCGGGTGATTTTAGCACGCGTTCTCGAGTCCTGTTGAATAGTTTCGTTGCTTCTCGTCGAATTGTCGAGATTGTCCAGCGATCTGGCTTGTCGGAGGCTCACTCTACGTAAACTTTCACGCCAGAGAGCGTCCTGCTCCCAGGGGTCCTCACCTCCTTCGTAGTTACCGTCTTCAACGTTGATCGGCATGAAACTTGTCGCAGCCGCCATTTCCGGTGGCTCGTCCTCTTCCTCCTGAGTTCTCATCGGCGGCACTGACGACACCCGATTACCACGGTTTCTCTGCTCCACGAGATTCTGCAGGCCGACGTCATCGAGAAGACCCTCCAGCGAGCGTGACCTCCTGTGCGATGGTGGTGCCATCTGTTCGAGTTCAGGAGTCACGTCGTCTACCGCCAGGTTGATCTGGCTGTTGGACTTGTCTCGAAGCCCCAGAGGATAGATGTTGATGGTACTTACGTCGGGAAGCGTTTCGTTGGGCAGGGGATCCGTGGATTTCGCTCTTCTGAGCGTATCGGACTCGTAAAAGTTTTTCCTGTCCAGCAGACCAGTTTTTGTCTCCACGAGATACTGACTCGATGATTTCCTCAGCTCTGCAGCGATTCTCCTCGCTTCGTCGATGTCCTCGACTTCGATTCTTCGTGGCATCTGCCGTGTTATAGGATTTACGAGGCGACCAATGTCGTTGCGTTTGTTTAGACTCGAGTCGTCGCGCCGATTGTTCAATTGCGGAAGTCTCGAGGTATGACCTACGGAGAGTCGGTTGAGCTGCGCGTCAACGTTGCTGACGCTCACTTGGAGATCCGAGTAGTAGTATGGCGCGCCGGACTGATCGCTCTCGTTGAGCTGCTGTCTGTGTTGATGCGCCCCCTGCGCCAAGCCCATTGAATATGCGGCTGCGGGCGAAACTCTGTGATTTTGATGCATCGCGGGATAGAAAGTTGAGTCTTGACTGGATGACGCTCGATGGTTCGGCGACATTGAGGCTCGAGGAGTGTCGTGACTCGCTGATCTCGCGTGACAACGGATTACACCGGAATGTTGCTGATTACCGCAGGAAGGAGACGTCATAGACGCTGATAGAGCGCTGTTGGGTCGATGATAAGACATTGCAGTCGAATTGGAAGCTCCGCCAGTCACCAGAGAATAGCTGGAGTCCCTACTGTGGCTTACAAGTTGATTGACAATCTGCATCTGTTCCTCTTCTACGCGGACGGCTGGTGATCCTCGCAACGGTGTAAAACTCGCGACGTTTTCGTAGTGCGTGTCTCCTGTGAAAGACTGCGAGTGTTGATGAGCCGGTGGAGTGTCGCTGACTCTCATAGAAGGCAGACTACTCGCGGAGCTCGTCTTGCCCCGCCGACCATACTGAAATGGTTGATCCAGGCTGCTCGATGCGAGTAACATCTTAGCATTCATATCTTGCGAATTTATCTTCTGGACTTTGTCAGCGACTATCATATTCTCGTTCAAACCGTAGATGCTATTGTAGCTGAGATCTTTTGCATAAAGGTCAACGTTGAAAGCGTCGCGAGCCTGTAGTTCTTCGAGATACTGATCGAGATCGATGCTCGCGCCGTCGAAACGACTTCCAAGTGATTCCAGTTCGTCCAGGCTGTCGAGAACTTCGCAGACTTCGTCGCTCACCGGACGTCTTTTTAGCTGCCTATGACGCGCTTCTTCGTCTGGATTTCGCAGTTCCAGCGAATCGCTGCCCGAAACGCTCTCCAGGGAGATTCTACTCTCGCGGAACGTTGAGCTTATCGTAGCCTCGGAAAATCTCGAAGGCGAACCATGACTTTCCACTTGTCCTGCAGGTTTATTCCAGGATTTCGGGGAAATCCTTGATTTTTGTGTCTCGTGCAACCCTTTCTTACCCTCGAGGGACTCCTGTAGGTCCAGCGAGTCGAGATCGTCGAGCGGAGGTGGCGATGTCGGTATCGGCGGTGGCGAAACCAACTCCGAATCCGACGAGTCGTGTAGCTCGGCTATCATAGCTCTACTGGCACCAAGATAGTAGGACGCCGGACGAAAAGTGTCGGAGAGACTGAATCGCGGATGACGCGGTGCGTCTATGGAGTCCAGATCCTTCGAGGACTCATCGTCGGCATCGGAACTGTCGGATTTTAAGGCCGTCAAGATATCCGGTAGATCAGGGCGTACCTGAGGCATCGAATCTCTCTTCTTCGTAGCTTTTCCCGCCTTTTTCTCCCCCTTGTTCGTCAATTGACTGACCTCCATGTAAACAGGCTCAACTTTGTTGTCTGCTACACAAACAAACTCGTAATGCGGGGTATCCAAAGTTGAATAATCACCGGAATCATGTTTTTCTCTTTCAACAGGCGCTAAAAGCGATCGTCCGTTTCCGTTCTGCGCCATCTCGACATAGGAGCTCTCTTCTCCGCGCAAATTCGCGAACAAGCTCTCCATCATCTGCGGATTGG
This sequence comes from Cylloceria caligata, assembly GCA_963942595.1. NCBI lineage: Eukaryota > Metazoa > Arthropoda > Insecta > Hymenoptera > Ichneumonidae > Cylloceria > Cylloceria caligata. The sequence goes on along the minus strand of OZ012704.1, from coordinate 84,765,852 downwards.
GTCTATCATCATTATTCGGATCCAGCATAGCTTTCCGAGGTGACATTGGCAAATAATGTTCTTCCGGATTTATTTCTTCGAGATTGGCGCTTTCGCTGGATAAATCGTCACCGTGTGTCACCATTGACTCTGTGACACTTAGCCGAGCGAATGCCTCTGAATTCGACGAGGCGTCATAATCGTTGATGACCGAATTTTTGTTCAACACTTTTGAATTCCCTCTGTTTTGCTTGTCAGACGATACATCCGACTGCTGATTTTTCTTTAAGGTGCCATTATTTTGTTTCTCTTCACTGCGCTTGTTGATCGTCTGATAGAGTTCCTCCTCCTCGTCTTCGCTCTTGTCAGGCTGATCCAAATCACTTCCTGTGTCGTAGAGAAGTGTCTCCGTGTCGCTAAAGACGCCGCGATGCTTTACTTCTTCTCGTTTGTCGTCCTCTTGTCTTCTGACCTGTTGCGATTTCCTCTCAAAGTCAGCGAGAAGATCTTTCACAGATTTTCCACCATCAGGTGACTGTTTCGGGTAGGAATCGCCGTTGTCATCCAGTTTGAATTCCATCGGCTTTATGGAATTCTCGGTCGCATTTCCCAGAGCGAATTCGCGAATTTTCGGTGCATTGATTCGCGAGGAGTCGATTTTCGATACGTGCGCTTCTATCGCTTGAGAGGGAGAGAGCTTCAGAGGCTCCTGCATCGGGGAAACTTCTCGCACGGGTGTAGTTTCATCCATAGACGTTTCAAACGATCTTATTCTGCTCTGTACCAAATTCTTTGGTTCCGGGGTACTCGGAGAATCGTCGATTTCTGTTTTCAAATTCTCCAACTCTTCGGGTTTGATGTATTGATAGGAAAATTCTTTGATCACCTTGCTCTCGTCGATTTTCGAGTCCCATGACTGTTTTTCATCGGTCGCATCCCATTGGACATTTTTTTGGCTCTGCCACGTTTCGTCGGGGTCGTAACCCGTCAAAGTACTCAATCTTCCGGATTCGTTGCTGGATGGACGATTGGTCGGATAATTCGTTGGAGCTTTTAGAATTCCTGAGGGTTTCCTCGGGGTTTTGACTTTCAAGGGTTCCATCGAGGGGAAGTCCATGGAAGATGACGGACGATTCGGAGAGACTGAGATCGTATAATCTCTCTGATACATCGGCGGGAAACTTACTTCCTCGTAACCCGCGTCGGGGGGAATGCCGCCCATGATAGAGCGATGATTTCCTTGGGAGGCTTTGTAAACGTTGTAGTTATTCGTTGTAAGATTCGACGGCGTGCTCTGACCCGAGGAGATTCGATTACTGATTTGGCGATGACAATTGTTGACACCGGTACCGGTAGCGACGACAACAGGGGTGGCAGCAGTCGTTGCGCTCTCTTCGACGAAATGACGAGGACTCCTCCCTGCATGCGAGGGTCTGCGCGATCGTTTCCTCCGGACATCGTCGAGCTCTAATCCGTCGACGAAACAGAGACCACACGCATCAGCGCTTTGTTACTCGAGAGTCAAGCATAACTCATCGGGTTAGTGATTTTTTCTACATTCATCCAGCCCGGGGGTTGAGATACAGCCGGCACATAAATAAATTTCGATAGCCGCGTGTGATGATAAGGACAAGCAAAGATGTTCAATCGTTACACTCTTGTCAATATTGACTTTCTTCTCAAATAGTTAGAAATATCTTGAAAAATGAATATAATATGTAAAGATCAAAGAAAACTTTACATTTCTGGTCCACGATTGAGCATTCTTGCGGAGTATGCAGCAAGGAATTCTTTTACCACCGTCGTTAGTAGATAAAATTTAGTTGTTCGATAATTTCGTTAGTTTATTTCTTTTAAATTTAGTTAAAAGTTAATACGAGAATCTACATAAATGCATCTGCATAGTTAGTGACTATAATACCTGGACAGACATGCCGTGCGAGGAACCTAAGCCAATAACGACCTAGGTACATTCCAAGCAAGAAGAACACCATCGAAACAGGACGACTTTGCGAGTCGTCCACAAGAAAATCTTGCGGATGGGTAAAACGCTTACCATGCGACATCGATTTTCGAAATTCCCTTCGAGATTCCAGCACCACGTAGCCCAGACCCACCAGCAGCAGAGAGAAGGCGTTTCGCACGCGCGCGCGGTACCACGGCACCACCACCCATTGTTTTTCTATGCTCTTTTCCTTTTCTCGTTTATCCTTCGCTACCAACTTGGGCTCACGTTTTTTTTTTATTACCAAGCTTTCATTAATAACGCGAAGGCAGAATCGTTATACGACAGAAGGAGTAACTAGGAAGTTTGTTAAACATATCTTTATATATTAATAACTAATTTTTTTAGTCGTTCCTTTATTATTTCTATTTTTTTAATGAAACTTTTTAGCCATGTTTCAGGCTTCGCCGCAGTTGCCGTATTAGTCAGATGAGGCTCTTGTGCGTTTCGTGTACCGTTACATAATTAGTAAGAAAATTTGGACGACGAAATGTACCAGTGGACCAAAGGTAGACGTGCCATTTGCCATAGACGTTACGTTGTTATTACTATTAATATTAATCTTATTGTTGTTGTTGTTGTTGTTGTTGTTGTTGTTGTTGTTATAACAATAATAATTATTATGATTATCATCATATTTACCGACGCCACAACACTGTCCTCTTTTCCTGAATTACAACTCTCATTTTTATTGACGAGCTATGGAAGTAATGCTTAAGGTAATGTGAAGCAGACGCGAGTGTGAGAGAAATTTTGTTGAATTTTATTTGTAAAGTTACGTTGATGTTTGTCCTCGCATTAAGGTGATGTGATACTACTCTGTTAAAAGTAGGGAAAAGTGACCTTCGTCTGACAATTCTGCAGATCGCGGTTCTCGTCTTTTATCCGACGGATAATCCGTGGCGGAGAAATTTGGCATCCATACATATTCCATATCGTCGTAAATAGAGACGTTCGGATGCGATCGAAGACAGCAGTGTCGTGTATAATCATGCTTCTATCTCGATTAAAATGAACTAGTAGCGCGATACAGATGTTAGAACTAAGTAATTAACTCTAGAATGCCACGAATCGATCGATTTACGTACAAATATGCAGCTGAGAGTGATAACGCGATTGATAAGGAAAAACAGTTATGTGACATTCAAAAGTTGATTAATAAGCCATAAGCTGCAAATTCTAGCTGGAGTTTTCATATTTTACGGGTCTGAGGGGGTTAAAGAAATATGTTTGTTGCGAAAAAAAAAATGGTAAAGCGTTAAATAACTAGCTCGGGCGAAGAAGTGTCCCTACCTTCGTCGTCGCTGGAGTAACTGTTGTAACGCGAGACATTGGTAGCCGCGGAACGTCGACCGTCGCTGCTTTTGCTTCTCGCGTGAGGCCTGTGACCACCGTCGTCCCGACGTCGCGAGTGTCGAGCCTCGGCAACCGTTGCCTCGTGCGCCGCCAGATCCAGAAGCGCCTGACGTTTGTAATAATTCGAGAGTTCGCTCTGTGCACTACCACCACCATTCGTCGAAGCCGCACCCCCCGGCTTTCGCGTCAACGGCGATTGCAGCATTCGCTGCTTCCATTCCAATAGACGTTTCATCGACTCTTCGCGCTGAAATACAAAAATTATTTAGTAAATATTCAAATATAAACAATTTTACTTGAAGATATATAATTTTACAGACTTGGTTTTGCCGTAGATATTGTAACTATTTGTTTTTTAAGGGTGGAAATAGTTTAATTAATTGAACTATCATTAAGGACAGTGAGGAGAAATACCGTGAGCAACTGAGACCCGTCTAGAGGGTTTAAGCAAGTGGCGAGTGCATGGCAATGCTGTTAATGACGCGCAGAACGGCAGAGTGAATGCAATGTTTCTCTGAAGCTACCTGACGGAATTTTATGAATCACGCGCGCGCGCCATCGCACAACGACGCGTCTCGAGCGTTACAACATTTCAGCTGTAAAGGCCAAGTACAGTATCTATTATTGTATGTGTACAGAACTTTGTGGCGTGGCGGTCGTCGTGACTCAGTGTCGACGACCTAGGTTCGTGCCTCGAGGCCCAATGAATTCTATGAATCATCTTTACGGACTGTTGAATCGCCATCTCTACAAAATAGTCACGCAGGAATCCAACGTTTCCGAAGGTTACAAACTTAAATGCCATGTTTATCTTATTTTCAATATCTGTTCCTAAATCCTGTTGCTTCAAACATTTTATATAATACATTTTTGTTTATATTAAAATTTATTATTATTATTTTGTTTATTTAAAATATCAACTAGAAAATAGAAAGATGACAAACCTGCTGAATTCTGCGCTCGCCGTCTCGCGAACTCTGAGCCGGGCTTCTCTCGGCATAATCGTTTTCGTCCCTGTGATCGTTAGGATACCGAGTTCTCGGCAATCGTGCGGAAGCCGATCTTGCGAACTGTTGTTCGCTCCAGCGTCTGGGACCGGTGTGACACGGATGACAATTTTGTGCGGCATGGCCCGTAGTCAGACCTTCGCTGACGAGTCTCCCACCGCTGCTAACCGCAGGATCAAACTCACGTGGCATTCGACGAGGCACCGTGCCGGCTTCTCCGTGAATCAGCGAATCCCGTGCGACGCTCGGATCGTAACTTCGCTCCCGAAGCGATCTTCTCAATATTGCTTCGTTGCTCGATGCTCTGAAAGATTCGTGAGATAATCAATGTTTATTGTTGCTTCTTATTCCAATCTGCGATTCACCGCGTGCTTTTCCCGATTCATAGCTCATTCAAACACCATCTTTAATTTTTATTGCATTTTTTTTATATAAGATAATTGGCAAATAAAATAAATAAAATATTAAATAAAATACATTTGTGTTTGAATACAATTTTTTAATTATTAATGTAATTTTTTTTTTTTTAAATAAAATGCAGATGGTTATTTAGTAATTAGTGAAGATGAGTAAACTGTTGAATTTGAAATATGTTAAAACAAAAATGTTCCCTGTGTCTCTTGATTACATTTGACTATTGAATTTATTCAACAGCATTAAATGCAATAGATGACAAATAGAATACTAACTCGGTGTATCTCTGCAACGACTGTGTCGTCATCGGATGCTGTCTGTGTGAATATTCTCTCTGAGATTTTCGGAGAGCTGGACACGGAGTTTCTACTATAGAACCGGAGTTATTGCTGTCTGCGTCCGTTTCAAGCCGAACACAATTCGACTTGGAGGGTGTGGTTGCCCGAGAAAGCGACTGATTTCTCTGCTGTTGATGGTGTTGGGGTGTTTGATGAAGATACACGGCAGATTGTCGCATCTGTGCGGCGTAACTTTGGGAGAAACAATTCAATTTCAAGATCGCAAATTTGATCGTCGTTGTGTCTATCATAAATTTGGATTCATTCGGAATAAAATTAACGGCGATTGCTCAAGTGTTATTCGATGGAATTGATTGAGCAGTTTTCAACTATTATTATTATTATTATTATTATTGTTGTTATTGTTGTTGTTGTTGTTGTTATTAATCAACGATTGAAAAAATAATTATCGTCACTACATTCGTAACTCATAAATATAATTTCGTTGAATTAAAATGAATAAGAAATGTTGGTCAAACTTACGTTTCTTCAGAGTAAAAATAACCGTCTCCGGTAGGATGAGCGTCCGCAGGATTAATGACATCCATGCTGGACTTGGGTCTCTGAGGACGACACTGTTGGCTCGTCAGACTCCCACCGTCGTTGGGCAATTGCTGATTCGGCATTCGCGTGGCTTCGTACTCGAGGAAATCGGCACTGTGCGGTCGGGGTGGTGGTTGAGCTCTCGGTTGTCTCATGATAGGAACTAAAATTCCGAAAAAACCACGAATAAAAAGTCAGTCTACGATGTTAGATGTACCGTTTTTAATTCAAATATATTTTTACTTCTGGTTCGTAATCAGTGAAATTCAAAAGCCTCCAGAATGAATTTATCTTGAATACGACGTTAAATATTATTTTTGTTTACAGATTTAAAAACTTCCGAGCAGCACCGTACTTGAAAGATTATTTTTGTGTTGCACAAGTTTTTCTCAAATATTTGTTAAGCGTTGCATGCCGGACACAAGACGAATGTTTACCATTGGACGGCGAAGCAGAGACGCAGGCGGGCTGCTGATTCGGTGGATGTTGGGCGTAGACCGGTATGGGAATTGGAACAGGTGCAGGACCCTTGGTATACCCAACGGGACCCGCAGGTCTCTGATAAAGCTGAGGTGCTGTTCCATAGACGTCTTCGTAATCGCCATTACCTCTGGATATTCTTTGTTTTGAGCTTCTACTATAGACATCGGAAATCCTTCTCTCGGCAGGCTGACCTTGGGCGTATCCATAATTTAGTCCCGACTTGTCAGTTCTTAATGCAGCTTGAGGCTGTTGCTGTGCCAGTCTTGAGGCGTAGATGGCATTTCCTCGCTCGTAATCCGACATCGGACTCTTGGTCGTCAATCTAACGTTCGAGGGCTGCACCGGTGATTTCCGGAAATCCGAATCAGGCGAGGGAGCCGAATATTCGGTAGATCCGTCGGTCAGTCTTCGAGGTTTAGGTGGCGCATTTGCGTAAACAGGCTGACCAAAGTTACGCGGAATTTGTGGGAGAGATTGGACGTTGCTTGGACCTGGTTGATTTTGATTTTGATGTTGCGAACGAGCAGCGTGTTGATGCATCATCGCTTGATGCTGTTGCATCTGTTGCTGGTGTTGCAGCAGCAGCTGCTGCTGCTGCTGCTGCTGCTGCTGCTGCTGATGCTGCTGCTGCTGCTGCTGATGCTGCTGCTGCTGATGTTGCAGCTGCTGCTGCTGATGAAATTGCGACTGTTGGTGATGATGTTGCTGTCCCGGACCAGGTAAAACGTGTTCGTACTGCTGCTGAGAGGTTCCAGGCTGTCCGAATTGTCCTGGTGGCTGTATCCAGCCGTTTACGATCGGTTGATGCTGCTGTGCGTCTTCCAATGTGTGCTCGGGACTATTAATGTTGTTGTTGTTGCCATTGTTTCCATTACCTATACTATTGCTGTTGCTACCACTGAGATTGGGGAAAGAGGCAGTGTTTGCGCTGTTCGGGCTGGAATTATTGTTTGAGGCGTGACTCGGGTCGTCGCGTGATTGAAAACCGTGGAAACCAGAATCACTGTCATCCGCGCTCTGGTTTAAGATTGAGGAGATCGAAGATACGCTGGGACGCGCGCTGCGATCGCCATCCGCTGGTCCGGCCAGGTCCAAGGCTACCGGGGGTTCACCGCCACCGCTAAAAGGGAAACAAGGGTCTTTTGATTTATAATTTTTTAAGAGGGCAGTATCCAACGATCCAGTTTTCTAGTAGAATAATTTGATATCCGAAACCGTTCGCTCGGAATCCTTTATCTCGAGCTAAGCCAAGGAAAACGTGAGTAGATAATGATTCGAATCGTTATTCAGCATCTACGAAGCTACAGGGATAACGAGAGAACGGCAAGAGCTCGGGTTCAGTCGTATATAAGCGGGTGATGCAGTTGAGAACTCTTGGAAAGTTTAATCGGAACGCGACATAGCGAATTGCTAGATTTCCTGTGAGGGAATCTCGGCCAGACCCTTTGTCTGACGACAACGAACTTTAAAGCGCACCCAGCCGGTAGCTATGACGCCCTACGCGACAAACGAAGCCCGTACAACACGTTTGAAGAACACATAGTGCTTCACCAGAATCCACCCGCATAGTCCCGACTAGACGTAATAAATTTACAACTAGTGAACCGAGCGCGTCGGGTGAAATTGTACTGGAGGATTAAGAGATCTTCGAGCTCCAAGATAACAGTCAACCGAGTATGACGGTGAAATTCGTGGCAGGTGAACTTACTCGATGCAACAGATGTTAAAACCAACATGGAATTCGTGAAATGTGAACGTTAACAATTTTTTTTAAATTACTCTTCTTAGAATTTATTTCAACGAATGTTTCAGTGATCTTAAGGACATATATACTTTATTGGATTACGGAATACTCACGGATTTGGATCCTGAAGAAGCGTGGCGAGTGTGAGAATATTAACCCACTGATTCATGCCCTCGCGAGTATCAGCCGCAAAATGGTAAGTTCTCATGTTAGCGTGTTCGGCCTTGAAGGCAAACTTCTTGTTGACCTTGTCCTCGGGTTTGCAAACGGTGACTCTGTACGACGGCAACAGGATCGAACCCAGGAGTTTCTCTTCTTCAGGACCTGGAAACGAACGGGGAAGTTTTCGAATAAGCTTTCCTGTATGAGACCAACGTGAGGCAAACTTTAGCTGCAAATGGGAACTCGATGTATGCGTTCGGCGTTAAGGAATACCACCAATGGTGAAACCAGCGTATACGTGGTATCGCTTGTATTTGCATTTGAGAAATTTTAACGTACTCTCTCGACGTACCGTCGGATCAGACCAATATTTGAGTAATTTCCTAATCCTACATCATTCGTGGTTAATCTTGATAGACCGTTAGTCCTTTTGAATTTAATCTATTGCGTTTCCTGTACGTTAGGGCAGAGTGTTTTCGACTGTAGAAACTCTTAGACAGTCTTAAGGACGCATAGGTCATCGAATCATAGGCTTTCTATCAATTCTTTAATTCACAGTGCTGCTCAGGACAAACTTTTTACATCGGAACAAAAAAAAATGTATTCACATCGAAACTGGGCATATTAGTTTATAGATGATTCAAGGTTCCCTGATTCTTATTCCAAGGTCACAAGTTTGAAATGTAATACGGCAATTTAAATAAAAATTAACGAGCGGGGAAGTTCATACGCGGGATTTAAAAAATCTGTAATCAGTCGAGAGCTGTACATTGGAGTGAATTCGCTTTCCGTGAGTTTCCTGACAGGGAAACGCCTTAAATTTAACACGCCTTTGTGAGTCTGCAGGAACCCGAGAACGCATCTCATATAGAATGCACTCACGATAAGTTAGGTACTAGCGGAAAGAAGAAGATTTTCCTTTTTCTGAGAGAAGCAGCTGGAAAGCTGTCGAAGAGGGGGTTTCGGGTAAGCGAAGTACCAGGAGCAGCACAGCGGATAGTAAAGACTCGGGGATTATTCTACGTACGGAAAGAGGGCGTAAGCTCTGCAGCGATCTGCATTATTAAACGCGTCGCGCTTTCCCTCTCAATTCCCGGGCCACTATACGATGTACTCGTCGCCGTCCTTCCTTTCTACTTTACTCCGTATACCTTCGCCTTCTCACGAGAATAAGAGTACGAAAACGCGAGGGAGCTTTTGAACGTCTGCGTCCCGCACGCGGCGCCGTGCGACCTATCCACGCGTTACTTTGAAAGCTTCAAAGCCTACCGTGCTCTCCCGCTCGATTCCCCGAGGCAGGTCACACCGAGTGAAAGCCCAGGACTACGGAGAGAAGAAGTATTAGCTTCCCATCACTCGGTCGCAGACATCTCGATATCAATGGGATGAGAGACACTTTATACCGCGTGAAACTTTTATTTCACTTCCAACGCTTTGCTTTGAGGGCTACAAAGTTCATCTTGACACGAGGACAAATCGATAGCAAACTCGAATTTTTTCTTTGGCACGAGTAAAGAGTATTTTGAATTAAATAATAATATAAGACAATGTTGCAAATTATATTTCGATACTGCGTTCTCGTTTGTACAGTCGACAAATTTTAATCGTTATAAAATTTGATTTTAATTATAGATTCGCGTCAAAGTTAATATTAACTATACTCGATCATGATAAATCAAAGGTTCAAAGTAGAACGTGGTATATTGCTTCATCATTATTTTCTACCTTTGGCAAAGCCACATCCATGAGGACGTATTTTGACTTTTCCGAAGAGGAAGTTGTGTGGAAAGATGTGTAAGATAACGAGGAAGCAACGCGCAATGTTCTCCTTATCATCCTCGTTTAATAATATAGTAGAAACTAAAGGTAAACGAAATTTGAGATGTCAAGAAACATGACAACGTTAACGACGACGCCATTAAGCTTTACGAAAGTCAGAGCTGCATGCCCTTTTTCAAGAAATCCAATATACCGTAACACCTTAAATTATGAAGGAGTCGTAGCAAAAAGTGTTTCACAAAATGGTGTACGATGCCCTAAATGTATCAAAGATATCGCTTCACGTTATTATGTATTTGCGAAAAGTTTTAATATATTGTTTCAATATTTTCGAATAAATTGTTTCAAAATCCCCTTTAATCTGATCCACTTTCCAGAATTTATCGAAAGTGTATTCTTGTGACAATTGCATCGATAAAGGGGGACATTTGCGTATTTATCCTACTTTCCAATCTAATCTAAGCACGATTGATCGATGCGGATTTAGTCTCTCTTTCCCCTAAGCCCTTCGTCCCCTAACCGCACGGAAGACATTTTTTTTAACATCATTTTTGCATTAGTCAGCGTATTAAAAAATGTACGAAGAGAAAGCTTCGTCCACGAGGCAGCGGTAATTGAACGTAAAATTAAAAACGAACCTTTATAATAGAAGAGACAGTACTCCGAGAGGACGAACCACCGTTTCTTCCACAGCATGAGGCCCTCCGAGCCCTGCTTGTGTAGCCAACCCTGTAACGCGACCGGGGCGGAGAGTGGCCTCTTTGCAGCCGGTGAACGCAGACCCGGCTGTGGACCGTTTCTCCTCCGCACCCCCGATATCGATGCCCCGACACCGGATCCATCGAGGATGCTCTTATTTCGCACCTGTGGCCCGGTGGCGACCGTTGGTGCACCCTGGACAATCTGAAACACGTAGAAAAACACATGCGCCGTTAGTGATTAATTCAAAAGAATAGTAAAGACCAAAAATGAAATAGTCATCAAGCGTAGTAATAAACATATTGTTATTAAGAGTTTGTATTTACAGGTATTTCAATACCAACAAAAACTTGTAGAATTTTCGTGCCGACTGTACGAAAGGATCAACGATAAATACCAATTTTATTAAAACTAATCCTTCACTAGTTTTTTTGTCGTTGTAATTTTCAATCGAACAATCGGTCACTCTTTGTTATGTAAATCTGAACACGAACGAGTGGTTCTCATGCTTCACATGCTGTTACTCTCGTTAACCAAAAAACGGAAGCTCGAGCTCGCCGAACGAGTGAGCCCGCGGTGAATTTCGCACGCAATTTTTCTCTGTTTTCGTTCGATCCAACAAATCGCCACTCGTTAGAACGATTCATCGTAACTCACGGGCTATTTTTCGTCAGCTACTGCAGTATTTATATAACAAAGCCTGTAATATAGAAACGCGTATACGTGTTTCACAACCTTTTATATTATTCTACTGGTATACGATGATAAAAGCCACGCTTCTCGACTTATCGAGACACTGTGTCACAAAATTACCTATAGAAATAATTTTATTGCATAATATAAAGTATTCAAATCGAAGAGAAGCTCTATTTTCCATGGTGTTGAAACTATCAATTTTTATCAATTTTTATGCAATTCTCGTCTTTTCACAGTATAAAAAAGTATTTTTCGTTGGAAAGATTTTGGCAATAATTTTATATAACAATAATGATAACACGGGAGTTGCAGAGACAAAAAAATGCAAATATCTTAATCTTAATATTTTTTTATCCGATATGTCAAGAGATTTATTAGGATATCGTCGAGGAGACACTTTTCTTGATAGCGGTAAGCTGGAGCAGCGAGTGCCCGACGGTTAAAAATGCAGAAGGTGGTTCGCGAACCGCGGTAGCCGGAACTATCGAGTGCTCCCGATCAGAACGTAAAGGAGTGAGAAGAGGATGATGAGTCGGCGTTGGAGCATCGATCGTTTCCGCAAACAGACGATGAAATCGTTTTCTCAAATAATTTATGACTCGACCATTATCGAACACGTGAAAGGCACGCGAGATTTTATGGTAAACGCAGTGAGCGTCGACTCGCAAACCTTCCCGTCGGGAACTGTGCACCCTTCTTCTCTCTATTTCTTGAAACCCCGCGGTTTCTCCTCGCTTTCTTATTTTTCTTCGCGAGCTGTATGCTCGGTACTTGCAAACATCGTTCATCGCTCAACCCTATCCTCTTCGATACCCGCAAAGCTTCTTGCTATTCGTCATTATTGCGCAAAGAATAGAAAACCCAAAGGTCATTTACGGTAAACGGACAATGAGTTATCGGTGGAAAAAGTGGTTCAATTGACAAGGAGCAATGACAAAACTGATTAAAAATTACAAACCTTTCACAAATACGAACGGTTTTACGTCGGAAAAACACGAATATTTCGAACGAGCATAAATTTATTCTTAGTTCACGTTATAATAATTAACACAAGTTTGTATATCATTGTAATTAGTGGTTAATTGAAGCATTGATCCAAGAATATTGTACTCTCGACGGTTCATGGACAACGCACGAACGCTCCACACAAGCACGTGTATCATTGTATCTGAGCATATTTATACTCGTAACGACTACGAGTTGTAGCGTATAGATCCACAAACCATTGAAACAAGTTGCCCGTATCAGCTGCAACCATAAAAACCTTCGACTGGCTCTTATAGTAAAACACGAATAAAAATTTGGCGTCGATTCGTTGACGGAAATAAATGGGTCTGCATTCGATACGAACAGCCAACACATGTCTGAGTAGGGTTTGACGGTTAAAGCTATATAACTTTTCGCCATAAATAATAAATTACCATTGTACGTACGATAAATAATATTAATATCCCAGCAATCCTTCCCTAAATCTTACGGTCATGTAATAATCGACATAAGCATTAGAAATACGCGAATGAACGATAGGTTTGTATAAAAACTATTTAGCTGTTTACTCAAACTTATATATTGTAACCTCAGAAAAAGTGGAACAATCCGAAAAAAAATGCAGAACCAGGATGCGAACCTAGAACTTTCCGATTGACAATCGATGGCTCTCACCACTGAGCTACGTACGCCAGGCCGTATCATCATAGATCAGGGTGCGTATCATTTTGTATCGCCATTTTTATATTAGAAGAAAATAAGCTACGTTTTGTAAAGTACGTATCATAAGCTTCAAACAAAATGTTCTCTCTTTCTTTTAACCTCTTCACCAGCTTTGCAAATAAAGCAGTCATGTGTATATTCCGAATAGGAATTGCAGTCACGAACCGGAACGTGAATGGGAAAAATACGGAACGAGACATTGTTTGCATCGCATCAGACATAGACGCTCTCGAGAAATTCGAGTCGTCGAGCTGGGGAATCGGGTTCTTGCATACAGGTTCCATCTTAGTGCCTCGGCATTTTCTTTTGTCTCGTTTCGTGTCGAAAACGTCTTCTCGCTGCGACTGAAAATTTATATTTCCGGCCGACAGAGAGTCGCGAAACGTTAGTAAAAACGAAAGGAGAAGAAATAAGTAAGGAGTCGAAAGGTAAGAAATTGCGCACTGGTCATCGTTAAAGAGAGAAAAAGATATTCGCGTTTGGTTACAAAGGAATTTTACCGGAACGACCCAATTACATTGGAGTTGAGTGGAACGGGGGGACTTTTATTAGACATATGCAAATAAAATGAGACCGTCTCTCGATTCTACCACCTCTCGAGAAACTCAAACTGACAAAAGTAAAAGAACAGAAGAAGGAGGAAAAAAAAAGTAATGGCAGCTCGGCAACTCGCTATTCTTTTGTCATCTCATTCAAAGCAAAGTTCGATAATGGCAAAAGAAAGAAGATGGAAGGAAGACAAAAATTGGAAGGAAGAAAGGAAATACGAAACGTTGCAGGCATCGGCTAATCACAAAGGGATGTACTTCGCGATGCTTTCGTTCTCAAAGATCCCGATAAAGATATTTCATATACTTTCGCGCTGCAACCTAATAGTAGACCGAAGAGAAATTCACTATTCGAGAGGGTCATTGAAAAAAACAATAAATACGTTTTTTTGTCCTTTAATTACTTGAATAATAATTTTTTAATACTTTTTATTCTTCGTAGGAACAAAAAAAATGAATAATTAGAATTTAATTTAAAGAACATTTTACTTTTGCTTCCTAACAGAGCTTTGTTTACGTGAAACTTTTTTTTTGTCAAGACTTTGATTTCAGAGTACTTAAAACTTTCAACACGTCGAGAAATCATAATTAGTAAAAATATCGATGCGTGCGTGTGTGTGTGTGTGCGCTGAGATTGCAGAATTGAAATGACTATCTCTCGAGAACGAGTTACTGGATCATTCTGAAACTTTGCGAACGAGTCGAGTAGCAGCCCCCCTCGATTTGCTGCAATTTTCGCCAAAATTGCTATCGGGTGTCTCATTTTATAGTTGCTTGAATTTTTGAAAAAAAGGGTAGGATCTCTAACTTTCGGAAACTTTCAGCTATTGGGCTAAAATTTTCTATAAGAATAAGCCAGCGGACGATGTTGTTTGGTATTGAGTTAGGCAAGAATCGATCAAGGCGTTCAGTTTTTATAGAATTATAAATTCTCGCAATTTTTCTAAAAAAATCTATTTTCGCTCAAACTTATGTAAATGTTTATTAATCAAATCGAAAATTAGGATACAAATTAACTGGAGTACAAGGTTACTTAGTTTTGGATTTGGTGAGAATCGATCGAGGGATGTAAACTTTATAAAATTTGCAATTGTACTAAATTTTCGATTTTATTGAAAATTTTAATACCACTTCCTCCATGAGGAAACCAGGATTGAGATAACCATTCTCCATACAGGAAATTCCATGGGTTGGTGAGAATCACGAGGAAGCAATGTGCAAATTTCAAATTTGCTTGCTTTTTTTATTATTATTTATGTTATTATATTTTTATCCCTGCTAGGAAAAAATATTGCGGGATCTTGCGAACACTTTGGCAAGTTGAAAAGAAAACGCGAAGCAAGGAAAGAAAAGCTTGGAAGAAAAGCGCAGAAAAATGAGCTTTGGTTGGAAGAAATAACGCGACTCAGACTTTTCAAAATTGTCTTTGTCGAGGATTCAGCAGGAAGATCCGACAACATTGCCATATGTATCTATATATGAGAGAATAACTTAAGCGTACGGAGGTAAGGGAAGCTGGTATCGGATCTTATCAGTTCGACTCGTTTTGCCGCAACGTTGGTTTCATCGATTTACCCCACCGTAATAGTTGGTCGGACGCGAACTAATTCGCGGCGTTAGACCGAAAGATAGAATCGACGTAACTAACTCGGGTCACGACGATATCGATTCATCAGCTGGATCTTGTTGAACGATCTCCGTGTCCTTGGAACTCTGTATAATCGGAGCACGGACCATACGTTCAATGCAAAAATTAAGATTTTGTACACAGAGAAAGAAAAGTTTTAAAAAACTACTATAGTACCAATAAATAAATGAATAAATAAGTAAGACAATTTAATAAATCATTTATTTTAGCAGATTTTTTTTTCAATGTAGTTTCGCAAGATCGTCGAGTGCATAACGAGAACGATTGCACGAAGATACCGGGTATCGTATCCATTGAATTGACGGCGATGCTCGGAAGATGCTATACATATCATCAGGCGGAATGACTCTGAGGGTGGAAGGGTAGGTGTAATGAAATTACGAGAGAAAGTACAGGTCGTGAGAGATAGAGAGCAAGTCGTAAAAGAGGTCGATGTAGCCTAGCAGGAGGCAGACAGGCAGGCACTTCACCGACCTACCTCACTACACTATATGTAATTTACACGAGGGATGTGCAATGTGCGACGTGCAACGTACACCCGGTGTAGTCGACGGGAGATACGACCGCGGAGGTTTATCCAGCCGAGAAGCACCACCCTCGAAATTCTCTTCACTCTTCTCTTTGGTAGAATCGATTCGACACTTACGACCTCACGACCGACCGATGCGCCATTGACCTATGTCGTCATCTTCCATTTCTGACGCTGTATAACCCTATACCTACCGGTTAAGATAACAAAATCAACTGACGCGTCAAGAAGAGGAGACGGAAGTAAACGAAGACTTTCTTGATTGTCAACGAGTTGAGTTACGAGGGGTGGAATCGTTAATGGTTGCCCACCAATGGTTACACCGCGATTGATGACCATTAAATGCTATACTTTTATCTCGTCGGGGATTCCCCATCCCATTACATCGCACCTAGCGTGGGACATTTTACTACAGATGAATTAAACCTAGAATCGGTGAACTCGATATGATACCGTTTGACTTACAATCGATCAGATCTAAATGATTAATACGAGTTTTCTCCTATCAACTTTCACATTATCCTGATACCACTTTGATCCTTGGTAAATGTTATAGTTTCATGGAAAATTAGAAGGGAAAAAATGTCTGACACGATACATGCATTCCTCACAGAGGATATTAGGTGTATACATTGTATATGGATGTAGTTAGACAGGTCGGAGCATCGCTTCTATGGAAAACGATAGAGTATCACGCAACATGAGACGAGAGGAACGCATTATCGCGTGTTTCTTCAGCGCTTCTCTGACGAACCGAGTGAGTGGTCTACTAGGAAAACTTGGAGTCACGGATGATCGATGGTAATCGCATAATCGGAGCTCTCTGTCGATCGTTGTAACGTTGAAGAAGCTTTTTTTTTTTGGAATCACTGCTTGCGAGTATTCCTGCCGATTCTTCAAGTTGGTAATTCAGTTGACTTATGACGTTGAGATTATACAATCTCAATTAACAACTACATCCAGTTCACTGCACTGTCACGATTAAAAAGGCAGGGATTTAGGAGATAGCGCCGCAATGGAAATAAGCATGAAAATATGTCGAGAGTAGCTGTACATTATCGTCTCTAGATACATAGTCACCGTTCCATCGGGCTTATCATCCTCAGCGATAAAAAGTTTAGCGTTGCTACTAAAGCTACCGCGACAATGGGATTTCGCTGAGAGGGTCTCGACGAAGTAGATTCTTTTCAGAAGTAGCTTTCAGCGCAAAATAGCGGATAAGCGGTAAGCCTACTGTCATCCCCTACGATATTCTTGTCTGTCGTAAGACGTCATCGAAACATCGTTAAGACGAGGTCAACCCATCGAATGCGACGATCTACGATATAAGGGACAATCGTTCGATACGAGTTGGATTGAAATAAAAATAGAAACCTGTTTATCATTATTTTTCTATGCAGCAAGAAGGGTAAAACTGCTGAAGCGGATGTCGACCGACAAAGATAAGACAAACATTCTCTAGAGAATGCTTACCTCGCTGGAAAAATAAAGAAAAAATAAATAATCGAAAGGAAGCAGGGTAGTTCTACTAGCATTGCGGTACAGTTATGTATCCTCGAGGAAGAGGAGAAGAAGAAGAAGAAGAGAAAGGAAAAGAATTTCGTTGATGCGATGTATTGCACGGCAAGGTGAGGTTGTCTGGATGTTTCTTGATTGAGCGAAGTGAACTTTCGATCCGTAAGACCCTTCTGCCGAGACGAGGAAGCTGTGCAGACCACCACTACCATTGAGGCAAACATAATATCCGACAGAATTATGCAATGGGGAGCTCTGTGCAAGCTTCAGTCGGCAATATAATCTAAACGGTAGCGGGGATGCTGCTTCTGCTACTGTTGCCTCCTTGGCTGCCTTCGTCTTTTCCCCCGGGTTAGCAAACCTAACCGCAAAGGTTTCCTTACAACTTCTTATATTCTTTATTCCGTACTTCATTCGCCTCTGGCGTGTACTTCATACGATAATATTTTACTCACAGAGTACATTCGGTATTCATAGATATGTTGGAACGATTTAAATAGAATATTGCATCGTATACAATAAAAAAAAAAACATTTTTTTTTAATACCGAAAACGAATCTTAACGACAAGAAGAACATTTTCCGGAAAAGGGTTATTACGGAATTTGTTATTTTTTCATTTATTTGTCACTTTAACGTTCAACTTTTTTTTCTTTCATTTAAACTTTTTTCGATTACTTAATTTGAAGAAATTTTTTATTATAATATTATTCTCGGTGTTATTAGTTTTTCGCCTTACCTTAAGAGAATTTGATGCAGTACCACTTGCCGTTATTAAATTATATAGGGCTAAGTGGAAGACTCGAAGTGGCAGAACGAAATGAGAGGGAGACAGGAAAAAGGGAGACAACGGTGTCAGCTCTTCGGGTTAATCGCAAACTTTGCATTTCAACATTTCAGTCGAGACAGAGTTCTTGAAACCACGCTTTTGTGTCGTATACATGCGACGTCGTAGCGTGTCGTCTGCGTTAAGAAAACGGTGTTTTTCGTGGCAATGGGCGAGGCTACCGACGTAGAAAGGAAACCGAAACGAGACGATTCAACATTATTATCATCGGGCCATCTTTTCTCTTTACTTTTAAATTATAAATCTTCTTTGCAATATAAAAAATATTTATACTTACATTTCACAAAATACAGCTCGGAACGAATGTTCACGAATAAAAAATATTTTATTTTTTAAAGATAAAAGAAGAAAAGGTTTTTCTCTGCCAAATTCTTTGGAGTTTTTCGGTACCCGTGTTGCCACGTACAAGTCAGAGCACGATGAAACACACGTAACCATGATCCCGCGCGACGTTAATCGAGGAAACGAAAGGAAGGTAAAATAATAGGGGAGGGCATCCGGTAACATTCGTTGGCTGGGATGAGATAAGCGGAAGCAATTTTCCACGCGCGCCCCGCGAGCAGAGAAAAGAAATTACCTCGACGTAATTAAGGGTGATACATGGTAGGGTACTAATGGCCCTGGAGACAAGGGTTGGCCATCGTCTCGGCCGATGGCCCAATTTCTTTATTTTTTTTTACCTGTTCTATCGCAATTCCACTGACTTCTCTTTATTTTTCACATCCTTTGTACCGTGTCAAAGTAATCTCCACAAAAATACGATAAATGCTACAGAGACTACAAACCATTGCAATAACATGGCGAATGTTATTGTAATGTTTATGTAAATTAATGTAAAATAATGTTTATGTAAATTTACAAAAAGCTGTGAAATCGATTGAAAACAATGAAAGAACGCATTGACGACATATTGCTGCTACGCTCGATATTTTAATTTCCCACGTGCAATTGACTTCGGAAGGCAAAGAAGAAAAATAAAGAAAATGTCGATTCAAGATAAATTTATCGCGTTTAAGGAAAAACATATACCGGAAGAACCATGGTAATTTCTCGGATGGAACCGGAGAAAGGAGAGTCTCTCGCTTTCCGTGTTTCGAGGAATTACATTAGCACGCAATCTGCAGACTTTTCTCCGCGTGGAAGGAACGACCCTCGGTACGTCCCCGACCGCCTTAAGCTCAATATCACTGTACGGCATTTCTGCGTCCTTGGATCGGCAATAGCAGGGCAAGATGGGAGGTTACGCCCAAGTTGCGCGTTTATACGAAGCTCGACCACCTTGCTCGCTGCGACTCTATTAACGGTACGCCGGGTTCAACCTTAGCCAGCAAGCACGACGTTTCCCCTAATTCTCCCAAAGTGCCATCGTCCCATGGAATGTAATCGACGTAATAGATAAACAAAATAGTAAAAAGAAACATGTCGGGCTCTACCGATTCCCGTGAATATATTAACCGTAATGATCGTAGGTTATCGATCTTCGTTGACTTTATTGTGTTGATAATAGTGTCGAAGGGCAATAAAAAATACGAGGAAATATCAAAACACTGTACACAATAAAGACTTTTGTATATTGATAACGAAGTACAGTGGCATGTATGTTAACCGTCTGGCGAATTACGTTGGCGTGTACGGTCAGGGGTGCGAGACCGTGAGTCGAATCGGGATGCAGGGAGCGAGATAGGTCTGCTCGTAGCCGTTTGATCATACAACGCGTTCGTGTGTTATTAAAGTTACCGACGCGTTCGAGAGCGAGCGAGACTCTCACGATGTGCGAGGCATATATCTCGTCCCTGTAATAAAGCTATTGATAAACGGAGGTTGAACGGAGGCATGCAAACAAGCATATGTTGTACGAAAGTAGCCAAGGGCATACTCTATATCGGTTTGCGATATATTAAAAAGCATCGGAAAAAAAGGACGTCATCGTCGGAGTCTTGTATACGTTTAATAAAAAATGATATTGTTGTCTAAGAGCTTACGTAGTTTATTAAATCTCGACGTGTATACTTGGGATAAAGTATATATTGGAATGAAAAATTGAATATTGGAAAATGTTGGGAAAAATTGTTAAAAATTCTGGGATGCAAATTATCGGATAGAAATTGTGGAAAATAACAAAGTCGTTAAAAAACTTTGGGAGGTATTCCCTAAGCTAAAATACTTTATTAAGGAAATGATAAGGAACGGGCTATACATATATATCAGAACGAAAGAAAACTTATCACCGTGTGATGGTACAGTCGACCGGTGTGTTCTAGTTTTCACGATTTCTGCGTAGATTATATATATATATGTAACAACCGGAAAGGTGAATAAAGTGAGTATACCGTGATCGTTGCCGCGGCACAAGACAAGCGTTGCTACGACGCGTACCTCTCGAGAAATAAAAGATAGACGAGACGTAAGAATCGGCTTCGTTCTTTCGTTCGTTGGTTCCGCTACTCCAGCTTTCAGCTTTTCTACCTCGAGTACTCGTGTGTTCGTGCAAGCGAGCAGCAACAGTGAACTCGGCACTCGTTACCAGTGAAAAGTCCTTGAGGAAATAACGAAAACTGAAAATCCACACGCGGTTGGAGAATTCTAGACAATACGTCTCGTAAATGAACGTCGAGTTATTGTTATTATTATAGTAAAATCCTCATTAAATGTAATGCTTCTGAGAAACTACTTAAGGAATTATATTAAGTAACTTTTTATTTATTTTCCAGCTGCCTATCGAGAAAGGAGATTTAAATGTCAGTGTAAGTTAAAATTTGTAACATTTTTGTACAAATATCATATTGTGTTTATTGCACAAATTGTTCTTGTTGTAAATACAATGTTCTACATGTCACATATTTTCTAACCTCGAAAATAATGCGCGCGCGCGCGTGTGTGTGTGTGTGTGAGAGAGAGAGAGAATGACTATGTAAAAAAAAAAAAACAAACAAACAAGGCTAATATCACAAGTATTAAAGTGCTCAATTTTTTTTCCCTCGTGTTTCTTTGTATCCACCGCTCGTACCGTTGCTCTCCCTAAGGGATGTGCTATCGCACTCAAGCTGCGCTGTGTACGCATAATTATATTGCTTTTATGAAATAAATGGATTATACTAACGTGTTATTCTACAAAAAGATAATGGATAGAATGGCGATTAAAAAACAGATTTTTATTATATAACAGTAGGTACACTAACTACTTTACTTTTAATTATTCTACTATACGTCTTTCGTAGCCTCACACATTTGATAATAATTCCACGAAATATGTTTTAAATAAAACGAAATATGGTTAGTAAAATATTTTTGTATGATAAATAACGAACCGTTCATGTTACATGCGAACTAATTATGAATTTTTGCGCATCAAATTGTTGTAGATTAATTGTCAAATTTTCGTTTCAACCGCGCATACGTGCATCCGTTCTTGCGTGATACAGTAGTGCTTATCACTGCTGGTTATCTACCCTTTGCTTAGGTCAGAAGTCCCACGCTGACCAACGGGATGCGGCATATCTTCGAGACGCGCTGCGTCCCGCTAATTACTCGCTACCTTTTTTTCATGATATTGTTGCGAGGTTGCGAATCCACTACTTTTCTGACAGTCTAAAGTTAGATCTACTCCGTATGTCGACCACCTACAAAAACATCATTTTAAAGTTCATCTCCGGGGATCGACCACGACGGTCAACCCTTGTTGCATCAAGGTCCTACTCTATGGGCTAAACCAAACGGGTAGACCTTGTAATAATTTACTTATATTAATGTAAGCGATCAACCACGAGACTCTTAATCGTGAATAATTAATTTAAACAGTTCGCGAGTGAAACGCCACGCGCTAAAATCAATCTTTAACTTGTTACTGTGTTAATATAATATACGTTTACAAGTGGCCAAATAAAAGTAAATGATTTATGAACTCAATAACCAGACCAACTTCACTCCCTGAGCGACGCGTTTCGCTCTAATATCGAGAAATGAGTATATTATTTCTACATTGCGTCCCTCTTATAAAATCCAGGGCGTAACGGTGCATTCATTCATTTTACGAATATTATAGTGAAATTAATATAAAAATTGTATATTTTTAATGACACGTTATGTAAAATATAATTCTATGAGAAACAAAAGTGATACTCGTCATTTATTTAACTTCACCGTGCGCGAAAAGAAAAAAAGTAGTTGGGAAAACTAATAATTGAGTTTCGACAGTCAACCTGAATAGTCGACATAGCGCCAACTACTAAATTGGTTAAAGGAACTACAGTTTCGTTCGTAGAATACCGGTAGTAAAAGTAACCAACTGAGATTGCAACTTCAGCTCATCGGTTGGTTGGTACGGTTAATCAGTTCGGTGAGTTCTTGGATGTAAATTTAGGTTATGTATTTACAATGGCGTGAATCACTAAATTTTTCGCGCAATGTTTTTACGATTGAAGATCATCCGATCACGATATTTTACTATTTTCTTACTACGTATTCGACTGAACGATAATTCCACGTTCTTTCGAACGTGCACTTCGTCGAAACGCAATCGTCGAATCGAATATCAGGCTCGTTTGCCTTTGTGAAAAGTTTACCAGCAGCAAGAGCCAATCGATTGGTTATGGGAGGAAAGTGATTGGGAACGGAAATTCACTCGGAGGTTCCCGGTAACATCCAAATGTGGTCGCAACTACAGCTGACGTTCGTTGCGTTTTGCGTCTCATGGTGAGGACAGAACAACGATGGCCGGTTGCAGGAATAAAGTCGTTTGTCTTACGTACTATTGTTCGGTAACCAATCAAAAATCGTTGAGAATACCATTTTCGTTTGGTTTTTCAGCTAACTCGCTGTACAGCATATGCTAGAAATGGTTATAATCCTAGCTACATATTTTTTTTAAATTTATGTAAAGAACGTCTTTTATATTTTGCTATAGCTCGAAGCTTATGCGCGAACTTGACGATATGACCAATGGTAAGTTGCAGATAGCCATAAAAAAAGTTTATCACAAACCAGAAATAATTCAGAAGTAGGATTTCGTGTCCAACGCAAGATTTTACTACTTTATGAAGGGAGAAGGGGTTATTCTTATCGTCGTTAGGTTTATCTATAAAGTATAAAGGTCCCATGTGTGTAGAAAGTCTCTGGGTACTCAAATTTACTATCAAATTTGCTCATCGGAATTATGAACACGGCTAATTAATCGACGAAGTTATGGTGAAAAGGGGAACACAGGTCGGGAAGTTAAATCTTGAGAGTTGGGTTGGATGAGGCTCGGGTAGGCCAAGTGAGAAATGTGGGAAAAGGGGCTGTGACTGGTTACGGTTGCCAGAGCTTTCGAAAACGACGACCACCATCGCGATAAAGCTATCGTTGTCTCGACTCTCAAAGTTTCTCTGGCCAAACTTTTCTAGTTTTCGTTGAAAATCTCACAGTTGAGGAAGTCGACGTTAGAAAGAGAGCGAAAAAATTGTCCGAAAGAAACTACTACGCGGTATACGCTCGAGCAATTCGAAGGCACCGGTTACTTTTTTTTTCCGATGTTGGCCAAGTTTTTGCATTTCACTAAAATGGCAGTCATGTTTCCCTCCTAAAGCTGCGACTGCATTCGGTACTCTACCGACTTAACTTGTCACGGTATTGGAAAAATAATCATTACATTCATTTCAGTAAGCAAAGAATTTTTTTTCGTCAAGCCCTATTTCTATGTATTTTTCTCGGGTGATCGCGCATTCGCAACGCTTTCGTTTTATTAAGAAAAATTTCATGGTAAACCCACGAAACTGTTTACTAATGTGCGCGTTAGCTCTTTACTAATTTTTTTATCGGTCAGTGCGATTAACGAATATGAATCTGGATCACTGAACGTCTACTACACTTATTGTTAATATATGACGAAAATAATTGGAGGTTCTCTCGTAAGATTACATCGACGTGGACTTGAAAATAAAGCGCGCACTTGCAGAGAGACACTTTAAAAGTTTTTCATTATTTTATTACGGTTCATTGATATTCTCATAAAAATACTTGCAGATTTGTAATCGATCGGACAGAGTCATGAAAAGTTTTAATGGTAAAAGGAAAGTTTCTATCGGTATTACAAAGGTAAAGCAGAACATGTAGGATCGCATAACCGAATGTAAATGAATAGTCGTATGTCGTATTAGTAGAAGAGATATTTCCAACGATAGTTGAAGTTGCGGTAACCTGAGACGCAATGCAAATTTTATATGGCACACGGGACGAAGACGCTTCTTGCATCTATGAATAGAATATAAAATTAATCGATAGAAGCTGCATGGATTAACTTTCTAGGCTTCGTGTCACTCCTCCAGAGAGTTTACCACTCGACGCTGTCACTGCGCTAACAAGTAATTCGATAACGAATTACCGATACACCGCGACTTATAGATTATTTAAATATACAATTTGCTACGAAATTGTAAAAAAAATACCATCGATGTGACGCTGGCGAAGGGTCAAATCGTTAACGCTACGAACGGTAATATGGCGGCGACAAGTGGGTGGACCGATGAAGCTCCTTCCGAGCCCGATAACACAGTTGTCGCGGACTGAATAGATCGGAAGGAATCGAGTTGCAGAAAAAGTAACGATGAGGTTATTTTGTGACGAAGATAATTCGGTAGAGCGAAGCCGGGACGAGTTCGGGAATATAATATTAATCGATGCACGATGCAAGGAGGAATCCTTGTGGGACTGTGTCTAGTTGAGCTATATATATAGTAGCAAATCGCCCAAGGGGAACTTTACTCATTTCGTCGTGAGATTATGTCCTCCACGTCCCAGGACGCGGCGCGGCCTGCTCCGATTAGATGCCGAAAGTTATCGAGAGATATGAAGGAGCTGCCGGAGTGCAGACGACGAATGCCAAGTATAACTATATCACTCGAGAATTACTGATCGTCGTGGGTATTGGAATTGAGTATTAGTGGATGAAAGTTGTACCGATGACTGCTCGAAGGGGTCGAAGGTTAACGCTCTTTACTTGGTCCGTGTACCGAAAGTAAAGGAGAATCAATTGAATATTATGATTGTCAGCTCCTAAGATCATCGTTTTTGTCGTGAAATACCAGAAGAAAGACAAGAGCTGTAAATTAACATTAAGAGGTGCTCTTTAGGTATGAAATGCAAACGAGTTTCACTTCCGGGAGCTTTTTTCCAGCATTTTATCCTTCGAGAGATGTATCTTGTCGTCCAATTATATATTTTTCAGGGTACAATAACGAAAAAAAAAAGTATAACTCAGGCATTCTACATTTAATGGATATTCAGGGACAATAAATAAAAATATTCAAATGCCTCTTTAGATTAAAAAAATTTTTTGTCGCATTTTCCAAGGAGAATCGTAAAAGAGACAAAAATGGAATGAGCTTTAAATAATATTGAGCGAAGTAAAACAAGCTCAGGATGAGTTTATCGTTGAAAATAAATCCTCACTCGGTCGATGGAAACAAATCAAAGTGTCAAAAGTGGCGAGAAAGAAGAAGCAAGGGTTGATAGAGCCGAGTTAATCGAGAAAGCGAACGAACCATGCGGGGCACAGGTGTGCTGGTATGACGATAGCGTGCCGGAGTTCACCACGGACCCTGCCAACTAACCTCTGGATGTATGTGAACTTTTCGAATAGCGTAAACGAGCGACTCGAAAGATCAAACAACGTTGGAAGTATCGGAAGCGAGAACTCGCGAGGACACGTCGAAACTCAAGAAAAGTTCCCGAAATACATGATCAACGCGCAGAGAGTTAATCAAGTCAATAACAAAGATTAATAAGGGTAAAAGGACAATTTATGATAGGATAGGATAGGACAAACCTTCAACATTTTTTTCAAGTACTTCAATGTACTTAGTTTATATTTTTTATACAAGTTAATAATTTGCGAAGCACAACTAGGACGTGATCTCACGATCGCTAGATTCTGATGCACGAAAACGAGAAGCCCAACTGAAATTCTCGTGAAAAGGAATCCTTACGAGTATCGACTCTGACCGATTAATCAACTAATTAAATTGATCATCTAATCAGAATCGACGAATCTAGTCTGGTGCGTTACCGATAATGCTACCGTGTCTCAGGCAGAACTCACACATAGTTTTTATTTTATAGATTATTATTTCAATCCATAGTATTCTAGGACGCGAACGTACCGATTGGTCGATCAATTTTATTAATTGATTCAAGTCGATAACTGTGAGAATTCGTTCTCTCGCTCTAATATCCAAACTTAGCGATCATGGGCTAACATCCGAGTTGTGCTTCGTAACAAGCATCTTGATTAAACAAAAATAATGCTGCGAATGCAACGGTCACATTTTATAAAACTACATCGAAGCCTTTCCAATTAATTAATACGATGTATCATATTATTAATAGAATTGATTAATCGTCGAAAGTAATTAATTAATAAATCTCAGACGATAGTTGATGAATCGAATCATAAATACGATGAAACAAACATTTTCTTCTCCGTGGAGCATTAAGTTATTTAATGAAAGTGAGAATATTATTTAGAACAAGAGGGCGCTATAGTGAGAACTGGGTCATTTGTACCGCAGTTGGATAATAATCCTTTAGCCGAGAGACGAAAACTGGAAGCTCAGTTTCGCCGTATTTGACGAGTCAATACTTTGTGGCTGGTGCTGGTTCGCCCGAGCAATTAGTGCTTGAATTGTGTGATTCGCCCGCTCTCAGACCCTGCGTTGACGGTACAACGCGAAGCAAACGAAACTTTTCGAGGCCGAGAGAACCCGAGAGCAGCCGTACCTTGCGCTCCGTTTAATTACACCCGCTGGCTGAATTGACTCCAAATCCTAATATCATTAGGCGAATGTCTCGTACCTTCATTTGGTTAAACAAATTTCAGTTTGATCGTGCACAGCACGCTGTCTCGACAATTAAGAGGATCATGCTTGTACCGACCGGAGTATAAATTTTTATGTAATAGCTTTTCTTCGTAGTGAATTTTAGAGGCATTCAAACAAAACGAAATGCATTCGGACAAGTTTAAATTAAAGGCGTAAACACGGTGGCTAGAAACAGGCAATAAGAATTTTGTTATTCTCAAAGCACATGTTACATTTTACTACTGCTTACTATTTTTGTCGTTTATCGTGTCTTTTTGCATTTTTGGTTCAATTAGAAACAATTACGACAATTTCAAACACTCTGAGGGCAATGCAGATACTTGAGGATAAGCTTGTCCGTGAAACAAGAAATAAGTTATGAGAAAAAAAAAATTAAGAATTTTGAAAACTGCAACAAATGATAATAAACAAAAGACGTCTTCTTTTGCGTTATTAAACGTCTATATCGTATATAATTGTTCTTTTAAACTAGAGTCCAGAGGTTAGCATGTTTTTTATAAGTAAATGACGATTGCAAAGTTCGGGAGACGTCTCCCGATTGTACTGACAGTGGTAAATTAATTATTGTTATTTAAATATGAAGTTAACTAAAATGACATCGGAAGTTATTTCATTCTTTTTAGATTTATTTTCACATGAAAACTTTTTAAAGCTACATTTCTGTTGATTATAATTATTTGCAGTTGGTAGTTTATTAAATTCAACATTTTTTTTTATTTCATACGTTTTAAAAGCCAGTTCAATGTGACTTTTTATAGCATTTTTGTAATTGCTATGTATTTTTATAGTTGCTAGATTTTTTTTAACTAAAACGGCTAAATAATTTTGAATAACTCTATTTTAATGAATCGCTCAATCATTTTTGGATTCTTGTATTTGGAATTAAAGCAACAAAAATAATTAGAAAAGTATAAAGTGCTCATAATTTTTGATAATTTATCTTCATATTTTCATTCAATTATTTTTGCACTCGTGTATTTAGAAATATTTACATGCTGTTGAATAAAATATAAATGCAAATGTTGACTGAACGTTCTCTTTCTTTCACTCCACCGTGAATGCTCTGAAATTAGGTACAAATAATCATTTATAGTAGGAATTACGGCCATCTTGAGGCAATTCGATATATACTTACAACCGTGCTTCTCATACATTTTTTAAAACTCTTTTATCTTTCTCAAATCTCATCTAATATATACAAACCAGGAGAATTTGAGACTGCACAGATTCTGTGTAGAGTCAGTTCTGTTGAGACATCTTAAGCCGATTCGGAAGAAATCGCACGTACAGAAACTGGCATATTCGCGCCATGCAAGTTAAACGCATACTCGTAGGTTAACAAGCATAGTGCATATTCGAATTACGCGATTTGCTGGTTTTAGTATTTTGACAAATTCAAGTTATAACGAAGCATTGTTATCTTGAAGAAGAGAAGACATGGTTTCAACGGAATGTAACATTCATTGTATATAGCAACATTGCATAATTTCTTCATAATTCTTTAATAAGTCTGCTACTGAAACGAAACTGGATGATGCGAAGCTTTTGTGTACATCAGTTATATATCCATCTGTGGCTGACATGAAACGAAGCTTCAGCGACAATCTTGCCAATAGAAGAAACTGCGGACTCGTGAACAATGCCAGAACATATACTGATAAAATCGTAGAGTAATTGAGAATAAAGGTTGAAGGTAGTTCTTTCATGAACATAGCGATTAGTTGAGCATCCGAAATGTTTTATACGTCACGTTTATAGCGTATGTCGCGATAGCTGTACAATCAAAGGGTCGGCCACCGAACATTTCGATGAAAGATTAATAATTGAAAATATAACACGTGCGCTTAATTGGAAAGTCAAATCCCGCGGAGCGTGAGCGCTTTCGTTGTACATTTTGTAGTCTTTGTCGATTAGATAAAATTCGGGATAAGGAATCAAAATTTTCCCTGGTCATGAACAATCCTGTTTATATCATAAAAAAATATGATCACCGAATATTTCCAATGGAACGAAAGGAAGTAGCTTCGGTCCTCATGGTGACATCACTGACGAATTTAGATAAAAAATATTTAACGACACCGATGATGAAAAAAAATATAAATGAATGAATTCTAAAATGATTGAAGCTTGTTTGCCAACCCGTGGCGGGTTGACTTTTACTTCTTGTGTATGTTCTATTTTGATAATTTGCCTTTTTTTCTTCACCATTTTGCAAGAATGGAATGTACTTGACACAAGTATAACTACATTCGTTTGAAGTTTAATACGTTTCGTTGGGTATTCGAACTCTCTTCTCTTTATAGTCCCGGTAGACGAAGCAGTGGCTATCGCGTGCTGCGCGGCAAGCTCAAGGGAGTCGTACATTTTCAGGTTGCCCGCGCTAACTTATCCGTTCTCTATGACTGTCGCCGTGCGAGCTTTGCTCCGCTTCGTCCTTTGCTGTCGTCGGACACAGGAGAGCAGCACGGCTACTTCCTCCGGAAATGAACCTCTGCCCTAACGAGAAACCACTGCGGGATCCCCTGACTTCACAATGCTATT
This sequence comes from Cylloceria caligata, assembly GCA_963942595.1. Lineage (NCBI taxonomy): Eukaryota > Metazoa > Arthropoda > Insecta > Hymenoptera > Ichneumonidae > Cylloceria > Cylloceria caligata. The sequence goes on along the minus strand of OZ012704.1, from coordinate 84,736,458 downwards.
TCGCTAATATCCGTGCGACGAGAACAATCCCGAGAGGTCAAAGTGGGGTAGCGAAGTGAGGGATAGCCCTCTGGCGATTGAAATTAAAGACCGGGTCGACGAAAATGTCTACTCTGGCTTCGTGGTTCATTGTATATGAACTTTATAGTATGAAAAATGCCATGCAAATGCGTTCCCTTCGCGTTACACAATTTCTAAGAACCCAGGTGGAAATTTAACGATTTATTCGCAAAAAAAATCGATATTTTCCTTTCCTTTTTTAGACTTTCAACCAATAGTGTTGACTATACATTGTTTTAAAGTCTTATTTACCAGAAAATATATATTTGTTGAGTAATACATTTTTTTTGGAAATGCTAAAGTTCCAAGAATTAGTGCTAAGTAGTAAATGATAGTCCGAGTTCGACACGCTTTATCCCCTCGTCTGTCTTTTTTAGCGGTATCCACTTTTTTCAACGAAATTTTTTTTCCTGCAGTTTCACTCGAGTTTTTAACCCTCCGAGTCTATGAATGTTCGCAACGGCCCGCTTCCCGCTTCACGTTCTTTCTTCTCTTCGAATCTTAGGTCAAAGACGAGCTTCGCATACCTTGCAAAATGAAACGAGTGAGAAAACTTGGGTGCTACGCGCTGTACGGGTTGTTCGGTTCGAAATAGAGAAAGATGAAAAAAAAAAGAGAAACGTAGTACGGAAGAGCCGGCGACTCGCTTAAGCAAGTCCATTAAATTAGAGCCCCGAAACTCTCCTCATTTTCGGCGTCCGATGTGCCACCATGACGACGCGGTACCCGGTAACGGTTTCACTCGAAAATGTGCTGACTCGATAAGTAAAAGAACTTGCAATGAGTGTAAATACTTTTGTTCTCTCTTACAGATCTTGGATTACATTTTCGAAACATAAATTTGTGCATTAAATTGTTGTTAATTAATTATCAAAATGTTTCACTTGAACCGCACATAAGTGCATCCGTTCTTGCACGACCCAGTAGTGCTTATCATTGCTGATTATGTACCTTTCGGTTGGGTCAACAGTACCACGCTGACCAGCGGGATGCGGCACATCTTCGAGACGCGCTGCTAATCAGCTAATCACTCGCTATCTATTTTCATGATATTGATGCGAGTTCTCGAATTCACTACTTTCGATAGTCCAAAGTTAGATCTACTCCGTGTGTGAAGTTCATTTCTGGGGATCAACGACGACGGTCAATCATCGTAATAACTTGTCTTATATAATTTGAACAGTTCGCGAGTGAAACGCCGTGAGTTAAAATAAAACTTAAACTTGTGACTGTGTTAATATAATTTACATTTATAAGTAGAGAAATAAAAGTAAATTATTTATGAACCAGGCCAACTCCAATACCTCAACAACGCATTACGCTCTAAAATGGAGAAATGAATATATTATTTCTACGTTGCACCCCTTTTATAAAATCCAGGAAGTAACAGATTTTTATTATAATTCTAACAAGCTTATAATAATATTGAGAATACATCAATCACAAGAGAGTATATCCAACTATCACTAACGTGTCAACGCGCTGTGTACGATGCGGGGAGAATTCTCTATTCTTATATAAAAGGTTCAATCGAATATTGTTCATTTTTACCTTTTTGTCGTCCATGCCGGGTCTCGAACTGGTCACCGGCTGCTCGAGCCTGTAACCAAAATATAAAAAAAAACATTAATTTTGACATTTCAGTGTACGCTTGTGTTTCTGTTACCGATGATCTATTTCTATCTACTTTACCGTTGGGTAAAGTACGATTCCACATAAACCTTGCAAAATCTAGGAAAGATCTCGATAACAACGGAGATCTTAAGAATTTCCGTTAAGTACAATAGAAATAAGTAACGTAAGTAAAATAGAGAAATAAATCGAGTGAGTAAAGAGGGTGCGGATGGGAGGGTTCCGTGTTATCACGAATATGTAAATTCTGGTGCACAGAAGTCTCTGGTCTTGCATACCGAGTACTTTCGTGTCCGGGCTTATGTACTCGAAGGGGTGAGTAGCGGGGTGTGGTGAGTCAGTGGTGAATCGGTAGGGTGGCGCGGAAACCGGGGAGGTACCCAGCCAGCCATCCATACCAAGGGGTAGGTAGGCTGGGTAAAAGGGAGGGACGGTGACACGTCGCATCTTTCCAACGACTCTCGTCATATGTCCAACTCGTATCGAAACAATTTCAGGTGGAACTTGTTTCAACGGGTTAGAAAAAATGGAGTTATTCGCTAAATTGAAAAATTCCAATTGAGAGAAACTTAAATTTGAACTCTCGAGAAGTCTCGGTTGAGCGAGTTAAAAGTTTTTAAAATTTGTTATCCGCCCAACTGAGATATCTGAAGATAAAAAATTTCAATTCCTCCCAATTGAAAGTTCTCAATTGAGAGAGATAAAAATAAAAAAATAAAATGTTTTATTTGCTCCATTGAGAAAGGTCAATGAAGAGCGAACTTTTGAGTTTTTAACACGTCAAAACGAGCTTCATCTTACATGGTTTCGATGGGAGTTGGATATGACGAGAATCGGAATCGCATAGAGATGCCCATTGAAGTTGACAGACGGAAGTTGGTAAGACAGGAGTTGTCGCCATCCCAAAAAGGAATCAGACGGACGAGTACTGTACGAGTCAGCACGAACCTGGCGCGCACAAGTCGAGCGTGTTACGTTGTAACGAGCATCACTTCATAGGGCTGCGTACACAATTACCGCGGCTTTGAAGCTTCGCTGAAACTTCACGACGAGGCCACGTACATTCTCCCACGTTTCGTCAACCGGTGCGCTGCTTCATCTCCTTAGCCGTCGTTAATTACAAAGCAGAGGTAGAGCATTATGGGACTGGGAAGGAGGGGCGGGGGGGAGGACAAGTAAGAGGACCCGATGAAAGCAAAATCCGACAACCGAAATGAATAGTCTTATCATACACAGTCGGCAAACTTGTTTCAGTGCACGAGAATTATTTACGCAAACACAAATTGCTATAAAAATTCTTCAATTTACTTTAAGCTCCTTATAAATTCTTATAAAAAAACTGCTTCGTACTAATCGATCATGGTTGGTAGATTCTTTTCGCTAGGATCTATGCAGTGTTGATTTTTTAATAATCGATAACTTATTCGTAGCACGTACATTTTATCCTTAAGAATCTCTGACTCGCAACAAAATAGTCCTTCGGTTGGCACAATGGAAGGTTTTTTTCTGTGTCAGCCGATGGTTGAACAGATCCAAAGCAAGAGAGTAAAGATGAGATCGAAAGAAGATGTACAAGCCCATTTTGTCTCTCTTGAGTTTTTTCGCTGATGCCATTGAAAATTTATCGGACTTTCCAATATAAAATGTCTGATCGGCAAAGTGCAGCGCTACTATACATGTATAGTCATGCTATCAAGGGAGCCAATGGTGCGATGACAGCAGAGAGGAGTCGGGGGAACTAAGTGCCGTGGAGGTATATGTACGAGAAGTCAGCAAACGAGCTTTTTTCGTTGTTTTTCTCCTTCTTTCTTGCACCATCGAAGCCTCCAATGCTTTTAATCGACGCATCGAGCTACGTTGTTGGCACAGCGTATAGTGAATTACATTTGAACGTGATGCTTTGAGACTGGTAAATTACCGGTGAACCATTTTATCGGAACTTTATCGACAGAAGTGATACGGCACGAAACTTTTGCCAAAAATTTATTGACTCGACTTGCCGCTAAGACTTTTTTAACTTCAGATGAGGAAGCACTGCCCCTACCGATATTTTCATGATATTCTACAATGATCTTTAATCATAAATCTCGTAGAGCGTTCGTACGATGAGAAATCGTAGATCGTTTATCGAACTATTTAATTAAACACGAGAGTTTTTTCTTTAATTCAAATAAAAATCTTTTTTATTGCTCATTATCGAGGAAACAATATTAAATAACATCTACAATTAAACAAATTGCAGATATATCTGATATCAAAATGCATTCCTTGGTACTGACCAGCGGGCAATTGGGATTCGAAGACTTATACGATAAAATACTGCAAATTTTTTCTACTAAGATAAAAAGACTTGGGCAGAAAAGCCAAAAGACGAAATAAAATGAAAAAAAGCGGTTCGAAAAGTAAATAGGAATGAATGAGATTGTATATAGCACACGATAGGCGAGTGGATATGCAAATGAATGGATTCCGGGTGTGAGTTACGTTTCCGAGTTAAATTCGGAAGGGATTGCGCTAGTGACCAATCGACGTGAGCGAACGAGCTGCCGCATAGTCGGAGAGCCTCTAGGCTTCGCTCGGGGAGCCCACTCGTAGTAAACTCATTTGCTAGAGTACCTACCCGTTCGACAGAGGGTGAGAAAGAGTCGCAAAGTGGAGAGAGCGGCACGAGGGACGAGGTTAGTACGCACGTACTCTACCTACTACCAGCAGCAATAACCGAGGCTGTCGCACGATTCGAATTCGTGCTGCTACGATCGATCTGTACTCTCAACTTTTTGTAAACCGGTTGTAAATACGTTGTTTTTAAATTCCACAAAATTACCGTAAGAATTTTTATAAAATTCATAGGGCAAAGAGTACTTTGGGCGATTTCTACTAAATATTAAGTGCAGAAGAATTATAATCCAATAAAATTCTGATGTGATGCAAAGATTGGTCAATAATCATTTGATAAAAATTAAATCCTGCAAGACAGAGTGATAAGACAAAATCGTAAGAATAGTGGAAAAAAATTGAGGTTGGAAATCGGCGGAAGGAAAGTAAAAAGAGGTCACGCGTTCCCGAGCGTCGATGCACGATATTAATCGAATAGGTCATCCATCCTGAAGCGACCTTCTTCCTCACGCTCGTTTTCCAGCCGATTTCCACGAATCCCCGCGGACACGAGAGCAACGAGCTTGATTGGGTGTTCCAGAACAACGAAAAATGACAAAGCGAACTGAGAATGGCGTTACGATGCAGGTTTCGTGAAGTTGGGGCGGGAGGGGTTGGCTCGGTTGCAATAGCTTGCCGATATCAACAGCTCGAGTTGAGAGTTGCGAGTTTGATGCACAAAATGAAATGGTCGAAAAATGAAACAGGAATCGTTGAAACAAATAAAAAAATCAATATATATAAATACACAACTGCGTTTTTATTTATTTCTACGGCCGTTTAATGTTTCAACGTACACTTTCGATTTTTAGCCGTATGAAAATAAAGAGATACAAAGAAAACGACAGCCGAAACGAACGAGACATCGTTGTTCCCAATTTTGTAAAAATTAACGCACAAAACAAACAAATTGTAATAAGAAATTAAGGAGATGGAAAATGTGATTTTTGTACAATCGCTTGGGTCACCATACTCGTGAAATTTCGCATGAGTGTTAGATAAAAAGAAGGCGGTGATGGGAGAAACAAAATTGATGGTCCCGAGGCAGGATGCTTGGCGCTTCCACCGATGGATTCATTTTTCTCTTGCGTCCGTCGAAGAGCAGAGTAGCCAAACGTTTTTTTTTTTCGCTATGCAATCGACGTCCCACTTCTCGATTCAGTGATTCCGACAGTGATAACGAAAAATCGTTTTTCAAAGGTGACCCCACTTCTATACCGGAGGCAGGAATAATGCCAATTCTATTGCACTCAAATAAACGCTTGGATAAAAAAATTATTCTTTTATTTTCCTTCCTGCTAAGGGACGCTCGGAGATTAAAAGTTTTTAAAGAGAAATTATAACATCAGGGAATAATTACCAAGTCCACCGTCTCATAGGCAGTTGTGACGATAGGTGCTTCAAATTTCGACCTTCCGCTTGAGCGAAAAAGCTATACGTTCATAGAAAGTACCGACAAATTACGATGATATACTCGCTAAATAACTTTGAAACAGTGACTAATGCTATAAAATACTAAGATCGGCCACGAATGGTACAAGGTTCACAACCGGTACATCCACCCTATCAGAAACGCAGATACTAACGTTTATCTGGGGTTTGCCGTGCTTTACGTTGGATAGCGTTGCTATACGTGAGTTTCTCTGGAGTCACGTAAATGGCTTTGTTCGCGGGAGCTTCTGTTCCACTGTAGGCTATTGCGTTACATACACACCTTACGAGACCTACAGGACCTTCTGTACACTGCGTTGGTACTTTGGCACACTGGTTCCCTCGTCTGCCATTCAGCTTGCTCTCTATATCCGTTGCCATGCACAGCTGCAGTGTAAAAGGTGTATACACAGGTCTGGCAAATGAACGGATATCGAAACTTTCTATTAAATATCTTTGTGTATATTCTAGAATTAATTAAATACTAATTTTTACCCATATGCATTTGCACTGTGCGTTCATAGACGTAATAAATGTGTTTATCGACGACAAGTGACAGATTGGTTTATTTACAATAAATAATATTTATAATTGTAACTATAATGGCGACGGGTCTCCTCCGTGTCAATGAATATTCATTAATTCTGGCTATCGACTAGAAATTAACTATCGATATACAACTACCGAGAAGAAGAGTGTACGAATCGATAACGTCATTGAGAAGCCTTTTCAACGCTGACATCGACCAGGATATTCGCTATAATTTTCAAACGTTACGCCATACTTCGATGCTACGATAAATGTCAGCGAAATCCTAATTAACGCCGATAGTGGATGACGGTGTACCGGGCTTTGGTAGCAAACTTGCTGCTTTCGTGATATTTGGTGCTGTTGAGCTTTGCATAGCCGGTTGAGCATTCTCTTATTGAGAACCTAATAATTCTACCTCAATTCGTGCAACGGCCATTAGGTATTACCAGGATGATGATGCTCTGCAATATCATTCTGCGTTGCGGTTACGTACACGCGTGTTGTATCATTGATTCTATGCAGTGCAATTCCGAAATTTGATGTACATGTATCAAGTGAGACCACAAGCCATTTGAATTGTCAGTGTCTCGACTGTTCTTCTTTTAAGGTTATGTGACATACCGATTAAGTTCGATCTTTATCAATCGTGATTTTCTGATAAATGGTTAACATTTCACACTAGTCACAAAAATATCCCCACTGCTCAATAATTATATAATAATGCGTTACCCTTAGTTTGCTATCCATGTTTAGTCCCGTATTTCTGTACGGTTTGGAGTATTGTGACCTATAAAGGGTTTAAAGTTCGTTACAATAGTCGATTGTAAAAATGCATCCCTTTATTCCTCTGTTCTGCAAGAAAATATTGGAGAGATCGGATATAAAGTAATTGTTAGGGCGGGATACGCATTGATGTTATATAGTCTGATTCGGGTAAGGGGATAAATCGTCGAAATACCGTATGCAGAAATTCTCGGTATTTCGTGGCATTCTAAAAGTCGATACTGCGGCTCACGATTAATGCAATTAGTCCGATTGAACAGTCGTTCCTATTGTTTTCATTTACTCTTCGAGTTCAATGCGTAAACCGTAAACTCCGGATATAATCGTACAAATCTACTACTGCTCTATCCTCTTGGCTGTGCGAATGTATCTCGATATACGATAAAGTTGCCTATCGTATGGACGAGAGCCTAAGTTGAATTAGTACGATATCTCAAGTTTGAATTCACTTGGACCATTGATACCTTTTTTTCTATAATATTTAGGCCTAGAAAGCAACATTTCATAAGTTCTTATGCATTTTGAATCGTTAATATAAATTTTACCAATGAAATGTTAGTCAGTGTGGCTAGAAGTTTTATTTTTGGCAACTTTACCTTCAAAATTCAAAACTAACTTAAAATTTATATAGCTACATACCCTTTATAAGTGACAACACTCAAATCTGTTCCGGAATGGGACTATGAAGAGCAGAGTGGGGGTAACGCATTCTTATGGTAGAGCCGAGGAGTGGGGATATTCTTGTGACCTATAAAGGGTTAATAAATGTTGTAATTGCATCGAGAACTTATAGATTTATGAAATTGTTTTATCCTTGTCATCGAGATTCGATAATTTTTATTAACGATTCGAATTAAGAACCTGTTGGTCGATTTGAAGAAATCCATTTGAAAAAAATTTTTAAATACGTATTTCTACATCAAAACTTATACGTTTTACAATTTCCGATATAAAGCGATTCGAAAGAGCATGAAATAAGCTTCATAATAAATCCTGAGCGAATCAATTTCATTGATACAATCCGTCTTTATACGTGGTTAAAGTTAGGTGGTCCAATATAGGCAACTTGTATAGTCTTAAATGCAACTAAGGAACTGCGTTCGTTAGTTTTTATTTAAAACGGAGCTGTGAATAATTTGTAAGTAGTTAGGTCTATAGACTGAAGAATTTCACGAATTGTACATCATCCAAGTTTCGTAATACTCAGATAAATAATGTTGTTACTTCATAAAGTTTTTTATCTTTATCCAAACGTGTAATCTCCATGAATAATAGAATCGGTATACGTGAGAATCTAATTTTTATTTATGTTTGCCCAATCGAGGGGAGATCTATGTCAAGAAATAGTTTTCGCTGTAAGAAATTCGTAGTTCGATTTCCGACGAGTAGAGAGAAGAACAACGCGCGTAATAGTAAAGCAATTCAATGAAATAACGAAAAGAAACAATGGCGAGGATGTCACCACGTCGAAGCGCACGGTCCATAACGTTGTTCGCGAAACGACAACTTTGACTGCTTCGACGTGTACAGAACGAGAGAGAATGCGCTGGGGTTGAAACGCAAACTTGCCTCGTTCGGTCTCTTCCGGTATCGTGCGAAGCAACACTCGTAACAGTAGCTGTCAGAGTATTGCTGTACTATTGTAACTAGAACGGCAATGTACTTCTGAAACATAACATAACGGAACAATGAGGATAGCCATAAGCTCGGTAACGAAGTATTCCATCGGTTCGAACCGGGTGTACCGAAGTAATAACTATAAAACGGATAGAGTTGAATAAAAATGAATTATTTTTATCAAAATTAAATAAAGAACATTAATTTCAAGCAGTCCTTCGATATAACGCAATAATGATGATAAATATTTTTTAGTTTGCGCAGTGATTAGAATTCAATTGCGATAAAAGGGTCCACGAACATTTGCTTTGATGCCGTTTGGCCTTGTGCGATCGAGACTCTCGCGATGCAATGCAATTTCCACAACCAGATATATGGTTGGAGCCTTGAGTAGGCGTGGACATATATAATATATATTGTACAATATATACGATTTTGTCGACCTCGCCTTTCTTCTTTCACAAAAATGTATTCGCTGTTGGGAAATTGGTTCGATACAACGAATAGCCCGGATCTTTTATCCTCGCATTTTATTGCGTCGCGAGAAGAGGACCTCTCGCGGCATTAGGGCATCGATTTATCGACTTTTTCGTTTTGTACAAGGCTGAGCGTCTCTAGTAGGAAATTGGTACTGCACAACGATTGCTCTGTATCGAAGGAATATAATAGAAAAATGTATTCACGTTGTTTATTATTTATAAATGAATACATATTTCTTGACTAATATTTAAATCTATAAAGTTTTATTGACAATGTTATTAACGCGTTTGTGTTAATAGCTTGAAATATACGTTAAAAAAATATCTTGTTACATCTTTTAATGAAAATAAAATCACAATTTTTTTATTTTCGTGATACGAGTGTCTTGTTCATTGAGTAATTCTAACCGAAGCGGACAAACAGAGATTTATTGACTTTTCCATCCTAAGGTGCACCCGCCATCAAGAGATTGGATGCAACTGTATCGATCTATTTTACTGGGCAGGATAAAAAATAAAAAAGAAGGAGCCAAAAGATAAAAAAAACACAGAAACAAATATACCCTTTGGCAGCGAGAGAAGTCCGATGCACTCTATCGAAAGCTATATCGATGCTTTCCGGGTGTGTATTAACGTTTCCAACATGTGTGTCTGGAAAAAACGTGAATTTGGCTACAGCGTAAAAAGACTCGACTTCAAAAAGATACAAACATTTATCGAGAATCATCACAAGAGAAAAATGGCTGCTTGAAATCATTCGATCGAAAGATTACAATCCTCCTAAATGATCAATATTACAGTATTAAGAAATATTCGTGAGGTAAAGTTATTTTAGAACGTAAACAATTGGGATGGAGCAGTTAAAATTTATCCACCAGATGTCATGGTGACTTTTGTGAATTCCCAATATGTAAAACAAACGTCAGACTATGAAGATGAGAAAATATTTATATTTTTACTCTAAAAATAAAAAGAGTCAATGCGTCTCGCACCTCATTATTCTTTTACAAAAGTTTCTGAGCACAGCATTTTTATAGTTAACACGCGTTTTACAATCGTGTTATATTTATTTAAAAAGTTGCGGATACATTTATCGGAGAACATATGGGATTAAAATGATCTCAGAGGACCAGTTGCGTTACTAATTTATAACCGAACCAGTGGAGGATTAAGGGAAGTTCCAATACATTGTACTAATCTCTCCGGATGTGTAGTAAAGCGTGCGATACGTGCGTATTTTGCGTTGTAGAACACAAATGTGAATTCAAAGGTGGCGCCGCGAAAATGCTGTGCAAGGGCTGATTCCGGAAGGAGAAACTAGGAAAAAGTGGTAGGGATGAGAGAGCAGTGAGGATACAGAGTCGTACTCGTACTTCGTTCTAGTACTCGTTTTCGAAGCGGTTTAACCGAGTTCGGAGGGTTGGGTGCGAGAACCCTGGAACGGGCCAAGTATATTTGGGCAATAATTCAGTCCACATTGAAAGCTCCAGGGTTTATGCTCGCCTGGCGCGCGCTTCTGCTTTCTCTATAGCTCTAAGTGCACGCTTGCATGCTCACAGACACCCTTGTACTCTAGAATTCCGCCTGTAAGCGCCTACCTACATAGCCCAGTCAACTGTCGGCATATACTACCAGCGTTATATTATGCATGAATACCCTGTGTATATCGTGGACTACACGGTATAAGAATTATCCTGGTGTTTTCACGGTATCGCAATCGAACGGATGCTCAAATGTGTTATAAATTTCGAAAAATACGAGATTCTATCGATGTACGCCTCAAGAAAGCACGATAACACTGCTTCTATAAAAACCAAAATGTTCTCTTTTGCTTTCCGTCTGAGGATTATTTGTTTGCATTAAAATCCCGTTGTTTCGCATATTTCAATGTTCGGAGACTCAAAATGGTTTAAATGTTAAGAAATAAGTATTACAACAATGTCTTCCACAAGTTTTCTATTAGTTGTAGTTGAAACACTGTAAAAAGTATTGTTACTTTTTATTTACATGAAAATTCAATGAAAAATTCAGAATATTTAATACGAAAGAACGCCACTGTCGGTTATTCGGATGAAATAAATGTTAAATGACGTATTACGTATTTTTATTGCTTTAGGAAGATTTTGATTTTAATCCCCCTGGGATTGGGCCATTTGGAGGTGCGCCGGAAATGAGTAAATTCGTTACACTCCCGTTGCCGGTGAGAATGCGGGAGAACGAGGGAGGAGAGGGACTTTATCCGAGTAAACACATAACGTCGCAAAGAGAGCAGAGTTGTTGTACCTGCGTCAAATGCAGCTGGTAATGTTCCACAAATCCCAACAGATTACGCTTAGCGCCATCCACAGTAATGCGCAGTAGCGTGCTCATTTCTCTCGCATTTCCCGCACCCAATGCGTTGATGAAATAATAAGGTAAATACTCGACTTCTCGGATATTAATCCATTATTCAATTATGTGGCTCGCTGACGGCAATTGGCAAAAATAGATGAGAAAAACTTTTATTTCTTAATCCATCGTAACACTGTTCGATACAAAATACATAAAAATATATTTTTTGTTCGCTCATCGCCTCGTAACAATTATAATCCTGAATGAAAAGGATAGTCGATAAGTTTTGCAAGTTTATAAATATTTGACCGAGCTCCGAAGATCGATGTTGGCAACAAAAATCGGAGTACGTACATTCATCAGGATAATAATTTAGGAGTTTGTTGATTCTTTGGCGCGTTGGACTCATTGGCATGCGCAACTGCTTCCGCCATTGGTTTACCAAATTTTTAGTTTTGTTACCGTTATACACGTATATTATTATAATTAGTTTTGACGTGAGAGAATATCGGGGTTCGTGACGCGTGAAGAGTTCTCGGCAACAATCGTACGTCGACCGATAAAAGCGGTGACGTTATGTCGAATTCCTAAAATTACGAACGATAATTTTGTTTAATTGTTAAATTGAAGTTTAAGTTATCTTTATTTCAGCATTGCAAACAAAAAAAAAGAATTCGCAAGGCTCGACGAGTGGGCCTGGTACCCTAGACACCGTAAAGAATAATCATTTTCTAACTTAAAAACGTATAACAAAACGTTGTTATTCTAGTTACGGTTGAAACATCGGTTAAAGATGCAAATTTTTTGTCGTATTATGAGAAAAATCATTGTCAATAAACGTTGGTTAAAAATGTAATGAATGAGAGCACGAGCGTCGCATCCTGAAAAGCTGTTGAACTCATCGCGCGTCATATCAATGTTATCTATTTGGGTGATACGCGGATGCGTGCACGAATATTATTTAGCTCTGATTAAATTTTAGATGCGGGGATCCGAGATGCATTTGCAACTCCCTGGCAGCCAATAAATCTTGACCCGCTACGCTGAGCTTTTCCGGCATTTGGTGCGAATCGCTGCCATCACAAGCGACAGTAACGATCCCTATTGACACAATAATATTCTAAAACTGTAACACCGTCTGCCGATAGCTCGAGAATATATATTATTCAGCATAATCATATCGATAGACAAATTTTAAGATCATTATATTGAATAGAAATATAAAAATAATGTTTTAAATTAATTGGTCATAGAGTTAAAAAAAAAAAACGAAAAAAAAAACAAATCGAAAAAATATCAATAGTTGATTTAGTTCGTTTTTAGTAAATTGATAATAATTAACATTCGTTGTTGTATTGTATCAAACAATGTTAAATATTAAATATTGGACTGATAATAATTGGATTATAACAGGACAAGTCGTTCGATAGACTTTAGTGGATTATTATCGAATTAGCAATGCATCAATGACAAAATATAACGTCGTGTGCCTAGCGAGAGCCAGGTTATTCGACCGCACCATTTCCTACTGTTTAATGGCATAATAGTACGAATGTATCGGTCGATTTATACGATTCGATAGAGCCGAAGTGCAGTGGTATATACAGGTCGGAACAAAATTCATCTCGGGTAAAACGCGCGCAGAGGCACTATCGTTTCTCAAATAAATCGATGACGTCGGTGAGATACGCGTCCGGTCGAATTATTTTATTGCACCGTACCTCCGGTCGATACTTCACCGCACCGGAGAGTGAAAAACTACAGCGAAGGGGACACAGGTTAAATCAGTCGAGTGCAATTTTGCGTTGATAAAAGTCATAGAAACTTTTTAAAAAATTATTTTATTAAGACAAGACTCGTGTCTGCTTGAATCTCCTTATATTAATGGAAGGCGAAATTTCCGTGAGTACGAAAGAGATAGAACCAGTTTGGCGCTCACGGCGTAGTAAAAGAGAAACAGAACATCATCGATGTAAATATGGAGAATTCGCCTCCCCTTGATGTAACTGTTTGGCTGGACTAAACGATGTATGCGAGAGCAAGATCGAATTTGAACCTTTTAAAAGTCAAATCGTGGGGAGTATTCTGATAATTCGAGGATTATTAAAATAAAAATGATGACAATCGATTTCACGAATCGCTAAACACCAGCAACGGTTGTGTCGGCTCGTAAAATTCATCGGACCAAAAATATCTATCCGATTCGCGAATAAATCGTAGCGGATGCCATGGGAGAGATGTATAGTGCGGAAGAAAATCGAGCAGAGAGAGAGAGAGACCGGAAGTGTGGCAGTAGCTTCGTATCACTGCGGTACACCACACTCGTTGAATAATAAGTAAGGTTGGAGAGTACTCGTTGGAAGCCCATCGAGCTATTCTACTATGTGCCTCCCCATATCTCTTTTACCCTTCGCCCATCTACGATCCTTCCACTGTACCCCATATCTATATATTTGCTTTGTTGAAAAAAAAGAATAAAAAAAGATTTTAAAAAACACAGAACAAAACACATTTTCACTTCGAAAATCGAACAATTTCGGTCGTTCGAATGCTAAATTAATTGAATTATTTTTCTAATCAGACATCAGTTAATATTCCCGACAGTTCACAGATAAAACCGGGAGAATTATTTCACTGTTATACGTGATTAGAAGATTCTAAAATATTTTTCTTCAATCTTTTAACAGAATCAGTCAAAGAGTTAACATTTTATCGCATTTTCAATTCATTGAATAATGTCTGTTCGCGCTCAAGCTCGTGTAAATTTTAAGATATCGGGTTGAATTTTTTTACACAAGTGGACTAATATTGACTAAATTTTAATGGAGAGTTACCATCGAGACGGTTAATCTCACAAATTTCTCTAATTTTTTTATTACTTCTGACTGACATTTGATCCCAAACTCTAAAAGTTGAGACACCGTCTGACAAATCGTGGACGGCAATTTTGTACAAAGGTTAACAAGAGTCAGAAATTTTTAGACCTATCAAGCATAAGATTTGTATGGCATTAGGGTTGCTGCTCTCCTATATTCGGTATAACTTTATTAACAATTGATACGATAATAGAGATTCTACAGAATTTTTAGTTATTCGTAAAAAAAAAAAACCGTAAATTCTCTAACTTTTGCAAATTTCAAGCTGTCGAACTAAAAATGCGTATACAAATTAAAATGATGCTAAATATTTTTGGTATTAACTTTGCCTGCAATCGATCAAGGGGTTTGAATTATATGGGGGAATCACATTTGTTGAAAATGTGTATTGGTGTTCGAAGCGAACGACGAATTATTAATTTGATAACAAGCTGAAATTTTGAAAAATCTAAGCATAGACGGTGGATATAGATTGTACAGATTAAACCTGCAAAGTAGAAACTTGCAAATTTCTTTCTCATTTATTGCAATTTGCACAAAGTGTTTCTATAAGGAAGCCAAAATCGATCGATACACTTCTTCATGAAGGATGCTTTGTGAGAAATTGTAATAAAGAAAAATAAATTAAGAAGCAATTTGCAAAGTTTCACTTTGCAGGTTTTTTTAAAAAAATAACTATTCAAAGTAGAATCTAGCAGACTGTTTTCTCATTATTTTTCAACTTTTACAAATCTGCTTCTACGAGGAAGTATGCTGATCGTTTTTGACTTCTTCATGGAGAAAGCATAGTGAGCGGTATAAAATAATGAAGAAGCAATTTCCAAGGTTTTCTACTTTCCAGACTTGGTTATATACTATATATATCAGTCGAGAACTCCACGTTTACGAGAGTAAGTACAATCGAAAATTAACCGTTTTTTTTTTTCGAAAAATCAAAATTTCATCAAGTGTAAACCGTTCATCGAATCTCATGGAATTCGATTCAATTTGTGCTTCGATTATATTCAATTTACTTGCAATATTGTTAAGCGATAATATCTGAAAATCTGCGAAAATAGTATTTTTTGAATATTTTTTTCATTGGTACATTAAAGTGAAAAGACCGTAGACGTTGACTCACTTGCATTTTTTTTTTCACGTCTTTCAATCATATCCCGACGAGGCTTCTGTCATGCGTTTAAAATACTTTCATCGTTCCGGAGTCGTGAAAAAGCTTTCGAGAACGTGCATCTATCGATTATTCTTTAAACTCTCTGTAAATTGAGAGTGAGAGAGAACGAGCGAGGCAGGAAATAAGGAAAAAGAATAAGGAGAGAGAAAGGAAAAACGATAGAAGGTTGAGACGTCGATTAATTATGAAAACTCAAGATCGACGAGAAGACGACGAGGACTTTGGCGTACAGGGCACATTTATATAACCGTCGATTCAACACTCCTTTGGCTATAGCGTCTCCAGATTTTTAATCACAAAATCTTTTCTCCAAGAGGAAAATAGATTTACTTTCTAGTCGCTTTAATTTTTGGCTCAATACGATCTCTTTACTATCGAATTTATATTTATATCGATTGATCCAGTCAATCGCACATTTTGTTGAGGGACCCGTGCAGAATTTGAATTAGGGGTCGTCATGGGCTCTTCCGGTCTTCCCTAAGTCTTTGCGGGGCCTATAGAAGGGAAATCTAACAAATACCTTTGTAGGTTTGTCTGGGTTGAAAATAATTTAACGTTTTTAACAATTTAGTTCATAATTAGATAATTGTTTACAAACGCTCATTTTTGCTGATGGAATATTGATAATTCGTTATCGATAATAATATGTTATCGACCTCAGTACGTTTATACCTCGCAAAATGTATCATCGAGTTTCCGAATACGTCAGATTTTATTATATTTTTCAGACTAAGATTTTTAGAGAAGTCCCTGTGGATCGCGGTAAGGTTCTAGTTTGGAATTCCTACCGTGGAATCTCCGACAAAATCTAAACAGGGCCCTATTGAGGAATCCCTACTATGGCCACTGTGGATGGTCCTATTTCAACCTGGAATGTTATCAGGGAAACCTTTATGGATTGGTACACGGCCCTAGTTGAGCTGTCAACTCGAATATGACTTATTTAATTTCCCCAAGTGATACGAGAGCTAATTTTTTAAGAACTTCAATTCGGTACTACGTCATACTCGACGCACGCTTTTTTGCTCGTTGTTTTCTACTTTTTCGTCTTTCTCGATTTTTTACCGGTACCAGCCTCTTCTTATCTTTTTGTTGACCACTTTCAATCGGCTCTACCGTAGTAGCGGCGCATTAACGAGCTTCCAATAAAGCTCGTAGTTGAAAACTTCGTTTGGTCGAGGGGTCCTTAAACCTACCGTCGTGGCCCGGAGCTTGCCTACTTTTTTTCGCACGGGAAACCGAGGAACCTGAACGCGGACCACTGGAAATGCGGAGAAAAGTGGAAAAGAAAGAGGATCGACGGACGGGGAAAGGAGTCAGGTGCAACGGAGAAAACAGAGCCGTGTTGGGTCACGCGGAAAATTTCTCATTCGCCTTGAATCATCCGCGAGGGGTCGCTATCGATCTATCGACTATTCCTGACTCGCCAGTCTCTCTCGCTGATGTCAGTATCAGAGGTAACGGTTTTTTCGCCCAACAACGCCGATTGGAAAACACGATTTTCACGATTTCGGTCACGTAGACCAGCGAAAATGAAATAAATAGAAGAAGCTACTCGAGGCCAAAGAGTTTCAATCACTTGCCCTTGCCAAACTACTTAACTTGGCTCTTTTAACGTGTTTTGTTTAGGTCTCCCTTCCTCAAAGAAGGAAAAATATGTGCTTCATACGGATAAATAAGTAAAGAAATAATGTTAACGACAAATACATTCGTTAAAACGATCATTACAAAGTACTTGAAGAATCGATGAGCCTTACCAATCGAAGAAATTCCACAAACAGGCGAACATCTTGCGACCGCTTGTGTTCTTTCACTTTTTCACCGAATAAACACACTTGATAATTTGCACAATCTTCAAAATGACGAATTTATCTCTAACATTTCGATAAAAGTCACGTTTCCGCGCACTCACAAGTACTTTACTGTAATATTATTACGTGTTTTTTTTTTTTTTACAGTCATTACCGAACCACCGTCCGCACGTATTTTTCTACATTTTAATAAAGAAAATCACTGTGTTTACATACACATACGAGGTGTGCGATATTATTCTTTGTTATTCGGAATCATCGTTCGTTTGCATCGACGTATCTCGACAGCCGGCGGGCTTTTCCCGTCAGTCTCTGCTACCGCCTCCACCTCTTCGTTTCCAACTTTTTCGCACTATTTTTCAATCTCCCACGTTCGTACATCGCCCAACGAATTCGAATAACGTACGAACAAGTCCAGGATTACGAAGCTACAGCTTGTTTTACTGCCGTTGACATTTTTCGACGATAAAGTCAAATGGACGTAAATCTATTCATGGCGAAGGAAAGAAAAAAGCTTAAACATAGTTAAAAATGTAGCAAACCTTTATCAAAATCCAGCACGCGTTTTTACAATTTTTCGTAAGCATTTTGCGGATAAAAAAGTTAATTTCCTTAACAAGGACAATGAAAACAGTTGAAATAAAACAATCAGAAGATTTGACAGCAATAAAATGGAATTGGAAGCCGCTGCTCGTACTGTATCAGTGTGTTAGAAAATAATCGTAAAGTGATAACAGCGTTAACAATTAATTCAATCGTTGCCGAGCACTGACATCCATTTCTCGCCTCTAATCACATTCCCCGCGTCGTCCATGCAATCAGCATTCCCTTCAAAAGTTTTCGAAATACATCGAACTCCCGTTTCTGTTTGAACGCAGGCGCCGACCACCCATCACGGCAGTCTTCGTTCGCCTCGTTTTTGCCTAAAGCTCCCCCACAAAATGACCCGTTCAAGGTGTCCTCCCACAAATACTTTCTATTATCTCTATCTTGATGGCTAATCTCATTCATCTTCCACACAGTGCTGTCATTTTAATTATAAAAGCTGCCCTTTCAACCTATTTTCAGCCAACGATTCAAAAGCTCCATTTGAGACATTACGAACATTTGGTTTTTACGTTTACTCGACAATGAATTTAATAAAAGAAAATTTACGTGCAGCATAATCGTGAGATTCGTTAGTTTCACTAGCTCATTACAAAGTCTCATTGCTGACCAATGGCACATCGTCGGCTTGTTGTACCAGTTTCGTAATGTTTCCAATAAATGGTGTTGACCATACAATATATCCATCGGATGTCAACATTTGGATATTCATAGAACATTCACAGTATGTTTACGGAGTATCGATGTTTTTTCATCCCCTAATTATGAGCTCATTGTGCTCACATTGCCGGCGCATGTTCAGTTTTTTTGGAATATCTAGAATAAAAGTTCCGACCAGACACACCATTTGTATTATAACTCTGGCTGTCTAGTCGTGTCAGGCATTTTACTCTTATTATCTCTTTCCTGCGTTCCTTTTTCATAGCGCTAAAGCCCTGTAACACTTGACACTCCACCTTCCTCATAGTCAAATTTTGTCTTTTTATTTCTATAACTCACGCACTTACCATTCTCGAGCTTGCTAATTAGCATTTATTTGCTCTACCTACAGACAAACGCTTGCTGTATTTTTAATAGAAACTGAAATAGCAGCAGTACCACCACCACCACCACCACCATCAGCAGCAGCAGCAGCAGCAGCAGCAGCAGCAGCAGCAGCAACAAGCCACGCGGCAAGAGACCCGACGCACGGAATGTACTCTGCTACTGAATCAGTTGCGCACGAGCACCCACCCTGCCAACGGGACAAAGAGCGAAATTGCACAGGGAAAGAGCGAGTGAGATCAAATGCGAATTAAAACACGAACATAGTTTGAAAACAGAGGCCACGAGAGAATCCATGGATTTGAATACGTCAACGTGCGACATCGCTAGTCTCATCTGATAATTTGTTTATTATACGAAATTAACATATCTGCTTTTCCGCCATTTTATTTTCGTCTAGGCAGAACTCCTTCTGGTATTTTCCGATTGCATCAAAGTGAAGTTACGAAATTCACAAAAGTGAATTTTATAACGATATTTATTTATCAACTGTATAGAATTTTTTATTTAACTTTTGAATTAATAGAAATATTTCGTTTCATTTAACCAAAAATGTTTTATCGTAAACATATAGAATTTGGCTTCAAGTAAGAAATATTATCAAAAATCTGTTGTAACAAACAAAAGAAGTTATTCAACATAAAAATTGGAAGAACGATGTCTTATTTTTTATTTTATCAACCATTTTTATCAACGTTTTACTTTTATAATTATTTCGTCTGATTATATTAACAGAATCTACTTTAAATATGACCGCGAGAACAGTGCATTTTTATATAGATAAGTTCTCGATTGATATTTATCTTTCCGGTTGAAATATTCGACTGATTATTTACATTTAAAATTGAGCAGTCATCCAAAAATTCAGTAAGCCTTGAGATATTTACTCACATTTGACTCATTCAGGAAAAATTTTGGTAAAAAAAAGAAATCGTGAATAATATTTATTTGAATTTCGTTCTCCCGTTCGCAGACATTAAGTTAACCAGTTGGAAATATTCACATAACATATTGATTCCACTCATCACGCTTCCCAAGCTATTGACATTCCAATCTCCAGATGCGTTTCGGATAAAAAAAATCTATTAAAAGAATATTCACACCTCGAGTAATAATATTCACTTTGACGCTCGAACATCGGAGTGCATAAAAATATTACCTATCAATCAAGATGCATTCTTATATTGTTTTTTTTATTCCTTTCAAAAAATGTGTTTTAGTAATTTTTCCGTGATCATTTAGACTTTTTATATTTGTCCCCCTTGATTGACCCTTTGGCCTCTTTGACATTTGTCGCGTTTCACCGGTGGCACCGGTGGTATCGTCGTCATATTTCCCTGGAGGGTGAGATAGAAACTCCGAACGATCGTCAGGTGTGCGCGGTCACACCGCGCCCAGACTTTCTCTCTCTCTCTCTCTCTCTCTCTCTATCGTTTTCGTGAGTTCAGGTATTTTAATTTTTAAAAAAAGAACTCCCGCGCGATGGCACAACATTTTTGAGCGCTGAGAGAATCTCGTGACAAGCTGAGAACTTTGAGAGGGAAAGGTACGAGTATTCTAAGTGAAAATTTGCAAAACGAGTGTAGCTTTGAAATTTAGCACACACGCGTATTTTGTAGACCCTTTTAAATATAAGAACCTTTAAATGTAGAAATTCATTATAATCAAAGGTTATGCATTTTAAAAATTTATTTACGTTAACTTTGAGAAAATAAAATAAGAATCTTCTTAAAAAATACTCAAGAAAATAAAATCACCTACGTAAATAATGAACAAAAGGATAATATCTCAATCCTTCCCTAAAATTGTACAACCAAACCGACGTAAAAAATTGCTTTATATTACTGTAGTGATATTCGAAATAATAAAATAATTTTACTCGATAGTGATTCGCACGAATAAGATGAAAACAAAGAGAGCACGTGCGAGTAATTGACTGGAAACTTTGAATATTATCGGAATTCAATGATATTTTTGAATTTATCGATAATTCATCTTTCGACGAAAATTCCTTATTGACCATACAACGAAAATATGTGATAGACCATTTGAAAAATTAATTATGTGTTTTACAGCGTTTTCGATTATCGAACATTCTTCGAGTGAAACAAAAGTTGGTTAAATTGTTTTACCACTGAGACAAAGTTCTATTGAAAAATCGTAAAATCAACATTTTTACGAGAATATCCGCGTGCCGAGTGGAATGTGGAATGACGGGTGCGCGAGACGCGGAGCGTTCAGGGGTGTTGGCCACCCTGTAGCGCGACGAGGGCAAGACTGCCTCGCGACTCGCACATCCACCCCCTCGTGCTGTAAACTTTGCTCCACGAGGATGCGCGCGCACCCGGCGATTGTTCTCCATCTCACTTCTATTCCGGTGTCCGTGTCTTAATCTTGCTTCCTCGATCTCTGTCCTTACCGACTGTCTGTCCGTCTGTCGAAGTTCTACTACCGTTTCTTCATCGTGCATACCTCATTTTCATTTCCACTCACTCGCCCTTAATCACTCGCTTTTGTTCGTAGGTTCTTTGTTTGGCTCAAGTTAGTATTCACTGTACATAAGAATTACGTATCCATGAATTAATATCAGACTCACCCTGTCATCTTAAACAGAAGGATTCTAGAACAATTCGTACACGTTGTCAAAAAATTATCTCAAGGACGACAATACAAGTTTAAAATTGATTTTATGAATTTATAAAAGGTAAACTTAAGGAGGATTATTGTGTTACTTAAAAGAATTAAATCTAGAAAGTTGACGGACAAAATCATTCTGAGATTGAGACTCGTTGACAATGGGTCAACTTAGTGGAGTATCGATGTATCAGTCACCTACGTAGAATGCTGTATCACATTTATCTAACGAAATAGAATGATCAATCGCATGACCCGGTACTCCGAGCAAATGGATTATTGTTTTCATACGTTCGTAAGTCTTGCTCGAGCGAGAATACGAACGAATTCAGACGATTCTAGTCCAGATCAGGAAGCACAACAAACTCTCGGAGGAGACGCACAGCCGGGTCACAGAGGCGACGCGGTGACCCAGGTCAGAGAGTAAAACAGTGGTAACAGCAGCAGCGAAATTCGCTGTGGCAACGAGGTCACCGTGACTGAGAGCTAAGATGCTTTTTACATTTTTGGTGAGCTTCCAACTCCGGCGAACGCATTCACTATACCATAATGCAGCAAAACAGCAGTTGTCTTCCTGAAATTAATTCTTCTCCGGCAAGATCTTTGACCCGATTTTTCGCGACCGGTATAACAATCAACGATCTTAATCAACGACTGGTCTCAAATGTTTTCAAGGTAAACATAACATCCCTTGTCTATAATCATCGTTTCAATGCAAATAAATAATGAATATTTCCAGAGTTAAACCAAACATTTCATTGTCTCCCGCCATTTTGTGCGAATGCTATTTCGAGAAGTCCGAAGAAAAAGTTGAAAGAAAAAAAGAAAAGAAAAGAAAAAAAATCAACCAGTCGGATTACTTTACGAAACCTCGTGGGATTTTCATTGCCTGGTACCGCATTATCTGGCTTTTGTTCGTCGATCTAGACCATGCGAAACCACGACAACTTTTTTCTAGAGGAAGCTAATCGTGCAGAACAACGTACCGCTACCGTGCAGAGATACTCGACAGAGTTTTACGAGAATCTGCTTCTGCTACCCCGACCCTAGCTCCATTGCCCTTACTCTTCGCCCCTTCATCTGTGTCCCACGACGATCTATCGTTCCATCTCTCTCTTTCTTTCTTCCCAACCCAACACCGGTAGCGTTGGGATTTTAGTACTGTTGAGATTTAGGATACGTACTTCTTCTTCTTTCACACTCACTTCGAGTCCCAAACTCGTCTCTTTCTCCGCTACCCACACTCGAGCTTCGTACAAAACAGCGTACCGGTAAAAGTACGACTCTTCTTGAATACAAGAATATTCCAACGCTAACTTTGTCGTTGAGAGAAAGGAGGGAGGTGTGATGGCATTTGTTCGTGACGTCATATGTGTGAAAATACGGTCTTTGGGTGGAGAATTATAGAAAGGGGTAGGAGAAAAAAACCAGCCTGACCTAAGGCCGACTACCGATTCGAATGGTGGTTTTGGAAGGAGTCAAGACTGCTGGTTGGATTTATAGGGAGAGGAAAGGGGGAAGAGGTAGTTCTGGCGTAGAACCTGGAGCCAGCGAAAGCTCTTGTGTGTCCGAGAGTGGTAACGCTGGATGCGGTAATTCCTGGTTGCTGGTTATTGGTTATTAGATATTAGACAAGATAGATGTGACCTCGACTCAGCCAGCAGCCCAAGGGTATTTGAGATTCCCGTAACTATATACTATTCTCTACATTTAGCTTCCCCTTACCCGTTTGAAATATCTGGTCTTCTGTTTCAATCGATACAGGGTGAATTTCCAATAATGCAGCATCGGTAATTGACCATCTTGCCCGTAAAGATGATTATGTATGAGAAACTGTAGTTTAGGAAAGTTTTTGATCAACACTGAAAGATTACCGAGTCTGTGAGATGATATTTTTATAAGCCACGTCATAAAAGGTGATCAAAAGCATCATAAGAATAAGGAGTATTCAACGACAATTGTCAATGCTCTATCTTTCGGGTGTACCCCGAATGGTACTATCGAAAATGTTGTGCTCAGCCACTCCGTCACATTGTCCGATTGTTGTGTTTTCCATCCTGTCAGAGCTTTTGGCTTTCGGTACATCGGTATTGATAATGGCTCAATTAAGGCGATTGGCTTGCACGTATATTTGCACCCCTGTCACAAGGTTCCTGGTCACTACTTTCCCGTCTGACACTGATTTTCACGGTATTGTGTCAGAAATGCATTAGTAACTTTGACGAATCGGTTTAGTCTGTCACCGGTGACACTGATTTAGATTAAATTTTAATCGATGATGAATGAATATTTGCCATTTTTATTCTGACATACGATAGAACTTTTCAGTAATTAAGCTTATCGGGTAGTATTAATCAATGACGTTAGTTTAACTAAAAAGAGAGACAGCGATATTCTTCTACTCCGAAACATTTGTCTGTGGTTACCGCGGGTAATATTTGAGTTCCAGATCCCTGACCACGGACACGCTCCACCGGAGCGACCGGGTGCTTTTTCAGGGTTACGTGAACGACGCTCCGCAGGATCCCCGTTCCACTCTAACCTCGCAGTGCTACGCCAAGGGAGAGGGGCTCAAGGGTGGCCCGCACGTTTCCCGGTGAAGGGTGACCCGGGGATGGGGCGAAGAGCCAGCGAGAGACCCAACGAAGCTACGGATAGGGATAGGCCAGTGCCCGGTCCATCCGATAGCGACTATACAGAGCCACTACCAACACCACAGTTACAGTCCTGTGTGGCGGAAGTAACGCTTCGCGGATACGATATATGGCCGGGGCTTAAGTTATTTATAGACCCGAGACACCCCCTCACCTCTGATGCCTTTCGACCCTATTCCACTCTGCTACCCGATCCCACGAAAGAGTTTCAGCTTCCTTTCCAGCACGTCCGTTCGAGAGCATCCACTTCGAAATCCCCGAGAATCGTTAAGATCTTACGAGAAGAGGAGGGAAGTCTCTGATTTGCCTACCGTCGGTTGATATCCGGTACAGCACGAAAAATTAAGGTGAATACCTTATGAAAACTTTGGCGAAGGCACGGATGCAGATATTGAAATGATAAATAAACGTGCACTGTTAAAAGTTTTAATTATACCTGTCAACATCATTTTTTTACCCTGTGAGTCTCGAATAATCGAAAAATATACTATAAAACGTTATTCCGCTTCGATGTTCAGTCGAAGAGCTTCGAAGGTAGATTAAAACTCTCCCGGAAAACTACCCAGCGAGGTTTTTTGAGCGAATCGTAAAAGCATTTATTTCGTAAATATTTTAACGAGACGTTGACGACGTTTGACTTATCAACGAGTTTCGCACGGCACTCTTTTTTGCCACTAAATTGCTTGTGTTTCCACGCGGAAGTTAGCTCGACTTGGCTCAACGTCGCGAGATAAGTGACTCATGCGCGTCTTATCAGTTTACTCAAACAACTTCCTCCAGACGTACCGCACGATTTCCCTATCTCCTTCCTCCTTTTCTACTGTTTGCAATTCTACAGTTTTACAAACGCAATCTTCAGGGAACAGAGTTAAGAACTTTTCGTTTTCCAGCTTTACTAACCGCGGAATAAAGAAGTTTTTTCGTTTCTTCTTCAAACAACGTCACTTATGAAAATTTTTAGTAAAACCATGTTTTATTCGAAACGCATTATTTTGCTTGAGATCGTAATTTGTTCGGGGATTTATCTGTACGGATAGCTATCGTAAAACTCGTCCTCCGGATTCGTGAACCTCGCTACGAGAGATCCCTGGTTCACATGCTCGAGCACGTACGATTTTCCTCCTGCTGGTATACCAGCGAATTTCGTCCATTTCCGGGATATTCACGGTGACACACGGTGGGCCAGCACTATCGGGGCATCGATTCACCGCTTCTGCTTCTCCGCTTGTTGAATTTTATACTCTCGAGACTTACACACAAGTGTCAGGGCTTCCGGTATAACCAGAGAGCTTCGAAGAGGAAGACGAATGCTTCCAATAACAACACAGTAACGTTGTACGACGATAAAAAAGGATAAAAAGGACATTTAATTACCGTTCAAAGCATTTCTTATTCTATCCTGGAATAACGAAAGCCTCGATGAAACAGTGAAATGCATACAACAAAATGTTCCGGTGGTACCAAAGCGTAAATGTTGTGATCGACCATTTCGCGTGTCGAGCTCTGTCGACAACGTCTTAAGGGGTGGCGAAATCTACTCAGTGGGTAACTAAAACTGTAAACAATAGCATTTCACTCTACTGGTGTGTGAGAGAGACAGTTATATAATATACTACCAGCGCCTCTCGCGGAATTCAAGTGAGGCGAGACTATACTGATTCTATCTCGTTCGCACTCATGCATATTTCACCATATCTTCGTACAGCTGAGCCATCGGCCATGTTTCGCGGATTTATTTTTCGAGATTATCAACAATAGTTGCCATGCACGATTGAGGTACTTTTTCGTTTCTAAATCGCAATCAGAATGTGTGTGCTGTGTATGTTTTTGTGCTGATTTAGGGGTGACAAACGGCGTTTTTTCATTTTGTGCCTTAACTCATTTTAAAAAGTAATTTTTTCCATTACAGGCAATTGTGTATAATTAATCTGTAATTTTTTATTTATTTTTAAAGTTCTACGTTTGTCACCCAAAAGGTTCACGTTTTTGCAGTCTATTGTCCAAATTTCATTTCGTTCTGTTCAGTGTAAAGCGAGTAGGTGTGTTCCGGGAATCAGATGCGCGGTGTTAAGGTTTCGCCTCCCCTTAACGAATTTAAAACTAACGACTGCTACTTTGAATTAAACTAAATATCGATTATTCTTTCGCGTCAGCGTGAAATCTGTCATAGTCCACAGAAACATGCAGACAATTGCTCCGACGAACGCCATTGAAACTTTAAACTATCCACCGGAGTAAGAAGCGCAATAAAGTTAAAGCTCGTTACAGCGGTGACGGTGCAGCGGTACAGTAACAGTCGATGGACTGCTTTTGCCCACAATGCGCCGCATGGTGCAACAAGGATGAAGGATTTGGAACTAGAGTTAATCCGGACACGCCTCGACCATCAAGCTGAAACTGACAAGGGGACGGAGCTCGGACTCGAGAGAAACCATTCGGATGTCCGAAGCCCTTCATCGTTCTTCTCCCGTACTCCAGATACATCGAGTCTACTCCATATTTCATTCTATCTCTGAACTCGCCGGCTCAGAGATTATCTTGCAATTTGCTATGACTTCGCGAGGGTTGAAAATATGTTATCGGGACTCGTTCATCAATTATGTTTCGTCGTCGACATGCAACAAAAATACTATTTGTCGCTTTAAGTAGTTCAAGAAATAATAGAATTTCATTTTACGATCACACGTTATCTAACAAAGCAATGAAAAAATGTTGGAACATTTCTTGAGACTCCGTAATGGATTTTCCGCAATTTCTTATTGCAATGTCAGACGTAATACGCTTACTAGATTTATTAAAGCTCATTCTCGTTCTCCGGTTTTAAACTTATGACTCGGCTCAAGCAATACGAAGCACCGCGTGAAAATATCTATGACTCGGCGCAACGAAGAAAAGGGCTGCGGGTTGAGAGGGCTTCCAGTCAGCTTTATGCTCCACTATGATAAAACTAAGGAGATTTTCTTGAGATATGCCAATTTCTTGAATCAACCACTCACAAAAATAGTTGTGGAATACGATGAAAAACTTAATGAAATTCTTCAGTAGCCGCATATATTTTTTTACACCTGTGTATTCCTTATTTCAACGATAGCAATGCAATTTTTAAATAAAATGTTAAATTCTTCATTTTCATAAACTGAAAAATATTCCGTTGAAAGCCGAGAGCTTTCTCCTCGCAGCCAACTACCAAAATCACGTTGATGCCACTTCGGTAGGTGGCTGTCGCCCGAGGATAAGGGAGCTCGGGTTAACGCGTTAATCCTAAAAGGGAGGAAGGGCATCCCGAGTTCGCGGTAATTTCGTGAAGGCCATTTTTCATCTAACCGCGTACTCTCTCTCTCTCTCTCTCTCTAGCTTAACGAAGATAGGACATGTGAACGGATAAAGCAGAAATGGTAGTACCTTCGATATATAAGAGGTCACCATCCGTATAATCCATTTGTATGTAGCAGTTTTTTTATTCTATCTTAATTTTTATATTTTATTCAATGCTTATAAACTTATTTATACAGAAAAAGGTAGAAAACCGAATGTAGAATAAAAGGAAATAAAACACGTGGTACGTTACACTTTGCCAAATACCAGAAAAGTATTATCTCAGAGATCTCGTAACAAAAAAGAAAAATAGAAAAAAGTTGCAAACTCGGTTGCATCATCGTTTGCGTTAGGAAAATTGTTTTTTTTTTTTTTTTAATTCTTTACGGTGAAACGAAGTCGTCGGTAGTTAAATGTGTATCAAAGTGGTGTGAGAAGCCCTGACTCTCGTCTTCCGAGAGTAGGGTTTCGATGTTTCGTGGGTAGGCTACATCTGCGAAGCAGACTTTGCGGAAAGGGGTGAAGTAAAACCACCGTGCAGACTGCAGCGTCGTGGATAAGGGATGAAAATGAATGGCACGAGGAAACTCAAGCCTGTGCCGTGCACAATATCCCCCGCAGTAGAGATAGCACCGTAGATAAAGTTATGGCGCGCGTACACAACGCGGTGGACGATATACAGCCTCCCCAATCCTTTAAGACGCGACGACGAAGGCCTCGCAGCCACAACTCACCTCGAGCTCTTAACCCTCCTTTGAGCAACCCTTATTCTTTTTCTCACGGTGTAGACATAAACTTTTTGAACTTCATAAATAATAAACTATACATGTAAATAAAATCTATTTATTTTTGTGAAATACCGTAAGGATTAATACGGTAAAGATAATAGATCCCTCGTAAATATTGGAAAATACGTGATATTTCGTCATAAAAAAATGGTAAGAGATATATAGATTTGTCATATAACTTTTAAAGAACTTACACCGTTCCACGCAATGGCATTGCTCGTTGATTCGACAAGACAATAAAGCAGTTATAAATCAATGGAATATCACATTTCGCAGGCGAGAGGGGTAACAAAAATGAAGCAACAAAAAGGGATTGCTCGTGTCGAAAGCAAGCGCTAAAGCTCGATAAAAAGGAAGAAAAAGAACGAGAAGACGAGGTGAGAACATAATTAATTGAGAAAACAAAGGAGGAAGCGGAAGAAAAGGGCGAGAAGAAGACGAAGAAGAAGAAGAAGAAGAGGAGGAGGAGGAGGAGAAGGGAGACCAGGCTTCCGTCCAGTTGATTATTCAAATAGAATCTCGAGTTTTACGGCGTTGGACTAAAGGGAGTTGCTGTAAGAAAGAAAAAAAATGAGCTGGGGTTAAAAAGAAATAGAAAAAGGTTGGAAAAAAGTGAGGTTAGTAGAGAAAGAATGGTTGAAACCCAGTAGAGCTATATTCGTTTGTTTTAATTTGTTTATTTTCCCAGTTCCTTCCGCACGATCACAATGAAAGGAAGATAAAGCGATTTTAATATGAAATCCTGGAAGCCGCATTATGGGCGGTGGGGAGGTGAGCCGGTACACTCTAAATTCGTTATAAATTCAGCGCGTAATTTGTGCGCGGCCCAGCGGTGCTTAGCGCATTCTGGCTATCGGTGGAGTGTCCGAGGGGCGTCAGAGCGCTTTGGTGGCGTCGAAGCGTGCTGTACGGCGAATTCAAGCATTACCGGTGACAACGGCAGGCCCGCAGTCATTAGGCCAGGATGAAACCTCGTTAAATCAGTGGCTATCTGTGTCGAACCGCTACATTAATCTCGAAACGAGGAACGTTCGCGAGCGCTCGGTCAGTAGAATTAGAGCAATGTGACGAAACACACGGGTAAACCTTCGTTCTGCGTACACATTGACCTTCTCTACAACCGATTTACCGATCCGAAGAGGTTCTGGTCCATTTCGTCTTTTTCAGCATTTATTTATTCGTATCAATCTCGACTACCCTAAAATCGGACTATTTCATCCGGACTATCCGACTTAGGGGGTCTAACCAGATAAAAATCATGCAAATTCGACTGATATACATACGCGCATATCGTGACACTTTTTATGGAAGATGATAAAACTATTCCCGACGAGAAAAAAAGTTGAGATTTTTGACGATCGTTAGATTTTTTTTAGTTGCCTATTTCTGTCCTCTTAATATATCCCTCTTAACATTTAATTTACTTACGATAAACAAGTTATACCGCGCAAGATATTATTTTCTTCCTATAAAAATTTAACGAAATATTCAATAAGAATGGGCGTTCCTTTTGTAATGCTTGTTCTAATGTAAAAATTCCTGTAAAGAAGGCGCAAAGAATTTGTAGAAAAATATATTCATTCGGTTCATCGGAGCAAGCTGAGCCTTTAGATTACGTAACACATAACTTGTGTCTCTCTTACATCGCTGCAAGTGCGAGAGAGATAGCTCAATCTTCCTATCCCAAATGTCTTCACCAAGGATTATCGGAGCAAGGTGCGGTATTACACCGTACGACCTGCCGGAAGAACAACTATACACAAAATTTGTACAACGCGCAGCTATCCGTACATGAAAATAATTGTACACGGAACCGCCGTACACGCAAAAAAACTCTACACCTGACAACTTTACGCCAATCTCGTAAGCGATGCCTCAAAGGCGACGAGATGTGTTTCCAAATGGAGTACATCTTACGGTGCGTAAAGCGATTGTCGCGTTCTAACGCACATCGTTTTGCGACAATGCGCTATTCTTCGATCGGCAATAGCAATAACTATAAAACAAATTGGTCCGTCCCGATCGTTCTTTCGGGTAAAAGAGGTGAATGGTAAACCGCGTCTCACTATTCTACGGTTCATCGTTCTTGTCTTTTCTCCGAGAACTCGGTCATGGCGAAGAAATTCGCAATGTCAAAATTCTGTTATCTCTCGCGCACGTATGGCGATCCGAAAGAGGCAGACACACGAAACATACTCTTAGTTTTTCCCTCACTCGCTCCACCGTAATGAACATTTTATCAACTGATCAACAGGGGTAGGTTCACGATAGGCGTGCGACTCTGGCAGTCCCCGTGTTCAACATCTTGTGTTGCTATTTCTCGGCTGGGTGACCGCTCAGACGTGCGCTGGCTGTTGTATCGAAATATAGAGTATGAGGTCATTTTTCCTGTTAACGTTCAGAGAGGCCATGGAACTCGTAAAAGGGAATGGACCACTGACGGTAAAATATATTGTCATCTGCCAACGATCGAGTTGTGTATAAAAGAGGAGGTGTTGCCCTCGGATAATAACATTCCCACTGTTGTTTCTTCGCAAGAATTTTATCGGCACTTCAATGATTATCACTCGATAATAAAAAGTAGGGAAGAATATAAGGGTTGGGACGATAACGTTGGTCGGTAAGTCTGGACATAGCTGAGACCTCAAGTCGATAACTTACCTTGGATGGAGGGCGCAGCTACTGCTCGGTTCATACTGTCTGTGTGAATAATTCAGGGAGCCATGCAGAGTTCCCGGAAGATGGTGATGCGGCGTTGACTGGTCACTGCAACATCGACGGTAAGAACGAGCGTTTTAAAAAATCGATTATACAGAAATCTTCCTTTTACAGTGAAGGTACATGCATCGAATCTGCTATTGCTCGGTCCGATAAAAGCTTAAAGATATCGGTACATTCGTCACTATTATTTAACTTTTTTAAATGGTAAGAGAATTACTTCGATTCAAACATGTGTTTGAAATTAATTTAACTGCAGATATCCCTAATTATTCCAAATATTACGATTTTTAATTGCAAACACTCTTCTTATTATTACTTCTCTTGAAAACCTTTATTTTATCAAAAATAAATTGAGCCACCATAGATATATTCGAGGTGAGGTAATGAGGTTCGACTTTTTTAACACTGTGGACCATTATCTCGCAATTTTACGTCACGACTCGTCATTTTCATCGTAAAAATAAGCATTGTCTTCGTTTAGTGTTATATTTGTACGGTTAAACGCGAATTTAACATTTATCGTTTGATTCTCTTTGAAATATTTAACTTCTCAGTCGTATTACAAAAACACTGCACGGTCGATATTCTTGAAATTATGAAAATTATTGAACAAAGTTTATATCATAATAAAATTATAGATGTTAAAGTTGTATTTGATCTAATATTCGTAAATCCTTAATCGTCGAATTATTTCAGAATTTTTTGTAATGAAAGTGTGATCATTGAGAAAATATAATTCTACGTTTCAAGAAATGTACATAAACCGGTGAAGGATGAATCAGACAACATTTATTTTCATAATTTATAGTAAAAACGGATTTTTTATGGCGTGTACCGCGTCTCGCAGACATATATTTATAAATAACAGACTCTGTGGCTAAGAGATTCATCGCAATTGCAAGGTAGACTTATCTTATCGAGAACGTAATCAGGTTTATACAACGAGAGATATATTATATTGCTCCTCGAGTCAGCGGCACCTTTATCTCACCAGGCAGATAATACTCGGTCGTGTGGTTCGTTACGTTTAAGAACTACAACGAAAATGATCATTTTCTTTAGCGTTTAACTTTTTAAACAAAGTGTTTATTATTTGCAATAAATATTTATCAAAAAAAAAAAAAAACCTGGATGTCCATTGTTTTTAGTATTTTGCAATTTGATTTATATTTAATGCCGAGACACAACGACTTTACTCGATATAGATTATGGAATAAATGTTTCCCCTATGTTTGTTTTCATTTATTCTCAATTGCATAATTCCTCACACTTTCTCGTTGAGGGGGTCATTGCCAGCGTCTGGACAACATATAAAGTCTGTACAAGTCTGCGTACGAGGAGAAGCTCATGTAACGATTATGCTCTCTATCTCACCTGTCGGCAATTACCGCTTCTACTACCGGACGTATAGGAACTCATGGGTGTTACTTCCGGTTGTGCGACAGCTGCGACTCGGATCACCTTCGGACGCTGCTATGACCAAACTTTTTAGCCCTCCCCCCACCCTTCACCCCCCTCTCTCTCTAGTTACCTGCTAAGGATTCTCGGGACACGCGAGGAACCCGTAGGACCATTTTCATAAATTCGTTCTTCTACTCCTTCTCGCGATTTTTCGTCCTAAGTTTCATAATTTACGACAGAAGCAGTTTAGCATTGCTCATGGAACCATGAATGCGCACAGAGTCGTCATTGTCGGATGCTATTTCCGCTCCCACGACTTTCATCAAAGAGGAAACATAGAGAAAGGGGAGAAGGGACCTGATTATCGGAGTTCTTGGTTCCCTCCACAAAAATTTTGCAGCATTTTGACAGAAAAAATAACGAACGAACGAACGAACGTAGATTGTATTTACCTTGAAAAAAAAAAAAAATAGGTCTCAACGTTTATTTTCTTTTAGCTTTTCTAAAGTATTATGATAATCGAGGTTACTAAAAAGGTGTTTGAATTGAAAAAAAAAATTATTCCCATTGTTTATTTTTTTTGCATCTACATTTCACGTTGCCCGGCCAGTGAGTAAGAAATCGAACAACGTTTAAGTATTGATCGGACGTTGCAGTATTTTGATGAAAAAAAAATAACGAGCGAACGTAGATTCCGTTCACCTACGAAAAAAAAAAAAAAAAAAAAAAAAACAAAACAAAACGTTTCATCGTTTATTTTTCTTTACCTTCTCTAAAGAATTAAAGTAATCCAGATTATTAAAATGGTTTTCTCATTAAAAAAAAAAGTTATTCCCATAGTTTAATTATTTTTTTCGCATATACAGTACACGTCGCCTGCCTAATGAGTAAAAAATCAAACGACGTATGTTAAACTCCAATGAAAGAATAATATATTCATTAATATTAATCATCAGAAGAAAAAAAAGAGAAAACGATTTAGCGTTGGGTGCTGTGTTTACAACTGATACAATACCCTTCGAAGCTAAGAAGAAGGGCAATTACCGGTGTACGTTGCGGTTGAAGAAACGTTGGGGGGGGGGGGTTGGTTATCTTGAAAATTACTGTTTTCCGTGATATACGAACTAATCGTAATTGCAACGATAAACAACCGAGAGATGGCCATAGGAAGACGCAAATGAAGCTTCGGAATTCGTAAAATTCTTCCGACAAAGAGAATTTATTGGCAAAACAATTTGACTAACTATTAGTCGCACGGGTACGCTGTAAACTCCGCCAAACATAGAAATTTCTATTTAATTAATAATAACAAATCAATTATAAAATTAATTAACAATTTAGAAAAACTTTTTAGTGTCCGGAATTGATTTTTGATCAAGAAGAATAAAATCATTTAGACACTGCGGAAAAACCAGAAAATAGTTTTTAAAAATATGCGAAGAAAAATATTCAACGTCCATAAATGTTTTAAAATAAATTAAAGCATGTAAAACGATGACGCTACAAAAAAAAAAAAGAAAAAAGTACGATCGTTGTATACTGCAATGTGCTGTACGTGCAACGAGTAAAACTTAACTTTTTTTTCATTTCGCTTGTACAATATGTGCCTTCCGTACAGCTTTATGGAAAAGATGGCGCCCTTTATATATTCGTGTGGGATGCGAGCTTTACCAGGGACCGCTGAGATAAAATAATATCTACTTACATCCGAGACAGCGAAAAGATAGCGGTGAGAAAGAAAACGAATGATTCAAGCGGGTACGCCGCGCGTGATACGCGTACGAAATAGATGAATCATTAACGTTTACAAACAATTGGATGAATCAAGGTAATTTGAAATGTCTTGTATAATCGTCCATTTTTATAACATCAATTGACTATGCAATTGGCATATTTGATTTCGACAGTTTCATTTGAAAAAAGAATAATGGATCGACGGATTTTCGAAAGAGGCTGACCCTCTCTCAACTGCTCAGCACGCGCCAAATAAAATGGAAGAGCAGAGAGCGAAATGCGAAGACCGTAGACATTGAACTGTATAAGTTTTGTACTATACTTTTAGTACACAGTCCGCACAAGGTAATATACAATGGGCAATGGCCCTGGCTGAACGTCAGGGTCACGGCACTCTTCGGACCGTGACAATAATTTTAAGAGTGTGCGCGCAGAGTTATTCTCCTTACTTACTCGGTTATACGACTCTGTATGTGTTACACATATTAGGTACATTCTTAGACACGTGCCATTCTCCAGAACCGCTGTAGTGCGAAGCACGAGCGCGAAAGCGAAAGCCAAGGAGCGAGGGCGTACGCACATTTTCGCGCGATACGTCCACTTAGCTGCACGCGGGTGCATTACCGAAAGTCAACGCTTTCGATTAATACAATTGCAGACGAGTTTTTAAAAAATGTCATCCATTTTATCGTCATTTTAACCGTCAAAATGTTATATTTGATGCAAGATTAAACCAACTGGCGTGTAAAGCAAATTATCTTATGTTAACATACGTCATTGTTTCGCATTCTTACTTTTTAATGAGATTCGTAACCGAGATTCGGTACAGTCTGATGTAATTTCATTCTAAAAATTAGAAAAATCTTCAAGATATCGAAAACCCATCGATTGGCTAATGTCACAGCGACGCTAGTTGAATAATTGAAAGAAAGTTAACAGAATATGTTAACCAAGTACATTTTCATGCAATTTTTTCCAACATTAAGGAGCATTTGCTTTCTCGTCAATCGTCGTAATACGAAAAGTCGTTTTGCACATTTTCAAAAGCTTCGTCGAGCTGCTTGACAACTCCTCGAAACGTTAAAACAGATGTACACATGGTTTTAACTGTTGTACGATGGGCTCGAAAGAACGCATTCGTTCACTAAAACACGTGTTGTGCAGACGCACTTTTCAAAGTATCGTAAAATCCACATTTCACAGGATTGCAAGATGCATGCCAGGGTCTCAGTCAGGATTGGTCCCATTTCCACAGAATATACGAACATTTGCATGCAACATCGTCACTTTGTCGTGCAATGCATCGACGTAGCAACTCGCATCGTGGGCCAAGCATGCAAATTCGTGCCAGCAGCTGAACCAACAGTTTTGAGGACATTGCCATTAAAGCCCCGGAGGGCAGATGTCATGATTCTCGAATAGTCATACACACAGGCTCCGATAAGATAAACGTACTAATCGAACCAGACACTCCGGCGTGTAATCACAAAAGTACTACTTCATATCTACTTTTTGATTGACTTTAGAATTTTTTATTATCGATAAATTACCTCATAGAGTTGTCGGTCTTGAAGCTAACCATTTTAATCCTTCCATGTATCCGCAACGACGATAATCCAAATAAATATAAACAATTCAAAAGCCGCTTGCACTTTGTTACTCCAAAACACTGAAATACAACATTTCTTCAAATATAATCACCAAAACTTATCATTTCACTTATATTATGGGCCGATTCAACTTTAAATCATTTATTTCGTACAAATTTGAGAAGCTGAAAACACTCGCGATATCATTACCACCGTGTACACCGGTTCAGGTACACATTATCCGTAAATATTTACTAATTTACCGATGGCAAGGTTTTTTAAAAAGTTATTACTCTATTTACAGTTGCATAAATGTAAAGCAGGTGTGTCGTAAGAGATAAGTTAATTGTTTTACTCGGAATGCAAAAAAAAAAAAACCAACGAATTTGAGAAAACCGCATCGAAGCCGATCCGAAGCTGTCCGTACCGAAGCGCGTTTCCGGGCTGACTGTCGGCGAGCACGCTATGTGCTCACGACACCCCCACCATCCGGATCACACGACCGCTACCAACAGTAGGAGGGACACCGATACATGCTATCCCGTGGTTAGAATAGCGAGGAAGGTATCGCACTTTCCTCCCTCTTGCGACCGATCGTGAATACGCAGGGCCGCTGCACCTGAAATTCTCCTTCTATTCATATTTAATGTTTTCCTCGTGTCTCCAACGACAACGAAGAACCAGTGCAACGAGACTAGCAGACGCCATCGTGGACTCATTGGACTCGCACCGAATAAATTTAGTTACGGACGCGAGTAAAACTTGAAAAAAAAAAAAAAAAAACAAGGAATTTATTTCATTGTTATAAATTTGTTTTTACATTTTTTCATTTCTCAATGTTATCTTCGACTTTAGCGTTGCTAGGTATTAAAGTCAATTCGAAATGTTCCATATTTGTTTTTCGATATTTGAACATGAAGCAATAGAGATTTCAAATCATGGAGGAATAAAAAAAAATCATTAAAGACACACCGAAATATCCAAGCGGCTCGTAATACGAACGCAGACAATTGCGAAGAAATCGCTTCTCTATATTTTTTTAGCAATTTATTTAATCTTTTTGCTTATTTATAGAGGAAGCTACGTGATGGTGAACATTTTTTTTTTCGGGATTTTTAAGCCAACGTGTTTAACATGTGACACAAAACGTCCAGAAAGGACATTTAGAAAAAATTAGCCGAACGCGCGCGCGTGCTCCGGTGTGTGCGTGATTGAAGAAAAAAAAATGTGTGTAATTACAAGTACTTTTAATAATTTTTTGTTCGCTACTATGGGGTAAAAGGACTTTATTACGATATATATTCTTGGAAAAATGAAGCTGGCATAAGAATACGCGTGTGGTGCACCTGACCGATGCCGTATTATCGTAGGCACGTTATGAGAACTGCAGGTGGAAGCGAACGTCGGGGCACGTAGACGAAAATTCTTCTCCTTTTTGTCTGAGAACCATTGTATTTCGGAAGCAAATCTACCTGGCTCAAAGGAACCTTTCTACTCCCTTGGCCGAGTCTAACAGGCACGCAAAGGTAGGGTAAACGGCGTGCACATCAGACACTCCGGTAAACACCAGACATCGTGAAATTCTGAAAGACGTTTGCCTACTGCCGCGGTCCTTTGAAAGAAAATTCGTGTATAACGCGACGTAGATCTTCTCTAATACGAAGGAATATTTAAACTCCTAATTCGTGGGAATGAGGGGTAATTACGAAGGATTTACATGCAACGTCTAGTCGATCCTTCCAATGAAATAGTATTTCATTTAATAAAAATGTTATAAAATAACTAACGAGTTAAACGTTATGAAAGATAACGCCTCTGAGTATTAATAAAATGTATTACATCTTGTCTCGCTCAAGACAATTTATTTCTCGACATTTTTAATCATTTTTAGTACTTTATGACATTGAAATATCATAATAAAAGTTTTCTACACATCAAAGCTTTCGTTATGAGAGAGAGAAAACCAATTATAATTGGTGCAATCGATAAAAAACCTACTTGATGGCCTACTTCTCCATGTATGCATACTGGAATACTTCACATTCTCGATCAGTAAACACGAGCATTTCATGTTCGAAGATGCTATCGACGGAATGAGTAATCACTCGCATACTTTTATGATGGACAGAGGAAATCGTTTTCTCGTCGACGATTTAATCGCGTATGACAACGGAATTTATAATAAATATTTAAAAAATTTTATTCTTTAGGCTAAATTGTCTATTATAGTCGAAAATTGTCAAGTTCTTTCATAAACGTGATAATCTTGGTTTAATTCCTCGCTGTAATTCTGCGAGTATCAAGAAACTATAAAGTGCTTTGATCTACCCTTCGAATAATAGTGGTAAAAAAAGTGTGAACCATTAAGACCATCTTGTCGAGAACTGCCCTAGCAAGTTTCGCAATTCCTCGGGAACTTTGAGTACCGTCGGTTAGAGATAGCCAACTAATCGTCGATAGATATAAAACAAAGGGCATAATTTTTTAAAAGATTATACGTATTTTCATCTTTCAAGAATTACCCTCACAATTATTTAAAATTAATATTGTTTTTCTATGCGTTGATCGTACCAAGGACAGGGACCACTGTAAGATTTACGAAATATTTTGGAATTGGTATAATCAATTTGTTTTTGTTTTTTTTTTTCACCACACTGTACCGAACGTTCTTGAAGAAAAATGCGAATTTTTCATCTTAAAGGTTTGAATAATGCAAAGATATGGAATTGCTACGATACGAAAGTGCGATAGCTGAATAAAGATCGATGGTAAGAAACGGAAAAGAGAATTGTGTACGTGTGCTATCCGTAAGATGGCTGTGCGACATACAAGTCGTTGCTCTTGCAGCAAGTGTAGAGCAGTAGTAGTTCAGGCAATGGTAAACGAAAGCTATGCGAGTAAGAGATGGAAGAGAGGATACCGGATAGCACGGGAGTCGTACTGTAGTGCTCGGAAAACTTCCCAACTACCATTTTCCACGGCTCCGTGGTAGACGCGAGGTCGAGTAAGCGAAGATGGGTGTGGACGAGACAGAGCGAGAGAACAACCGGAAAGTGGAAAACAAAAGCGAACAAGTATTCAGGGACTTGAGCACTAGACGGGATATTCCAGTGTTTATCCCGAGAAACGTCTAATACCCGCCCTCCGGTACAGTCATTACGTATTATGCAAGTGCCCACACTGTGAACAATGTACGTATATACAAGGTTCTTTGTTTAATCGTTTAGAGCAAGGCTAAATAGCTTTTCCACGGAAAATTGCGTTGAATCTTTAGCGATACACGGGACGTCGCTTGTCAACCGAATATTTTTGCAACCATTCCATTTATTTAATCCATAATTTTTCAATTATTTTTTACTCATAAAAATATTTTTGATATTGGTTAATTATTCGAGATAGAATTAAATATTTTTGCAATTTTCTCGCCATGAAGCCACAGAGCCTCGACGTAATTAAATTCTCTGGATCGTACAAAACGGGCTTATTTATGAATTCGATGTAATCCACATATCAATTGAACAAGAACACCGTATAAACCTGCAGCGTCACTGCGACGTACTTTACAAATAAAATATGCATTCCTGATCGTAAGTACTTACCTAATACAATTCTGATTGATTATTTGCCGCGATAGCACGCGCCTCAACGTTCCCGACTTTACCTATGTTTCCGATATAATATACCGCTGGATATGTATATCATGGGCATCGGAGAGTAAAAATATAAGGTCATGTAGGATACGTTGCTCGGGCGTGCACGAGAACTTGTAACCTATCGAACTCTTTGTGGAAACTTTGCCACGATAACCAGAGCAGGTCGTCCATGGAAAAAAAAGCGGCTACTAACGAAAAAGGATCCGACAACTTCTCTGATAACTTCAACATGCTCGCACACACTTGCACACGAATACAGACATTTTTTTTGAATGTTCATTTATCGAGTCACCTTTGCATTTTAAATCGTCATATTGGATCCGCTATTTTGAATTTTGAAATTTTTGGCAAATCGATGACTCGGGACAAATCGGTTTTAACTATCCAAAAAACTCTTCGTGCCACCTTCAATCGCCGCTCATGAATCCAGTTGTTATCCCTGTGAGTGGTATCGTCGTTGGGTACTCAAGTAGATCGATAGGTTTGTGGTTCGAATCCCAAAAATATCAACTTATCCGAGAGTGTTACGAAAATATCATATCTGTCGATGATTTACTTTTTTCTTCTTCTTTTTTCAATATTAAAAATAGATTATTCTTAATATTACTACATAAGAACACGCGTGAAGGATACTTCCTGAAATTAATAATGAATTTTCTTATTGTTTTCGTGTCGCGTACTGAATATTATTCGCGTTCCGCAGGTCAGCCAATGCCAAGGAAAACTCTTGTTGTATACTCGGAAGTTAGCCAGGCGAGCGTTTAGTCATTACAAGCGTTACGAACTCGCCATATTTCCGATATTTTTTTGTGCTATGGTAGGGGGCACGCAGAACTTTTCAACGAC
The DNA here is from genome assembly GCA_963942595.1 of Cylloceria caligata. Classification (NCBI taxonomy): domain Eukaryota; kingdom Metazoa; phylum Arthropoda; class Insecta; order Hymenoptera; family Ichneumonidae; genus Cylloceria; species Cylloceria caligata. The sequence continues at coordinate 84,696,096 of OZ012704.1, read as the reverse complement.
AGTTATAAATAAAATCACAGCGGGATGTATTAACGGAAGCAAAAAAAAGTTGTCTGTGAAAATTCGAAATACAAAGTTGGTATAACGACGAGCTAATATCGAAAAATAACGTCGATAATAAAATGTTCGAAAAGAAAAGTGAGAACGTGACATTGTTAACGTTTAAACTGAAATAATATCACAAAGATAAACATTGGTAAGCTGAAAATCTTCTATCTTGACAATTAGATTAGTCGATAGCTCGCGTGTAAGGTAGATGGAAGCGTTACTTTGGTCAACGGTATATTTATTGCTTAAAACTAATAAAAAGTAAGATTTTCAAAATCGTTATTATGAATTATTTTTAAGTTACAAATGACAGTTAACAAAACTTTTCAATTTGGATTCTACGCTAATTATTTAATATTCTTCTTCTCCAACTTTACAACGCCTTGAGATGTATAGATAAAAAAAATAGGGAAATAGGTCGTATGCAGAATTATTGGTATTCTTCTCGTTTCAGTGTCTTTTTTATTATTCTTGCTTCCTTACAGACTTAAGACTTTTCTCACCATCACCATCACCCTCGCGTTAGTTATTACCGTCGATTCCTTTTGAGTCTTTGGTGGCGCCCCGGCACAGGCCTTGTGTACACCACTTGAGAAGCAGAGTTCCGGCAATTTTACGGGGCCACCATTACCAACCATGATTTACGAGAACCCCCCCGTTAGTGCATTTGCTCGCACCAGATAGAACGACCAACCCGGAATCCTATGTATATGCAAAACGATCTTTTCTACTAAAGAGCGCGATGTTCGTTCAATGTTCCATTTTTCGCGAGGAACTCGTTAATTTAAACCGTCAAAGTTATCATCATTCCTTTTCTCGTCCCATTTATCTCTCTCTCTCTCTCTCTCTCTCTGTGATAATTGTTTTCCCTCACCTCCGAGACTCCTTTAGTTTTTCGATCTGATCATTAATATTGGATTTTATGTTACATCGATGACACATTGGAACTGAGACAATGTTTATTACATGAAAGTTAATATAATATTTTATTTAAAAAACATTAATTTTCTTCTGTTTTTGTCAAAAATCTTGATCCCACATAGCAAAAAGGGTTATCTATTTTTTTTTAAACGGTCATTAGAGGTACTAACAATTTTATTGAGTCACAGTAACATAAAAATATTATTTTCTCATAAATAAAACTGATGAAAAGTTTGAAACTTGAGAAACTCATAAAAATTTCAACATCGCTTCTCCTTGTTAAAATTTATTTGAGAGATTACTTTCTTCTATCTTTTAAGAAAGGATATTTTTACTGCATGAACGGTGATTCTGCCACTGTGACTATGTTCTACTTTCCTCCGTTAGCTGAGACTGCATTGCAATGTTGCGATTATGATTATTATACCACCTAGTGTTACAGCTCGCGTGCAAAGTTACATAAATTCTATGTAAATACTGCGAATAGTTAGAACCTTGGGAACGAAACAGGTAGAACTCGAGGGCTGGAAGATCACGTACGCTGACTATACAGAGAGTAAAACGAGTCGGTGGGGTGACAATACGGTATGTGTGACTCTACCACGTGAAAATTATCGATGTGAGCTACCGTCACGTAAGTGCGGTTGGCAATGCTCTCGAGAAGTACAGGAAAAGGTTTCGCCCTACGTACCCCAAGTACCGCTGGTTAGCAATCAAAAATGTCGGCAGGGTAAAGCGCAAAATGGTTGAATAGCTCGTTACTCGTGACAAGCTTCTTTTGCACTTGTATTTAAAATGTCACAGATAAATATAAAAATCGACAAGTAATTAAAATTTTATAAAAAGAAAAAGAGAATTGAGATTTTTAAATACTATAAATAAGTATATTTTTATTTTATCGACTTAATCATCTCACCAGACCGTACCAATCTCACCAACTTCAAAGTTCATTATCATTGTTGACTCTTTGTCTATCGGGTGGGTATAAGAAATTCAAAAAACCATTATTATTCAACGATAAAAATGATCCGCGGACGTATTACTTGAGCGGTAAAAGAATTTATATGCAATTTTCACTGTAAAAAAGCTGCAGAAGAAATCTGCTTTGCCAAAGTATCTAAACTATATAAATCCGATGAAGCTTCGAAGCGAAAGCACCCGTTACATCTTGACTCTCTGGGTCGCTCCCCGTCGTGGAGGATAAGAGCTTTGTTGAGAGGCGAAGGAAGAGGCTAGCGCAGCGTCTCTCTGCATAGCGCGTTTATATCATACATATGTACTTATATACGTACATATATGTATACATATATAGAGGTAGGTAGTTCGAGTGAGAGTACTGGAGCTGGAACTTGCTCATAAACGAGAATACTCGGTTGGTAACCACGTCAAAGGGGTAGCTTCGCACGGGGAAGCCTCTTTTTCCAACTCTCTGTACTTGGACCGTACACCAGAAAGAGAACGCAATTACGACGCCATCAAAGTCCTATCTGCGACGACAAAGGAGCTTTTGCACCCTTATACTCTTAATTCTTCGTTCAATTCGAATTCAAAGTTTCTTTTTCTCTCTTTTTTCGCATATTTCCGGTGCCCCTGAAGTTTTTTTTGTTTTAAACATTGTCTGTCTTTAAGCGTTCGTAGGAAAGATACGTTTTAAATTTTAGTTCAACAGCATCGATATAATATTAGACGATGATAGAATTTACGAATAGAAAGTTAAGGACATTAATATTGCAATATATTCCACGTTTAGCGTGACGAATATTTCAATAAAAATCTTTAAAAAAGTATTGAAATTCGTTTTTGTACATCATTGATATGCACTGCTTCGACGTACAATATTCTCTCTTTTTTTTTTTACACAACTAGCATTCATTTCCATTAATGCATATGCATCTGTTGCCTCATATTGATTGCGAACGCGTCGAGAGGACAAGAACTGTTGTCGAACAATAAAAATAAAACTAAATTCAAATTTACAGCTTCCTGGAATCTTCGACCTACCAGTCGAGGTTTTCACAAATTGCGAATACCTATCAGTTACGAAACATAAGCCAAGATTTATAGGTAGGATAACTGATGGAATGATACAATCATCGGACGACTTTTCCGGGATACCTTGCCCACCTATTTTTGTTACGTAGATTCGAAAGGATGAAAACTAGAGCTTATTACGAACATCATGTAATAGCTGCTCTCTTTTTTGGGTAATTGTTCAACAACTGTACGCTTTTACCATCATTCATCACTTCTTTCATCCCTATGGATATGTTACTCAGCGGTAATTGCGAATTGGAAATAAAAGCGAGTGCACGGATTTGAATTGAGAGGAGGAAGAGGGAGAGAGGAAATGGAATCGCGAGAGATGTGTTATGTGGCGAATGTGATTGATAATGTTACCGGCAGTATTCCCTTTCCTTCTCGAGTTTATTGCATCTATTACGGAATTTCTATCTCGAACGAGCAATGAATATTACTATAAATCAATGGATATTGGCTCTATGTCATCCTCTGATGAGCTCTAATCTCTTCCCTTGTTTTCCAGCGTCACGTAATTTGTGAGCTTTACGCTGATTTCAGGTTTACACGCATCTGTGAAGATGAATGCGAGACGTCGAATACTCTACGAATCAAATCTGGCCACCTGACTATTCGTTCGCAAAGAAATCAAGCGCAAACTGGATTTTTATTTGGACGCACAGCGATTTTGCGCTAATTCGTGGAACAGAGAGCGACGGTGAAACTTACGAGAAGAGCCATCTTTCCCTCTCGCTGCTACTCAGCGAAAACTGATAAATGTGAACCTTTGTGCATACAATTTTTGACACGAAGATGACTAAGATTCGAAATTGGGAATAATTTATGAAGATTATAAAAATAAAATACGAATTATTATAAAAATTATGCAACTGAGGCTGCGTCAAGAATAAACTTGAAATAACGAATCCTTCTCCTGGTTTCAGTTAAAGTGGCAAATTAGTAAAAGGAAAAGATAAATCTCTACGAGGTAGAGTAGGTAGCAGGTAGGTTAGTTACGTTTAGCTATATATATATACGTAAGTCTCAGTCGTAGAAGCTAATATTCCACAGGAGTGGTGGGACTGGCAGCTCCGATCTGCAGCGTAGCTTTAAGTCTCCTCCCAAGGATTTATCGGTGACATAAACTTTCGCCATTGAATGCCCGCGTATTCTCGAGCCACCCCCCGCGCATCCATTTCTCATGGTGATTCTCGCCCAGCAAGGTCTTCGCACCCTTAGACCCACAATCTATATATACATAGTTACAATCGTGGAGAGAGTGAGGAAATGAGGAACAGGATGAAACGGAATGGAAAAATAGGTAGAGAGGGAAATTATGTAAAGCGTAAATCAAATTTCGTTAAGACCGGACCAATGCGACACGAGGTTAGCTTCGTACTCAACCAAATACTTTGTTGATCCTCATCTATATTCTAATTTACTGACCGTCATCTTTAGGATTATCTTCAACTGCAAATTAATCATTTTCTAGTTACTGGTCGTAAAATAATTTGTTCGCACGAATTTCTGTGGCAGTTGCCAAGTTATGTCTCTATATGTTTCTAATTTTATTAAGAATTTAGGAAGATCGGTAGATATATTTATACAATCCGTGGGAGCGGAATGATAAAATAAAATTCGATTATCGATAGTTATTGATCCGATTAAATAGAACCGAAATTATATGTATTAATTCCGAATGCGGGAAATACGGAATTATCATTCACGAATGGCCTCCTACGTTACTTTCTTTTGTAAAAAAAAAAAACACATTTTACGATTGTTGCGCTTATATTGGTATCTCGTTCGACCTACAGAGTCGGTTGGTCGAGATTTGCGGTATCGGTGAATCGTGCCGCTTGATGGCTGGCAATATAAACGTAAACCTCGCAGCTATCGCCATAATAATTCCTTATTGCTCCATAAATCAAAGCTAAACCGAACGGAAGCACAAATTTTCCGGTGTCTAGACAACCAAGCAGTTCGCAATGAGCGTGTCAGAAATCTTTCGTTACTTCGCGTTGACAATGTTGTCAAACTTTCCGTCGACTTGGAAGAAAATTCAGAAAATGACCGCTAACATCGTGATCTCTCTCTCTCTCTCTCTTGACTCTCGGAATTCTTTCGGGCGATTCTTTAACCCCCGAGTCTCGACAAGACAGTGACAAAGGGTAAAGGAAATTGAGAAGAATTTTAGACAATATCGTTATGAAGGATGAATCAAAATATAGGAGAAAATCAACTGTTAAGCCAAATTCTGTATATCACCACTTGGTCATGTCACAGCAACGTTAATACTATCATCGATACAACATTAATTGGGGTAGCCAAAAAATAATAATATTTGCAAAATATTGAAAAGAGACTTAACCACCGAAAAAAAAAACCGAAAAATTGTTTTGAAGATTATACATTGAATTCAAATAAATTGAAGTCAAATACATTGAATTCAAATACATTGAAACGATCAAGATTTTTTGGTTTTAGTTACGTACATCAAGGTTTTAAATGATTTTTCTTTATTCACATAGTGTTTTTCTATCTACTTTGGGAGAGTTCTACCTCATCTCGGATATGCGAACGGGTTTGCGTTCGTTTACCGACCAATCGTGATGAAGCTTCTTTTTGTTTTGTTTCTCTACTGACAATAAGCTTTATATAATTAGTTAATACAATAAAAAAGCAACGTACAAATTAAATTTTTGTAATTTTCTGTTGAAATCCGTAAGAATGAATTTCATCCGGAACCGCCTACAGGTTAGCAGCCCCAAAAGCTGTGAAGTTGATGATGAAGATAGTGTTAAAAAAAGAATATGGGAAGTGCACGATTGTTGGGATATTGAATCGTTCTGGCGGGATGCCACTGTGTCTAGTCGCGCAATTAATGTCCGTTAGACCCTCGAGGTCTCGAGATTTTCGCTTCTCGGCAGTTTCGACCCGTTGGGGAGCTCTTAACCGCTTTCATGCGGACCCACTTCCGTCTGGCGGGCCAGAAATTCATTGGAAAGACCCCTCATCCTCTATCACTCTATCGCACACGCTTCTTCTACGTATTTTTTCGTTCTATTTTTCCCTCCTTCTGGCTTCCTCCCGAAATCATCCATCATAAAGTTTTTTATCCGCAAGTTCGCCTCTCACTGCGCTATGTGCGCGAAATCCGGGTTTCCCAGCGTCGTGTGATCATAAATAGAGAAAATGTATGCTAACTTAACATTTTAACGGTAAAAATTGTGCCATCTATCAAGAGTCGTCGGGAGGGTCACCCTCCAAATAGATTTTATCATCGTGAGAATAGGTAATGAGTGTTAGAAACGAGTACCGATATTGGGCACAACTGCGTTATTCGAGTACTTAGCCAACAAACTCGTTGAAATTGAAGAGCTTCCGTCGGAGTACTTTGTTTCAGTCAATTTATTTGGCACGATGCGCTTTGAGAATAAAAGAAAAAGATATATTTCGCGATACAGCATTGAATCGTGTCAGACGTGCCAGTCGAATTAAATAAATATTACGCGAAAAAACGACATACGACAAACAGGGAAAATCGTCAGTCGAACGATTCCCTCGATGACCACGGCATACAAGGGTCCCGAGAGTACGAGTATAGGGCTTCCGGCTACCGATGCTTGTATACAGACAGAAGGGTTCGCGTCGCTCGACCGCGAGGTCCTCCACAGGGGATTACAAGGGGTCATCGCGCCTCGACCCTGCCCCTCTGCCGTTTCCCCTCACGTTTATTTTCATCTGTACGCTACTACCGTTCCATTACCGTAGGGTTCGCGTGAGCAGCGGTTCAAGTACTTTTACGGATGCGATGAAAACCAACTGGAAACCGTAACTATGAGAGAGTTGATGCTGCGGTTGCTTTTACGTGATGGTGAGTTATTTTTTTCAGTTTATTACTTTCACATAGAGGAAGCTTTGTTTTTGTGAAAACATTCTTTTCCGAGATTCAGATAAATGACAAACAAATTTTCGTACAGATGGATGTCTGTGCGTATGTTGAAGCTCGATTTCAAGTTAAGCAACGTAAAATGGTTCAACGAAAGAGAATTACCTGGATCATATTTAACCTTGCAAGTGAGTTGTATCAATAATAGATTTCTTTGCTATATTTCGAAAATGAATCGAGTTATCGAGCTCAAATTTGTCATATAAGTGTATTTTCGAAAAAAAGGCCTGCGAAGATTCTCACAGTTAAAAATTTTCAGCAAATGAGCTAAATAGTTTTTCACAATTGCAGTATCATTCCAGGATATTTGGTATTGAATTTTATCGAAATCGATAAAGAGGTTCAGTTTTCATATGATTTTGTCGCTGTAATTAACGTAAACTTTGAAATACAAATTTTCTAAAGAATCAAACTAATATTCAGGGATGCTGGATGTTCAGCCGCTTCTCCTTTCAGAAGATCTGACGCAGCGGTAATAACGTTCAGGGACGTTCCATGTATATCAAATTTGGTCAAAATCAATAAAGGCTTTTGAATTTTATATAATATAACTTTTTTATATTAACGATTGCCGTGGCGCTTGTAAAATTTTTTAATCTCTGTAACTTGTACATTTTTTGAGCAATCGATCAAGAATTTGTTACACCAGTTACGCGCCAAGTTATCGTTGTAAATTACAATTTGCGTTCTAATATACTGCATCGACGAGATTTCAGAGCACTTTGAATTTCTTAATTTTGTGACAACACAATTTACGTCAAACTTTATATATTCAACTTTTTTTTTTCCAAAACATACAAAATGCATAGAAAATAGAATTTTGCGCATTGTTTCGCTCATTATTCTATTTTCACATAATATTTTTTATGATGAAGCCAACATTGATCAACGTAATAGCACGTGGAGCTGGTTTTGTGAAAATAAAAAATACTGAGGCGGTAACGTGCATGGTTGTTCTAGTTCGCATTTTACACGTACTTTTTGGCTGTTGCTGTTCATTCTTGGAGATAACAATGCAGTAGGTTCGTGTACCTTCAACGGTATCCGGAATATAAACGAGTATTATTAAGATGGACGACGACATTCACGGGTATGTCAGACGAGCTTCGTCATGGCCCCGTTAATTTTGCTGCACGTGTCACGGGGGTTACCCCTATGAAGCACGAACTTTGCGTTGTAAATTATATCCGTTCAAGTCTTCCCGTACTCCCTGCTTCATATCCTTTCTGACGCATTAGCCACGTATAAAATGGACTTCCTTGCGCGGTCTTTATAAATAAAATATCTCTTATGAAGTTCATGTTATGCTTTAGAGTGTTTAGAAATTATCAGTAGTTTCAAAAATCTTTTGATCATAGATCAACCCCGATTTTCGATATCAACAAAAAATGAGTTATACTTGAAGGATTGTTATAAGTATTTGGAAAAAAATATCCACCAGAAATTGTTCTACCCTGAGTGTCGAACAGTTTTCGACGAAACGATTGTTTTACGTCAACGTAACGTTAAAAAATTCACAGTACCACAAATAAATACGTTTTCTTTCATTTTATAAATACAAATTCATTCCACACGAGCGTGTCATTGTTGTAAATGAAAATAAATCGCGCTTTTCGATACCCACAAATAATTAACTGTACTCGAAGGATTATTGTAAGTACTTGGACTAAAATATCCACTAGAACAATTTTTAGTGGACATTTTTGTACTTACTTGTTACTTAAAGGATTATTATAAGTACTTGAAGAATGTCTAGTGTTACCTTGGCGCGTCTTGGCGCACAGGAACATTTCTAGTGGAAATTTTTGTCCAAATACTTATAATAATCCTTCAAGTAGAGCGAATCTTTTATCGGTATCGAAAAGCGCGATTAATTTTCGTTTGCAACAATGAGACGCTCGTGTGGAATGAATTTCTATTTTACAAAATGAAAGAAGGTGTATTTGTTCGTGTTTCTACAATTTTTTTACGTTATTTTTACGTCAAACGATCGCTTCGACAAGAACTGTTCGACACTCGGGATTCAAGGGTTGATATTCAAATCGGCTAATATTCGTCACGACCCAGAGTAGCAGTGTCAGAGAAGATTGTGTGAATTTCGTGAAAATGTGGATTATGTGACCTCGTTACTTCGTGAAATTGCATTATCGCCATCCCAAAACTTTCCTCGATTACCTCGACCATTGCGCGCGTACTCGACTGATGTATGATACCCAGAGTTACCTTGGCGCGTCTAGGCGCACGGGACAATTCTCAAAGGAGTTGGGTTCTCTCGGAACACCAATAATTCTAACTTGCTCGCTGAACCAGCAGACGAACAGACTCTCAACAATTCTGCTGTCAGCCCTTTCTATTATCTTTATATTTATTAGAATAATGCTCTCAAACTTTTCCAAACGGGAAGTTTCTAAGACATGTGCATAGAAGAAGCAGTTAAATATATATTTTCTCATTATGAAAATATGTCAAAAAAGATTCGAGAACTCTGAGTGTCATAAAAATAATTGAAGAGAAAAATACAAAATCAAATTTTCATATTTCATTCAACCGTTAATTCAATCGTAATAAAACCATTAGAAGAAATCAATTATTCGTAACATTGAAAGCCGACGAACTCACGTATCAGTCCTCAGTTTTGCGAGTACAATCGGGATATAATATAAGTTCACATATCCAATGGATACCAAATATTATAATCACCGTTTCGTATGAAACTTTGAAGGTTCGTCGCGGAGGACAAGCAAAAGACGACGTTAAACGCACTTCGGAAATAACCACGCCACGCGCGCGACCTCTCCGATCCGGTAGCCTTTTAATATAACAGCCGTGTACATGGAGCCAACACGCGAAAACGGGGGAGGACGCATAGCTTCGCGCATTCATAGTTTGCTTTTTCTTTTTTAACTCAAGCTTTTCTTGGTATAGTCCCCAAGAGAGGAGTGTCAATTTTCAAGTAGCCCGCACTGAGCCCACTTCTCCAGCGCCTAAGGCAAAGGCCAGAGCGTTTTTAGGCCAGAGCAATGCAAACGAAAGCGACGAAGTACTTGGAGAACGTTGTACCAAGCCCTTTCATCTTCAAGTCTCAAATTATTCGTTCGCAACTCTTTTTTTTCTTCGTTTTGCTTTCAATTACACACAACAGCAGAATTCCACTTGGTTTTCAACGCGATTTTTGTCCTTCACCTTTTGCGAAAAGAACCTATTTTCGTTGAGATGGTTCTCCGGTTCAGGAATGACGTATTAACATTTTTCTTTTAAATGCATAGCGGAAGGACGTTTTCAAGTTATATTTAAAATGCTAAAATAATTGCGCAAACTGTAATATTGTAAAAAAAAAAAAAAAAAAAAAAAAACAAAAAGAAAAGCATGCCCATGAAACGAAGAGCAGGTTTGGTTGAGATTCCTTCTGCACATATAGTTTTTTCGCGATCATTTTCATCGAAAGCCGAGTATGGGAATCCGGGTCACGGTTTGACGGGAGCGGGAAGGTCCACTCGTTTAAAATCGACCTCGTAGTTTACACGTTCGTTATATTCGCGTGAAGCCATGAGAAGACCCTCCCGACTGAGTGTGCACAGTGGTGTTTACGTAAATATCGATATACAGGAAGCTTTCGAATCCATGTGACTTCGATCGGAGCTAGAAATTGTAGTTGACCGGAAGTCGTTAAAAAAAATGTCACGTTTCGTTCGGAATGGCGAGGAAGGCTATCGTTTTTTTCTGATCGAGTTACGATAACAGAGTGAACATAATAATTGAGATCTACGCGAACCAGGTGATAAAACTTGTCTATTACATAACGCTCACTGTTGTTTCTTTGACTGAGCAATAACGGGATATAAATGAATATAATTTTTCTTATTTATTTTTTTTCCGAAAAAAGCTTGATCCATTCACTCGAATAACGATAATATCTATAATCAGTTTCCATACGTAGATGTTTCATATTATATTACACTTGCAGATTATCACAATTACAACGTAATAATGCATAAATATCTCATAGTGTTTACATGCATGGTTATAATGGTCTCCAATTGGACGTAATCCCAATAGAATTCTCGGTTTAGTCACCGTCTGCGAAACTCGAATACCCATTACCCACCATACAATTGAATTCGTAGCGCGTTTATCACGTGCGTGTACGCGCCGTCCGATATAGTATCCGGCGCGTTCACGGTATACAGTACAGTCTCACGTATTTGATTGCCCCCATGTATTTGACGAAAGTTCTATCGCCTATTTGACCGCAACAGGGGGCTAACACAAATTTTCCTCGCTATCGGGCAGCTCTCGTTCGATCGAAGCGCCGAGGCGGAAGGATACCCGTTTCAAGTGTCAATTGCTTTGCAAGCGGGAAGCTTCTCTCGGCAAAAAAAATGCGGTCGCCATTGGTCCCGACTCGTTCAAATAGGTGAGAGCATACTGTATATTCGATGTGCCGTGTCGAACCTCGAACGTCAACGATATCTATCGCTGTCGGACGACCGATCGCCGGCTGTAAATAAAACGAAATATCTTCTGCCGCTATGGGGCGTTCGGTGGTTAATCCCGACGTGCAAGCTTCACGGAATATGTACAATTTTTCCCTTTTTTATTTTTCATCTCAATTCTTTCCAATTGCCATTGGTTTTTGAAGGAAAATATGCATTCAATGACTAATCTTTGTTTGTATTAATTACTCTTTAACTGCGTCGTTCAATCCGGCATAGCGGTCAACAAATTCGAGTTATATCCCGTTTATCATGCAGATCACATGCAGACACTCTATGCCAGATGATCAGCATTCGATTTCGCATAGCACAATCTAATCTTCCGTGCCAAACTGACTACATTCGATTTGGTATACGTACATAAGGGACATTCTATGTCGAATAAAGTAAGTAATCTGACTCTACATTGCAATGAATATGAGCAATTCCTTGTCATTCGAACCAAATCTTTCCAGCTCTAATTTCTTTGCTCTTTTTCTCACGTCTTGAACGGTAGAGTAATTGAAAATGGAATTGCACGGGAGATGGAACTGGTGCGATGAAATCGGTACAAGTTGAATGTGTCGAGGATTATTCGATCGAACGGAAGTGGAAAAGGAAGATATAGAATTAAACTCGTGATATCCCTTCCATCGTCATTCGCACGGTGGATTTATTCTAATTACACTCCGCTTAATCGGTCTGCGAAGGAAGGCGCGTGCGGTATTCACGTACGTATCTATTGGCTTGAATTATGTCTCTTCCTACCGTCCTCACCAAACTTGATTCAATTAAGCTGGCTTGTGCTTTAATGCGCGGCAACGCTCTGGATTCCCCAAATGTAGGTTTCCATGATACGTCGGTCCATCATAATCGTGGAAAATGGCTGTATCCGTCATCCGTATCAAAGGACTTTTGTTTATTTTCCTTGAAACTCATTTTCCTCTATTTTCTTCCGGTGTATCGAAGATAGTGATTATCGCGCATACGTTTAGATCAATAAAAAGTCACTCTGCCGTATAATTCTCAAGGACACGATTATCGAAATTGTCTATTGACTTTTTGTAATTTACAATCTTTATTTAAAAAGTATGACGAATGCCAGAATTTAACAGAGCGTCAACAGAATCGATTAACAAAATGTGGCCAATATTCGGATGACACGTTGATTCATGCAGCTGGTGATTGTGCAAATACTAGACTCACCTCAGTCTGGTATCCAGCGTATCGATCGTTGGAACGCGATCGAGATCCGTGACTCAATGACACCGATATATCTATATCCCGTGATCAGATTTGCGCACTCGTGTTTTATTTATTAATATCCAATTATTAATTTATATTTTTAGTATTCACTCTAACTTCACGATCACACAAAAATCCACAATTTACGATTTAATAAGAATCTCAGAACCGAGCGATCGGATGGTTTATTTCGCCTTACCTAGATGGCGCACAGATGCGACTCTTTCGCGCAAGGAATTTCACACCATATTCGATTCTTGTTTATAAACTGACAAATGTATTTCAAAAAAGACGATGAAGAATGCGATTAAACTGTGGGGGATGAAAAAGAAAGACTCCAATGTTACGTGTATATGACTTATAGAGCGCGATGAAACTACGGTTATCAACGCAAATAGTGAATTGGCTCGTACGCGATAGGATCGACGCTCACTACTGTCGCTCGAATATATCCCTATCCCTTCTCACTTTCACTCGCATAACACTAACAACGATTCGGAGCTACCGGTAGCCTCGTGCGAGTCTGCGAAAACACGGAAAAAAATCTCACGATATTTACAAAGGCGTCCGGTGACGCGAGATTGCGCGAATATCTTGTTATTCACGGCATTGTTGGAACTATTGTATTTCGAAACTCGAGTAAGTTATTTAGTTTCGTTGTAGAAGACGGTGGTTCTGTTTGAAATTTGTCAATTAAGTTTTTAACTAATCAATTACTTTTTTAACGGTGATTTCAGTGATTATTTTTCGCACGTATCGATAATCTTTCGATAACTTAAGGAGATTGCTTATTCGCTACGGGCAAATTTTCATATTGTATTTAATGAAATGTAGTAAAGTGGCAAGTTTTTATTCTTTTATTCTATCATTCTGTAATATACCGTTGGAAACGCTCGGGAATCCAGTAGAAAAAAATCCCACGACGTTAACACACATCCGGGGAAGAAAAAAGATGAGAGAGACTCCCCCCCCCCCCGCCTTTATTTCACTGTACGCGATACACAATAGCTCGAATATGAAACGTTTTCATAGTCATTGTTGCTCGATCCGGTCTCTGATCATGATAACCTTTTTCTTGCAAGAAAATAAAATGCATTTTTTTAAATAAATCTATCAATTTATTTTTATAACTATGATAAAACTAATTGTTACTGTTATAATAATTTATTGTTGTTATTAATATTGGTAATATTTTTAGCGAATTGATATTTTGTAAAATATAAAAAGATAAAAATGACTTCCGGATACTTAAAATATTTGATTCAACGGACGTAAATCGCGTCTCGCTGTTATATTTGTAATCGTAAATCACAATAGCCAAGCTCGCAGAAATGTAGGATACAGCGTTGAGCAGAAAATTCGAACTGTTGCATAATTCGGTTACACAATGAAACGTGACATATTGTGATTGATATCACATGTCGTGTCAGACACGTTGTAACGTTTTACTAAACGTGAGGTTGAAGAATGAACAAACATAAAGAACTCGACTTATCGTCGATCGTATTGGATGAACGATAAATTAATTTTTATTTTAAATCTGCAAAATATAGACGATAAATAAGAAATTTGTGATAAGTGACACACTTCCGTTCTTCGCATTCTTTGCGCCCACCCCCAAGGTCGATTAAAAAAGGTGTGTCGCGTGTGGAATTTTGTTCGGGCGGTGATAATCTCGTCTCTCGTTGACGCGAACCAGTGAATCTCAACCAAACCCAAATATTAGAAGCTCGTTGATAGCGTTAAAAAATGTACATTAATACAAGACAATTGTATATCAGATTAACCTGAAGTATAAAATCAAATTTACTATTAAATTAAATATACGTCGTAAAGAAAAAAAATTAAGCGTCTAATAAAAAAACATTGAAAACTTTACACAAGAATAGAATATAAAAAATATAGAATATTAAAAAAAAAAAAAAAAAAAAACAAACGATAAAACATAAATAATAATTTTGAGAGAAATTATTAATTTTTTTTTTAATTCGCAACGGTGTTGATTACCACATATTAATTCATGAGAATCGCGCACGGGAGTTTCGCGATGCAAACACGAAAATTAAATAGTGACGCGCGCGGCAGTTCCTGCGGAACTGATCCGTTACCGGCATTCCGGCACCGGCGGTAGCGACTGCGGCGGCGGTGGCGGCACGATGTGCACGAGAAGCAGCATAAAAAAAAAAAAAAGAAGCGCATGCAGCATCCCCGAGCGAGGGCGACGACGCCCGCGCGACTTCGACGCTCCCCACTCCGCACCGACGAGCCGGCGAACATCACGTGACCTGCCACAACCCACTACGACCCGGCGCGACTCGGGAGAAACTCAGAGCTACTATGTACTGTACGTATGTAGGTACGAAGCCGACACTGGCGATGCGAACATCGGTACATAGACGTACATAGCGCGCGCGGGAGTTCCCATCCCCCGCGATTGTTGGTCCCTCTTATCGAGCGCAATTCAATCTGATATACGTGCTAGAGAGAGAGAGAGAGAGAGAGAGAGAGAGAGAAATTGAGAGAGGGAGAGATAAAAAGGGAGACTGAGCGTAGGTCAGTGATGATATGAGCTTTACGATCATCCCTTTTTAGTCAGTAACGATCGAACATATAATTTTGATTTTACAAAGAGGATCCGATAGTACAGAACTACGTATATCACATTGCGATGATAAATAAATCAATTTTTTATGTTATTACATCAGGGTATTAAAAAATGGATGAAAGGGTTTTAATTTATTTTATTGTTATTATCACTAGAATTACCGGACCAGTTAAAATTACTGGTTCTATCATTGTAAAACGTAAAGAGTCCAAACGACTGGGTTTACAATGATAAAACTACGACTAGTCCGGTAGTTCTAGTGTTATTTTAAGTGAAAATAAAGTAAAAATTTGAATAAGGGTTGTCTACTTTAAGACGATGGATATTTTAAACCTCGCTTCAGGAATGAAATATTTTTCTCGGGAAACACGGTGTATATTAATCATCGAGCTCGCGTCTGAGTCAACGCGTAACGAGTATGTGTGGCGATGATCATGGAACCGCTCCTTTGCAAGGGTTTTACAGAAAAAAAAATCTTAACGAGGATTCGCGGCATCGAGACTATGAGGAATGTAAGCTGAGTGTCCTCGAAAGCTTCAAGCTTTTCAACGATACTGCATTCAACGAGACGTTTGCAAAACCTTCGGAATTTCTTCGTCCTTGCGGAACACTACTACGCGCAAGCATCTCTTGCCTCTCTTACATCGACATCTGTAATGCCGGCCTGAATCTGTTGCTATCCACAACTTACCTGCAACAAAATTAATAATAAAAAAAAATATGGATGCAAAGTAGAACCTTGCACGTTGCTTCCTCATTATTTTTCATCCTTTGACAAAGTCACCTTTACGAGAAAGTATCTTGATCGATTCTGGCTTCCTCATAGAGAATGATTTGTCAAAGGTGTAAAATAATTTTGTTTAATAATTTAAACAGAAAATAATTTAAATTTTTCACATTGCTTACTCGTCATTCTCGCGAACCCTCGGAATCTCTTCTATGGGAAATGGTTACCTCAATCCTGACTTCGTCACAGAGGATGTGGTATTAAAATTGCAAATTTCATCAAATTTAAACCCCTTAATGGATTCTCACCAAATTCAATACCGAGTATCCTCGTACCGTAGCCAATTTGTATGCCAAATTTCAGTTTGATAGATGAAAAATTAAAAAAGTTAGAAGAAAAATATATTTTTTTTCCCGTTAAATTACAAAAATTCATTTTAGTATAAAATCTGAACGCCTCGATCGATTCTTGCCAAACTCAATACCGAACAACCTTGTCCCCTGGTCTATTCTTATAGAAAGAATTAACTCGATAGCTAAAAATTTACTAAAGCTACTTCCTTTTTTCGAAATTCAAACAACCATACAACGAGACAACCCTCAGCGATTTGAACAAAAATTACAGCAAACCGACGGTGTTTGTGACCTGATTCGTGTTCAAGGTTTCAGAAATATCGAGATATAGCTATCTTTATTTTGCATGATCATCACGCACACACACACACACACACACACACACACACATTTTTTAACATATTATTTTTCAACGTTTTGGAATATGTTAAGTACTCCGACATCGAAATATCGAAGAAAAAAAAATGTTTCAAGAAAACGAAGTTTTCCTCTACGATAAAACAAAAAATTGCAAATTAGAATCTTGTACATTGCTTCTTTATTTGTTTAATCCGTAGTACATACAGCCTTCTCTGTGGAAAAGTACGTTGCTCCATTTTAGCTTCCTCATAGAGGAAGCTTTGTGTACTTCGGAGCGAAAGAATGAGGAAGCTAGCAATGCGCAAAGTTCTACTTTGTAGTTTATTAAAAAAACATTATAAAGAACACTCCTTGAATATTTTTTAAAAACATTTAGTTCGCAGTCTTAAGAAATTACAGCGGACACCGATGGTAGAATCAACTGAAGCATACGATGTCGAAAATTGTTTTGAGACAAATTCTTATTGCAATTAAAAAAAATGTAGTTTACACGAAATCCATACCTCTTAAACGATTCTTATCAAATTCTACTTTACTTTCCGTATACCGAATTTTTTTTTGCTATATTTAGTCGATTCATGTAGAAAGTGTTCGTCCAGTAACTCGAATATTGCGGGAGATAAAGGGCAAACAGGCTTTTAAGTTATTGCGTAAATTGTAAGAAGCGAATGATCGTTATTGCTCTATTTGCGTGTCAAATTTTAGCTCGATCAACGATGTCATTGTTAGATTGCAGATGTGGAAATTTAGCAAATCCACACATCTCTTTTCTAACTGCGATCTCCATATGTTTTGGAGTACTTTGAACACCTTGTCATTGAAATAACGATTTTTAAGGATATTAAAACAAAACAAAAAATGTCTCCACGAGTCATCTGTATTAATTGTAATAATCTCACATTAAAAAGATATATAAAACAGTGTCCTTAATAAGACGTTAATATTTTCGTAGGAATGAAAACAAAAAGAAAATTCATGAAAACGATCGACATAAATGTGGGAAAAAGATTTTTTTTTTGTGTTTTTCATAATCTTAAAAAGAATACTGTGCTCTCACCTCTCACGATTTCCGGCGGGTCTAACCGCGTCGTAACGAACACTCAGTTTTTTAGTTTGGTCTCTGAGCGTTCTCGAGGCACCTTCCCCCGTCTGCCTCGAAGCTCTCAGGCTTCCGACGCGGTTTTGCAGCTTGGGACGGGACTGCAAGGGTTGAGGCTGGGTCTGTAGGGGCTGGTAAGTATCCGAGCTCCGGCAAATGCCCAGGCAACCGCAACACTTGGACATTACACCGAGCAGATTTAACTCCACTCTCGGAATTTTTGATTCACACTTTTACGATTTCAGTACTTACACAAATACACGCACACGTATATATGTCAAATATATCTTCACGGTACTGTATCGTGTACTACGAGGACACAATTTCGTGCCGAATTATTCATCGAGGAGTCTCATTAACGTTTGAAGAAAAATTTAATATAGTCTCACTCTAAATTAGCATGTTTCGTGCATCGAAAAACCGATAAAAAACGATTTTCTAAAATGCACTTAAAAATACAGTTGATACATTGCATTTTTTATTGTTACGTAAAATAATTTCTATGAAAGATATTTTTATTTCGAATTATCGAAATATCTAGTTTATAATGCCACTCGGGCTGTTATTAGCCATTCCGTTCGCGCTGGATAACCGTAGTCGGCTCAGAGTTCGAAGAGCTACTGGTCAATGAACGAGTGAACGAGGGAGCAAACGAAGAAACGGATAAAGGCAGAGTATACGAAAGCGAATATACGAGCGAAAGACTCGAGACACACGTGTGTCTTGGTCTGTTGGCCTCCTCGTCCTCTTCCTCCATCTCTTTCTCATACTTTTCTTATTCTGGATATGACGCGGGAACCATAGAGTCCTTGTGCCTCGTAGACATCGTCGCTGATAAGTTCGCCAGCAGTGCATTCCCCTCACTGCACCGCGGAGGCCTACGCGGTTTACATCTGGGAAGCTGTTTTTTGCCAAGTTTAGCAGAGACTCGAGATACGAATATTCAGAATAATTTTTTATCTCTTTTACCATTCGACATTGTTTCTCATCGAATTAAAGCTACTTCAGCGGTTTTTATCGTCTTAAATAAGATGAGATGTATTAATTACAAAAACTATATAATTAACAAAATAATATACTTTTTCTTTACTCAAATATTTTCCTTTCGTAGTTTAAATGTATAAAATCTTATCAACGAATCTGTACAGGAAGTTTTTCTATTTATCGATATTTATTTCATCGGATTAATGTAATAATTATCAATTGTAATAATCGAATTTCAATGAATATACAAGCAGAGTCCTCTTCTTTTAATTCTTTTAATTCGCATTGACCGGAAGATCGATTATATAAATCGGTGATACGAACGGTTTATCGGATTGTTTTTTTTTTTTTAATTAAAAACCTTGCGAGGATTAAATACTGTTCCCATTGTCGTTTATTCGTAGCTCTTAGTTAAAACGTTTCTCTCTCTTTCGTGTCTCCTGTTTACTCTGATATATCAGGAATGTGCTCAAGCGTTTGTGCTGCTCGGCTATTCGAATTCTACAAATGCCCTATAAACGTTACATCGATATGCGGCTAGTCATTTTATATTTGACGAAGGACAGCTACTCGGACTAAACTTAATCCCGTATCAAACACCAGAAGTTTCTCCACCTTGCTACCCCAATTAAAAAATGTTATTTATCGGCTTGCAGATTATAATCAGTTCTTGCCTGATTGGAAATAGATCGTTAGCGGTGCTGCATTTTCGCCGATTCTACCGAATGATTGCACTGTTTGGAAAAAAAAAGTATGACATTATTTGGATTTTCACAGAGTTCTCGACTTATTTACAGGATCGCTAGTTTGGCTGTGTGCGCCATCGATTTCGCGATTTACAGTTTATTTCTCTTTCCACTACAAACTTTGCCTATCTTCTTTGGTTGGTTGACTGCTTGAACTCCATAGAACCGCGATATCCCGTCAAAAGTGCTCAAATGTAATATTTCTTTCAGAGTTTCCGGGATCAGTCTTTTCGCAATATCGCCGATATTTTCTTCATGCATCATAGACTTATAAAGTTGGGATTTTCATTATAAAAAGTATCAGTAGAGTTAATACAAGAAAAAAGGTCAACACGAGATTCAATGGTCTCGATATGGTGGAGGAAGGATGATGAGGCAAAATTAAAAAATTTGAAAAAAACGTCAAACTAATTAAAAACATGTGCCAGACCTTCAATCGAGGACTATTCAACTAGCTTGCTTGTAGCCGGATTGCCCGCAGCGTTGCTTCTGCTGCTGCTGCTGCTGCTACTGCTATTGCTGGTGGTGCATCGCGAGCAATATCGTCAGAGGAAACAAAAGCAATTAAACGAGACAGGCACCCGGCGCTGCGCTCAGAGAAGCGTTTCGATGCTCCAAAGTCCTGCATCAGCGAACGCTTCGCAGATTTCATAGAGTTTCCCGCCAATCCCTTCCCTACGCAATTAGATTATGCGCTTTAAAAACAAATATACCTGCACGGGTCTCGGTCTCTTTAAAACATTTTTTTTCGTCTTATTCGTTCAACTGTTGTAATTGATAAGAACATAAACAGAGATAACAATGATATATTGATCCGATTACGAATCTAAAGTTTACATTTTCAAATATTGTTTTCGATTCGCTGCACCCGGTGTAGCCGATCAGTTCCGAATGCTTCCGGTAATTGCCAAACGCAAAAAAAAAAAAAAAATTCAATATACGTGAACATTGACGGAACGCACGAGAACTCGGATAACATTCGAAACTTTCGGTTATAACGAGTGCAGCCTTATGCAATAGCGTAACGAAAACAACATTACAAAAACAAATTTAATTTCGAATGAAATTTCAACTATAGATTTAGCGGTTTGTATTGTAATTCCAATAACTAACAATTCTACACTGACTCGAACCCGTTTCAATCAACGAGAATGCGTTTAGATGTTGAGGTTATGCGCAGCGTCGTTCGCTTACGTCGGTTTCGGCAATGATCCGAAGGA
This sequence comes from Cylloceria caligata, assembly GCA_963942595.1. Lineage (NCBI taxonomy): Eukaryota > Metazoa > Arthropoda > Insecta > Hymenoptera > Ichneumonidae > Cylloceria > Cylloceria caligata. The sequence goes on along the minus strand of OZ012704.1, from coordinate 84,675,348 downwards.
TTCGGCGATCTTCGTAATTCTTGGAGCTTCGTTATTGGCTGGACGCCCAGCAGTGATCGTACGACCATCGAAGAATCTTGATCAAAAAGCACACTTGGTAAATAAGATCTCCTAAAAGTTAACGTATCCCTCGGCCAAGTAAGAACCGCAAGTACGACTATGAGTCTTTGGAAGAAACTACAGAATGGAGAGAAGAGACGGAGCGCCCGGCTGTGTATTCTCCTGGCGGCGCTTGTACGACGAAGAATGCGTTTAAAGCCAGGAGGTAAACCGGTTTTCTATGGTGTCGAGAATTTATTATACTGTGAGTTGCGTTGCAGATTTTCTTCGCCGTGTGCTTCTTCCTCTCTTTTAGTCTTCGCACAGTTGTCACTATTTACTCTGGAGACTGACCGATAGGTTAAGTACCTTCACAATTTTTTTTTATTTTTTTTTTAGATTGACAACATTTTTTTAAAAATCGCTATTTTTCAATGTCAGAGGGTCCAGATACAAACATTTTTACGAACCGCTGGTCCAACTTCAAAAATCTGTAGATAATTTGAAAATAAACGTAACCGTACCCCCCCCCCCCCAAGTACTGGTTTTAAAGCTTCATTCACTGCGAATGAAACGAGCACAGAGTGAATCTCCGACTCTGTTAAATAAAAAGTCACAGCAATTTTACTGATCCATTTTATCGATCATTTGTAAATTCCCATAAAAATATAAATTTTCATAACCATTCTTGCGGATTCGTAATCATCGGATAATTTTCGAACAAGCATTATCTCGGAAAGAGTTAAAAGTATCTCTACAGCGCCGAGTGAAATCTATAAAATTTTACATAACACGCGGTTATAGGCATTTCGGCGCTGCGCAAAAATGTCTTCTCCTAATAATAAAGTTGATATCGGGATGTTATTTAGAAATATTGAAAATTTAAAAGCTTATCGTTACCTCTTCGTTATATTATTACAATAAAGCTGACCGATGATCCGCTGACCCGTATTACACACTAAAACAACATTTGATCCCGTACAGCTCGTAGGTAAAGGTGGATAACCCAGTGCGATCGCGTTCCACCGGGTGGTGTTTCACGTTTCTCCATAACATAACTCGCCATTCGCGTTCGTTCGTTCGTTCGCACATGATAGCCGCAATATCGAAGATGCGGAAGGGAAACCGCGCGAACTCCCGCGGGGGTCACGATGCACCACATCTAGAACGGACATTGCTTGTACACCGAGTAAAATTCATGCGTTGGCAAACTGTCCGACTACCCCCGTGATGCCACAAACGAACGTTGGGATCGTATACCTGTACAGAATTCGTACGTAAGAAATTGGCCGCAACGACTACGATCTCCCGATTGGTTAGAAATTGATTCGATGCACAGAACAATATTGTACAAAGGTAGATAACCAATCTACCGAGACCGGCTAAAAGGTTCCATGTTCGAAACTAGACGCCGTACGTTCGTATCGATTCATGGATGTTATTCAATGATTTAATCTCACTTTCGTACCCAGTAATTTCTTAGAGAAAGTGGTAGATCGCATTGTACGTAACAGCACCTCCTTAAAAACCTTTTAAGATGTTAAACACTCAGTGTAAGGCAGACAATTCAGAATATATTGATTAACAACGGAATGTCTGTACAGTTCGTATGTATATCTATGTCTTATGGAGTATAGAGTTGAGGATTACATTTTTTTTCTCTCACATTTAACCCTTTTTACGGTCGCCTGGCATGAAAGCTGTGCTCCACCGGGTACTCGACAATATAAATATAACCGTGAAGGATTTACCGGTCCGGTTTTCTGGAATAGAATACACAAGAGCACGATAAAAATAGGGGCTAGAAACTACCAGAGAAATAGAGGCTGGTAGGGTGATATCGGAAGTCGTATTACTCGGTACGTGGAAACTCGAAGAAATGAAACCGTTTTTCTCCATTTACCGCCACTGGCTCCCTCTTACTTCGTCCTGTCCTCAACCTTCTTGTTTCCCCGTTCCGTTGCAACGACAGTTTTTTTTTTCGTTCACCCAGCACATTTCCGCTCCTTCCAGAATTCCAGATACGACATTTTATTTTATTTTATTTTCCCTACGGTTATATCCCTCTACCTCTCCTTGAACCCCTGCCACCTTGTTTTTCCAAGTAGAAGGGATCGATTTAGTATCGAAAGCAGGAAGTACCAGTCAGATCTCCCTTTTTCTGTATAGAAATGATGCTCTGAAAACTTGTTTTTAAAATTAAACAAAAGTGTACCTCTTCCAAAATTGGCATCAGTTGTATAATCAAAACTGAGTACGTACCTTAGTTTCTTCATTTTAATACGTCCAATTTGAACAAACAGATTTTCCCAGTTATTTTCAATATCGAACCAGCGTGAGTAGTTTCCACAGTGCGAGTAGTTTTCACTGTGGAAGCTCCCTGAGAACTTTGCCTCGAACTCGAGAGATCAGCAAGGAAAGCTTTATAGCATCGAGCTTGGTTGTACGTGGTCCAAATGTTGAAATGTACTTTGCCAGCAGAGCCGATAAAGATAGAGTTTGGGGGTCCTACGGTGTACAGCTGTATCCGAACCGAGTTTATGAGGCGACAAAAAGGATCGAACAGGAATTGAGCTCTCAGTGCAATCGCCTCACAGACACCACATCCGAAGAATACACGTAAAACTTCTCTAAAAGGAGTCTGATAAGGCGTCCGATACAACAATTTCTAACAAATTTTCATTGTGACGTCACTCATTTCATTAGGAAAAATACAACAACTAAGAAATCGATATTCGTGCAGAGAAGCGGACACGTACGATCATTGTGACAATTACATTTTTTAAACATTATTATAATTACTATAGTTGTGACTGACATAATTATCATAAAATTGGAAAAATTGAGATTTTAAGAGATGTAAAGAAAATAACATAGCGACCATTCGGTGAACATTAGTATAATAATAATTAGTTTTGGTTAAAGGTTTACCGACTGCGGCTATGTACTTTGAACCCTCGCATAGGTCGGGTTATAGATAGATCGTCAGATGTGAGGATTCGTAAAGTGCGGAAACTGTCCGTCGCGATTGCTGACGATAGGGATGCACCACCTAGCGAATAGTACGGGACGGGTGAAACATTGAGATTCCAATCGGAACGAGAGTCGAGCGGATGGTTTGATCACATCAATGTTACAGTTGGGTTCTGAGCCTGACTCCGGGATTTTCCCGTGGGGATCAACCGCAGTGATGCACGTTTCTTTCGAGATCTCCCGGTATTCGGAGTTCTCCGCTGTACGTTTATTATCCTATGCAATACGCAGAGTCGAGTTTTACTGGTTGGTGCGCCTGCAAGAGAGCCAGATACAGGTAACTCGGTGGCCTTATCCGGTGGCAACCGTTCCCCGAATAATATATAGACGGAGTTACGATCTACCTGTACCCCAAGGCTACGATGTTGCTGAACTACGGAGTCTCGTCACGAACGCAATTGCGACCGTGGGTAAAATCGAAAACCAGATATGTGAGAAGCGAGACAGATGGATAACAACAATCTCTGGATAGCATCGAAAAAGGTTTCGTAACCAGACTTTTTTTCCCATCGATACTTTGGAATGAATCAGAGAACGACCGGGTGCGACTTGCCGCTTTAGAACTTTTGCTGTTTTAAATATTAAGAAGCATCCGCCTGGTTATTCCTGGCGAGGGTCCGGTATGATTCGGATCATGTTACTGGATCCGGTGCCCCAGAGCCTCAACTATAGCTGTTCAAGTTCCGATCGGATACACGTTAGTTTGTCCTGATCAGGTGGGCAGCGCTAGTCAAGAACCTGATGTATAATCGAACAATTCTAAGTGTCGGAGACAACATTAATCGCATAATTTGTAAATAAAAAATAGCAGGATTGATATATGACTGGCCACAAACGCTAAAGCGATTCAATCAAATTAAACAGACATTGGTATCTCAGACGAGTTTATGGAAAAAAAATAATAATCCAAGTCTGCCATCTCCCTAATTACGAGTTGAGATTGTTTCTTTAAAATAAATCAATAAATTATTGGTAAGAAAATTGTTGATAAAAAGGGATTGCTACGGATGGGACTTGACGACCACTCGGTACATTAGGCACATAGAACAAGAGATTATCAGTTATAGCGTTAAACATAAAGCACCAGCGATTCCACGCAACGAGCGAGGTACGCGTGCATATGGTACAAGGCACATATGGAACGAGTTGAGTAATATGCCGTGCCTTCTGGGTATGCAGGCATCATGATTCGCGAGTTGGTTGCCTCTGGTGCTGCGGCAGCCAATTCCTTCCGAGCAATCAGCCAATCTTTAATGGAGAGCATCCGTAGTAATCGGAGGAATGATAAAATCCCGGGAGACTCGAGAATGTCCATCTCACGGCGCCCTCGGTGCCCTCGGCGCTACTTGCCGTAAGAAGCTGTACACGTGCAAAAAATTCAAGCTGAGCAAAGTACATTCTGATGGGAGTTTGTACTTTTCTGCAGGTGAAATTTAGTTACACGGAGTGTTCGATACCTCAATTCTAATAATCTATTTTAATAATAAGACGCTTTCTTATATTTATGTAAATGCATTCTTTCTTCTCCTAATTATTCAGCTAAAGGTTATGCGACATACAGCGGCCGGTATCAAAAACTATTTAATTATTTTTTCAAGGGTGCGGGAGGTTTCCGAATAAAATCAAATGAGGGAATCTCTTCATCGATTCATTACGAACATTGACCTAATTTGTTTTTGTCCAAAAACATTCTGCAACCTTAAAATAATAGGAAAACAGTTTTTGATACCGACTGGGCCTGTGACGGTCGCGGGGAGGGTGTGTCACATTGCCCGAACGTGATGTGCTATCCCTCGGTCGATAACAAAAACTGTAATGCAAATTTTTCCACCCTTTTTGCCGATTGATCTTTCGAATAAAAGAAAAGAACGATAAATCGCGTCTCAGAATTTTACAGTTCACCATTCTCGTCTTATATCCGAAAGATCAATCGTGACGCAGAAATTTGCAATGGGAAAACTCTAATATCTCTCATGCAGCACATCGTCTTAAGGAGGTTCAGTAAAAGATACATTCCAAGGAAAATAATCTGTGGCAAACATTACATTTGTATTTCCTCCTCATTTCAATGAATACATTTTCAATTAAACGCATAGCATTAATCAAATATATAATCTTAAATAAAATAACATTTTAAAACTCTACCACGAGGTTAACATTTCGAGAATGCGACAAATGCGATCTATCAGATGAAATAAGTCTAGTTGTAACATATATTGTTGGGTTAGACCGCCCACGCTATCCACCGACGTACACATAGGTTACGCTTATCTGCACAAAAGCATCTTTAACGCTTTGGTCTCGTCGGCGTTCGACCTTTCGCAACTCTCACGAGATCCTTTGAATATTTCGTGTGTGCTTAGGAACCGCATTTGTTCACCTCAATCTCGACGTAAGTCCCAATTCTTTGGAACAAAGGTAGAAATTTGAGGTCGCGTGACACACCGATCGAGTCGTCATGAGAGCTAGATAGATAAGTTGATAATTACCTCTTGAATATTTATTAGATTAAAAAAAGTCAATTGCCAATTGTTGTAACGAACGTTATAAATGATTTATTACATTTTCGTACTCATTTTTTAAAGCTGCACCGATAGAGAAGAAATACCACAAAAGTCTTTGGTCAAGGTACACGTCCGGATTTATGATTAGATTCAATCGAATTATTAGTGATTACCTTAAACAACAACTTGGAAATACTCAATGGTGCTATCCACATTTGGATAAGGCCAGAAGTAACTTCCCTGTTCGAAATTCCGGATAGAAACGGATAAAAAAAAATCCTTTTCGTCTAATGTGTATTTTCTGTAACTTTTTTTTCGTGTATGCGTATTACTAGCATTCGTAATGAGCGATTTTTTAAATCCCCGAGTACCCGGTTTCATTCAAATAATGTCACTTTTTACATTTTGATCCGCCTTATTTAGTTTCGAACGTTAAATTCAGATTCATAATCAGAGTGTTTGAAAAACCTTCGAGTACCGAATTTCATTAAATCCTAGGTAAGACAAAATGTATACTTCGTAGACACTGATTGGAAAACTGAAGTAAACTTCTTTTCATTGATGACAAATTCAAAAGGATGATTCGTTAAATAAAAAGTATATACGATCCTGCTATTAAATTGTATTCTATTAAAGTAAAAATACGATTATAAAATGTTGTTTTACTGAGCACCCTGGTATATCGATGGGTCCTAGAATAGCGATAGGAGGGGGTTGGAATAGGGTTCTAGGATATACCCACACCGAGAAAAAGCTACATTGATCAAAGAAATTTCACTGATATCTTGGCCTATGAAATTTTCATTTCCGGTCAATGAAAACATATAGTTAATACGATCTTTCATTTAATTCATCGTGATTTCTATTAAATACGGTAGCATTGAATTAATGAAAATTGTATCGAAGCCTACCAATAACTTTTATTTACTTCAATAAAACTTTTATTGGTTGCTCAGTCTCATAACGATAGGAGGATGTATTTCGTTCAAATCGAAATTCTGTAGTGCTTGGTGTGCCATCCTGAGCACGTTCACTTTCAATGCTTCTTCTTACTATGTTTTACTTTAAAGAAGTTAAGGTTAAGCTAAGTTAATTGTTATTGCAAAAAACGGTGTTTTATTGCGTTTTTTTTGTTTGGAAATCGCACGCGTCGTGCGTGCGACACACACACGTACACAAATACACAATCAAACAAATAAATAAATACTATAAAGGTATTCCGGTGTCAGAGGGTACGTGCGTTAGGCATATCGCTAAACTTTTTTTTATGTGTCTATAGATAGTTCGTGATGCTCAGCATCTATGATTGCATTATAGGTTATGTTTTATTTTTGCATAATTGCCGTACTAACCGAGGAGAGGTTCGAATATTCGTTTAATGTTCATTTATTATTACATACCTTCGTATGTAGTAACGTAATCGCGGATACCAGCCTCCTTCGAAAACTTCTCCCTTTGGATAAAAACCTAACAATCGGCGTTTCGCCGGTTTTGCGCTTTCGATACAACGCATTATTAGAAAAAACAACTCGCGTCCCCCGTCGAGCGGCAGCGCGCATGATACCGTCAAATAAATATATCTTTGAAGCGATCATTTCTAATATATTATTCATTTGAATAAAATAAATCGTTTCTTTAGCGAGTACTATCAAATAAATGTTTACTCAAAGAAATATCCTCATCGTGGTTAAAATAAATCACATCATTGAAATCAAGTAATTATTTTCATTGAATCAAATGAAAATTTAGTTGATTCAATGAAAGAAATTTTTATGTCCCGATTTATTTGAATGAATTAAATCTTTTCTCTCTGTGCATCGCTATCCTCGGGTGCTCAGTAGGGTATCTCTATAGAGATTGCCATGACACGTGGATTAGAGCGTGTTTTTCTATCGATGAATCATAGTTTTTGCCAGTAATGAAATGATAAACTTTCTTTTCGATGACACAATTGATATCGCATGAGAAGCCGCATATCTTCAGGAGGAAGAGAATGCATACGTTCCTTGTAAAAGATAGTACGCGGGATAAACTCGGTGCCCTGTGCCAGAGGGGCCCTGTCCCAGGGGGCCTATGCCAGGTCACCTGACATAGGGCACCGGTTAAAGTCGGAAACATTTTCAACCAGGAGTTTTGACTGACGTATAGACGGTACATGAAACGTATAAATGATGGCTACGTCGCTATACACTTCTAATTGAAATTTTGAGCCTAAAAGTCATCGGAAAAACGATACAAGATTGTTTTTATTGCCTCTGCACATGGCACTGTAACTATAGCTAAACTATTGCAGCAATAATACAGTAACTATTAGCATTAGCGACAATTTAGTTTTGCGTAAGAAAGGAGTTCAATGTGATTGCTAAAATGAGTCAAAGTTATCGGTAATGATTCGTTTGAGTGGTCGACCAACTTACTGATATATTATCCTTAAAAAAATGCTACAGACGAGAAGAATAAACTTGAAACGACATACAACTACACTTACTCGTAACTAGAGGTTAAGGGTAGAAGCGATGATTAAAAATCCCAATCAGCGATAATTTCCAGGGCACACACAAATCCAATATTTGGTCACTGACACTGATCTATGATAAAATGCTGAAAACGACACACATAGCGCATAAATTCCAATGAAAATCACTTCACCAAACGAATAATCTACGATGAAACACCGCGCCTTAAAACGCAGTGTTGCTTCCAACACAAAAGAATCCGAAGAACAAAGAAATAAAGGAATATTTTTCACGGATGATCGAAGATGAGCGTTGCAGCACGAACAGCGGTTAATGTCGCTATATCTAGTTATAAACACTCAGCTGCGTCAAAAGTATTATCTCCGGCGTCGACGGACAGTCGCGCGGGGCAACAAATTGTAAATCTTGGCGTTCGCTCAACACTCGATATTTCACATTGCGCGAACGTTGGCGCGATGTAACGTTTTGTGAACTTAGTAAGTTACGATTGTACAGGGTACCGGAAGTACGAAAGTCGTGTGAGTATCGCGTTTTTTGGGATGTTGGGGGAGAGAGCACCTGCAACGATACTCGGACGAAAGCGAGATGGAACTGGCTGTAAGCGGGCAACAGGTTTGCCGCGACTCGCTGTGGTGAGTACTGCCGAGCGAAAGGGGGGACTGAGGGGTAACGGAGTGGGTTGGCTGGTCAGCTCAGTCAGGTAAATCGTCCGCCATCATGCTCTCACGGCTCCTGCCGCAGCATCCGGCAACAGGTTGCCGAGTGGCAGCGCAACGGCAGCAGCAGCAGCAGCAACAACGTAGCGAACTCCCTGCTGTGTGTATAATCTTATAATTCTCGGTAGAGGAGAAAAAGAGAGGCACTTGCTCACGTTATTACAAGTATACAATCGTCGGACGTTCCGAGAATAAAATATTATTCGTGATTCTTTTGATAAATGAACGCGTGAGCATTTTTTTTTTTTTTTTATTATGGAGAAAATTAAGATCGAAGGGTGAATTTATTAAGATAGAGTGTGAATAACGAGCATTTTTTATATCTATTAGTAATCAATTATGACGTAAGGATTTATACTTTAATTAAGAGATATTAATATAATATACATGCGTATCTATTATTTACATTAAGGCGAGGTGAAACCTCTAACTGTAACCATGAACGCGGGATAGGCTAGTATGGCGCTCACGGCGGAGTAAAAGAGAAGCAACACATCTGTGTAAGTATGGAGCTTTTGCAGCCCCTTAAAACTGTACTTTAATGTGAGTTTTATGATTTTCTAGATAGGAAGTAAAGGTTTTTTTGTCTCTTTATAATCCATTGAGCGTCGATATATACGTCAGTGACAGTCAAGAGGTTGAAGTCAATTGATACATCTTCGGAAACAGTAATCGGTGACGGAAACTTCAATTTACTCACAGATGATTGATGTTTGCGAATAAATCAAATTCAACTCCACTGTAGAGTACATAGACGAAGTGAAACTGAACTTGATTTTGTTAAGTAAATTGAATTGCTGTTTTTGTTATCAATTACAATTCCCGAAGGTGCGTCTTATCGCGTCTAAGAGGATGTACTTTACGTTTCTTCTGTTCTCTCTCGCTCTCGTGACGTCTCAGTCGGTGTAGCACATCGTCTTAAGGAAGATCATTATTTTTCACTGATATCAGTAACTATTGCAGATATGATTTCTTTATGACTCAATGATGATGTAATCCCTTAAAATAAATTGATGAAATAAATATTATTCTAAATTTTACTAACCATAAAGAGTGTTGCTTCAAAAGAACAAGCTGGTTATCCTTCTCTTTCCTGAAGAGAAGGGAAACTTTAAAGGTCACATCGATGATTTTTGTGCAGCATAAATTACAATGTGGCGATCGGACCATTAGCGAACTTTTTTTTTCGTTTCTATTGGTCTGACAATCGACTGAGAAAAGGAAAATCACATGACGAATCATTATAATAATTTTATTTTACTAAATGTACAGTCAAGTCGATATAGACGGACATTTCTTCGCAAGAGTACACAACTTAGAAAAATAGAAGATAGAGTCAAGGAGTCTACACGTTGATAAATGAGCTCCGTTATCATTCCAAACAGCGTGCGTTATGAGAGTGTTTTTTATATTTAAAAAATAGATATTTTGATCGACGCATCGTAAAGTGTATGTCTCGTCCATTAACCACATAGACATTTTTAAAAATCCTCAAATGCGAAAGTTCACATTAGTAAAATAAAATTCTTTAATTGATAATTTAAAAAATAATTGTTATTCGATTAAATAAAATTACTATTGAACTCCCGAAGGAATTACGTAGGTGTATTATTATTTATATTTTGTCAACTCAGGCGTCAATGATAGGGACGTTCACCTTACGTTACGACTCAATCGCTGAGCGATAAGAGTGCAAAGGCCCGTCGTGAATGGTTACGCACACTCGATTGTTGCTGTGACTAATCAGTTAATTAAAACTATTGCTGTCTTTGTATATTGTTTAAACATATTTAAACTTGATTACTTGAAAAAAAAAAAAACAATATATCGTCTTCAATCAGACGATTTATTTTATAACGAAGATATTTAAGTCCGTCATTTTTCATATTTAAATGCTTTTGGTTTCAGAGAAAATAGAACAAAAGTATAATACATTGTTGAAGCAGGATTGTTGTGTAATACTTTCATTTTTTATACTTTTATAAATCGAGAACTGTCGAGATGTCAACAATTATATAAATAATATTCTTTTTAAATTTAGATGTTTCTGGAATCATCGAACTGTAATTTTTTGTTCAAGGCAATTGTTTTTTTTTTTATACTTGAGCTTCATATTTAATATTGGACAGCTTGAACTGCCGTAGATATGGTTTTTGGAGCACAAGTAATAAACTTTGAGTAAAAGATGCGAATAGTGTCGGTTAAAATTCATTTCATGTATTACATTAATGTAATTATGTATAATTGACATGTCATTAGTCGCGTTAAAGAATCGGAGGGACTTTACCCTTCGTATCTCCGACAGGGTTTATTTCTTTTCTTTTCGAACAGCATAGGAATAGGTTTATACGCGGTAGTTGAAATTGGAACTAGTCGGATCAATTCTCTTTTCTAACAAATTAACTTTTTGCCGCCGAAACATTGAGAACGTTTTTAAAGATGAAGTTCTTGTAACAAATAAAAGAAACTTTCAATAGAGATAAAAGTGATCCAACAAGCACCGCTTTCTTCTACAATACTCGAAATATGTTCATTTTTTTTATGATCAGAGTGATCCGTAATGCTCGTAATTCGGATAAATCGTATTCGCTTTAATTCTTTTTCTCTTTCATAGATGCTGATAGAACATTTCAGTAGATAAATATATATGTTTATGTCTATACTGGCTGTGATCCACGTATTCTCTATACATTTTCCAGCGACTTTTACTTGTCCAAGTGAATTTTAGAGTCTTGGAAGCTATCTAACTTTATCTTCTTTACTATACATAATAAATTGAACTACCGATTAACAAAAATGCTCTCACAGCATGTGCCCATTTCCTACATGAAACGAGTTGTACACGCTTTGAATACTTTAGTTACAGATATACTTATACCGACACTCGTGTTGATCATTACATTATTCATTTACATTGCCCATCTTAACATTTTTCACGTAAATTTTGGGCTCGAGTTTTCCACAATTGATTCACTCAATGCTACGTTTAAGCAAAATTTTAAAAAAACTTTAAAGCACTTTTTGTAAATAGCATCTGCACGTATCTATTGACGTATTATTGTTAAAAAAGAGCTCCCGATGTTTACAGAAAAAAAACTTCTGATTTAATTCCCATTTTCACCGCGTCCCAACCAAAAACGCCAATGACAAACTGAATTAACGATGCGATTTCCGTATCGGATGAAGATACAGAGGTAGAAATGTTCTTAGAATTAATATCGAATAAACAATTAATACTCGAGCTATCAGTTTTTTTTAGTAATGCGCTTTGTTTTATATAAAGGAATACTCATGCAATGCCAGCCGCCGGTGAAGTAACGATGGACGCGAAGGCTCCCGTACTTGGGGGATGTAATTGTTAGTATTTTTTAACTCAATAATTATTTGATCCTTCAACGAACAGACAAAACATTAACATTCGTAAGTGCGCACTAATTTTCAACTTACCTCAAAGAAAGGAAGATTAAATTCGTAATAAGGCATCATTAAACGAACAATGTAGCGTCTGAGACTCTATTTGTTAAAATTCGTTTATTATCTTCTTATTCGCTTGGAAAAAAAAGATTTTCACGTCTTCTCTGGTTTTTTCTTAGTGCGAGATCGACCACTGTTCTTAGTAGCACACGTGATCGTATAAATGATAAAAATTCGGGCAACGATTTTGCGGTTAGCGAAACAGTTTGTCCGAGATTCGACATACACGTTGAAAAATAAAAATCGTAGCGTAGATTCTCAAATTGGTTGGAAAATTATCAAGAAGCTATCGATACATCGTAAGATGAGTTTTTTTTTGTATACCGAATCACGTTTTTCTTGACATTTTTTTTGTATCGGTCCGCACATTCGGTGCAGACGAATGTCTTCTCGTGGATTTTCAATCGAATCTACAATTTATTTCTTTTTTTCGATATTGCCTGGATTTTACTCGTCGTTAGTATTATTGTATTACCAATCTTCATTTTCTTTATTTCCAATAATTTTTCATTGATTTTCCAGGATTTTTTAATCGTTTTCGTTTGATGTTCAAAAAAAATTCTTTTTTTTTTTTTAGGCTTTACTCGATGAACAGGGCACCGTGACTGGAATATATGCTGACGAGGCTGACTTCAAGTGGAAACTCCAGCGTTACACGATTCTCGAGTAACAAAAGCAGCCCCGACCTGGTCCGGTAATTGACCTCGATTAGTGTTAGGAAGTCAAAGCGTCATAAGTCTGGAAATCTGCAAGTTAAAATGGTCACCAAAGGTATTGAATATATGAAAACGATGATGAATCGCATGCTTTATAATGCGCGTTTAGCTAATAAAATCCAATGAAGAGGTGCAATTACTTCGTAATGGGTTTAGGCAATCATATTAGACTGTACAGACAATTTTTTTAAAAAACATAAAGTTAAAAATGAAGATTTTTATATGAATTTCTATGAACGTTAATCTCTCCTGCGTTATTTTGGTTATGTTAGCAAATCGGGTTAAGTAAATGCAATGATAAGGTGTGGAAATTGAACGGCACATTTGTCCTCAATGTTCGATATCACAACCGCCGAATGAAATAAAAAGTGACGCTTCGTCTCGTTTGCTTTTCTTTTTTTGTTTGCGTCATCAAAGCTTACGCGACGATTTCGCTAAGTACATTAGACTCTGCTACTCCGCCACAAATATTAACTATTATTATTCATTAATGCTTCAAGAAAAGACTTATTGTCGGAAGTTCTTATCTTCGAACAGACGATGCTGTATGCAGAATCGTCATCATTGTCAAATAAGCGCCGTAGTTTCTGAAATTCATGAGTTTCAAATTGAATTTTTATTTTAACTAAAGCTAAAAGACGTTTAAACTAGCGAATTGCGATATAAATTACGAATAAAATATTCTTCGAAGTATTTGAAATATTCTTTGCATCTAACGTTAATATTTATAAAAATGCATAGAAATAAAGTGGAAAAAAATTAAGTGAATGATTACAAGACCTTGGACTCACCTCATTGGATCCTCGAAGTAGTCCGAGGGCACTTGAAACAGGTCTGGGTCGATGTCATTTCGGAATGCAAATTTCTGAAAAGTTATCTTGGCGGTAACGGTAGGCAGAATGGGTATGTCAATCTTGACGGGGAATCCTGGCGGTAGTTTCATCAAAACGAACTGTCGGAGTTTGCTGAAGTGCTTGAAAGGCGCGGTGACTTCAAGGACGTTGAGCAGCATGTCAATCGTCAACGGAAAATCAGGGCTCATCGCTACCGTCGCTTTGAAGGATTTACTGCTCTCTTTGTAGACGAGACTTCGTCCCAACAGTGGACATTCGCCCGCTGGCGCCTCTAAGTACTCCTCCCACGTTATTTGCACATTTGGCGGAGGATTTAACGAGGCTCTTCTTACCGGAGGCTGCGAAATCGATGTGAGAGAAACATGACGCCTAAATACAACAAAAAGTGATAAAACTTAAAAGAGATTTCAGAATCTCTCAACCAACCTCTCCGTTCGTGAGCCCTTGAGAACTTCCCTTCGTCAGGGACTCTATAATAGCTTTGTTCTTCTGAAGATCCTCCTCGCTAAGATGCTCCCGCCTCTTCCGGCTCTCAAGAACCATCCCATTTATTTCATAAAAGTCCGCGTTAAAGGGACCAACCATTTCCTTTTACAAGAAAAATACTATTAATTCCTTTCATTCCATGGACAAGAACGATTTGTTGGTACCCGAAGACAAAGAGTTCGTCGTACCTTCTTGTCCTCCCTGAATATCCAGCCGGTTTGCGCTCGCGAGAACGTTATGCCCTTTGTCGACATTTGTGCTGCCATTATGTCACTGGACATGAGGATATCGACTTCGTCTTCTATCTCCAATTCAGTCTCCTACAATATTTTGAACTCGTTACATCAATTATTGAACTTATACAATTGTTTCTTTTTGAATTCAACCAAATATGCATATTTCGTATAAAAGAGTTTCGTACTCTGCGAGAAAGGAAAAGCAAACTCACCTCGTATCTGACTCTTTGAAAGAGTTTGGCCTTATTGTCGAGGACGGTGAGGGATTTACCAGGCTTCTGGTCTCCGTTAAAAATAAAAGATATGTCGCCCCTCTCCCATCGCATGTCGTTGAAGTCGACGAGGGTCGTATCCATTCTGATCGAGGCACCACTCTTGTGTATTCTGCATACGTCTGACGGAAGTATTCGAGATACAAGAGGAACTGCGATAAAAATTTTTTTTAATTACTTTTTAATCAATGACATTGGTAGTTAATTATTAAAGTCTAATTTTTTTTTCCTAATTTTACCCCAACTCTGAAAATCCCACTTGAGCTCCATATAAAAGTCGCCCATCTCGCGCAGCGCGGATACCAAGTTTGGTCTTCGTTCTTCGTTTTGCTCCCTCGCTTGTTGCTTCAATTTTCTCACTAACGACAAAACTGCAATGGAATTTTAGGCAATTGTTATCGATTACATGGTATGGCTTTTTTGGTTAAAAACTTAAACTACATCAATAGAAAAGAAAGGATTCCAAAAAAAGATTTTTGAAAATTGTACTCACTAGTTTGTCTGTCTCCGTAGCTTATCGCTTCAGCCAGAGGACTCCAACCAGCAAGATTTTTTACCTTTACCGGTGCTCCGTGTGCAAGCAACAATTGAATGCACTCTGAAAAATAATACTTTTTATTAATTATTTCTCACAATTTTCATTGAATGGTAAAACTTTTAAATATTTTACCGTTTCGTCCTAACATCACTGCTAGATGTAAAGGTGTATTACCTAAAAGACATACAAGAAATTAAATAGCGTAATACTTGATAAATAAATTATATTTTCAGTTTTGTGCAAACTCGGATAATTGTCTTATAGAAAACTCATACCTTGCTTATCTTTCTCAGCAATATCATAAGTTCTGCTGAGCGAACTCAGCATCTTTAAATCCCCTTGAAATATACACTTGTGAAGGGGATATTCCTCCTTTGACGATTTTTGCGCCATTTTTGTTGTTTTTACAAGTCTAAAGGTTCCCGATCACAGCATCCGTAACGTTTATATCGTAGTCGCGAGCAGCTGCCCGATTACTGGCATAATTTTGCCGTTCATTTTTCTTTTCTCTTCTTGCTCGTGTTCATTGTCTACTTTCAATTTTTTCTTGCTCTTTGACGTTTCCAAATTTCAAACTCGATTCTTTGTATGACATTCCTGCGTCTGGTATCTGGGCTTGTTCTCACCTTTCGCTTATGGTCTAGAATAAATATTGAAAAATCGATCTGGATTTTTCACAGCTTCAATGAGTAAGTGGAACCTGTCAAAATGAAATTCTTGAATTTTTATCAAAGTAAAAAGCATTTAGTTTAAATGTATGCATTTGACCGGCGTTCCAATGACTCACGAATAGCAAGCATCTTTGTATTTCATTGTCCACGGATACGAGTTCCTCGTCCATAGGTCTGTCGACCTTCGACAGCCGAAGCAGCCTGTGTAACAGAAAAATTCTTATCAACTCTAATCGCTAGGTAGCGCCGAATCGTGCGTTTTACGACTCAATCTTGTTTAGATATCGTTTTTCATTGCTTCGGCTATGTATATTTTGAATGTTTAGCAGACATTTGTTTATCGCTTTCCGCTTGGCAGTTATGTAGTGTTTAAAAAAAAAGTGGTCGAGCTATTGCAAATCTTAAACTTCAACACCGATGCGACAGTCGTAAATTTGTCAAAGGTTGTTAAATACTTTGTTTTTTAGATAACAAAAAAAATATTAATACGATAAATTGGCTTTTAAGAGGAAAGAAAGAGGTTATGTAAGGATGTTTAAAATGCACCTGTTATTCTCATAGCTTTTGTCACCCTCGACGTTAAAATTTCTATTGAACAACTCTTTGTAATATTTATTCGGAATCTATTTATTTTTAATAAATCGTAATGCAAGTTTACTTACCAAATACTTTATTAAGTATCCTTCCGAACACTCCGAAGTTTTAATACTGAATGGTAAGTAGCACACCGTACACGATTTTCACTTATTTCACCTTTCCCATACATACATTCGCACTATACGCTCTTACTAAGTGCTGACGTACGATAAATTCACACGCGACGTTCCTGCAATCGTCGTTATGCACATATTAGGAGAAGCGTAAAAGCGTGGGTGACTATATTCGGTTCACGGACTGCAGCTCTCTTCGTATATATATATATATATCGGACGATAACTGTCAGAATATCAGATTAATGTGTGAGGAGGTTGCCGTCTTGGTCGAAATATAGTAGGCTTCACAAACAATAATGAATTTGGTGCCTCCCGTACTACCTGCTGCACAATTATTTCATTTGATACTTTTTTGACATATTTGAATTTGAGAATCGATCGATAACGATCATTTCACGTCGGTTACTTTATCCGGTAATAAAGACAATCACTCTCAATGTGTATGCCAAGTTAAACAGCCTTTTGGTACTTTTACGGACTACTTGGATGGAAAAGCATATTAGCGCCTGTCGCAGTCACGGTGTCTCGGCGCACAGTCTTCTCGAGAGAGATTCGCCGATACAGCGCCATTTACATCGTACTAGCTTCACCGCAAAAGTTGACTCTAGACTCTACGATTTATTATACTCGAAAATCCCGGTCTCGCGAAACCAATGACAGATTAGTCGTACAAGACCGTCATCATTTTCTTCCGCGATGATCTATCATAATAAAACGGATGTTGGCTGTTGATTAGATTGGTACGTTTATCATTATTTTTTTTTATTACATAGCCTCAAGTTATTTTTAGTGTCTCGAATCTCTTGTTAGTTTCCCGGTAGATAACACAGCGGGGAACAACGATTTCGCGATTACCTTTGCAAGTTACGCGTTATACGTAGCACAAAGAACATTCCGTGTGATAGCAGTCTGACATACCAAGATAGGCCACAAAATTGATATACAATCGCGACCCAGAGACGGTTTTTGTGCGTTCCTCCATTATAGTTTCCATAAGAGAAGATCTTAAAATAGTGGGAATCCATTACCCGGTGGTTATTTTGGCCGTTGATAAAACAGCCCAAGTAAAAGCTGATAATGCAGAAAGTGGCCAAATGTATTTTCGAGACTGCTACTACGAAAAATACATTTCGGATGGCAATTTTGTCGGCGTCCACTGATCGGCCATGGTGCTGATGAATGTATTCGGTGGAAATTAAATGTTTTTTGTCAACACAACGAATTGTACCACTGTACGCTGTACGAATGAGAAGAAAACCGGGGGAAACTCCGGGGCAATTGCATCAAAAGGAAGATATATGTCAAGTCTTTTATTGTGTTTTATGCTAAGCTCCCTGCAAGCTGCGCTTCTAGGAAGATTAGCAGTCCTTTATTTACAGTTACACAATCTCTTTCCAGTTTCCTGTGTCGTAATAGGGCTGCAGTAGAATGAATAGCCCAGTTGGTAACTTAGTAACGGTGTACCAATTAGAAACCAAACCAACCATGTAATGGTTTGGTTGGGTTAAGATTTTTCTCACCATTCGATAAACAACTAATGAGTAGATTCGTCAGTAATGGTTGCACTTTTGTATTCTTGTTTATCTGTGATTAAAAGCTTTTTCACTGGTAAAACTAGTGCGCGATTAAACAACGTGATGTGCTGCAAATTTCTGTCGTTCTCTCTAGTTATACCGCGAATGCCAAAAGTGCTATTTCTCTCGCACTCGTGGCGACTTCGGTAAGTATAGCACATCACCTTAATACGATTGCAAGTGAAGCATACATTGGGTTTATACTTGTTGTTTCACCTCCTTTTATTAAAAAAACTGCACCGGAACTGGAGTTCTGGAGATAGTGCCGGTGCAACGACCGGTGGGAAAGTATAAAAATTGTCGCGGTTGGAGTAAGAGGTTTTTTCTTTTAATAACAATGACTGGGCCATTCATCTTATTAACGTTTAAGTTAGCTAACAAACGTTACATATATTACGCTATAAAGAGCAAACGAGGGTAGATGTAATAGCAAAGTAGCGAGCAGCTGTGATTTCTGAGGTCTCGGGGAATCCTCCTAACGTATGGGGCTGGGATGGCCACTGTTCCAATGAAAATTATAATATCGAGTGGTTTTCCATTCGAACGAGTATTCTAAAAAATTATTTTTCACATTGGAAATCATTCAAAGAACTAATTTTCATTATAACAATATCCATCCCTGGATGTGGATTAAGTCGATGCACTATTTCTCGATCAGTAACGAAAATTGTAATACAGATTTCTCCTCTGCGACTGATCTTTTGGATAAAAGAATTTCAGAATTCCACAGTTCAGCATTCTCGCCTTTTATCCAAAATATCAATCGTGGTGGCAAAATTTGCAATGCGAAGATTCTGCAATTTCTCTTTCACATATGACGGTCTACGAGAGATAGAGTACACGTACTGCGTCTTAAAGTAGAAATATTTCTAGAAGTATCGCTTGTAATCTCTAAGGTTTCCTGCCAATATTTTATACAAACATTTCATATTTATTAAGTTGCATTGAGTATTACTTTGGCGATAACAACAACAATCTGGAAAAGAATTTAACATCTATCTACACTGATAAAAGAATATTCTGTGAAAAGTACATACTTTTTACAAAAAACCATTATTTATGTCTGTTCTTCTTATCAATTTGTGTCACAAACTATTAATTGGTAGCACAAACAATGTGTTATGCACTCTGAGCCACCATTAGCCAGAGCAAGGCAGTTCCACTGGCGATCATGATAGGTGTGTGATAACAATAGAAAAGTGTAGCGCATTGTCTTACGATGATGTGAAACATATCTGAGACGTGTGTCACTCTCACTCATCAAGAGTGCTATCGGGTCGTGAAAATCATGAAAATTTAACTATGCTACAAATGCACAAATGAAATCCTGCAACTTTGATAAAAATACCGCTCGACGAGCACAAAAAATGTGTCATTTTCATGAGTGAATTATTTTTTTTAGCCCAGTACATCTTTGAAAATATTTCTTTTCCATTTTCAACTTGTGGTAAAGTTGAGGACGAACTAATGGATCAAATTGGCGTTGCAAGGTCCTCTTGTAAGAAGACTCTGTCCAGTTCCGGTACGGGGATTATTATTTGAAGCTCTTGTACAAAAGGTATACTCACTTTTGTAGTAATTTTGACATGGTATAGTTATTTTTATTAAATTTTCTCTAATTTCTGTGAAAGCGCTTCAAATGGAAACTCCTAAACTCGGACTGGACAGAGTCCGGTTACGAATAGCACAAGATGTTGCCAAACAGATTTGGTTCATCGGTGTAAAATGAACTCCGCAACAAAGAAATAATTCACTCAACGACAAGTTTCATTTGTTTCCGCTTGTCAAGTGATAATTTGAATGAGTTTGCAAGATTTCATACATGCAACTTCAATACAGTTTTTATCATTTTCAAGGGATTCGGCTCTCTTAAAGTTCTCAGTTGACTGTCGGGAAGGCAACTTGTCGGACGTAGTTACAAATCTACTCTTTGTACTTGCAAAGTTTTGGGTAAGTTTAACGAGCATAAATATCATAATGTATAAAAAAAACTTTGAGATTATTATTATCTTCATCGTCATTCGTTGTCCAAAAGTTGGTGTATTCGACTGTATATTCGACGAAATTTGATTTCATTAACTGATTTTCTCTGACGGGGTGTCTCGTTTTTCTCTTTCAGTCGTGGAAAGTTCGTCGGAGGAAAGCGATGGTTTTCCATCGGGAAAATTCCAATCTTGTATCTTAGCCGAGCCGAAAATGGTGAATACGACGAATGCTCCAATTTGGGCGGCGATGTTGATCCAGAAAATAATCCTCCAGCGTTCGAAGGTGTGCTGCAAAAAACGTTTCATCATAAATCTAGGGATTATCTCATAGGAGAAACAAACTATCACCATGGCGATAATCACATATCGATATTTATGTATGTATTTGTCGATATATGCATCAGTGCATTTTCAGCCTAGAATGAATCTTCACTGTTACACTGGGCACTGAGATCGTAACTTCATCGGTTGCCGGATGTAAAACCTAAACCGTTAACTATTTCAAGGGTATCCAGAACAAAGTCGCAAGGGGGAACAAAGAGAGGCGTGCCGAATCCGTTAGTCAGTCAAGGACTCCGAAGGAAGTAGCGCAGGATATGATAAGTAAATTTACTCATGTACAATAATTTCTGTTATTACTAAAAAATATTGCCTGCTCTCGTTGGGACACACGTAACTCGAACCGTTTTGTCTCGAGACCTTGTAATCAGTGGTCGAGAGAGATCCGTATCGAGCGTGAGAGATAGAAAAGCACGGATGCTTAAAGTTTTTGCGTTCATCGGATACATCTCTGAAAGTATACGCTGAATGCATTTTAAATTTGGATATAAATTGTCTCCAAATATCGTAAATTGATGAAAAACGACTCGATTGACCAGAGCTCACCGAACAAAAATGAAAAAAAAAAATGAGGCTTACCCCTTCCTCCGTCAAAGCTCCGACCAGAGCTGGCAATACGAAGGCTGATATCGTTCCAGGCGTATTTGTGATACCCATGAGAATACCAGCATAATTCGGCGCCAGGTCATTGTGATTAGTGAGATGACCGACAAAAATAGCGCCGCATAGTATGATGCTAAGAATCAACATAATTGTCGTTGCTGTGCGTTCGCAACCGATGTACGCGATCACGAGCATGAGTGCACTCGGCGGGATGCAACCTAATATTATAAACGAAATGATAAATAACAATAAAATTATTTTCTTATGTTATACAGAATAATAAATTTTTCTAAAAAGATATAAATGACAATGAAATATAAAATGTACAATGATATCTCATAAGGTAATTTCGAGAATTGGATTAATACATTTTCATGACGTACTTATGCCAACGGCAATTTTTCGAGCTTTTGTTTGCGTCCAGTATCCTCGCTTTCTACCGATATCCAATATTTTGCCCAAGAGTGGATTCGTGAAAGCGTTAATTAAATATGGAACGCAACTAATAACTGCGTTCTGAAAATAAAATAAAGTAAACTAGTTATTATCAAATACGAAGCAAATCTGAGATGCAGTACAATGTCCGCTTTCCGCAACCTTTAAATATGTGTAATCAGCATTGAGCGCGATAAGGTACCCTCGGAATCACGTTATCGCGTTATCGTTTTACGGAAAACAGTCTTGACTATCAATTTATGTCACAATGTTCTCTTCCGATTCATATTTCAAAAGAACTTTTATATCTGGTGTTAAAGTTTTTCGTTCTTGTCTTTTTTATACGTTTTAATCATTCACTAAAAATAGATTAATGCCGATTGGATTTGCAGATTGGCCAGCCACCAAAAGTGTAATCGGCGAAGGCTTTATCGTTGACGAAGACACTATCGATGGAAACATCTGTATGCTGACATTTTTAAGGTGATAGACCTTGGAAAATGGTTTGTCGATTACACACTTACCGCAGTTATATCGAATCTCATCATTTTATTCATGTAGAGCGGCAACTGCGTGAGGAGGAAGTACCAGCCGAAATTGCCAAGCGTATTGGTAATCATTAAAGCCCAAAAGGGGCATGAAGTGAATATGGCTCGCCAAGGAACTCGAACTTTCGCCGAGCCAGGTGTGCGATGACCATACGAGGAGGTCAGACGGTTGCGTTCGGATTCGCTTATTAGTTTCTGACTTTCCGGATTATCGGCGAAAAATAGTGCGAAGACGATGCACCAGAGAAGCGGCAGGAAGCCGTGAATGTAGAATATGGATTCCCAGTTCAAAGACTTGATTATCAAACCGGACGACAGTATCGAGATTACTGTGCCGAGAGAAGTGCCAGCGTAAATGATGGCGATCCATGTACTCTTCTCCTCGTAGACAACCCATTTGGCCACGAGTACGTTGACTGCCGGTATATTTGCCGAACTAACGAGACCCGACAGAAATCGAAGTACCAAAAGGACACCGATTACGTTGGCCGCGAGAGGTACCAACATCGTGAAGATTGAGTTGCACAATACGCAAATGAGAAGAACCCATTTTGTATTGAACCTTGAGAAACAATAAATTAATTAGAAAAATTAATACATTTAAATATTAAATAAAAATTGGATTCTAGCTGATGCTTTTCGATCCATAAATTACAAACCGGTCGGCGAAATATCCAGCGGGAAACATTCCAATCAAGTAGCCAGCAAAGTACAAGCTGACAACCAAACCTTGCTCGGTAGCGGACCATTCGAATGGGCCATCGAGGTCAGCGTGAGATAATCCGTTATGTTCTTCAAACTGTGGACACTCTTGGGACGCTCCACCAGCCGAATCGTTTCGACGTGACTTGACCATACCGATTATAGCCGTGGAAATATTCACTTTCAGCCCGTATATTATCATGTTTGCTATGCACAGCATTATAGCAAAGAGGAATCTTACGACTTCCGCTAAACAATATTTTCACAGAAAAATTGGAAAGTAAAACACATTACGGACGAAACGCTACGTTTTATGAATTACGTTACATTCTAACTTATATGTAATTCGAGATACTCGAACTTACCCATTTTATGCGATTTTGTCGTCGGTTGATTGTAAATAAATTCGAAATTTTTACCAAAACAAGAGCGTTGTCTACTTTCGAGATTTCACACAATATTCTTTTTCACAACTGATCTCACGATTGTTCTTCCCTGCTGACCCCTTTCATCGCATTTATCAATTAACTATCGACTCGATTGATATCGACGACCAAAGCCATATTTATGAAACAAATTCTCAACAGATCAGAGCACTGCATGCGTTTGTATTATACTCAAGAGGAGAATTTAGGAATGGCACTTGTATCTCGCTTCTGTCGATAAAGATAACGAGTTGTTAACCGCTACGCTACTTCGACAGCACTGACTAATGTCGCGGCGACATGATGTTCACGAGGCTGGAATAGCACGCGCAGTCGTTATTCATTTATGAGCTTCGAGATACGTGGGCGTGTAAAATACTTGTTTTTTTAATTTTTGGGCATTGTTATGCATTTTTGTGTCAATATTTGACGAGATGCTCATGTTCTTTTGATGACTTGCAGCTATGCTCGGTACAGTCCACTCTAACTTACTTGACCAACTATTCTATGTGGTGGAAAGATCCCACCGCTGCGTCGGACGATGTGATTCCTGTTTGCTTGTGCTGCGTCGAGCTTAAGTATTTGTGCTGCGTCGAAGAAATTAAATGTTTAAATGCAAATGCAAAATGCAAATGAATCAGAGGTCAAAATACTCCAATTTAAAATGAGAAAGATAATATAAGAGAAACAAAGATGCAAAGTAGAACCTTGCACATTGCTTCCTCATTATTTTCCACCTTTGACGAAGCTACCTCTGTGAGAAAATATGTCGATCAAGTTTAGCTTCCTCAAAGTAATCTTTGTGAAACATTAAGAACAATGAGGAAGCAATGTGTATTGCATCATAATTTATTAAATTTTAATGCTTCGAGAAAGAAGTAAAGGAAAACAAATTCCATAAAACGTCAATTTTTCAAGATAACGTATAAGTGATGTAAAACGATTAACTGCTACTATTTCCAACAGGACAACAATGTTTAATATATATTATATATAAGACCGTTTGGTTTTCACACTCTTACGAAACTCTGTACCACACAATATTATTTCGTTGTAGAAAGTTTCGTATGTAGAAAGTTTTGGTTCACCAGTTCAAGTTGTGTCGAAATATTTACGATTACGGCCAAATTCGGTATGAAATAAACTAGAAGCTATCTGTAGTTAGGAAGAAATATTCATTTCATTAACCGACGAGAAAAAATTTTAATAAGAATTTCATACTGAAAAATCCTTAAAATCAGATCATTCAAATATATTTTAACAAAAATTGTAACAAATAATAAATTTCAACCGTTTTACTTGCGTGTCGAATATTAGTTCAATTGCTCAAGTCAGTCTCTCTCTACAGTTTTTTCATTTGTACAAACAAAAACATTGCCGAAATCTAAAATTCAATATTGGTGTAACATTCGAACCTCTTTATCGATTTCAGCCAAATTTTGTAACAAATATCCTTGAACGTTGTTGAGTATGTGCAACAAGTTTTAGTTCGTTACTTCATGTAAATGTTCGGTAGATGGGGCGATGAAAAACAGAAAAAACTGATAATCCTCTAAAATCTCAATGGCTCAAAGCTCAAGTTAATGCGCTAATGTTAATTTTTAACAACGAAATACAGAAAGTTCCATAAAATCCGTAGCTCTTTACCGATTTCGGCCGAATTCAATACCAATACAACCTCGAACGTGTCTGCAACTATGTAAAAATATTTAGCCCAATGACCGAAATTTTATGGAAAATAGATCAGCCACACCCTTTTTTTCAATTTTATGCTAAATTTCAGCTCGATCACTTCAACGCTTCATGATTTTTAGGTGATTGAATTTTCGAAGCCCCTCGCAAACATTATATACACACAACACACACTTTAGCGCGCGCGATATTGTTTCTACACAAATTTTCTCGACTTGTTTTATAGCATTTCGCGATTGATATTATTAACTTTTCCTTATTTTACCTGCGTCTAGAATGACAATATGTTAGGTTTAGCCAACACAGCTCGAAGTCGGAGCCAAGTGCTGTCCTCATTCCTATGTTACCGATATTCTCGGATCGAGAGTAAATCGCAAAGAAATCGAATCCCTATATTTCCCTCTGGGCTTTGGCGTAATTTTTTCACGATTTCTTTAGAATAAAAAATCGTCGTGTCCGGTTGCTTCATTAATAGTTTTCAATGAATTGTTCAAGTATTCAGAGCCGACAAAAATATAAAGATTCGATTTGCTTGCGATTCACTCGCGCTGAGCGCATCGGTAACATAGAAATCTAAGCAGCACTTTGCTCGGACCCCGAACTGTGTTTGCCAAAGGTAACATTTTGTATATGGTCATTCCAGACTCACTTTACTCGGCGTTATGGATCATTTTCAGTACCTGATATGAAAATCTTGAAAAAAAACATGTTTCTATAAAAAATGTTTGTGTGAAAAAAAAAAAAATATTCTCACGATTTTTTGGGAACATTTATATAGAAATCTAAGGGGTTTTGAGGTCGCTGATTTTGATTTTAAAGTAAAAATTACGAAATTCAAGTCAAGACTAATCAGAAAAATAAAAAAACCCTATTAATGATATTTGCGTCTTTATTTTATTTTTCATACTCTCACTAAATGAGTATACGGATGTTTTATTATCTAATTTAACGATGTAAAATACGAGGGGTGACTTCAACTGGTGGATCTAATCCTACGGTGGTACTTATTTACCGGATCCAGAAGTAATCATCTCCCAGATACGCAACTTCAGTGAACTTTATAATAGTTGTGGTACCTGTCGAATCTCGTAAGTTGGGTGAAGAGACACGTGAAAACGAGGGATCGTCGACAGGACCGTTTTCGTGTTATCCGGACGAACCGACTGGAGCCGGGAATGGAAGTAGTGGAGTTGTAGCAGCAGCGGTATAGTAGTTTGCACGAGGGCGTGAGGGAGATAGTGAGTGGCCATTCAGGCCACGTAGATTGCTAACGTAACTTGTTTAGTGGTTTTAGCGGTATTTGATTAGTTGAGTGAATTTCCGAACTGTTTCAGACCGGGAGAACGAATTCACCGTGTACGAGGGTACAGGTACGATGGGTATGCATTAAGGAAGACGAGGATAAGCGGGCCAAGGACAAAGAGAGAAGAGAATGTAGAAGCTAGCGAGCGAAGCAGAGGTTCGACAAGTGATTGCAATACACTTCTATATGCATACTCACTCGTGTAGGTAAATTCTCCATAGGTAAACCAGGCAGGAGGTATACATGTGTTCCTGAGTGGTGTATCGATGTGTCGTGTGTGCGCGTTCTTCGAGAGTTCGGAATGAGGCGCCGGATTCTCGAATGAACACCTCAGTCTCGATAGTGACCGGCGAATGATTATGCACTGCGCTCTGCATTCTGTGGTAAGATAAAGCTTATATACAAAATGCATCTAAATTAACTGAGTAATTGAACTGGATGGAGAAGATAATAAAATTTTTGAAAGAATAATCAAATTAGAGAGTCGTACATATAAGAAGAATTGACTCCGTAACCGAGTAAGACATAATTTCTTGGCGCATAGCCGTATTTTAATACGGAGTCCATTCTTCTACGGCCATCTATCTTCTTTGCAATAATTGGGAATACTCTGTTCACTTGCAAGGATAGAAAAATATTAATCAATTAGAAAAGGATCGGGTTTCAAGATTGGTCGAATGTTATTAATAAACTGCACGTGCGATTCTTCTAGGGCCATTCTAAACTTGGTAAAGAATTCTTAAAATTCCGTATGCAGCTCAAAATGTCCTTTGAAATGGGGAACAGATATTGGAATCCTCGATGTGTAAGAGGCGACGCCGTTATACCCTCGCTTTCCGTCTCATAGGCATCCGGGCAGCAGGCATAAGGAGAAATCGAAATAGGTTTCGCCGGCCACCGCCAATTCGTTTATGATAATTCAATCTTCGTTGTCATCGACGCAGTTTCGCCGTGGACTATCTCTTCTCGGATATCTAACGCGCGCCTGTATGCCCACTTGGGCCAAGAGATATTTGCGGCCTATTCCTAGGCGAATAATCCGACGGTCGTTCAGCGAGGAAATAAGACGGTCAACGATCCAGCCATTGAGCGACCGCGAGCCTCCGGAGTATTCATTTTAGCGGGGTCCGACTTTCATTTCGATTCTCCAGACATTCCACGATAACCGCTCGAGCACCAGTAGCACGAAAGTCGTGCGAATAATACTTCGGAACGCTGCGGACCATTGCTATTGTCATATTCACGGGGACTCTATGATCGTCACCTTACAATCGTGCTCCAAAATACATATAACACATATTCGGAAAGGTTATACTCATTTATTTTCTCAATATAACATAGAAAAAGTTTGTTCGGGTCTTCTACACCCGATAACATAACCCCACTTTTTTAAATACCAACGTAAATGTTAATGCCCAGGAGGCGCGCATTGAACAATTGACCGAAATTCATGAATTCCTGCACCTTCGTCGTTTCCTGTTATGATTATGTACGCGGTAATATAAGAATCTTTTATGATTACCCTGTTTACGATGTTTTGACGTTTATATATATTTTTTTTGACGAGGCTGGTATTCGACGAAATTTCGTCAAATCAGATCTATTAATTTTTTTTCTCAAAAATACCTTTTGTCTTCGTGATTATTGTGAAACGACAATCGTAACTCAAATGAATTTTTTTTCTATGTCTGCTAAGGATATGTTATATTATTTGTGACATTTCAATAAACTCGGGAGCCATTTTGCGTGTTTCTTATGACTTTGACAGGTTACCGGTGGACTACATTAATTACATAATAGCTGCATCGTGGGTAGCAGTCATCAGGGATAACAGTTGGCGACATGAGTAAATTGATAAAGTTACTCGATTTGGATGAAGCAAAATTCAAAAGGTCACGATTCGTATGAAACTCGATACTCTGGAGGTTTGAAATAAAGGGTCGGAGGGTTTTTGAGGTCGTTGATTACGAGTCGAAAAGTAAAATTTTTCACATTATAAACCTAAAATGAATATAATATACAAACTAGGAGAGTATTCGGTATCGCGCAGTGGTAAATTGCTCCGGGTGTAACAACGTCGACTGTCACATGTACCTCGATAAGCCATAAAGAGGCTGCTCTCAGGATCCCTAACCTTCGACATTGTCCCGCGGTAAGCTCGAAATTAAATT
Organism: Cylloceria caligata; assembly: GCA_963942595.1. Classification (NCBI taxonomy): domain Eukaryota; kingdom Metazoa; phylum Arthropoda; class Insecta; order Hymenoptera; family Ichneumonidae; genus Cylloceria; species Cylloceria caligata. The sequence goes on along the minus strand of OZ012704.1, from coordinate 84,646,842 downwards.
ACAAAATACTTTTACTCCAGTCGCAGCTTGGGGACGTGACCAAGAGAAGGTTCTCCTATCCACCGACTGTTACTACATCGCGGGACTAGCATCTCAGCAAACTGTAAACTCTTTACGACTAGCAGTACCGCGGAGGTTTACGCGAAGAACTACTCATTGTTGTATTTCACTATACAGGAGGCACGAAGTGCAACCGAATTACCGAACTCTCCCGTATCTTGCTCCTCGCACAATTTACCGCATTGAGAATCGTTAATGTGCTGACAACATGTTTTTATAAACCTCTGGATAATAAAGTTCAGAGAACTTTGAAGAAAAATGAATCCCAAAACGCACTTGGATAACTTAATTCTTATATTCTCATGTTATTTCTTTATACGATGAACAGTTATCAAACGATAAAATGGTAATTTATCGTATTTACTTTATGCAATATGTGATTCAACAATCGAAAAATAAATTCTCGATATTCTCGAATGGCACGAGAGTTCTTTCCTAAAAAAGCACGAGCACTTTTTGTCACCATCCGAAAATGCGACGATCCACTTGACGCGGAATGTCTTATACACGTTACTCCGATGTACCGGAGATTGAGGTAGCGTTTGAGAGGAGAGGGTTGCAAGATACTCAACTTTAATGCGCTATACGCAAGAGTATCGTCGTTGGATCACCATTCGCTCTTTCCCCGTCCCTCTCTGGGACAGGGAAAAATATCAACGGAGTATTGACCTGAAATGCTCGTGTAATCATTATGTTGGAGATTCGATGTCGCACAGCATTGCGGCGCATCCAGAGCGCTGCTCCGTACCCTCTTGCTGCATCGTTCGATCGCCCGGTGTGCGGTGCATGCCTGCACCCGGCCAAGCGTGGACCGGCGAGGATCACCGCCAGCCGCCGGATATACTAGCATGCAGGATGCAGGATATTGAGTTTACATTATCCGCCTCGGGTACCGTTAAAATTACGATATTGGTATATCGATATGGTCCCATCGTACCTCTGGGGTTTTCCTGGGCGTCCACGCGGTTTCCCGTCCCTGCTCTTTTCGACTTTACATAAAAAATGTATCAAGGTAACTACGAAGAACGATAACAACCATGAAGATTGGATAAATTTCATCTAAACTCTTTTATTGTTCGATTATTGTTGAAAAATTCAAAGTTAAAAAATAAGAGGCCAAGGATGACACGCAAAGGGATCGTAAAATATAAAGTTCATTTATAAAAGTTGGAAATCGGACGTCGATTAAAATGTAATTTTGAAGTTGCGTTTGTATTTAATTTTTTTTTTTTTAAACTTGAGTATAAACGTACCGAAGCAGCGCGATGAATATTTCATTGGGAAACTGTAAAGTTTGTCGAACACATTTGCGAGTATGGAACCAACGAAGAAAATAAAATTTCATAAGCTTGCTCCTGGTCGGTAAATTCTAATCGGAAAAAGCCGTAGACCAGTGGTAGGCTAACGCCTGGATTTTCTGGACGAATTACTGCGTGGAATAAAGTGAAGTTTATGAAGGTAGAGACCTCGCAGCGATGATACGCCGAGTAAACAAAGGGGTAGAGAGACCGCGGTACTCTAACTCTATTGACGGCTATAGAGGATTGCCGTTAGGCTTGTCTATATCTCATCGGTGTTATACAGAGCAAAACGGCGTGGACCACTGTGAGAAGAGGATCGGTGAGTGTGGCTCATCGCATTCGTGTATAGACGGAGAAAGTGGACGAGCGATCGAATGCCTGCAAGAACGGATAGGCGATTGAGTACCTCGCGATGGTAAAATTGAATGATCCAGTTCGATGAAGGTTGGAACGCGAACGATCGAGGATCGAGTGAATACTGCAAATTGCGGGGGCGACTATGCGAGGGCCTGTGTACCGGGAATTGCGGGGGCGCGTACGAGCGCCAATGGAACGCGAACCGAGTGAGAATGAGCGCGGCTCGCGAGTGCAGAGCAAACAGCAAATGCTTTTTACGTCAAATAGTGTCTATTGTAATATCGTGATGGATCGCACCATGTAAATAACTCTTGACTTAAAAGCTTTGCCTTCTTCTGAATTCTCCCGTCCATTCAGATAAAGTACTGTATGTAGAATTATACCAGTATTTTACAGGGAATTTCAAATGGTTCTATACAGTTCCATTGAAGTTGATGGTACAATTGTATGATAACCGATGGAGGAGAGGCCGCTCCCGATACACCGGAATTTTTAGTGTTTGCAAACACATATTTTCAACTTACGAGATACGCTAAAATATTATTTTTTATTCAAGCATACGATCTCTGGAACCTTGGATTAACATTTTTTCTCTAGATAACAGAAATGAATTGACATTTTTAAATGTATACAAACGATGTCTCGTATTGTGACGAAAAGTCAACTCTCGGAAGTTGATCGGAGTTGGAAACCTTGAACCTTTATTGGCCTTTAAAGTCTTCGTTCAAACGCTTGATAAGCAGCTTGAAGGCTGAGCCTGATACGAGTATATTTCCGAATTGCTTCGTAATCTTTCTCATTGTCACAGTTTGGAGCTCGGGCGCGCGACACGAGACAGAAATGTGGCTAAAGTGCGCTTACGTACCTCCAGCAGGCTTACAACCACCGAGGTGGACCACTACTACCACCAGCACCGTGGTTTATCCGCTGCGGTGCAGACGCATTTGTACTTATCGTTATTAATCAGTGGCACGTACACAGGACGAAGGGTGGACAGAGGTTGTGGAGTTAGCGCTCGGTAAATCCGCTTTTCCTACTGCACTCTCTGTCCGTGCTTCGGAATACGAATACTAATCTGTCCGCGCGGTATTCACTCGTTGTACGCTTCCTGAAATTCACCATATTCGCCACCGCACATCGCTTCAAGGACCTATCATGGCAAATTATTTTATCGGCGGAACGTTAAATATTGAGTAACCGAAACGTAAAGAATATTCAAAAAATTTGAACAATCTTTATCTCACTTTACAAAAGCTAGTTTATCTACATTATTAAAATAAAAGGGTTCATGCCTGGAAAGGTTTAATAATATACTGGGTGTCTTATTTCAATGGGTGATTAAACGGTTCGAAGAATCCAAAGAATGTAAATAACCCAAAGAAGCTGAACTACCTAAATAACCAAAATAAATTAAACAATCCAAAGGACCTCCATAACGGATTGGTAAAAAGGCGATGGCGAGGGGTTATCCAAGACGATCGAACGAAGCAGCAAATGAGGATATCGGCAAAGAAACAAATAACGATTGCGGTGGGATGTTGGCTCGCGAAGCGCGCTGGGGGTTAGAGCCCTGATCAATACCAATAATCCCTCAACTCGATTGAAGAGAGTGAAAGTTGTATCGTTGTAATTTGGTAATATTTGTAATAAGAACGATAAAATATTGTTTACATGCAAATTTTTACCGAATGACACGACAGAGACAGCCTTAACCCCTTGCACTATTTTCACGAGTCTGACTAGATGAAAATTTTTGGCCAAACTTGAATATCACGAGTCAGCCTCGTTGTTTAATTTCATGTCGAACGTGACTATCACAAATATGGCTCGTAATTGATATTTCGGTCCAAACATGAATATCACGAGCCGTACTCGTGGTCTTAATCTCGGGCTAAACAAGAACCTCTGAAGTTAGGCACGGCTTGTTCCGAATTTCAGCGTAGTGCAAGGGGTTAAAAATTCGAAACTGACACTTTTCTCTACAGCGGTTGACGGGTAGCTCTCTATATTTTTCGGCTGATGTCCAGACTTATCTCGAAGCCAGCCGTGTGACGTGATCAGCACACCAAACAGTTTTCTTAATTACAGTGAGCTCCGGAGAGCAATACCTGGCTACTTTGTAACGTAGTAAAAAGAATTAAGCGATGCTACACCAATTTTATACTTTGGACTATACTTTTCTTGGTAACGGGCGTTGAATATAATACATGACGTCCTAATGCATCACGGAGTCTTAGTTTTGAAGGACTACTCGCACCCTCGACTCGCGAACCACAAAGTTGAGACATTTACTGGCGATTCACTGAGCTTAAGTGACGCAATAAAACGCAGAGAAAAAACTTTTAGATGGTTTATCGCGCTAAAGTACTTCCCAGTTGACAGGCTTTGTAACTACGTAATACAATGCAGCGTTAGCAGTGTGCTTTTTGCATACAAATATAACTTTTATGCATTAAGAAAATATGAAATCGTTCATTTTTTTGTATTCATAATAAAGTAATCATTTTTTTTCGTTACATATGACTTCTCTTTTTACTGCTGCATAATTGCAATGGGAAGATAAGAGATATGTGTAAAGATATAAGCTGAAAGGGAAAGATATCGGGCTTAAAACCCCCAGCGGAGGGATAACTCGGTGGAGATAATTCGGCAAAGCCATTTGTAGCAGCTGCGGTAGCACGCAACAGCGCAGTGAACTACCGTACGTGCGTATTTCGCGAATTAATCTTGGAACACTCGCGTAAGGAGGTTAGCTCGGTACAGTCATGTGAAATGGGTGCTAAAATTTACTGTTTATTTATATCAAAAAGCTTTAAAATGATTTATTAAATCAAATTTCCCTGCTATCCGTGAATGAAAGCATCGCGGTGATTCCAAAGAGTATCTTTTGAGTTACGGAATGAGGTATATTGTGCACGGAAATCATACAAACGGTGCGGTTTTATTTATCGAAAAAAATAATATGATAGTGTAATAATATAAATTTTCGAATATTATAAATAAAGATTTTCGAAATGTTGGTACTCGTTTCGCTAGACTGTACCAACGAAAGATCCTTTAATTATTTATAGCCAGTGGAGATTCGAGCAGTTTGGGATAAGAATTAGCGAGATATAACAACGCATGCGCGCCATGCGTGTAGTTTTCATTCAAATGCCGACGGAGCGGAGGCCAAGCGCGCATTATCCTTGCTCCTCGGCTTTCAGTTTGTCGGCAATAACAATATATCTGCCTAACGAGCCCCTAAATAAGGGTAAGTAATTTCATGTATTTATGCGCGAGTTACCGTTGTCCTTGAGGAAGAAAGACGCACCGAGGGAAAAGTGAAAGGGAACCAAGGACTGAGAAACGGACTCCCTTCCGTAGGGTAGAGAAACATACAGAATGAGAGAGAAAGAGAAACAACGAAGGAGGGTGAATCGGATAGAGAAATGAAAAGCTGCTGCTTGGAAACGGAGAGAAAGAAGAAGGGTTGAGCGGTGAGCGTGCGAGAGACGAGGAAATATCTATGCGAAGGCAATTAACGCTCGACTTCGTAAGATCCAAACCCGTATACGCACACTGACATCAACTAGGTACAGACAGAAGCAAGTAACCGCGCAACTGTGGAGAAAATACTGAATACGCGGTACCAAGGGGTGTTGCTCCGCTATGGAACAAAGTAAATGCGGATAGGTACACCCGGACTCACGAGTCAAGAGAAGAAAGGGTGCTCGAGAGGCAGGTTGACATTGGGTAAGGAAAATAAGGGAGAGATGCCAAGGTGACAAACGTTCGACTCTTTAGCTTGGGTGGATCACGAATGCTACAACCTACTAATTGCCACCCTAGTTGGGCGCACAACATATATACATTGCGCATACGTACCTGCTCTTTACGGGCACCTGCGTAAAAATTTACAGAGCGTCACGTGCATGCACAAAGTAGTGGCATCATAGTCGACAAACAAGGGACATGACGTAACTCAAAACAACTTTTCAGAGTAATTAAAAAGTTAGTTGGAAAAAGTGCGTTTGCGAGGAGAATGATGGCTTGTGTACACTTTTGTGCAATTTATACTACTTCACATATAAATTGTGAGAAAATAAACCAAACTCTGTGAGTTTACGAGTGTCTCGAAGTAATTCGGTCGTTAGGCTTTGGTGAAATGTAGATTAAAAATAAAAGATTCTTTGTACATTATTTTAAAAATTTGATTGACTTCTTAAAGTAGTGTTTTTATGAAAATGAGTATTGGATGGGCAACTGAATTTGTTATACGTTGAATATACGGTGCGTGTATACGAAAAAAAGGTTATCGGCATTTTAGAAGAAACAATTGATGTTAATAGTGAAGAAGTTTGATGTAGTCTCTTGTGAAATAATCGCTCTAACTATGCTCTCGACAAATATATGTAGGTACTTAGCGACTAGATGCATACATAACAATATCCTAAAAGATTCCCTGAAGTTTTTGAATTTCGTAAATACCGTGAAAAGAAGCGCCTACGATATTATATTGATTAATAGTTATTCGTTAACTGTTATAAATAATTATTAACAGTTGAATATGATTGATTCAGTGTCCGATTTAAAAGGGCCACGACTAAAAATCACTGTAGCTCAAAAGTTTCATAAAGGTTCAGCTGATATTCTCTAAAATAAAAGAAGTTGTCCTACCAGGCGCCCATCTGCAAAGTGTTCTCAACAAAGACGAGTTCTCCATCGACCTCTCAATGTAATCTTTGCAGCGTAGATCAAATCTTATTGTTCAATAATCTTGGTAAGCGGAACAGGAGACCTGTTGGTCTGCTCGTAAATCTGAGCAAAGTCCGCGTTGCTCGTTCCCGTCTCTCACACCTTCGAGGCTCCTAGGCTGCGCGCCAGAATTTGATCTCTCGAAAACTCGAAGAAGAGAGTATCGGAAGACACTCGGTACTCCATGAACGAGGGAGGGCGAAGGTCTGAGTAACCGAGGTAGATAGCGAAAGGTAAGAGGAGCCAGGATTAAGAACACAGCTCGGCAATTCTCCCCGGTTAAGGCGTGGCTAACCCTCCGATCGAAGGTTTTCCTGCTCCAGTTGTATGGCCCGGCTGGTCGACTCTCCCGACGCTGGTATCAAAGCAAAGCTACAGGATTAATCGCCGGAACAGTGAAGCCGTTAACTTTAACCCCCTCCCGTTGGACCTCTTTCGACCAAGAGGTATCCTACGAGCTGCAACACGGGCCCTTCACTTCCGATGGACGTAACCACGAGACGCTACAACGTTAATCCGCCTATCATTCTCCTCCGACGATCCATTGATCTTTCGTGGCCCGGGCTGTTAAACACAGACAAAGATGGGACGTCTGCATCGATATTGTCGAAAGCTTTATATTTTAGCTATAAAATTGTAGGATATCTGAAAGAAATAGAGCAGAGTCGTTGCAACGATACGAAGAACATGAAGAAGAAGGATCTATTAACTAGGAGAGGAAAAAGAGTGGAGCTTAAACCGAGGCACTTCAGGTTTTGACGGATATTGCTCTACCCTAAATCAACTCGAACAACCCACCATAGTGGCTCACTGTATCGTGTACTAAAAATATACTATATTTCGTCCCCTGCGGCACAGCATATAATTGTGTGTAGCAGCGACTTTGGATGTACGAACACACACGCCTAACGGTACAATTGTACGTATAAGGCCTTTACAGGCCGTCACCGAAGATTTAAAACTGGTGTGCCTCGCTAATGACCATTAACTGGTTGTCCTGCAGCAGTGAGCGAACATCCAGCAGTCGCACGAGCGACGGTGTGCCATGCGGCAGTCGGTGCGTGCCACCTTGCCAGTGGAGTGAGGGGAACCGTTGGAAACAGGGTTCCCTGTTTCCAACCCCCGCATCAACCAACCCTGACAGCGCACCGCACCGTGTACCAAAACTGCTCTCGATGTACTGCTTCGCTATACGTTGGCGTGCGCGGCACGGGAGCTCGGACTAACCCCCGCGAGATTTATGTGCCGGATGTGACGCGGCCCACCGAATGGTTTATGAGTTTCGAGCGTTAAACGTAAGCAAGCTCTCGCTGTGTCATTTCTCACTCGCTGGGTTGCTCATTCTTGCTCTTTCCCTCCCGCTTGGATATAGGTTCTATATGTTGTATGTGCGCCCACGTATTCCGCGTGTAGTCGCAATAATCCCATGTAGTTGCCTCGCACCCGAGACTTCGTCGACTGGCGGAACTCATTGCCGAGTGCCAAGAGGAAGGAATTTGTAGGGAACGACATATTTCACCTAAAATTGTGCTGACAAACTGAGCAACGATGAAGAAATAAAATCGACTTTAAGACGCATCGGTTGGTAGTCGTAAATACTAATAATTCTATAAGTGCAATTGTTGTATCGCATTTTTTCTTTATTTCCTTTTAATCAGATTTTTTAATCTTCAACAATGAACGACCCGGAATACCCCAGAATCGCATGATTTTTCTCTTCTGCTTTCGTAGAATTAATGTTACAGGTTAAATTAATATTTTTTTCAGTATTTTTATACCCTTATTGCTCGGAAATCCCTTAACTACGGGCCTTCTTGTAATGTAACGTAACCTAAAGAACGGTATGGCAAGCATTTCTATACTCGTGAGATAAATCGTTTGATAAGCGGAACGCCTCAAATATTCAGTAGGTTCACTGTGGAACTTAATTATTAATTTCGCAAAGTATCTTTCATAACGATTCGTCACACGATAATATTAGTAATATTAATTATAAGTTAATGATTCATTTCATTTGCAGATGCACTTAAATAGAAACCTTCGTAACTCTTGTAATTTACAAGAAAAACATGTGCGTGCAAACACATGTACCAAATGTTCTATTATTCCTCATGATTGACCCACTAACGAGAGATATATTGAATGAAGGATCAGACTATCCACACTGATTCATTTAGAATAATTGAAAATCGAGGAATTTTTTACTTTGATTCACTAAAAATGTGCCATGAAAATCGGCGAGTTATTCAAATTGTGTTTTATATAATAAATGCGTCTCATAGTAACCGATGCATATCTATTTTATCGTAGATAAAATAAGAGAAACAGAGAAAGGCAAACTTCAATATTGGTGTTGGTATGAAAAGTGAAATTAAGTAGAAAATATCTTTAGATAAATCTTGTTCTTCATTCTTATTTTACTTCCTGCGGTATTATTAAGCTCCAAAAACACTTAATTGAGACGATTGTAATGACAAGATTGGTATCTTATCTTGTTAACCTGGATGACAGGAATGACTAAATTGTGTTACATTTAGTCGTTTCCACAGGTGTGACGAAAATATTTCTTATGTCTGTAGAGAATCCGCATAATAACCGAAACGTTTCAAGTCTTTTAACACGAATCAATAAAGAATACCATTAAAGTGTTGGTCGGAACGTAGTCGCGTACCAAAAGAGAAAAAAAAACACAAGAAACAAATAATTCATCGAGATATTATGTTTGAGTACTAAAAAATCTACACGACCTATCTAACTACTTAATAACCCGACGACGAGCATGCTAACCATTATATCAAAACAACTGAATGAATTAGAAAGTAAATATATCGAAAAGTTCAGATACAAAATTGTGGCGTGCCAAATGTGGTTGTGTCGACGATGTGAACATTCGGAAGGCCAAGTCTGGTCTACAACGACACACACCGGCAAGCGTATAGCAAAAATTCTCATACAGTTTGGAAATAGAGTCAGCGATTGTGGAATGGTTACTATAATGCAGAGAATTGTTATTCTCAACTCTGAAAATAATTAAATTAGTTATATCTCATACATGCGAAAGATTTGTGTAAATTTTTGGAAGCGTTCCGAGAAGTATAGTTAACTTCAAGTTATTAAAAATAAATGTTCTTCCTGGTGTACGTCGCGTATCGCAAAAAGAAAAGTTTTTATACGAGTCGAGAGCATGGCTATCGATACACGTGCGAATGTATTTCGTAACAGGTATCAGAGAATTTATATTATGGTTTGTACTTTGAAATACGATGATAATACATATACGTCGTGAATGAAAAAAATGAGACACACGACGTACGAGCGTATGGAACATACGTCACAATGCTAGAATAAAATGAGTTTATTATACTAAATGTGGTAATAATTACAAGGTTTTTCTCTCCTCTCTGTGCATTTGATTGCCTGTTTCGCTGGGCGGTGGCGGATAGATAAATTCAATCGCGTCGAAGCATGGATCGACGTGTTCTCCTGAATACGGCGAGTATATTATAGCCTCTTGTTCAGAGCATGAACATCGTAATTGGAGCATGGCTGTGAATTAACATCCCACCACGCAACAATAACCCTATTGTACTGTTTGCCCGTCATTGCTCCGAATATTCGGAATGTCTGTCGAGATATATCAATTGAGGTTAACGATTTTCCGATCGCCGAAACCTGTACGATTTATAAAACACCACACGTTACTTATAGCGTCCATCGCTATACGTAAATGTAATTTATTTTGAGTTATAATACTTATGGCGTTTTTAGTTTGCTACACCGCGCTACACTCGGTGCGTATCTATCGGACAAGAACAAGAGAAGCAGACTTCGTCTATCTCTCAGTGTGAAGAATCGAAAACGCCATTGTTTACATCTAACGAAATACACGTACCGTATACAGGATTTACGAAGTAATCTGATTGAAAACTGTTGGGAGTCGCCGTCGCGATCGTTGACAGTCAGCTATCCCCACTATGCGCCCTCGTGCTCATAGCGAATAACACAGGCTCGGGTCCGAAGTCTTGCATCGTGCGCTATTCTGACCTAGTCTGACCGTAGCTGACTCGTAGAGTATCGATCGAATATCGATATAGGTCCGAGTAGTGTCAGATTTGGTTTGAATTCTTCCAGCGTTCCATCGGTGCAGCAGTGCTAGGGAAGTATTGTTGATCGATGAACGCTAACCCGTTGGTTAATTTAATTCCTCGAGTCATCCGCTCGCCCATCACGACTGCGGTACTCAGCATCTTCCAGTCCTGGCTTTCAGCATTTTGCAGAAATATCCGTAGTCGAAACTGTTTCAATCGACTATACCTATGGCACAGAGGTAGAAAGCTTTCCCTCCGTCCTCCCAACGATGAGAGCCGTGTATAACGTGGCTATCAATGTTTGTGAGGATACTAACTGGGAGTGCATATTTGCTTTGCTGATCCAGGTTATAACCGGCCCAACGCGATAGCAGCGAGTCCTTTGCATGGGCTAGTCACGGTCTATAGTACAAGTATGTCCTCTCTCGTCTTTGCTTTACCGTCGCGACTCCCGTCGCTCGATCTGCATGTCTCGCCCTCTCGGAGGCAATGTTTAGTTAGTCGAGGACGTATCGCGTGATGTATATCTTTCGTATCACGAGGAATAATGGTAACTCAACCACAGCATACACGCTGATGATGACGCGTTACAAGTTAAGGCGTCATCAAGCTTGTCACCGTTATCTCCTGAACAAGAGGTTTAAACGTATGCAGCGTTGACTGAGCTCCTCTCAAAAAGTCAGAAGGCAAATAGGGATGAGTTCGTTTGAGTACTTCGAGTTTCTCGAATTCTTGATAACTTTATACCGCGTGCGTGTACTCGTAAAAGGCCAAATATCATCGGATGATCATCGAAATAGAACAAAGCGTAAAAGTTCTATTTCTTTCTGGGTCTCGATGATCAAAAAGTTATTGATCACTAAAACGGCTGTAATTATTCTTTTTTTTTTTCAATTCCAACTTCGTGAGAGTCTCACTTTATTTGCAATTTAGATTAATAATAATAAACAATTATGGTTTTTATAAAATTACAGATAGCCATAATTTCGAGATAATTTCTCGTCGCGCAACGACTTTTTAAGGGAGGGATAATAGTATTGGATTCTCCTGCATCTAATTTCGCACGAGAACCCAGCTAATGAAAGCGATAAATCGCAAGAGAAAGCTCGGTAGAAATCGATTTAGTAAAATCTACCCAGTTCGTTGACCTCATAAAAATTCAACATCTCATCGAATACAATTTATTGGAGAGAATATCGTTTATATACACGGTAAGCAGCCGTACATGGTTTAATTATTCTCTGTGACAGAAGAATCTCGATGAGTTTGACCTATTTTACTTTGTTAATACAGCAGCTCCCGGGCGCATCGCACAACATAGTTATACACAAGAGGAGGGGTGGCTCATTGGCATTGGCAAAGGTGATTGTTTTCATTAAAGAAACTCATTTAATGGCAGGGGCGCATCGTGAAAGGTCCCTCAACGAAACTTTCTCAACAAGGCCAATGAAAATGAGATAAAAAATAGTCGGCCGGTAGACCGAACGAACGAGGCACCGTATACCAGGCGGATATAGATGGATACACAGCCAGTTGTAGTTTATTTTCACCCTCCTGTAGCGTAGTTAATTTTCACCCTCAGAGTCCTCGATGCATGTTTCCCTCGTCCATCTCGTTTTCTCTGTTCTAATTCCCAAATGACCCGGATGATTCCAAGCTCTGGTAATTCAACTAAACGTGCATTAGATTTCGGGATGAATTCGAGGGAGAATATTACGTCTTCGTAGTGCACCCTGCTGTATCGTAACGTTAATTGGGACGAAAAAGTTGTTGGTTCGCTGGTGTCTCTTGCTATTATTTCCATTGGCTATGAAACGAGCTTAATGCGACAGGGTCGATCTCTTTTATTTATCCTAGAATAACACAACAGGAGAGTTGCGATCGATCAAGATAATACCACAGAGTTGTTTCAACTTTGTACCTTGGTCGAACTATTCGTACCAAAATTAAAGTTTGAGTTTTGCGTCGATTGGAATCTTGGTAAATTTTAGAGAAGTTTATCTATCGGTCGGCGAGCTACTAATGAGATACAAAAAGGGAACATTAAGAAGATAAAAATGCCTGGCGGGAAGTTATTTTTCAATAGCTTTACTATCGTAAAGGTGGATATTCAGACTAACAAGATACATGAAAGTTGATTGAATGGGAAAGTGTGTCAACGTTGCCATTGAAGTTCGTTTTTAAATTAGAGTTTAGATAGATGGAAACGGACGATTACGGAAAGGTCGAAAGACTTTCCGATCGAATCGACCTGGCCCACACCAACGAACAACCCTTACGTTCGAGGTACTGACGACCTAACATCCTCCTGCCCCGAGTTTCTCATTCCTCCGATGGTTAAACGGTCGCAGACGCGTCTCAACGACGCTTTAGAATGGTCGTTAGCGTTGATTGGCCTTGCGCACCGGCATCGAACGAACGAACGAACGAACGAACGAGGAAACGTGCGCGCGCGACGCCTCGACTCGACACGAAATTAAGGTAGATTTATGGTCGTCGAGACGTTATTTCGCATTTAACGCGACCCAATTGACGCTTCCCCTCTGAGCGGTGAATGAGGTACGAAGGGAATAATGGGTCGACACGGCCCTCTAATGCCATAGATATCGATGCAAATAATAGGGATGCTCATAAAAAAAAATATTTAAACACGAATCTCAGGGCCAATGGAAGTTTCGTATTCAATTTCCAATTTACATGAAATATCATAAATCCATATTCACTGACCATTTTAGACCCAATTAATAAAATCGGATTTTACATAACGCTATCATATTTGAATATTCCGTAAAAGCTGTAGCTTATTCAATTTTAAGAATCATCGTTGAATGTACTTGGAAGAATAATTTTTTAAAATCGAACCCAAAAATCAGAGTACGAGCGAAGGAGGAAGGACACCGTAAGTATATAAAAGAAAAATGAAGAAAGAGCGGAGGAGGAGGTCGAGCCCATCCCAGCTCGTGTTATTAGGGGGTTGGCTCCGGTAGATGTCGTTGCTGGCATACGTTCATCCCTTTCAGAAGTCTGCTCGAGAAAGGGAGGCTCCGGAAGAGGGTGGCGGATAAGAAGGTGTATACCTACCTGTATACACCAGCTAGAGAGGGATGAAGAGGCTGAACGAGACAGACAAAAGCTGAAGTGACTGGATAGAACGCGAGAAGGAAAAGAAGAAACAGAGGCTAAGGAGATGGCACAAAAGAAAATAACATTGACATGCTTGCCGTAGTCCAACTTTGGCGCAGTGCCCACCGGCGTGGCCTCTTCCGTTTCGTTTTCTTCATTGTCTTAGTCCAAGACACCCCACAGTCGGGTCGCCACATCGGTGCATTGAGATTCAGGGTGAAAAGTATAAACAGATTTCTCTTGCGTCCGTTGGAACGAGTAAGACGACATCGTACACTCTTTTATAAAAAATAAGCTCTCTTGTAGCACAAATGGAACAATTATAATTGCACCGATAATTTGACTATCAAAAAACAACTTCACCCCAATTTAAGTCCGAGAAACTTTAATTGTAAAAAACATTTATAAATTGAAACGTATCCGTTAAATTTTTCTTTTCATAAAATAAATAACGAATCGGTGAGTTGTATTGACGAAAAGGTCGTTCGTTTACTTTAAATTATTGTAAAAAAGATTTTTCTCAAGCATCGCTGTTATTCGTTTGACTTTGGAAATATTAGATAATAATCGTTGAAGGTTTTATATTGATTTCCATACCGGAATGGTCAAATGATGATTGACTCGCGGTGGATAGCGAAATTGGAGAGCGAGAATTGGAAATATTTTCGATGGCAACTCGGTAGAAGATGTGGAAAGTAGCAAAAGCTTTCAGTAACTATTGGTTTAGCCGTTCTGGTTGATAGTTGAGCCATCCGGAATGCGGAAGAGCTGAACGGTCTCCGAGCGGAAGTACAGAAGCGTAACGTTTGGTCGTATCGTGGATATGCAACGTACGTGGAGGGCATACGTACTGGTGTTTCTCGATCTTCCGGTCAGAGGGTTCTATCGCGAGAGGCTACAATATGTGTACGACAGTATATAATACACTGAATGCATTTATATACCTACGTGGACCTGAAATTCAACGAACCGAATATCGAAACGATACACAATCGCACAAAGGTATACTAAAGTACGATGTTCGGTCTCTCCGAACGTTTCTCGGACGTCTTTGGTTTTCCCTCGTGTCCTTGACGCCCTCGTCACATCCTTCCGCAAATTTGTGGTGAGATTGAGACGAGGGTTACCCGATAGGGTTTACGAACCCGTCGGAATAACGCGTGTACATACCAGACGCCTACACGTATCACTGCGCCTTGTTCTCTGTGAATTACTCGATGCGAGGACGAAACTCTGTTCTCTGTTGTCAAAGAGCATGTAACTCGCGTAGTTAGCGTACAGTAGAAAATAGAGAATTGGCACAGAGGCGTAATGAAATACGCTCGGCACTTTGTACATTTCAAGCATAAAAAATTCTTAATAATACAAATTCACATTTTATGTGAAATAAAAATGACTTTTATTCTGGTAAATCGTGAGCTATTTTGGCATTTCATCAGATTCCACCGTCTGAGACTCGATGGAAAAGGCTATGAGGTTGATTGAAAGAAACTCAAGTTACAATGTGCCAACGTGATTGATGGATTTGTTTTTAATTACAAATGTTGGTGGATACGAAAGGTTCGAAGCAAAATTGTGTCATATCCCGTTGTCCTTTTTTCTACTCTTCGCGCTGCAGCTAGAAAATCACCGAAGCAGCTATCCCGAGAGTGTTTTGAGTCATAAGGTCAAGGCACTCTGGTATAAATCCTCGGTATCTCTTTGTCGGCTGGTGCTGGAAGCAAAGGGGTGGCGCGCACGAGTCAGAGGGAGGCTAAAGAGCCCTCGTAATTATTGCTCGGTCTGCTACCCTTACATTTCTGGCTATGAGCGTTACGCACGACTACAGAGGATATAAATATATGTTATATATAGCAGGTACTTCTTCTGCTGGCTGCTTTGCCACGTCGGTGGGGTTGCGCCGAGTCGCGTCGGTAAAACTCCACGCTTTACTAACCACGTTCGAATTCCAACGGTGCAACGTTATTTTATTCGCGCTTAATGAAAGCTACAGCGTGCCCCGAAAAGAGCGGAATAAGTGAGATAGACGGGCCGAGAGTTCGAGGAAAACTCGGTAAGAGTAAGAGATCGAGTAAGAGAAAACGATGCTGAATAGACGAAGGACGACGAAGAGAAGTGAGAACGACGCGGATTACGGTGCTGTCTGCTGTGAAGAACAGCAGCACCGAGAGCCGCTGCAATTTATGTTAATTAAAGGTAGCTTTGGTAAAGGCTCTTGTACGGTACACGCGGTGCAGTCGGACGCATCTTAGAAACGACAAATCTGTACACAGTACTGTTCGGGCATGAAAATAAAGCTGTGTTCTATTCCCGTTTTCACTCGGTACACCGGGTACAATTATTTCACTTTTAAATAATCATATTATTTTTCGTCATGTTCCATCATCTCGATGGATCGATCGCATTGTAACTCTCTTCGTTTTTTCCGCGGTAGCCGTGTCAAGTCGCTTGGAAGAACGGAGAAGAAAAAAATATCAATCGTATCGCGAATGGTGACAAAAAGTAAAATAAAAAATAAATTTTAGCTAAAAAGGGAAAATTATTTTGAAAAAGTTCAATAAAAAGCGCGGAGTAAAGCAAACGACGAGCGGAGAATATTATCTCCACGGATATTCAGATCTCCAGGGTAGTATTTCACGTTCTTCGTGATAACTCACTTCCCGCGAACATCACGGTTACGATTAAGGATTTACCAACAAAACGAATCACCTGTCATGCGTGTGACTCCTTCCCAATGAAAACAAAGAAGGAGTGAGAATATAGCAGCTAAACATATGGGGCTAGAGACGAAACTATAGATACGAAGGTACAGAAGGTACCGCGAATAAGAAAGATGGTAAAAAGTGGAACCACTTATCACCGGTGACCCGAGGCTTCCACGACCTATCAGCTGGAATTGATTCCGTCGGGTCGGCCGCATTTCACGGACGTTCCGAAACAATATTTCTCTCTATATATATCCGTCTCTGCGCCTCCCTTTTGCCTACCGAGAGACAACTTCCTCTTTATCGTCATCGTTAGTGAAAGTCAAGAAGACAGAATACAGAAGTTATTACAGAAGTATGATGCTACTGTCAAGAGGAACGTTCTCTCGCATCGCGTCGCATCAATCTATAGTGTACACTTCTGTATGCACAAGCGATTACTCCGCTCAATCGACTTTTCATTATGACTCACGGTGGAGTCGCGGAATATCGATAGGAATCAAAAAGTAAGTGATGAGCAAAAGAGTCAGGGGGTGAATAAACAGTAAATGATATCATTTAACAGTATTAAGTCGACATTACCGGACATCGGATCATTTCCAAATTTAATATCACATTTCGTTGAAAATCGACGATTTTGTATATCGTCGTAATATCTTTAATTTCATTCGAATCGATTTAATTAACATTTCAAGGGCTTTGCTGTTATAAGCGATTTATCGAAACTTGTAAAATATTTTTAGAAACTCGTGTCATGCGTGCATTAAAATGATAAATTGACTTAACAATAATAAAATGGAATACGAAGAACGTTCCGAACGTTTAGTAAACCAAGCGAATAAAAGGAGGTAAGTGGTTATTCCGCACGAAGATCGTTCGAGATGCCAGAAGCAAATGTGCGCGGAGTCGCACGAGGCCGCGGCTGGATGACTCGCTGGCGGCCTCCTCTTCGGGATCAATACGGGGGCTGTTGGGTTGCCGCCGGACCGTGTTGTAATACGGCAGCGGTTTGCGTTTTCCCGCCACCCTCGTTGCCGCTGTTACTGTGCGCACTGACCGTATAACGAGAAGGCAGGTAAAGAGTCTTGGTCGAAAGAATGAGAGGGTCCGATAGCGCTATCCACAAAATTAAGCCATCTACCGATTGGCTATACAATAGCGACTCGTCTGTGGCAACATTTCGCTCGAAATTCGTTTGCCGAAGAGCAGCGTCGCCAAAGGCCCCTGAAAAACGTCGAATTTTGACAAGTTTCCAAGTCTGATAAAATATCATGTACATTTAAAAAATACAAAAAAAAAAAAAAAAAACGATGCAAAAAAACGTTCTTCAGATTTACAGAATTTTGTAATTCAATATCGAGCTTCCGGTTAAATCTGAGAAACGTCCGAGAACAGAGAGTGACTGAGGACACGTCGTGAGAAAATACGCGTTCCTCGTTCTCTAACTTTCAGTGAATTTAACTCTTTCCAGAAACCAAACATTACCTAATCCGTTAAAAAATAAAGAATTGCAATAAATATTGTGAATCATGGCAATATGTGAATTTCGCATGATGGCTTTTCAAAGATATTTCTAAGAAATTCTACTTATTTCAATATGTGGAGCCATTTTTGCTTGTGGCAATCTTGACACTTTGTTTAATTTATGTACCGCTCGATTTTTTAATGGGCTATTAATCACCATCCTTCGGTCTTTGGAATTCAAGACCGGAAACTTAGGAATTTTTCGATGAATAAAATGCTATTTCGCGATCAGCTATTCATCACTACGGTGACCAGTGATATTTTATAGCTGTGGATCGTGCAGATTAGGCGAATCCTTTTGGTGAAAGAAAAAATTCAAGGTATCCGTAGCAATGCTCTCCGACGACTTTGGCTCTTTCTTTTCTTCCACGGTCCACCGCAGCGTTTCTTTGGTCTGGGAACGGGTCACGAGATCGGCGGGACTCGATAAAAATCGATGGAATTGAAAAACCATCTTCGAACGCTGGTTTATTTTTAAAAATTTATATTATTATTGCATTTGTTTTTTTATAGACCTTGATGAAATTTGATAGATATGATCGCAGGATCAATATCAACTAATTGTATCAGCTAAATTTTAAATAAAATGAACGCGATATTTAAAAAACATGTGTTATGTTTCAAGCAACCTAACTATTTTTGTTTATTTCGTCTTGGACTTAAAAATATAAGATTTCCAGCGATAACTATCTTTCCTCAAAAATGCGAACCTTATTTGTCCATTAATACTATAAAGGTGACTTGAGTGACTACAAATCGTCCTATAAACTGTCAAATGGTCTACGCTTATCGGTTATCAACGGTTCTTCTGTCCACAAATTGCTATTGCTCGGACTAAAAGTTAACGAGCTTTATGTTTACCGAAATTGTACAGATTATCTTTTCTGTTACCAGGCGACGGTAAAAAATGGAACTACCAGCGGTATCGTGAGTACCGCTACTGGTCGAAGGGTACGGAGAAGGGTCGTGTCTCTTATCTGCTTATCCTTATCCGGCATGTCAGAGATGGAGAGGGGCAGAGAGAAATGTTGAGGTATCAGGAGAAACGGCAGGATGGGGTTTGCTTTAAAACCTTTCCCCGTTTTTTAACGCCCTGTCGCCTTCCTCGTCGACGTGCAACCTTGCCGGTGCTCCGCGTCTCACCTCGCCCTCCAGCCCGTCGTTCCTGGCTTTCCATTCTCATTAGCTGAGCTTCATGCACAATGTACCAGCCGCGACAGCCAGCCCTCGTCGCATTATCTTGCTCTGCGCGCGAAGCGGGCTGTGCTCGTCTTCTCGCTCTTCTCCGCATCGGGATCTCGTCCTGTTCTCACTTTGGTCTTCTCCTACGTCTAAGGCGAATCTCATCGTTGTTCACCCATCTCTGTCTTCCACCCGTTGCGCGTGGTAGCGGCTGATGCCCCCTTTTGAGTTCAGACTGAGTCGGCTTCGCTCCGGTTCCTTCGAATTTCCGGCACTCGACTCCTCCTTTCCTCTTTCATTCTCTATTCCACTATGTATAATACATCATCCTTTTTCAACCTCGGTCCCGCGAATCAGACCATATCCCTCACCGCTCTCGCCTTTTCTCTCGTCGTTGAATTTACCTTTCACTCCTTTTTATTCGGGCGCATTTCCATCGAATTATTATACTTCTGTACGCGTATCTTCGAGCACATGAATTTACGATGGCTACGCGCAAAGTTCTCGAATACTTTTTGTACCCTTCGAATAACGAATCGAAGCGAGTATCGAAATGAATTGATTTCTCGAATCTACCGAGTATAATTGAGACGATTACCCTCGATACGATTTGCGCTGTATCGGCTCGAGTCTCTTTAGGCTCTATTAAATATTGTATCAACGAAATCAATACATTTTACGAAGCCACGATGACAACGATTGCGACTTGAAAGAGGCTAATGAATAACGAGGGAAATCGAGCGCCAAACAAAATGATCCGTGGTCGTGAATAATCGTCGCGTCAACGTCGTTAAGCGATACACAACTTTTTCAAGTATCGTTCAAAATCAAGAGCTACGGAGCCACGTGCGTGAGAGCTCCAATCACACAGTCTGTTCCTACAGTTTCTCCGCAGGTTACATAATATATATTACTATATCGACTGACTCGACGAGGTATCGCTAAATGAACGAAGTCACGAGAGGGGACTCCACAGTTCCAGGGAGATACGGCAGAGCGCACACACAATAGAGAACCGAGTGGAGCGATGGAGAACAGCAGAGCGGAGTCGCGACAGGAAAACCCTCTGATGAATGGAGCCAATTTACCGGACTGACGCCCGGTCTATTTCCCTTCCCGTTCGGCTGGGCGCCTCCGCACCGACGCTTTTACCCCATAGACCTCATAGAGTCCGTGAATCCCATGGAGCGCGTGCACCCCATTCTCCATCCCCGCGATCTTCAGCCCTTCAATCGCTATTTCGCAACATTTCGCCCTCTGCACATTTTTCGTTTTTTTTTTGTTTTTTTATTTTTAATTCTCTCCAACGATACGAATTTTTTTTTCGTAATGCACCCTGGCTAGCTGTCGGCTTTGCCGGGCAATGAATACGCGGGCTTGCGCATGAATGTGCCACTAACGGCAATTTACTCGTTTTCTCGCTGCTGTAAGCTGTGTGTGCACACTGCATGATCACGCTGGCCTCGAATATTCTGTTTTATCGCAACGTTGCCGCATGTCCGATGAATCGTATGCCAACATTTTTGCGGTAAACTGAAGTTATGGTAGTTGCGCGATTATTAAACCTCATAATTATTCATAAGATATCCTTTATTTCGTTGGTTTTATTCGTAATACGAACATGTTTGAAGGTGGAGTGAAAAGTGGTTCGGGTAACCCTCGTTGGTCGTAGGATTTGTTTTTCAAATGGCTAAAGTGATATTTTCTTACCGCCGATCGATCGATCGATGTATTTAGTATTATTCGTCACTACCTATACGCATCCGGTAATTTTAGTTACAGATTTTCATCCCTACCATATTTTGCCCCACTCGAAATCGGGTTCGAAGGCTCGGTATGGAATTATTTCTGTATATTTCACGTTGACTAATGAGATTGCGGAATATTCACGTGGCTACCAAAACTCTTAAAGCAGGAAAGATGGCGGGTACTGCAAATTCTGCGAGAAAACGGTGGGCCAGAGTCGAGGGCCAAGAGCAGAATTACATGGTACAGAAGAGGAGAAGAGCCTGTGGAAAAGGAACCCCCTCGTGATACCAGTCGCACGGAGATCTACCTCGTCGGCGGGATAATCCTCGAAACCCAATTATATTTTACTGCGACTCGACTCCGACTTCCATCCGTACAACGACGCTCTCCCGGTCGGCCAACCACCCCCTTTTCCTATTCGTACGTCCTAGCCGGCGCTCGAAGAAACGAAGACTCTGCGAAAGCAGAGCCCGAGAGTGTGCTATTTAGGCGATGAAATACGGATTAACCGTTATAACTGGAAATTGCCACCAATCTCACTCTCTCGGAACTCTCTTTCTCACTGCCGTATTTAACATTCGTGCTACCGCCCCTTTAACACTCTCGCGCGCTTATTAACTCGTTCTTTTGCACTTTTTTTTTCTGCACAATCACAATTTAACTATGCCGTACGGTATATAGGTTAGACGAACCATTTTTCGGACGGAGCTCATATGCGGGCGGTCTTTGACCTTTGACCTTTTGCAAGCACGATCATGCTCGGAAGCAGCAGCATTTAACGTAGCCTAATTGTTGTTCAAGTAATTCAAATTCAGATGCCCTTTTCCCAGTATAAGAAACTCTTTACATTATAAAAAAATTGGTTTTTTTTTAAAATCCGATTCCAAAAAATTCACAAGGCGACTACAATTTAAGTGAAAATTGGTCCCAGAAAGATTTCCAATATCGACCGAATTAAAACTGTAATGTTGAAATACAAAATGGCAGATAAAAGTTAAATTTTGTATTTGAATTCGAATTGATTATGGAAGCTCGAATGTCGGGGAAGGGCCGGTGGCTTTGACACCAACCAAAAACAATTCGTTTCTACCGGAAATCCACATTGTTACGCGTCTATCGCTGTCAAAATCGACCAGCGTATTTTTATATTGAATTCGCAATCCGGTTACACCGGATTTACGAATAAAATCCGCCATTACGACTGAGTCATCTCGTGAGAATGCGTTGAAAAAGCCGGACTTGTTTTCACGCCCATCGAGTCAATCTACCGGTACTATCTAAACAATTCTTTTTATACTGTACACGCTATCACTTCGAATTTATTCAAAGCTATCCAATCTCCTTTGGAGGACTGCGCCAAATAGCCACGCCTATTCAGCCGATATCCGGTGTTGCAATGCAGGAAGCGTTAGAGTTTCGATGCATTCCGTGAGCCCGGCAACAAGGCTTAGTCCGGTAGGTTTAAATAGTTTGAGGATTTTCCGTCAGGATAATCCGATAAGAAAGCCCATGTCTGGCGTCGGGGAATGGAAGTTACAGCTTTTCTTCGGTTCAGGGTAGATGCGGACCGGCCAGCTTCGTACCGAGCATGGGCATCGCTCGACTGATGCGCGAGGTTGCGGAAAAATCTCATCTCCTGCGACGCGACGATCTCATTCTCGATGGCTTCGGGATTATCACGCCCTACCGCACTAACGGATCGGAATCCCCAGGTTGCGGTGAAGATTTGGCGTGTGTACGTGCCGGTGGTGATTCTACTGTGTGTCGTTTCTGAATTGGCAGTGCAGCAAAGGGAATGAGAGTGTACGGGAGAGGCGAAACAGAGAAAGCAGGGGTTGGCGTTGTACGACAGTGAAGCTGTTGTAATCCGACTATGGCGGAAGGGATGCTTATCCGGAAAATCGACACCCCATAAGCGACTGTAGCAAAAAGTCAATCAATCTGGAATGTCGCGGAGGGTCATTGTTTGTACGTGGCTCAATGGTAATTCCTATTTGTAGTTCCGATTGGTACGGTGGCACGGATGAATGCGACTGACTGCAACAACGGATTGCCATTTCATTATAATTATACAGAGCCACAATTCTTGCCCCGAGACTCTGAAGGATCACCCTACTTGTTCCGTGGTGAGGGTACGTATGGCGATGATGAAGATTCAGGATTAGAAGAGATGTATGCGTGGTCTAGACCGAAGTTGCAGCTGACGCATAGGAATATAGATTACACTGTATACGCGGAGCCGAATCACTCGGCGGATTTCACAGAAGATCGACGAGGGCGCGTTTTCATCCGTATTATGCGCAGTATGCGGTCATTGCATCGCATACTTGCTTACGGCTTAGGTTTCGT
Source organism: Cylloceria caligata (assembly GCA_963942595.1). Classification (NCBI taxonomy): domain Eukaryota; kingdom Metazoa; phylum Arthropoda; class Insecta; order Hymenoptera; family Ichneumonidae; genus Cylloceria; species Cylloceria caligata. The sequence continues at coordinate 84,623,667 of OZ012704.1, read as the reverse complement.
GTGGTATCCAATTATTGTATTATACCATACGCGGCACTCTGGTCGATAATTATCGACGCTTTCGACCGCTGAGGCTTTGGACCATTTAGTCGACGGCTCTTTATGAGTTATTTCCCAAACGATGACTCGACCGGCAAATATTTATCGTTCCGGCTTCGCTCCACTTAATTTCGTTCCTAAAATACATTTTTTAGAGTTGACAGAAGTATTTCTTGGTTTTTTTTCGCGAAAGCTTCGGTTGAATGAATCTCTGGACATAAAACGAAAGTGGATAAATGTTAGAGAATGGTCGAAGCATCGGAAAAAAATATTACGATTATGAAGCGAAGTTAAAAATGATTTAAAAAATATACGGAAGGAGGCAAAGAGAAAAAAACGAAAATTAAGACAGCGACGGTAGGTAGGACGGTAAAACTAGTTTTGCAAGCGATAGAAGGATACCCGATGCACGTATGAGGAAGGACGTAATACAGGGTAGTCGGATGGTATCTTCGAGGTGGATCTGTGGCATCGAAGAGCAACGCCCACTATCACTCTCTTGCCTAGGGCGTCATTCGCATTGGAGCGCGCGAGTTTCGAGCAACGATGCGATAGCGCAGCACACGGCAATGCAATACGGCCCGGTATCCCACTGCGGAATCGTTACGTATGCAGTACTTGGCACGGTACGTATCAAATCGCACGGTGTACGCGTACATACGATGTACGTAGATATCGGCGATCTAAGCACAGAAGGGCGTATAAGCAACGCTCGGGTATAACCGGTACGTCTCTATGGCATTGGGCTATCGATATACATTAATGAATGGTTATCGCATACGTGTGTACAGTAGAAGTTCTCATACGATTTCTCAGACACGAACGGAGCGCGCTTGCTCGAGGAGTCACCCTGATCGTTTGGGAAGAATTTAAGCCGGAGTTCACTTATGACGGTTTATACTGTCTTGGTTGTAGGAGTAACGTACTACGTGTGTTCTCCTTTTCTTGGACGGAACGTTCAGGAGGGATGCGCAGGTTCGTACCCTCGAGCGGTTCGCTCTTACGACGTCCGGATCGGACAATTACCCATTGTCCGATACAACAATTTATGTGTAGATATCCAGCAGCCACGTAACTTACCGATTGTGAGAGAATCCGGAGATCCGTTAACTCCGAGTGAGCTCACGTTGCCACCACGCAACATGCGCCTCAGAGCGTGCTGATAAGCGATGGATAGGACGTGCTTTGTGATTCTGAAACCGTGCTCTGGATGTCTAGTGCGCGCTCGATACACCGGAGTCTGCGAAGTTACTCGATCTTTAGCGATTTACCGTAATGCGATCCTCACACTCTTTAGAATGTTTGTGTAAGATATCACGGCGATATCGAAGAATCTATTTGTACAACAGTTACATCGTAATATTTTAATTTAATTACAAATTTATCAATTATTTCACACTATTGAAATATAATTTATTTACTTGAAATTCTTTGTTATTTTCTTTAAATTTGCACTGTGATCCTTAAAATAAAAGTACTTGAAAATTCAAAGGTTCCGATCGGCCATGTGCCTCGTTAGTTGCGAATAAATCATTATATTTCGTGATCCTGCACGACGAGAACTCCAAGTTGTGGAAGAAGGTCAAAATGAGACTCAGGAGATTATAATACAGAAGTAAACGTCTCTAATATTTTCTTTAATGAGGCGCGAAGGATCAATGTGGACGTGGAATATCAACGAGAACTCTCGACCACGTTCACGGATTCGCCATTACAATAACAATTATGCTGTAGCTCTCGTCCCATTGAGCTTCGATTGGATCCGAGAATAAAGGACCCATTGGAACTCTTCTGCACGCGAACCCTTCACCCGTTTCATCTCATTCTCCGGTACTTCTGGTCTCTCTTTTTTTTTGTTACTCCGCTTGCACCCTCCGGTCTCAGAGCTTTCCGAAGTATTCATAGTTTCATCTTTCAACCCTCCTCTTTCCAACGTCTTGGTTCTCCTTGAACGGCGTTTCTCACCCTAATGGAAACAAACCCTTTTTGTTTTAGCACCGGGCACCCACGGTCTCACACTGATGAACGAACGGAGGAGGTGATAATAGACGGAAAAAATCTTCAAACTTTGTTTAGTTCGAAGAGAACAAATGCAAATTTCGGAAAAACTTTGTAGAAATTTAGTTGCAAATTCCATTCGAATATTTTATTTCGTATCTTTGAGTATTTTTCTTATCGTCATTCTTCACAACCGGATCTTCCTAAAAATGTATGATCACTTTTTGCAAGCTTTCACAAGGGATAGTGGCTCATTCGATGTCTCGTATACAATCTTTGTATTAAAATATTGTATTTTAACGTATTAAATTGATTTACACAAGCCATAAAGCATAGCTTAAATATTTTTATTTTCACTCTACGGTGTTTCTCTCAAAGCTTCTCTTGAATTTCCTGCAATCGAATGAGTATCCTTGCACCAAGACACATGAAATTCGTTATTCGTACGATCTGTGTTTCGCGTTTCGAAGCAAATGCGAAGGTAAGCATACCAGCTAGAAGACCGCAACCCCTCAGCTCCAACATGTGCGATGGAAACTTCGAACAGCTACAGTGAATTATACATATACATATAGAGTTTGGCATGTTCTGGCAACTGAAGGAAGCACAGGAAAGCCCTGAAGTGCAATTTCCACGGGCGGTATTCGCGGCCGAGTAGATGCTAGCTCGTTGCCACGGTGTACTGAAATTGTGGGGGGTGAGACGACGTAAGAGCAGATACTCAAGTGCGGCAGTGTCGGCGGCGGGCGTTGTAATCAGTCTTCTTACTAATTAATTAAACGATTCCAGAGCCCAGGACGGGAGCGCTCAGAGCGATCTCAACGAGCGCTGGTTCTCCACGGGTTTATTGGGACTTTGAAGGAGGTTCCTAGAAGACTGAAGGTATAAGGAGTTAGCAAGAGCTGGAGAGAGGTAGAGAGAGAGAGAGAGAGAATGCAATGGAGGTTGGCGGAGAAGCAGTCTCCGCATTATCTATAACCTTTCATCTTCGCTTCTTGTTGGTCTAATATCGATGACGCAGCAGCCGGTTGACGGGGACGGGTGTCGAATGATGTGTGAATCAAATAATGAGAGATCGTAGAAGCGTTTCAATATTTTAACCCCCGACTGGTTTGCCTTTAACAAACAATTGTTTGTTCCCAAAAAAAAAAAAACGTGCAGCCGACGTTAAGGATTTCAACAGAAATGTTGTACATTTCCCAGTGTAAAAAAAAAATTGTGCCAAAATTCATTGAAATAGCCTAATGATGCACGAGAGCATACCGTTTTGAACCTACGCCATCCACAACCATTGCAATCGGAGCAAGGGTTTAGGATAAGTCGAATAAATTTTTACAAAATGTTGGCATAACCGAGTTTTCAAAGTAAATGAAGTTTGAAAGTAAGTGGCGTTTGACTGTACATAGATGCAATAACATTCTGAAACTTAAGCAAGAGGCACAAGGAAAAGTGAAGCACAAGAGTGAAAGAGACGGACGAAAGCGGTCTGTACCTTCGGTTATATGTTGCCTCGCGAAAGTTAAACGAACGACTGCAATTATGCGGTTCGCACGCTGGGACAACGCGCACAGTTTCCAGCTGCAGCAGCATTGCCGACGTCGGCTACGGGGATAGCGCGTGCTTGCTAAAATGCTGTTTCCGGTATGCAGCTCGCGCAATACGTGCGCCGAAACGATTCCGTACACGGAGCCAAACTGTTTGTTTATTCTGCGAATTTATTATTGGCGCGTTGTTCGTATGCCTGTTTACCTTGCCTCAATCTCTCCCATCGACTTTGCTTGCATTTCCGGATGCGGTTCAGCCGCGCTTCGTTTCCACGTTTCCAGAAAGTTAAGAGACCTCGCCACTGTCCCGGATTTACTCATAAAATTAACGTATACATACAGCTAAAGTTACAATTCATGCCGACAGGTACTGGCCATTTCTCGGCTAACGATGTAACATTTCTCTTGACATACAAAGTTTATATCAAGTTAAGACGAAAGTTTATCCAATTACATTGCTTAATTTATTCTCTGTTCAGGAAACGGTATTAGAATATATTTTTAAGCCATTAACCAACTCACACCTTTGGTAGTAGCAAGTAGTAATCGTGTATGCGATCGAAATGAATGCATTTATTATTTACGTAGAGAAAACCGAATAACTTTCTATTATTTCAACTGGAGCCTATCATCCGAAGCAAGGATGTCTCGTTTTAATTCTGCGACGCAAAAAGTGATTCAAAAAGCACGCTCTACCCGATTCTAATAAACGAACCTGATACAAACATTGACTGTGAATAATAAATTATGAGAGTTATTAAAAGTATATTCAGGAAAACATTCGTTCAATCACTCTTAATATGCAGAACGAGTATTCTTTTGGAGTGCACTGCACGGAGGACTTCGATTTTAGCGGCCGATCGTAGGGGAGAACGATAGGACAACATTTTTTAAATACTGCCATTGTGTATGTGTGCGTGTGTGTGGCTATTACTCATCCGGTTTTTATGTAAATTTTATCCAATTTCATGAATCTATTTCTGCGGTGCAAGCATTTATTTCGCCCTCTATGTGTAAACCCTATTTTTTGTAAGCGAGGTCGAGGCGGAAAGCGTTAAAAATAGTCTGAGATCGCATTAATTTTCAAAATTGTGTTTTCATATCGATGTAAACAGAGTTTGAAATCGATTATTCACATGTGACACAATAAAAAAATTCCATATTGCCCAATGCAGAGTACCCACTGTTTGTATTTTAAACACTGTACTCACTTATGATGATTCCTCAAAATTAACCAATTTTACTCGCACATAATGCATGCGAAATCTTGCAAATCGTTAGTTTGAATAGTTTACTCTGTGAGAGAGCCAAATTTGATCAAAATACTTCCTCATTGAGGTAGCTTTGTGGAAAAGGTTGAAAATAATGAGAAATCAATGTGCAACGTTCCCACTTTGCATCCTTTTGTCGATTTTTGCTTTGTGTTTATCGATCCACCACGTTTTACTACCGTCGGCCTTAATGATTTCCGTGCAACTTTTCTCGATGCCGAAGTTTCTTGTATCTGTACCGAGAGTTTATATATGTTTATATCTCTACGAATTAAATTTGTTAATCGCGCATACCTATCATGGATACCGCAGCTTCATGACTTTAAACCCGATTTGCCGCAGTTTTCATCAGTCAATATCAGATAAAATATCTTTGAATATGAACAAACAAATTATATCGAGAATAAGATTAAATTGTAGCCAATAAAACGAACTTTCGAATGGATATACGATCGAAGAACTCGTTATTGACCAAATTGAGCAAAAGTTGTATCGTGTCGAAACGAGTACGAGTATAACCTCGAATTGCCAGAACGTTAACGCGCAATCGTCGATTTTAAAAGACGTTTGACTCGACTCATCCTTGACCCGAATAGCCCCGTTCTCCCTATACCCGAACCTAGAGAGCTTTCTATTTTGGTCAGATGGTTGCTTCTCCGTCAGGCCCTGATCGGAATCAAAAATCGATTCAACTCGAAGATGGCAGGATGCGGTATATCCTAACTGATAACTAAATATAACGACTCACAGAGCTTGCGTTGTCAAGCCAGAATTAGCTTTCCATATATGGTTGAAACAAAAGAGTGGTATCGCGTTTTTAGCGCGCTATCGAATTAATATATTAGTTAACTTATTATAGAATCATTGGAATGCACGGTAATCCTTGTGATCGTTGATCGTCGCACTCGTCGATTCGCTCGACGGTAGCTCCTCGACTGGAAAATCTCGCGAGGTAAACTCTTGGTCAGTGACGAGGATGAATCGAGTCTTTCCATATCACATTTTGACACGGACCAACTCCATGACCCGTTGAGGTCTGGCGAGCGTACCGTGCGGTGGCGCGATGCTGGTGCAGCAGGGTCGTTGCACAAGCACCAACAGCAGCAGTTAGGAGCGTAGCGGCGTGCGGTGGCAGTCGTAAGGGTCGAGACTCGGGGATCGATAGCGCTCACGGGAGTTAGCCGTGCAGACTAGCCAGGGGACGATACCAGTCCTGGGACAGCAAGCACCAGCACGCCGTACTCAATAACGGCAATCCTCTGCACACTCTACCGATGTTGACCTGCCTCGTGCGAACACGAATGGGTTACAGAATGTTAACAGTTTACCCTCCTCTTCACCATATTCCACACTCGTATCCCTTACTCGTCGATTCTCTGATTTTCTCATCGTTACCTCCAGCTGCACATTTTTGCTGACTCGATGATTACTCTCTCTCTCGAAGGATATTGGATTTGAACCTCTCGTTCTGGTCAAAGAACAGAGTCCCCGGAATAAATTCAAGAAAATTTCAACATTTACAAGCTCGTAGATCTTGGTTGATCATATTTTACGGTTGTAACGTTGAATTTACATATTCGTTCGATCAATTCGTCCGAGATAGCTCGTAACAGCATCACCGGTTATTCAGTTGCAATTATTCATCGATGATATCCTTGGCCGGCCAATAATAGTACCATTTGCCCTATATAGTTACAGAAGGTTCATTAATATACGAATCCGTGGTATCAGTGAGCGGACGAGTTATTTTATGGAGCGATTATATCGTCGGGTTACGTATACATCACGAGTCAACGCGTGACCAGGGTACGCCAAGGTACATCGTCATTCTCCAAGACGAGGGTTACGCGCGAGGCGACGATTGTATGCTTGGGGTGGTTGGAATAGTAGTTGCGCTTGCAAGCTCGCAATTGCGCACGATCGAACTGACCCGTCGGTTGGTATAATACGCATCCAACAGAGCCAGTTGCCGTTCTCGAAGCAAAGTGGTGCTTGTCCATATGTTACGAGGCGATAAAAGTCGTCCGGCTAGCCTGGCAACGTAATTCACAGGTTTCTCCGAGCCCCTCCGCTCCAGCGAGTGCCAAGAAGCCTCAAACGTATGAATGCAGTTCAATTTCAAAGCGTATCGCGTGTATTTGGATTCTGCAGTATTATTACCGCTATACGTAGATATTTTTATAACTATAAATATAATACGCGTTCTACTATATTCAATGCCCTCAATTTGGGCTTTCCGAGTGACAATGACTATGAATAAGTGGAATGCGAGGCTGTAGGCTCCGCGAGGTACCGTATCTCGTTAACAATGTGGAATAGCTGGATCTACCGGTTGAACGAAATATGAGCGGTAAACCTAGTTCAGACGTAAGAAAATTTACGATTCACGAGGCTTCTCGTTGATTGCATTACCGAATGCGGTAAAGCTGCTGTTGACCCAAGAAGAATTTGTGGTTGGCTCGTTCATTTTTTTTCCGGTGACGACAGAACCATTTTTTGAATGACCCCCTACGTAGGCTTATCTAGCGTTGCTCGACATATTCCTCGTCGCTACGTGAATATAGTCGAGCATATAACACAATGTACATTTTAAGTATATTCGAGCGATATGACAAGCTCGTGATTCGCATAGAGGTTTACCCGACCTCTGTAACTGAGGGCACGATACGAGTTCAGCTCGGGAGCAAATATTCTGATCTCGTGCAGGCTTTGGGTTGTACTATAAGCATCTCTGTTGAGAATTCAACTAAAACTGATGTTGATGCCTTGAACGATCTGCGAATATATTGGAAAAGGATGAGTACTCACTTCGAGCATGAGGAAAATAAAACCAGACACATAGCTGTTATGGTGAGGAAGTGGTTTATTTCTACCTTCCTGGTATTATTGAAATACAAACAATTTAAACACAAAATGTGTGGATACTATAATTAAGAATGAACACCAAACAATTTCATTTAGAAAATCATCTCAAAATATAAATTTAGAAAAAGGTATAAATTATAAAATCAATAAACAAGTTGAGTTTAGGATATTATTTGAGCAGCACACAATTCTATTACTTGTGTGCTGAATATGATTGAGCTTGAGCCAGCGGTGCGTGCAACGTAGTAACAGCTACGCAGCACGACACGCCGATGCCATGAGGTGCAAAAATTTGTGTGTAATTCACTGCAACTACTCAGCACTGTATTGCTGAGTAGTTGCAGCGAATTAATACTGAGAGCACTCTCAATAAAGGTTATAGGGGGCTCGTCTGTGTGAACCCAGCCACGCAGTCAGCACTGCGTAGCTCAATGCACCAGATATTAAGACTGCACCGAATGAGCAACGCATAGTCACTGTGCTTTCCCAGCAGATGTTTAGGAGGAAAGCACAGCGAATATGAGCACCAGCATAATTGTATTAATTACCTGGCAAATTATGGTGAGAAAAAACGTGTGCAGCATGTGCCGCAACGCCCGCCACGAGTGAGACCAAATGATGATGCACCGTATTAACTCCGCCATGGTATTGAATTACGACAAATTGTGCCATAGCACTCTTACCTTGAGCAATGAGTCCTGTTGAGTGAAGTTGAGTGAAGTTGAGTGATGCCGATGTTGAAGTAGATGAAAGGTCCGAGAGTCCAAAGATGCGCGTGCTGTCCATGCCGGTGTGTGTCGCAAAAGGTGCCGAAAATCTCAAGATGGCTGCGAGTATGAACTTTACGTTGGGCGCTGGAGTCAGTTGAGCGAGATAGCCGGTGAGCGAAACCGAAGTCAAGCGAGAGAGACATCCTCTCGCTCGACGCGGCGTGCCTACGAGGCACATCCTCGGCTTCGCGAAGCCCATGCTTCGGCTATCTCCGCCTCAACCGACCACCGCGTAGTAAAGCAGCGCTACAGGTAGGCGCACGACGATTATCGATCGCCGTGCGCCAGCTGATTCTCCAACAATCTCTGTATGGAAATTTATATATGTGAGGCATATGAAAAAAAATATATACGACGTATCTCTCTGTATTATAAAAGTATTCGTATTCGGCCACCACCGCTCTCAAGAATCGAGAAGATCGGGACGGAATGACACACCCAGGCCCTAATTATTTCGAGATCCTCGAGGAGCACTCGCTCCAAGCCCGAATTATTCCAAGGGGTTGAGAGTCCCTCTGGGTTTAAGGTGGTTCGTGGTTCAATGATAGATCGCGAGGCCGCGCAGATGTACGAGACTATCGTTCTAGTATTTTATATCGATAAAAGATATTACGCCAAAAAGTTGTACAATTCATATTCAATGTATATCGCTTGATTGTTAAGTTTATTCAAAAGTTAGTGTTATATAATTATAATATGTTATACATAATACATGCGCATTTTAAATGGTGTCACGACAAAACGACTCTTGGCAACTTTTTATTAATCGAGCGTCAAGATCTTAATAAACTTTGCACCAAGCACAAACTTGTGCTCCGAATACTTCGGTCGAGCCATGTTCTCGGTTGAGTGCTTCGGTACACAGTAGAATCTAAATATCGAACTACGTACGCGCGTACACATCGATACATGAATATCGATGGATTTAATCTTTGAGTGCACGATGGCAGTGCAATCAGTGATGCCTCAGATTCACATAAAAGTATATTCAAAATACTTTCGGGTTTGAATGAAGAAAGGTTATTTGAGATGATAAATCTGCAAAAGTGTAATTTTTCCACTTTGTTATTTTTCATTTATTCACTGTTATTAATACTAAAAAGTATTTTGAATACATTTTTATTCGAATATCGTCCATCCCCGCGGTCTATAAGCATAGTTCATACGTCGCTCTTAAGGCCATTTACGTACACTCGTTATTTAAATCATTAAATGAATTAGTAATTCATATCTGTATGTTTATTCGACCTCGCGTGGATGACGAGGGTGCCCTATATATTTTTTTTTCTCCTCATATGCCAAATTATGCATTTTTTAGTTTCATTTTTCTTCGTGTGCGTGTAACTATAAAATGTAAGTATACATTTTAAAGACACGTTTGACACTCGACACACGACACGATAATGACTGCCAATAAGATATATATATATGCCGATTAGTCTTAACCTTTCCTATCTTTGTAAAATCAGTCGAGCATAACGGACGCACGCTATCGTCATGCAGACCTTGTGTCGCCAAACATCGTGACGTCGGGTATTTTGCAATTGGACAATTTGTTACGGAATCATTTTTAATGCTAAATGTATGGTTGTCCGTGTGTTGTTACGCGAGAGAAAAGAGAGAAAAAGTTTCGTTGATTCGAATAAATCGGTACATGAAAATGTTTCTCTTTGAATCAACTTAATATTTATTTGATTCAAAAAAAAAAAAATTACTTTATTCCAATGATGTGATGCATTTGAAGGACGATGAGGATATTTCATTGCCTTTAAGGGGAGGCGAAACCTCCATACTTACACCGATGTGTTGGTCTCTTTGACTCCGCCGTGTTCGCCATACTAGTTCTACCTTTTTCACACTCCTGGCTGAAGTTTCGCCTCGCCTTAAGTACCAAAGAAACGATTAATTTTATTCAAATAATTAGGTGTACGCACCTACCGCAGTGCATTGAAGATTCTCTTGGCACAATGTTCATATCAAGACGATGATTAACGGAACGTAAAAAATGTTGTAAAAATTTTAACAAAAGTATAATTGCAACTAGGATTCAATTTAGTCAGAAATACAGAAAAATAAGGTTGATGAATTATTCAATAAAATGATTACACCAAGTTTTCCTTACAAAGAAGTCAAAATTGATTGTAATACTTACCCTTAGCTGTAGTAAATCATAGAAAATAGTAAGAAAGAAATGTAACGCGCAGACTTTTTTCAAATGATATTTTCCGTTCTGTCTATATTCCCCACCGCTGCCTTCCTTTTATCTTTCCCTGTCTGCCCTCTTTTATAATTCTCTCCATCCCTGACCAAGGCCATGTTCGCACGGAGACTACGGTAAACCAATTAGAAAATCACTAAGCCCGCTGAGCATTAAATCCCCTGTGATGTTGCTTAACCTGAGGGTCGCGGATGGGTGTGCAATCATATATGTGGGGTGGAGTGGTACGAGGATAAACAAAGGACCGAAGAGAGAATACCTGATAGAGCGAGAGGGGGGCTAGAAGAAACGCGTTAGGTTTTGCAAAGTTAACGGACACGAGCGAGAAATCGATGGTACGTATGTGTTATATGTATCAGATACATACTTGGATGCAATGTTTCATACGTGTAAGAGAGATAAAGGTATACAACGCGATGCAAAATAATTTGGTTAACTACTAGTTGCGTTAGCAGAGGGCGGTTGAGTGGGATGGGGGTCAATATATCGCGTCCATTAACGGTATGCACGATCAAACTTAATTATAATGGATCCTAGTGTGTCCCCTGTACGTGAACCACCTCTGTCATCCACTCGGTGCTATTTCTCTTCCTCCCTGGTGAGTATATCGTCATCTCTCTGTGTCAGTATCCCGCCCTTTTGTGTATTTCTGTGTACTGGCTGTGTTCCTATCCTGTTCTGGAATACGAAGCGCTCTTCCCAGGAGGCAGGAGTACGGAGTGATCGAGGCAAGTCATATTTATCGAGAAAATCAAATTGATCGATCGCGACTAACCGGCATCCATCGCCAACAGCGTACATTGTGCGGCTTCATTACAATGTCCAACGCTGACGCTTCTAGCACTGATATTGCTGTGCTCGGTAACTGCTTGGTCTATCGATAAACTGAAATAACTGACCGTTAAATCAGCTGCACTCGAGTGAATTGTTGATACGCTGTTAGCAATTCTGTCTGTTTTCGTAGGGAAACGCGACTACAGAGATGCATCTCTGTACGCAGTGCTTGACCATTGTGACATATACTCGAAGTATGTCTCGCAGGAACTTTTTATAACACAGAGTTGAAGTGTATTTCCGTTACTATTATGGATAATAAGGCATGCCAATCCAAAACATGTGACATGTATCAAACAACTCAACTGATATTGTTGCTGGTTTCAGATTTTTGTTGGAAAATAAATCTTCGATTACTCAATATCTCTGCTTAAATTGTACAAAACCAGCATCAGCAGCAGCAGCAGGAGTGAGATATCGTCCGACGACTCTGCTAATCCGCCAACGATTGTTTCGTTCGTTATTTATACACATAATCCATTTCTCAACGATTCGTATAGTATTTTTGTTTTGAATTCACAATTCAGCAACCAGTAAATAAGCGCCTGTAAAAACCTGACATTATTAATGAATCGTTGAAGGTACATCGTGGGTATTAAATCACGGATTCTTCACTTTCTTCGCAACCTTGCTTCTTCACTTGCAATATTGTGAAATAAGAATCTGTCTCGCACTCATGAAACTGTGTCTAATTGTATTTCTTCACGATATTTTCCGAACTTTCTTCGTGTATTATTATTATTATTATTATTATTGTATTGTTTATAGCAAGCGACATATTTTACGTCGAATTTTTTACCAGCTCACAGGAATATACCGTGTACGAAAGTATTCCGACATGGTACGTGTTAGGAATGAAAGAGACTGGCTATAGCTTCGATAAAATCGATGAAGACGTGATCGAATACGATAGATATACCAGGAAGTAAAAGATAATTAATCCTTTGATCGTAGCGATATCCTAACTTTTGATTAAATGTTTATTCGTACAACAATTTTAATGCATAATTTACTATCAATATGAATAATTCACCGCTAATCTCAATAATCAATTTATGTATAACCTGCAAGAGAAATCAACGGAATGTCTATAATTACATTTTCATGTGTCTCGATTCGCATCTCGATGGCAGTGCCCATGTCTAAAGTTCAAAAATTCATAACATCAGAAACAATTTCAGTCAACCGACGGAGTGTCGTTTGGTCAAAGAATAATACCATTTGATTTTTAATGAATATCCGATGTGCGCTGTGATTCGAGTTTAAAGACGAGTGCAAATGAGCGCATCGATAAGGTGTCGGTAGATCGGAAGCCATCCCAGAGACGCGCGTATCGCTCTTCCCAAGGGACATTACGCTCTGGCCGAGGATTTAGCGAAAAGGTCTCCGACGGACAAAGTAAAGTTTGGTTTCTGATGTAAATTGAAAGCAAATGAATACGAACAATTACATCGACCCTTTGTAGTTATAGGAATGTCGATATTCTTGTTCGATATTCTATTATTTTGTCCAGTCACATTATGGTCGCAAAGCTGGCAGTACAATGGTTAAAAATAGAAGCTTTGCACGCAAGCATTATAAAAAAATTGTCATAACCGTAGAATTAATCTTTTTGTCACTTTTTTTTTTCTCACTCTTATAATTGCGAGTAAATTGTTTGTTTATCGTATATATTTAAATTGTACATATATATATAGCTACAGATAGAGTGAAACGGGGGTCGAGACTGAATGAGGTTTATCGAGCTGGGTTCCTGATTGCGCCCTTTGTTTCCCGTCCCTCAGGGAAGGGACGGCTCAACCCAGCCTACTGGCCGTGCAGCGGTGTGGGCGAGGATATTTCATTGGTTGTAGAGCCCAGCAGTCGCGGCGTTAGCTATCCCCAAAATAATCACCAACCCACTCAGTCCCAGCACAATCACTACGACTCGACTCAGCACAGCAACCATCAAGCGTACCAACAGCTACAGCAACATCCGCTGAAGCATGTACTCAGTAGTGGTGCAGAACTCAGCGATACATCGACGTCGGGTAACTCTTCCGACGAAACACTTCACTGATAGGGAGCAAACTAATTTAGCTCGAGTAATCTGCCTTTTGCTTTTCTATTTTTATCGCAAGCTATCGTCCGGTATATGTGAAACTATAATTAGGATCCGTATTATATGCGAGGTTTTCTATCGATTCGTACTTTCCTATTCTTCGTAGAATCGTCAATTTTCATTCATTTTGTCTTTGATTACCTTCATTGCTATTCTATAAGTTGCCATTTTGGGTCCTCGTCGCCAAGACCACTAGACTCGTATTCGCGGTATATCACTTTCGATACAGCGCGAGTCTTAATTCAATAGTTCCTCGATTTTACAAGATCGGCAATCGGAAAAAAACGTTCCCGTCGTTATCACGACAAATTAGTCACTGAATGCATGACTTGGCTATAAGGGAACGTTGAATATGAGAAATTATTATCTACGTGTATCCCCGATAGAAAGGAAATATAATGAATAAACTTCACGACGGAACCATTACGAAAAGCAACAAAATATTCACCCTGGCGTCACATATTTATTTTGAGTCATCCGGATCGGACTCTGTATCTTCCTACAAGATATTCATTGGGAATACTTGTTGATTATGTATACCATAGTTGTACGTATACAGTGAAGTACATACATATATCAACTGATAATTCGTCACGGCTGAGATGGCCGTGGACCGAGATGGAACCCATGGAATTCCGTCGAATCACGGAGTGACTTTCGTATATCCTCTTATCGCCCTTCTTCCGCCACAGAAAAATACATCCTGTAGCTGCAGACCCCGCTACCGCTTCGTCCGTCGCTCTTGTTCTTTGTCTAGTCGAGATTTTGCCGAGATACACTTCCGGTATAAATATTCGGTGATGTAGTCAGGGGAGGAAGGGAAACTGTGAGACTGAGTGACTACTCGAGATTCTTAGTCGCCGTGTCGTTCCTTTAAACACGTTTCTCGACATCATCGATCATGTCGCACACGATCCTTTCTTCGTCGTGCAAATACCGTCCCCTCGACGATACAAGTTGGGGTGACGAAGGTAATGAGGGATAGCTAAAACATGATAGTCTCACATTTCTGTCAAAAAATGACATAAAAATGAAATATTATTTGAAATCATGAGTCAGGGTAATTATTTTTTAGCTTTCTCATAGAGCGCTTTTCGTTTTTATCAAGTTTTCATTTAAATCAGTTTTGAAATTGGTGGCGAAGTTAAATCAAATTGATGTACGAGACTCCAGGTAAGTTTGTTCGAGGTTCATCGAATAAAGAAAAATCGTAGTTACTCGATAGAACATTTTTTAATCGTTTTAATAGACTCTGAAATCTTAGCTGGTGAATAAAAAAAATTGCTGCTTACTTCGCTTCGATGAAATTATTTAAAATCTGTTATTTTCGTCCGCAATCTCTCCAGTCAATTCTATTTTCTCTTGTCCTTGTTGGGAACTATCGTTTCTCGCTTCCCCTTGTTTCATTTTAATTTAACCTTTCTCAGTCATCGACCTTCAAGTTGTCTGGGAAATTACCATCGCTATGGCAATAACGCAATTTGGTTTCGTTTCTCGCCCACTCAAACTCCTCTACTCTGTTGAGTTTTGTGTCGCTCGTTCTCCGTTCCTGTATATACATATACATATACATATATACATGTGAAGTGGATGCAGCTGTATATATATATATATATATATATATATATATATATATATATATATACATCTGCACCCACTTCTTTCTTTTCCCTTTTTTCTTCGCATTGCAAATCGTACCCTCTTGCCGGCTCGCTAGCGGGACCGAATGAGGGCCCGACTCGCCTCGACTCAGTGGAAAGGGTCTCTACGTACCTTTCCTCGTCGCCCGAGAGCTGGAGTATGTAAATTGGAGTTTCCGGCAGGCTCACGTAATAAACGCGAATTAGGACTCTCCAGGCGCTCAGGAAAATTCACAGAGGCCCTTCGCCGACTTTCAGTCGTCTCTCATCCCCTCGTCTCTGTACTATTCCGTTAGGTTTCCCTCGACTACCTACATCCCATTTCATCCCCACGCACGGCTATCGGAGGGAGCAACTTGCGCTACGGTATTGTAATCAGGGGCATTGATATCCAGTTTCTCTCACTCACTCTTTTTCCTCTCTCTTCTTTCTTTCACCATCACAAACATTGCACTTAATAAAATACCGTAGGGTGCGGGGTATTTGATGCCAAGAGATCCGTTCCGATGATGGCATGGCACGGTGATGCAGCATACTTTTCTTTCCGACACTCGTCACGTCGTGTATCGGTGATACAAAGATTCCTAAAAGGTCCTCCGAAAGGGTGAGATTCTCAATAATCAAAAATGCCTCGATGTCATTCATCGATTGCAGATCCGAGTCGTCTCTTGATTTTCGTTTTCCCAAAAATTATAATACTCAATACGATGTGTCTAATTCCGCGATAACTTCACAGCAACTTACGTAAGTAGACAGACTCGTTGTTTTCGCACAGGACGACTGCATCTTCGTCTTGTAATATCCGCTCAGCTTCAATCTCTTCGTATATGGCGTGGAGCCCGACGAGCTAACAAATAAATATTTGCATGATGTACGCGCAGGGTATCCTCGAGAAGCCTGTGGGAACAAATATCAGAGTATTTGCTCGTCCTTCCCAGACACAATTAAATGGAGAAATCTTAACTCCTGTGCCTTTTGGGGCGTCTTGATGCTGCCATAGTGCACTGTGTCTGGTAGTTACGTAGTCTACACCAAAGTCTTTGCAAGAAGTTTACTAAAAAATGCCGTGAGAAATACCCTTGTTTGATATATTCTATATAAAAATGCTTTAAAAAGAGATCATTTCGCAAACTATTTAATTCTAATTATATTCCAATTTTATAGATAAGATTGTGTTATCAAATTGAGATTGCTAGAACCAAGTTCTCCAAATAATACGAACTACGCGAGTCCGTCATCAGTAATTTAAGTATAAATGAGAGTCGGGGTTGAATGCCAACTTGGCCGAAGACTTGGACTTTTGATAAGTGCATGTGCAGGAGGAAACATTCGTCGGGGGGAGATTAGTTCAGAGTTAAAAGGGAAACCGAAACTTCCCTTTCTACCACTAAAAGAGAGAGAGAGAGAGAGAGAGAGAGAGAGAGAGAGAGAGAGAGAGAGAGAGAGAGAGAGAGAGAGAGAGACATAGCACTCTCAAACGAATTGCATCCAGCCAGATAAGAGGATCCGTCTTGGTCAAAAAAGTCGAGCATAGCAGCAACCCGCGTACAACGCGTAGGGTACGCTTTAGCAAACTTCAAAGGGACCAAGGGGTTTCGGCAACGATTGAAATTGTTTTCTCAGACCGCACGTATGAAGCAGTAGCCCGAGGTAAGGGGTAGCTGTGGCTGATGTATGTCGTCGAGTTCCTTTTTTTCGTACAAGCTTCGCTACCGAATCAGCCTCGCGGACCGATTTACGAGCTCTGACCAATATTCGAATTGTCTTTGGAACTTGGAAATACAAAGAGTTACATTTCGGTGAGCAAGCTGGTTCTCCCACTGTTTTCCTTCTCGACTTAGCTTTTCTTGTATTTGTCCTTGCAATATCTCCACCTTTCATTGCCGCTGAATCGAGTTGATTACCGAGACGGGGGCGTCTCGGTATGTCTGACTTTCCAGTCTCTTCCTTGGATACGGTACGATGCGGAGGTTGTTGAAACCAGCGGATACGCTTTATTTATAAAGTGAAACCCACGAGTTTTCTGAAATTTCAGTGACTGTGCCCCTCGTTGAACTATCAGGTAGGAGGAAACAATATTATTCAGGTTCGATACCAGGGACCTTGAAGAGAGATGAAGATGAGATTCGACAATATTAAAATACAAAAACTTTTGAATTGACCCGTGGTAATGTTTTTAAGAATTAAACGGGCAGGACTCTGATTCTATCGGACGCTATACGCTAAGTGGTCTCTTCGCTCAATGGTCGACTCAACGAGGCAATCTCATTATTGCGAACCACTCGGTGTGACGATTCTCCAAGACAAAATTTTCTTAGACTCGATTTCAACGGATGGTCCACTCTCCAAAGTCGCGTCTTTTCATGGGCTGACTCTCCAAAGCTCAACTTATCAGCGTTTACGAACGAAGCGTTCCGCGCGAATCGACGATTTATTCGACTCTCCAAAGACGCGTCTCTCCATGGGCCGACTCTCCAAAGTCCGACTCACCAACGATTACCAACGAGGTTTTCCCCACGAAATGACGAACTTGACTCTGCAAAGAAGCAACGCTCTATGGATCCAAACTTTCCAAACCTCAATTTCCCAAAGCTCAATTCATCAGCGGTTATGAACGATGATGCTTTTCACGCGAATCGATGATCGAATCGACTCACCGGATACTCCAATCTGCACATTATCTTGGCATGCGCTTGCCATGCATACGAATACAGTCGTTGATGCGCAGATTCGAGTATCCGGTGAGTTGGCCCAATCGTCGATTCTCGTGGAAAGCCTCGTTCGTAATCGCTATAGCTAGTTGGACTTGAAGCGTTCGTCTATGGAAAGACGCCTCTTTGGCGCGTTGATCCTCCGGTCAATTGGAAAAATACTAATCAACGCTTATGAGCGAGCAACTATAGAGAGCTATCAGTGTTTCATTGAATTTTACAGCAGACCACAACAATAAAGAAGAAGCATCCAAGGTTCTCGTCAATCAAAAGATATAAAAAAATAAGAGAGTATCGAGTTAAAAAATATCAAGTACCATAAAATATTATCATACATATATATAATAATTTAATAAATATTGCAATAAATAAAAAACTCTAACAGATTTCATTCAATGCCAAATTTTTGCTCTATTGGTTAACTTATTCTTAATCCAGAGTTCTTTTATTTTAGCAAATAAGAGCAATACCGTAAAAAAAGTGCTTTGACAAATAAAAAATTCTTAACTTTCGAAACTGTGAAATATGTAAAACGGAGTGAACGGGTTAAAAAATCTTTAATGATATTAAGTATGTGCACCAAGTTTTAGAGTTCGTTACGCACTAAATTATCGGTAGTCGGGGCGGTGAAAGATTTTAAAATACTTAAAAAATCTTAACGGCTTTATCGAGTTTGATGAAACTCTGTACCGAACGCCGTTGAAATGGTACTTTGTTCGTGTAGAAAGTTTTGGCTCGTCGGTTCAAGATTTACAAGAGTCGGTGGAAAAACGTCAATTTTTCGAAAAATAAAAAATCCCATACACCTACTTCTCCAATTTCAGCGAAAATCAATGCCAAACAAGCTGGGAACGTATCTTCAATTATGAAAAACTATTTAACTCTATAGACAGAATTTTACGAAGCTGTCACGCTCTTTGTAAAAAAATTAAAAATATAAAATCTGAATATCTACGTTCAGGTTTTGTCAAAAATCACAACAATCAAAGATAAATTATTACTTGACTCGTGTGCTAAATTTCAGTCCAATTATTCTATCGAATCTTGAAATATATAGACGGTTGAATTTTTACTTCACGTTTTCAACCGCTTTGAGTATGCTGATATAAAAATGGTAAAAAAAAATTCATGAAAACAAAGCTTTCTCCAGGAGGTAGCAAAACGAGCGCATTATAATAGATAAGACTGCGCCAAAAATAAATAGGCACCGAATGCTATGTACAACGTACACTTGTAACACTATCATAAAAATGAAAGAGGGAAGATTATGCAAGGGGATTATTTTCAAAGCTCTTTGCCGAGAATTAAGAAAAGAAAGTGGGATAGAAAATAAAGAAGAAGAAAAAAAAAATGAAAACTAAACCGCATGAAATTGCCGAAGAAATTGCTTCTCCGTGGCTTTACGAGAGACAGCGCGAAAACGACGTTATCGTGTTCGCTCGTCTTTTTGGCGACAAAGTAAGAGATGGAATGAAAGTTGAATAGAAGGGGAATGTAATTTGGCTCGATGCTAATAAGATCTTTCGTTCTCGTATTCTCACTACCCCTGCAATATATTTTTTTTTCATCTCTTATTTCTGCTACTCTGAATAATGCATAGAATGAATTTGGATGTGATAACGGGCGACGGAAAGTGCCGCGTGAGAAGACCGAATAAGAATCTCGACGTCGCCGGAATAAGCGTTGAGTGCTGCTGCACCCGCACCGATGAGAACGAGAACCAAGCATCTTTTCTCTCGTGATACGGTCCATTCGGGCGAAATAGTCGAGGCTGAAGGAAACATCATTCACCACTTAGTTTGGTAGTGAAACAGAGATTTCGGCGAGCAACCACTCTCACAAATGCTCCGAACCTGTGCGTCTTTATAAGCGGAGAGACTCGTTTGAGAAGCGTTGTTATTTCGATATCCGTTGTATCGCGGTTCTTCTTGCGAATTAAACGTTACAGTCGTGCAGTTGAATAATATAAAGCGAAGCACATCGACTTACCGTATGTTTGCAGTTTGATCAGAGCATTATTACAGTTGAAAACTTGGCTAACAATTATATCACTGAGACTATCAACTCGCATAACCGACATTCAATTGTCAGTACGAATGTGGTCGCGTGCGTTATCTAAAACAGTGGATACCCCGACCCGACCCGTACGTCAAGTACCCCAAGTATGTTCACCTGCATAGAAGCATGATTCGTTAGTTTACAATTTATCGTAAGAGAACGTTTAAATTCATATTTTTTCTTTTTACATTTTTTCTACGCTGCGATATAAGAAATCTTTTTGTCGAGCTCAAAACCAATTGGACAGTTTTACACATACAATCGAAAATATATAGATGCGTGAAAAATATCCTAATCGGTTGTGCATCCGCTCCGCAAACAGTTCAACTCCGCAGGGTTAACTTTGCTGCCGGATCTTCAGCTACAGGAAAAAAAAATAATCTTCAAAATAAAATCGATTAATTTATTTGACAAAACAAATATGAGTTATAAGAGGAAAATTTTCGCATCGAAACAACCTCTGGTACTTGTTATACACATTATGATTATATCATTAAGAGTTCATTAAGTTGTTGTTCATCTTAAATACAATTTGTTATTATTTAACTTCATTAATTCACTTCAAGAAACGTTAATGCGTACCGTTCTGCAATAATAACCACACGTGATCTGTGACGCACAAATCTTGGATTATTCGCGTTCGGGTCAATACCCTTTTGCTCCGCGAGTACCGAGTTTCATTTTGTTATCAGCGTCCTCAAAAACCTCCAAATACTAATTTTTAAATAAATCGTAGGTATAAGGAAAAATGTATTCTTCAAAGAGTTAATGAAAGTAAAATGCACGAAATGAAGTTGGGCGAGGGTCTGGGAAGAACTCAAGCAGACCGGAAGCTCCTTAAAGGTTCAGAGGCAAACGCGCGTACCATTAAGGAGCTCACGAGTCAAATAAGTGCTCATGAACCTACTGATGGGTTCCCACTCTAATGAGACAAACGAACGCTGTAGTCTCGAGACAGCTCACGCTGCAATATTTCAAGATGGCTCGTGAGCACTCGAGCGTGTGCGGTTACAATATACTCGCAAAATCACTGACCGATTTTCACGGACACTCACAGAATCTTACCGACAATCGAAGAGGCGATCTAAGCCCCCTCTAGCCCCGGATTATCGTAACTCTCATTTGAAACCCCCTTCAATCCCGGATTATTCTAAGTTTCCTTAGAGGTTTCCCGTTCGGCGTAGGGACAGGGGTGAAGCGTCAATGATAGAGACGGGGGAGGTTCGTTGATAAATTGCGAAGGCGTGTCGAAGCCGCACGAAACCCTAGCATGTTACAAATGATAATTATACAATTTCATAAATTTAATTGTAAGGAAAATGTTAACTGTACTAGTTGGCGACTTCATGAAATGTAGAAAATTATCGTTTCATTTTACAATATTTGTTAACCCGTTAACTCGCTCAGTGATAAAGGCGACTTTTTTTACAATCTATATAATAAAATGATTATGATTTTCGTTTATAATATATATTGTTAATAGATACATCAAATTTCACCAAGTGTAATTAATAAAATAACATGTACTTGGCAATATGGCCTTTGGATGTTTTAAGTTCATTTTAGTTCTCATAGAGGAAGTTATGTTTTCGTGAAATATATTCTTCTCGAGATTTTGATGTCAGTACTTATAACGTCCCAAAACATCGAGAAATCATTGAAAAGTATGTCCGTAAGCGCGTGCGCACGCACGCTGAATTCGCTAGCGGGTATCTTATTTTATATTTGTTTAAATTTAAAAAAAAAAGGATGTACGCTCCCAGGCGTTTGTAAATTTTTAACTATCGAATCGTTAGCTATTTAGTTCGTCAAGAATCGATCAAAGCGTTCTGATGTTATAGAATCGTAAATTTTTGTAATTTCTGAAAGAAAACAATTTTTTATCTAACTTTCGTAAATTTTCATATAACAAAATGAAACTTGGTACACAAATTGGCTAGGGAATGAGGGTATTTGGTCTTGAATTTGATGAGAATCGATTGAGGGGTTTAAATCTTATGAAATTTATAATTTTACTTCATTTTTTATTTTATCGAAAATCTTATTACCACTTTTTCTATTAGGAAACCAGAATTGAGATAACCATTACCCGTAGAAGAGATTCTGTGGGTTTGCGAGAATCACTAGGAAGCAATGTACAAATTTCAAATTTGCACGTCTTGTTACATTTTTTGTAGGTACAGGTAATCGCTTATGTAAATGTACTTGTCTCGAGTTTTTTACGCATTGTGCTTTTGGGAGATCGAAAAAGACCGCTTAACGATCGGTTGTACGAATTACTAACTCTACGTGACGTTCCAGTGATTATTATGAAAACATTATGAATTATTTTATTATGCAGACTCTAAACGGGTTTAAAAAAAAACTATAAGTAATCCGAAATTGGTCGTTGGATAAAGTGCCAATAATGCTACCGTTCACTTTACGAATAGGCAGTTCGTTTCTATATGATCCAGTTGAGACTGCGCTAGGTTGCCAGTAAAATCCGAAAGACTCGATTTCATGTAGCTCAGACTTATAAGAGTATTGCCGGCGTCGTCGTCATCGTCGTCGTCGTTGCGATTCACGTACGCGCGGTTATCGTATTCCTGTCTAGGGCGCATCGTATTGCACAGCAAGTTCGCAGTATAGAGTTGGTTGGCCTGAGGTAATGGGACTTGCCATCCAGCCCATTTCTCGGCCAAGCTTAAGCTCGACAAACGTAACGCCCGCGAATGAGAGGACGAGTGGATCCACGAGGAAAATTAAATGAGCCTGAGAACGGGCACATACTACCTCGAATCGTGTTGGCTCGTGGACTTTCAGTGATAGTACCGGGGTCACGTAATTTGATCGAAGCATCTCTGAGCGTGCACTCAACTCCGCAGTAACAATAAAATACTAGAATATACCTTCCACAGATCGATGGAATTTCTAATATTCCTTTATTATCGAATGGTGAGTATACTTCTCCAAATTCAAAATGTATTATTTTCAATTTAATCGATAAACCTCATTTCTCAACGGTTCGGAGCGTTCTCGTCTATCCAGACTTTCAATTATTAAAAAAAAAGGAAGTAGCGAACGTTTGGTTGGAGGATACGATAAGGACAGTGACGAAAATGCCGCTAAAAAAGTGTAAATAGCTTAAGAGCTGTATCGCAAGCATAGGATAGGCGATTTCGTGTACTCTGAGAAAGGGTCAATCGAGTGCAGAGATAGCAGAGTTCTCGAAGAAGAGAATGCCGCGGCGTAACGGGATAACGTCAAAGTTTTTCCGAGTAGGAAGGAAGAGGCGCTAGGGGAGGTCCCCCGAGGACAAAACTTGTCCGGATCGCTGTTTTGAACCACGGGAAGGGGAAATACCGCACAGTAGGGATACTATATGTAGCAACGCACAGTCGTGTGAGTTCCGAGGATCACGCGCTTGGTTCTTCATTGATACTTTTTACCACTGTACTCGAGTCTCAATCGTTGGCTACACCTACAAACTGGAGAGTTCCGATTCCGTCGGTTCGCTCCGTTGCGTCATTGGTCGAGAGACCGGCATGGCGTCGACTCTTGCTAAAATCGGGAGTTCGCTGAATCCGTCTCTACGTAGCTTTTACGTCATGAAAAATACTGGGGTCTAACGCTTCGTATCGTGCCTTCCTTATCTCACGATCCTTCTTCCCCTGGAACCCTATCTGCATCTGGGTCTCGTTCGTGCAATCTTCTCGACGTACACAGACAGGCTATCCACAAGGGAGAAAAAACAAGAACTCGGATACTAGAACTTTGACTTCGGGTTACATCAGGCCTGATTTCATCTGTACAAGCAATATCGGGTACTTCTTCGAACTAACTTTCTGGATGCCTTGGCATCGAAGTTGCTTTGGATGTTGATTAAATTTATATTACAATTTTTAATATCGAAAAGAGTAGTTACATAGTTTGTCCGTTGGCTAGCCTGCAGTCTTACCGCATCTAGTTTCTTCTTGAACATATTTTGGTAGGAATACCACAGTTCGCTGCTATATTTACAGTCGAGTCAAGAGGTTGAGTCAGGTTGTACTTGTTACACCGCACCTGAGGTCCAAAGGGAGTGAAATAATGGCCCTTTTGTTCTTTTTCCTCACACTCTACGTGTACATATATACGCTTCTCAATTTTTAACATCTGCGTTACCGTAGAGTGCACTGTGTACTATGTGCAAGATTATAGTGCTTTCGCTAGTCGGTAGCCGTTATCGATGCCACGACTAAGTTCTTCCAGAGGTAAGTGGAGTGTCATGACACGTTTTACTTGAAACCCTAATGGGTTGTCATCGATCAGTGACGCGAGGACTTGTAAAAAGTTATTTCAACGCGTGGAATCTTTGTCTTTTTTTTGAAATTTTGTTTTTTAATCGTCACCTCGAGTCCCCAAGAAGTTGTATTCGAGTGAAACGCATATTGGAAGGAAAATGGATCAAGGAACGATCGGAACGAATGACAAATCAAATAGCCACAGGCACCGTATAGTTGATACCCAGAGCGAAAATCTCGTTATTGGTCACTTCCGCTTTGTCGTAGGGCTAATGCGCCATCACAGACGGTAACGTGAGTTTGACCGAGTCTAACCAATCCTAACCTCCACGTACGTATTTCCAACGTAGTTGTTGGATACACGTTGGACACATACCGGAACTTAGTTCTTACGCGATAGAGACACCGAGTCTCGTGGTTTTGTGCTACACTCTTTGAAATACTAGCTGCAAGCTCTCATGAGTCTCGCTTCTACTGTTCCAGCTTTCAGTTTCTACGCTTTGCTTCTTTTTTTTCAACACTTTGATTGTAACTGTGAGAGCTTATCCGCTTTCTATGTCGACATGCATGTGCTGAATGTGCTCTATTGCCGTATACCTCACGAATACATTCCTTTGAACCTCGCGTTACCCATGACCCACCATTAGTGGCACAAGAAAATGAACTGCATTTGGCCTGGCGTGCCGACGCGTATGCGAATGCGCATTTAACCTGGAAAATAGGATGAAGAAAATCTAGTCGCTAATCACCCGAATATGGGGTATGTCCTCCGAGTCTCACTTTTCAGTTGACCTGTCGGATATAGCTTTCAGTTTGTAGCACTCGAAGGGCCTATGGTGTTTTGTGATAAGATTTTTGATCGTCAACGTAAGGGAAATGCATTTTTATCTTTCAAACCAAGAGACCATTCGTACTATAGTATAGTGTGGTAGCAACATTGAGATCGACTCTGTCCCACGTGACTATCACATTCGTATCAAAGCAAGATCCTGAGTTGGCTCTAGTTGTACCGCTTTCATTCATCTCTCTCTGTCTCTCTCTCTCACACACTCTCCCCTTAGTTTTCGTTCTCTCGACTGTGCTTGATGCTCGAAGCACAGCCTGCCTAGTGGCAGGAGATCTGGGTGTAGGAGGATTGCCTGTCGATTACATTGCTGCTAGGGTACCCCTTGCGAGTACGAGCTAGCAGGAGGCTTTCATTTAAGTTAGAAATTGCTTCTTCCGTTGCGATGATGGGCCGCAAATTGGGCGCGAAAGAGAGCGCCGAGAAGTCGAGAAGAAGCGAGGCGGAACAGCAGAAGAAGCAGCAGCAGCAGCAGCAGCAGCAGCAGACTGGAGTGTAGCAGAGTATAGTCGAGATCTGCTCATCCCCTTTGCCAAGTTGCGAAGGTGCTACTGGCCCGATTGGATATGTCTATGTGTGGAGTATAGGGAACCTTCGTAGCGTCTTCCACTAGATCGTCCGTGAGAAGAAAAGAAAGAATAAAGGAATAAAAGAGTGCGCGGAAGACATGCTGTTGCTGCATAGTATACAACACGTAGTTAGTACTTCTACATACACGAAGACCGAGCAGAAGGTCGTTTTCTGTATTTCACGTGTAGCAGACGGTAAGTTTCTTCCTTTTTCCCCTAACATAGTGCGAAGGAGCGAGGAGAGTACTTTCCCCGGGTCCCGGCAGAGACGAAACTACGTACGCCTGCCAACGCGATGGTCTCGAAAGGGTGTATTGATTTTTATTTACCTTCCTCCTTGCTTGCTTCGGCTCTAGCGTCATACAGACACAAACTTACCTCATAAAAGTCTTCTTCGGTGAGAAAAAAATCGATCGTGTTCATTTCGTGATTTTTCTTTTTGCTTTTTTTTATTTAAATAGTTACAGCGAAACTCAAAAATCTGACGTCTCCGGGCAGATCCAGAGTGGCGTATCTACATTTTTTGTACTTTTATGCTCTTTAATATTCGTAGAACATTTCTATCGCGTATATAACGCAGACAGTGAGATTCCCTTTATTAACGCCAGAAGGGGATCATAAAACTCGACGTAATTCTCATCGTCGTCGACTAGGTGAAAGTACGATTCGCTCTTTTATCTTCTGCTCTTTATCCATCTGTCCCGGTATATTTGGACTGTGCTATCGACTAGAGTCTCGCGTCTCGGCTCATTCAGGACACGTACCAACGTACAAATCGTCCTGGATGAACGATAGGAATGGACGCGCGTAGCAGTCCCTACTACGGTATCCGGAAAGCGTTGTTTCCGTTGAAATAGGGACATTGGGACTTTTCGGTGTGCCGAAGATGGCGGTAGAAAAGGTACCGAAGCAGAGAAGAGAGGAAAAAGAGTTTTTCCAGAGAAGACGCACGTACCGCGTGTCATCCAATCTAAAAATTTCTTCGTTCGGTTGATGTTGTATATTCGTTCGCGTTTTCTTTACCGTTGCTTCCTGCGTTCTTGCTCCTTTATTCTGATTTTCCCTCTTTATCTTCGCATGTTATTCCTCGCGTGTCGTCGACGGTTGCAGACACACTCGTCGTCAGCGTCCTGGATCTAAGCCTATTCTGGTATAGAAACCACATATCGGATACCTTTCAGGCAATCCTACATTACTGCAAAATGCTATTTATAGGCCTGGTCAATACAGAAATAAATTATTTGAGCGTAACTGATTATCAGAATCGCAAGTAGTTAAGTAATTGACTTGGAATTCAGTATCAAAATATCGGGGGTCTGTATGTCTGATAAAAAAAAAAAAAAAGCACAAAAGTTATTTAATTTAAGCCCAAATTGGTATGTGGGATCATTTTATAGAATTAAACTGAATGAGGTCCACTATTCCCCGAACTAGTAATTTGTTGGGTTCGGCTTCGTTATCGGTTTAACTTTACAGTTACGTTGCTACAGTATAAATGGGCATCGATATAAAGCTTTTATATGTGTGGTACCCTATGTGCAATGGGTTTATCGATATTATTAATACACATACGTTTCCCGATACGCATTTTCCTATATATATATATATATATATCTGGGCCAATAGATA
The DNA here is from genome assembly GCA_963942595.1 of Cylloceria caligata. NCBI lineage: Eukaryota > Metazoa > Arthropoda > Insecta > Hymenoptera > Ichneumonidae > Cylloceria > Cylloceria caligata. The sequence goes on along the minus strand of OZ012704.1, from coordinate 84,596,311 downwards.
CCGCTGCACTCTCATTCGCTCTCGCAACGCTTGTCCGCAAACCGAGATCGAAAATTGCATTTATAGGATGCATCGATGCAATAAAAACAGGTATCTAATTGTCATTCTTCATTAAACCTTCACACGATGGGTCTGGTGCAACGAACCAACCCTGCGGCAGGTATATTCCCCGTGTAGTTACAGCACACGTTGTACCGTGTCCGGCTTCTGGAACAGAAGGCACTGTTTATTCATTGTACAAAATCCGTACATAAAGGGTTAATCGATGTAATGAGCCCTCTGGATCGTACCCATACCGTCTATTTTACATGTTATGTACAGCGTATACCAGAAGTCGGTAACGTATAATAAAAGCGAACGAGGCGGAATGACACGGCGACGTAATAAAATACAGTTTTTTTTCGTATGTTCATGGGTTCACCGTATAATTAAATTAATTAAACTTCTTTTATAGCGATCTTTTAGCGAACACATCCCACTACTGGATACGACTATCAAAGATGTTCGTCTGAATTTAACTTTTTAGATTATAAAGCACATGCTAATCTACTCCTCTCTTTATATAATGTAGAAATAATTTTAGTCGAGGGTACTTGGTTTCAATAAAGGAAACTTTATTATTTTGAGACGAGCTGTTGTTGTTCTGAATTCGTGCCATTGCACCTCTCACTTCCCTAACACGCATTGCACGCAATGTACCGAATAATACTCCAATCCGGATGCATTTGAGTTGCCGCAATCATGTTTTTATTCAAAATATATATGTTATGTGTATACGCGAGCACGCAGATTCGAAACACACGAACGCATCTAAGTACCACACTATATTTTATCGCGGCCATTACGTTAAACCGAAAGCCTCTGATAATTACACTGTCGCCTCTGCGTTCTCTAACCCAGACTCCCGTAATACGTCTGAGGATATTAAAATAGTGGCGTTTAATTAAAGTCCGGTGCGAGTCGTCCCTGGCTCCCGCCATCCCCGTCGAGCGCAATAAACTGTTGTGTAATCTGTTCGAGCGCATCGCAACGCCCCCTTCCACCCTCCAACGTTATTTGAATGCACTGCTGGATCTCTTCTATAAACACGCGGTTTGTATTGCGCACTCTACACTTTCACGCATACTATTAACCTCTGCAATACAAATTCAACGCAGTTTGTCCTCGGACGCATTATGCAGAATTACGTTAGTGCTATTTATGGCCTTCCCCTGCGTCGCAACCATTTTTCATTTACATCTTATCGCTTTTACTTGCGATCGTGTGGTCGCCGAGATCACGAAGTGCATCCAGCAACACGACTTTCATAGGAGTTTTCATTCATGACAGGTCACCGTGCGAACCACGAGGAATTATTCGTTATACCGGAAGTCACGAGGCTTGGCCTATTTTCTTTGACCTGCGTGTTATCTTCCAAACTGCTAATCTTATACAATTTTGTACTGATATTATGTAATTTGTACATTTTTTTTAACATGGTGTGTTCTTCTACTTCGTTGCTCGTAATCGTAAGTGGTGGCTCTTCGGGTTATCCTTCTTCCTCGTAGTTGACGTTAAACCGGAGGGCATGGTTATCAGTTATACCTTTTTGCAAAGGCAAATGGAGTAATCTACTATTCCAGCAAACGTGCGGAACCGCCATCTGTGAGGAACCGACGAAACCTTGTATCAAAACGCCGACTGATAATGGTCCTCCTATCTCTAATAAAATTATTCCAAATTTATCTGATTAGGTAAACATTTATTTGACATTATAATCAAATTAATTATTTAAAAATATCTGGGGTTATTATCGGTGAACAATGAACGTCCAATCATATTTGTTTTACTCGTAGCGTCGACGGGCACACCGGACGATCCTTGCAACGATGATGATGTAGCATGTCTCGTGTCAATGACTTACGTGGCATTTGCCTATTTACAGTGCAAATACAAGATTGTCGCTGAGTAATTTCATCTACGAAAGAAATTCCGTGAGATCATATGCAACAAAGAGCTTTGATAAGCCATCGGAAGGCCAGTATTATCGGACAAACTGGTCGACAACTTTGAGGAAAATTCACAGCAATTGTAATCTATATAGCGCGAGCGTTGCGCAATGACGCGTATCACCCTCTGCAACCCTTCATGCTCGATCCCTGGGCTCCAACCGGGCGAGCAAGAGATAAATAGAATATGGAATCCGAAGAGGCTCGCGCGTATCCAAGGCATTCTGAACGTCTTATCGAGATGTATTACCTATATGTATATGCTTACGTTACAGGTATGCAGAGAAATCTCCTGCGCGCGTACACACACGCTTGTATCACTGTGCATGCACATGGAATTCCAATCTATTCGTATAAATAACGATGAGTAATTAACATATACCCTGGATGCTTTACAATTAAACATCCGATGTGCACACGCGCCCTGTACGGAATGAATACGGGACACTCTCGTGTATGGCAGAATCGGGAACACCGACCGAGTAAAAGGTAGTTGCAGCGACGGGGAAGAGACGGGAACGAGGAGAAAGAGCGAACCCCCTACCCGTGATAAATTGGGTCGGGGAATTTACATTTCCATCTGGTCGGAATAAATAGATCCTCGTTACCCGCGAAGTACGCTCGTGGAGCTCACCCGGAGTGAGATATCCCTGTAGCTTTCTTCAATTTCTTGTCTTTGTTACAATCACAACAGCCACCGTGAGTCGTCCGTAGCCGAGAGCAACCCGATTGACTACGACCGTCCTGTGAATATTTCCCCGGAAGGAAGGAAGGAAGGAAGGAACGAAGGAAAAGAGAAGCACAAAAGGAATTGCGCGGTGCATCAAACTAGCTGTGCAACGCGACATAACCCTGCATATTTCGTTTTTCAACAGGGATGCCGATGCAAGCGTACCAAACCGAAGCGTCCTCGTTCGTTTCGATAGACGGAAAATTATACGGCAAGCAACTATGCCGAACAGCGCTATGAGAAATAAAGTCTGACTGTGAAATTGCTGGCTTTTAGTTAACAGACCGATTATGGTAGATTTACGTTCTGACTTGTAATTCACCGACTATGTATATTATTAAATTAAACTCGGTGGAATCGACGTAATGATTTCTGCACGAGGCTTCCATCGTTTATGCATATTAAAATGCACTTTTATATAAGATAACGGAGGACGAGGGAACGGAGAAGCTATTTCGGTTAAGGACAGTTAAAATTGATTTTTTTTTCAATAGCTACGTCAAAAAGATATTTCCTTAGCTATATTATTATTTCTTTTAATATAAAAAATTATTAATTTAAAATCTAAAATTCTGAACAGCGTTTGAACGTAGGGTTTCGATGACTTTGAAAAAATAGTACAATCCATCTCACCTGAAACGACCGTAAAGAAATTTAAGGCTGTGCCGGATCCGATCGAGCAATCGTTCGAGCTGCAACCCCCTTGCGTTGCCCCCTTTACCCAAGCCCCACGTTTTCATATACCCGGTAGGTAGCACGGGAATATACAGCACGCAACTCCCCGGTTGGCCCTAGACTTTGTTAATTACCGGAGACCTGCCCTTCTACGAGCGATCGCACTAACGTCAGTGCGAAAGCCGGAACCGGATGTTACTGTCGTCGGTGGTTGTGCTCTCCCCGTCGCTATGCTCGACGTGAACGCTAGGATATCGTGTGAGAGTATCCCGACATTCTCGACTCTCGTGGTGCACCTATTCGTGCTACGACCGTGACTCAGCCACCCGCGTATACGGCTGCCACAGTTTTAAATTCTACCTCAGCTACCTTCGGTTCGGCTTCTCATCGTAAACATATATACCGTACACGTGTATGGTAAACACCTATACAAACCGACGCAGCTCGTGGCGCTTTCACGAGGCTTGCCGGGGAGAGTGAGGAATATCGCGTGCACGTCAGCAAACGCGCGCACACGAGCGTACCTACGTTCCCATTTTCCCCAGAAAGGGAAACGTCCCATCGTCATTTCCCCCATACGCTCCGGACATCGATAATACTGTTTACCGAAACTTAATTCCAAACATCGGACAAACAAAAATACATATATTTAAGAGAATACGGAGAAAATCCAAGTATCAAACTTCGACTTGATCAAAAACGTACTCCTGGGATTTGAAAATAAATGTTGGCAGCCTCTGTCCACGAAAATAGCTTCCTCAAGAACATTCGTAATCGCAGATTTCGAGTACGATCATTTTTTTTTCATTTTCCTTCAACTTTGTCTAGAAAGAAGAATACATTTAATTGTAACCGCGACATGTCAAAGCTATTTCATATTTGACGTAATGTTATGCACAACCTATAAGAGAACACACACAATTTCAATAGCATGAAAACGTTTCGTTCTTACATTAAAAATATCATTTTAATACACACTGACCCACATATATATATAAATGTATTTACATGAATATATACTCGTAAATATTCGTGTAAATATATTTTTTAAAAGTCCGGATACACAACAGACCTGTTTAGTTTTCGGAAATACGTCAAACTCCAGAAATCAAACGACTGCGAGAGGGTGAGAGAGCGAAGCTAGTGGTAGAAGGTCATGGTGGTGGTGCGATGGTAGCGATGGTGGCGGAACGGCGGGACTGACACCTGGTCGTGACAGTCGTCACGCGCACGCACATTCACCCATCCTCCGTACTCTCTGCGTGATGCGTCAAGCGTCACGCGTGTTCTGATATGCTTCTGGTATTAGGTACAGAGATGATACGTGTTCTATGGTTGCGTCCGGTACATAGTAGGTATTACACGTAAAGCGCATGCCTGCCGTTGTATGTATGTACGATCCAACGCATAATGCATTCCACGTCAACCAGCTAATCCCATTTTCGGATATAGGTTAAAAAAGCTCATATCCACGATACAATGATAATCGTCGTATAAAAATAAAATCGCAACAATATCAAATTAAGGATTTTCACGGTCTCGGTAATGAAATATTTTTCAATGTACCTCGAGTTCTACCCAACCACAAATTCACTCGGGCTGGCTGATGATTACATCAGGATCATTTCAGGTATCGGTAAAGCATGCCTGATCAGATTCATGGAATTTCAACCGGATCTGGGCTACCTCCAAATCTGGACCGGATACGACATCGTTACATCGCGCCTGATCGGGTTCACCAGGTTCAAGGCAGTTCTGTACTTAGAAAACTAAATATAAATTAATTTTTTAAACTCTTACACGCCCCGATCAGGACCCAATCAAGGCCCTACAAGGCTCGCGTCCGAGTCTTATCGAAACCAGATCGAACCACGCCTCTGTCTTGAATAAGGGTCACACGCGCGATTTACAACCTTTACAACCGTCATTTGGACCAGATCGACTAGTCGGATACGAGCCTGATGTAATTTCAAGGAAACCCTAATAAATGTTAAATCTTTGCTCTGGTAAATTCTTTTATATTGTATTTTACCGACCGAATTCGATATAAAAATGACTAATAAATTGAAAGGTAAACATAAAAAGGATGCGATCTTGACTCTACTTCCTAAAAATGTATGAGCCATTGTCGGTATTGTTGAAAGATCTGGTGGCAAGCTTGATGTGAAATGTCTCATGTGCCTCGCAACACCGGTGCAACGCGCATACGTATGCATAACACATGGTTACTGGCACGTGCCAATGCTTGGTTAACGTGCTAACACGTTATGTTCGATGTCTCGCATGATCCCTCGCATTCGGGTGGATGCTATGTGTAGGTAAGCTGATCGCAATGGCACACGACAGACCACGAGAAGAGGAGTTCTCGCTCTCGGGGTTTACGGGTAACTACAACTGGGTCTGCGTACGATCGAACGTCGTTATAGGAACACATCGCCGAAGCTTCTGATCGAAGCTATTACTGTGTGCAACTGTGACGAGAGCGTCTATCGATTATGTGGTACATTATATAAAGTAGATATATACTATTGGAGAAGGACCAAGAGATGTAGTACGACGACGCCAGGTTTGCGCAGTTATCGAGATATAATCGATTCCCATCTGTGAACGTAGGTGTAGGAATAGTATAGCAGACGATCGGCCAACTCTCCCACGGCCGGCGATTGCGGGGAAGCTATTAATGATGATTGGCTAGATTGTATCGAACAAAACGTTCGGCTGAAGCTGGGATTGTATATATACGCGCGGTATAATGGTACATCCGATGGGCCCATGTTCACTTAATTTGTAGATATTCTGAGATTAATTATTATATTTCAAAAAACTATTTGCTTCGTAATGGTTACGCTGTACATCAAATTCAGTAAAAGAATAACGAGACTTCTCTTTAATTCTAAATTCGATAATTTCATTCTTGATTCAGTGAAATTCGAGAAACTTTAAATATTTCATTGAAACTGCGAATGCCAGTATTATAAATATATATATATAAATAAAATATATCATATCAGCGCCCTTAATATGACAGAAAACTATTAAAATATGTATTCAGTGCGATAGAATTAATTTGCAAGTCAAAGCGAATCAACTAGCAATTATAAAATCGACGATGAAACTTTTGCCACGATACTAACAACTTTTTTGTTTCGTTGAATAAAATACCAAGACAAAACTCGATGGATAAAAAAAAAGTTTAAGCATCACGGTACAGTTTAATCTTCATAAGTCACTGCAGATAAATACTGGTATAAAATAATAAATAGCATTCGAAACCGAAGAAAATTATCTGGAAAGCCAGAGGTGTCTTTTTCGATAAATATTGTATAATTAGTCGCACGCGCGCGCGTTACCTCTTGAACGCTACGGTTTTCAGGCTGCTCGTCATTGCATGGTGCTTCGCCATCCGTTTTCGAGGTAAGGCTCGAATGTAGCAGCCCCGGGGTATGCTATCCTACGGAGCTGAAACTTTCGTTTCGAGCTCGGGTTCTCCTGTATATAAGGATCAGCGTTCGCCCTTTGCCCGGATGATAGATAGGTGTGGGCACGCCTATCGCGGCTCATGCTCGTGATACGGCATGATTTACGACTCGGTCCTGTACAATGGATACCTCTAGTCCAGTCCAGTTCTCGCTCAAGTTGTGTACCTCACCGGTACAATATAGCAACGTGTATGTTATATAAACATATAGGACATACGTATGTTGCTCCTCTCGAACGTTCGCCGGATTCGTCGCGACGATATTCCCAGACGTTTTCGTTCTGATTCGACTTTTTTTCAGAGCACAAATCCACGAGGAGAATTTTCCGTGCTACAATAGAAAAATAGGAAAAAAAAATCTATGCAGATTCGTCGCTCGTTCAAACGCTGACTATTTATCGTGAAGACGCAACGACCGTCTAGACGTCGAGGAGGACCCTCTGGGAATCCTGCCAAAAAACGGAAGAGCCACGGCGTAGATAGTTGAATCGTGGTCTGTATATCGAATAGGTCTACGTGTGGATGTGTGGGCACTGAAAAGACTTTTATTCCCTATTAGGTAGATATAAGGACGATTCGATTCGTCTGGCTCACAGTGTCTGGTAATACTATTTGAATCTCCTTCAATCTTTCAGGGATTCGCTGGTTTTCCAATCCTCTGGACCTAACGTTCGGTTCAATTATATTTTACTGTCGACTACGATCAGACAGAGAAATAATACGGTTAAGGAAAGAACTCTGGTACAGAGTTTTCTACTTACTATAATATCGAGGGGAAGTGAGAACGAAATTTTAAAAATTATGCGTTATGCAGTGAAACGTAATAAAAATTATTTATACATATTTAACACCCCAAAAATTTCAACAACCGATTGATGGTCTCCGATAGAAATTAAGTACACTCGAAGAGATCTCATTTTCATATGTTACATAAATGATTGAATAAACGCGAACATACATTTTCATACATTTTTCGGAATATATCCGTCGGATATATCTGAATATATTTGTTGCTAAAAATCCAGAGTGTTAAAGACGATTGGTGTGGACTTTTGACCAGTGTTGACCTATTTAGTGTTAATTATAACAATTTTTACAGTATTGAATTGACACAAGCGATTGCGTTGTAGTCTACAGGCCCCACCTGAAAATTTGCAACATATATACGTTTCGAATGAGTAGATGAAAATGAATGAATTATCAGCAATCGACACAGAGTTATGGCACGAATATAATTTAAAAATGTCATTGTGTTTTATTCACCTATTTTCATGTAAAACGCGTTGAAAATTTTGAGGTTATAATGCAAATCGACAACGGCCGTTGACACCAGTCGTCAGTGTGAACTCGTATGATAACTATTTTTCGTCATGAATATATTTAACTCGCGTAACAATATATTTTCGCATATACTTTATTTCCCTTGTCCATACACCCTTGCTCGGTAGAGGATAAGGGTGTATCTTGAAAGAAACATGTAAACGAGCGCTGTCACTATCGTATATCAATCTCGTGTCATATGATTTCTGCTTATTCATTGCAGTTCATAGAAATTGAAGCTCGTCCCGAGATCCTTGACGAATACCTCGAGATCCATTGCCGGCCGAATTTGTGGGAAACCCCGCGAAATTCTGGAATCCTGCGAAGAGCCTCGTGGCGTTACGCCTGAAGGCGTCCCTTTCAAATAAGACGACAAACACGTTCATGGAACTCTGGAATCTTCGTTATAGTACACTTAAAGGGTGTTACTTCCGCGTGCTTAGGCTCACCCTTGGAGACGTTCCTAGGAAGCCTTTGGCTTTCGTTCGTGGTGCTGCGTCTTCGGTGCGGTCTTTGGATGACGTGGCGCGGATGGATGTACGTACTCGGCATGTTCCAAGCCGTCAAGAAGCGTTTGATACACACAGCAGCTTCACGAGTGACGTGCAAAAGAGCAAGCATCCCCGAAGACGGGCTACGATGGCCTCGTTTCGCAAAAGCGACACCGATGAAACGATGTTCCACCTTTCCTGTCGACATCTACCTTTTTGTTTTGCGATAGCATACTCGAAGTTGACCTTTACACAGCGAACCTTCCAGTCCGCACCCCTTTGAGTCCATTTAAAGAACCAAACACTAAAAGTACAGAGCAAGTATCGCTTCACGGAAGGTACTTTTCGTATGCATTCAAAAATGTTAAGATACCATGACTATCTCAATGGTTCGATGTACTCCGAATAATTATTTAATTTCGATTGGCTCAACCAATTATTTTGATGAGTTAATAAATATGGGAGCTAGAAAAAGCTTGATCGATAGATTCAATTGATGTTGAAATTATAAAATCTTGTAATCAAAATGCCCGCACTTCAGCCAAACGTCGATGGGTATAAAAGTTGAATTTCGAAGGAGGATATTTAATGGTGAAAAAAAAAACGAGCGGTAAGTATCGAGTTCGCGAGTCAAAAGGCTTGAAAAGATTCGTCGATAGTTGACGCTGCCCTTCGCGGAATAAAAGCTCAAGTGAAAATTTGACGATTAACGTATTGCTGCGATTCATCAGGGAAAATTGCATCCTGCGCTATGCAATTAATTGAGAAAAATAATGAATATATACAGAGTTATAGTTATATACTGCGAATCAGGAGACAAGAAATTAAATAATGAAGCATCCACTCTCCGCTCGTCTCCGCGTTCACTCGACCTTTTTCTTCTTCTTCTTCTTCTTTTCTTTTCCCTTTCATAGGAAAAGAGAATAGTGAATGCGGAACGACTTGCGCGAAAGAGCTGGACGGAAGCGCCGCTGGGCAAGAAACGTGACGATTTTTCCGAGATAATTGTCAACCACGCCACGATAACGAGAGAGAAAGAGGAAAATTGAGAATAAAGAAATTCAAGAGAACGAGGCGCTGGTGCCGGGAGGTTGACGATAGGCGGGAAGCTGTGCGCTCACTGTATGGAAAGAACCTGTGCCAAGAGCTCTCACTTTTCCCTTTCTCTTTCTCTCTTTCAGACACACACACACACACACACACACACACACACACACACACACACACACACACACACACACACACACATCTGGCATACGAACAAAAACTGATGGCTGTTCTGACCTCATCTTGTCGCGGGTTTCTCGTTACGGCGAAGTAAAATTTTCAAGGCGCGCTTTCCCTTGAATAGACTCGGAGATTGAAAGAGTAGGGACGGGGGCGGGGGGATGTGCTCCAACAGGGCACTGTGTTGTAGGTAAGCGTAAGGCGCATACAATAGCACCATGGCCAGAGGGTACGAAGTACATACCGCATGCCGAAAGAAAAACATCTTGCATACATAGTTAATGCATTATGCAGTCACTTGACATACACATTCGTACTTTGAGAGATTTACATTCAACATAGTTAATTATAATGATTCTACTATAGTCAAAATGCACATTTTCTAGCCTGTTGAATAATGGGAAACTATTACCCAAAAGATGAAATTGTAATTTGAGTTTATCGATGGTATATCATGTGAAATTGAATTCCAATTACTTTTTCACTGTGATACATTTAAATATTGAAATATTAAAAAAGTATTTTGTGTTAAATGAAAGGTATGAAAATTAAGAAATACGTAAATAACAAACGAGTGTGATTACCGCGTAGAGTCGAATAGGAATGGCCTACACGCATATATATAAGTGTATACCGTTCCGCTTTGCCTTTGCATTATCCATTATTGTTTTATTCACGCCGCAGGTCAGCCCTATTATTATGAGCCAAGCCTGCATTTACTCGGTCGTTATTAGTCGACGTCCGTTTATTTTCTCAATAATAACAGAGAAGCTGAGAGTCAGAAAAAAGAACTCGGTAATTTAATTAAACAAGAAAGGAGTACACACGGTGTAAAGAAGAGAAGGAATCCGATGTAGCAGTGATAAAGCCTGTGGGGATTCTTTCGGATCTACTGCGAAAATTCTCTAAATCTTGAATTTCTCAACGGTTTATAGCTCTGCTGGGTTGTTATACCTACTGAAGTTAACCCGGCTCCATCCCAGTTTCCTCCGTCTCTTTCCCTTTCGTATTTACTCCCTCTTTTACAAAAGTAAGAAACTGTTAATAATGCATTTACCGCAAAGTACGTATACTCGCGCGTTCGCGTATAGTATTTGGCATCCGAGTGGTTGGGTTAGCGATGCTCACCGCGACCTACCTTTTCTTTTCGGCTGTTGCCGGTCTTCTCTCGCTGTTGTTGCTTCTACTGCGGGAAATGCGGTGGTAGAGAGCGACTAGGCAACCCTCTCGTAAGACGTCACGTAATCCAATGTCGTTTACTCCGCCGGGGTTTTACGAGTTCTCGTATAAACGTACCGGATTACCGAATGGCCGGTACGTACCTACCATACTCACCCTTGGCTGATCCGCGTTCGCGTGTGGGCTACATTGGGCTCCGGCACTGCGGCTCCCTCTATTCCGGAATAGTGAACCACTACATAGGTGCGCATTAGCCGCTTTCAGTAGTTTCGTTGCGCCCCGTTGAAATGTAGCAGCAAGTAGCAAAGCCCCGAGTAACAACATCTCGCTGCGTCATCGGGTTATTCCAGGAGAGACGGAACGTCAGGGTGAATTAAACAATCGGGGCTATGTTGCAACGAATTTTTCTTGGGAATTTTGCGAGTATACAGCTTTCAACGGTAAATCCTTGATACTTAATTTCGAAATTACACAATGAAACATAAAAAAATGCCGTCTCTACACCGATCAACCGTCCAGAGGTAAATAACGGAGAAAAATTAGGCGTTTGAAAGCTCTCGCCGTAGATCGGATAATAATGTGTAAGCTAAAAACAACAGCAACATTATAAAAACCAAAGGTCATCCATCTGTCCTGAACTCACCCTATTATTACAGCCAGAGAAACCTAGAATCGCATGCCATTGAACGGGTACTCGGGACTGTGGAGAATGCACACCGCTCCGACACCTCGAGGTGGCACTTTTCCATGCAAAAAGCGGAATTTCCGGGCTGCGGAGGGAAAAGTCCAATACAGGGAAAGAATGCGGTGAGATAAAGAAGACAAGAGAAAGAGCAAGAGACGCGGTAGAGATTCACTTTGGAAGGTGTTGAAGAATATCAGCACAAAATCGTACCAAGATATAGTACGGTAACACCGTACATAATGTACCGTGTCTCTGAGCAATGCACCGGCAGTCGCACTTTCCTTAAACACGCAAAGATTCCGCGCGCTCTCGTAGTCCTACGGAAGAATGGTAAACGCGTATATACAGTGGTGCAGGTATACGTCTCTCTTACTGGAAAACGTCGTCGTTGTCGTCTTTATTGCGTGAAAGTAGCATAAACCGCAAGCTTGCGGATTTCCCAGCTTTTCCATAAAAGTTGAGGGAGAGGCCAGAGCGTTCGCTTTCGGGACCTGGGGAATATACTTTTAACTGCGTATAGATACTCGCTGCGCTGTATAACCCAGAATCGTCGTCGTCCCTATATACGTAGCGAAGGACACGCGTACGATCAACCTCGATTGTGTATTTTGTGTGTGAGTATTGCTCTATTGAGTGAAATAGAACGAAGGTAGAATATACCGCGGGGTAAAGGAGAGTATAAACGACTTTCGTGACTGAGTCGATAACGAGTCGACTTTTGATAAAGAGTCGATACATTTCAGTTTATACCACAATGGATATCGCAAGTGGTGCTTCGTTTGATATAATTGGCTTTGTTAACTGTGTCGTTACGTTCGATTTAATGCGACTATACGAACAGAGAGGTTTGTACGATGATTCTCAAAGTTATTAATCGTTATTCGACTCTTTTAATTTCGAGCGACTCAGTGATAAAAAGGAATAATTATTTTTTATTCCGATAATGAGGACATAGAAATCGCGACAACGATAAAACAAACAGTACAAAATCCATATTAAGATTGTTTATGCAATCGCGTTACGCACAAATTCATCATTATAATGGTATTTATCAACTATCTATTGAATAAATATAAACTAAGACATAAAAAATGTTGCTAAATTGCAGCTCCATATAAATGTAACTCAAAGCCGTAGGTATAATCACAAAACAGCGCATCAATCTCGTTTAAACCGAATGTGGGATGACACTTTAATGGTTCCTCGAGAAGTCTCATTATATACGTGTTATCATCAACATCGAAAGCACTTTAAATTTCCGAGAACGAGTTTCGAAGACTCTTCTTTATAGATATGGATATAGGTATAGATGTAACGATATAGAACGATAAATCTTCTCGTCACGGTTGAGACACGTTCACAATCAATGAGATAAATATGCCGCGAAAAATGTAACTCGTGCGGGGATCGTTAGTAAATATTAATTGTCAGAATGAGAGAGAATGGATTGATGCGCGAGAGAGGGACGAGTGAAAAAGAAAGATACAGATGAAACGGATGGAAGGCTGAGATGCATCTGCCGTCGTCGGGTGATATATTGTACTCGACGCATGGAGCGTTCCATTACGTTGGACTAATTGCTCGGGATGTTGCTTGCTATGCCGCTCCGCGCTGTTATTATTAGACGTATACCGTACAGTATCGTTCCTCGGAGATCTTGGCTCGAGGCAAGGACGAACACCGTGCGCGATACAACGCTCGCTCGTACGGATTTCAACTATGAATATACCTGCGAGAATGCGCTGAGACTCGAGCGGTTTCGACGCGATCGTTCACCATTTCGAACGTCGAGCTGCAGTTGTGATTTTTATTCACTCGCTCAGCGCTGTCACCCGCGATAACTTCTTCTCGCCGTGTCCGGTACTCGGCTACCAAATAAGTTTACTTAACTACATATGGATCGGATTCGCCGGACACTATTGAAAGAAACGAGGTCGATCGTGCAAAGCACCTGCGCGTTGAATTATCATTGTCGCGATATTCCCTGGTTCGAAGGAGAATTTTCTCATTTTGTAGCGTGCGAAACACAGAAGTCGACGATTCACTCGCTATATTTGAAAGAAAATGATAATGCGAAAGCAAATAAACTTTCGAGTACATTTTTTTTACATTGTCAAGTCCATCTTTTGTTGCATACAAACGTTTTGTTATAAACTTATCAACGTCGATTTATTACGACTTAAAAGTTATCGATACTTCGTTGTGTCGCTACTTAGCAATATTTTAAGTAATTAGAATGTTACTTTTCGAGACACTCGGCAGTACTGGTCGAACGGTGAATATTTTACTATTTTTTCATTTGATTTTTACATACTTTTTGAAGAAAACAATGTGTATAATTGATTTTATTAAATATTTTTATTGTTTGTCGAATCAATTATTTTCAGTCGTGATATTTCTACAAATTTTTGTAAACATATTTTAATTTTTTCTACATCTTATGCCATTGAGAGACGGTATACGCGAGCCATTTCGAAATTCAATTTCATGCTCCCCCGCTCGCACCTGCCTGCAACGCCTCTTTTATATCAAATATTCAGTATCGAATTCGTTTATCGGAATATTCATTATTCGAATTTATTCGCATTTACGAAATTTCGTTGCGCAGTTCTTTTTTCACTCATTGCCAAGGTCTTCTGGCGAATCAGCTATCTCGACTATTAATATTCATGAGAAAAAATTCGTTTCTTTCCTCATCGTTTTCCACCTTTTTATCCATTTCAATAGATAAAATGCCGGAGTAACGATAATCTGTATTTTATAAGGGTCGTACCGACCTTTTCCTATTTTTTTTTTTTTTTCTTAACAAAGTCTGCGTGAAAACCCTTTTACGTCACCGACTCGAAAATTCTCTTAAGTGATAAAAAAAGGAAGTGAGAGATATTCGCTTGCGTGAGAGGTTTTAGAGCTTGATCTCGATGCATGGCTTTCGATAACAAAGCCCGATTCTGATGCTGAAGCGGATCGACGAAAGATCCACAGAGGCGTACGGGGTATCATCATTTATTCCGAGCACTTATTTACGCGCTAGGCTTCTCAAAAAGCTTCTTCTGTCCGCTTGCTCGCGTACTTTCTACCCAGCATCCTTGGTCTATGGGGTCCCCTTGATGTAAAATGCTCTGGCTCTCGGAGTAGAGATAACCCAGGCTCAATTGAGCATCCATATAACATCAAACCGGCTTTTTAGGACAAAATCTACGGAACGACAGCATCGAGTCTCGAATTTATTAATTTCATAATACAAATATATTCACCGGGGTGTTTAAAAAAAATCTTTTTTTTAACCAAAGCGTGCGATATATCGCGCGAAGGGATTTGGATACTCGAAAAAAGTGACGGTCTCTTGAATATTTATCACTGGCATAAAGTTCTCAGTGATGATGTGATCTGCCGAAGTTCTGAAATTAGAAATACGTATCGAGTAAATAGATTTTAATGAATTAGGTTTTTGTCGCCAGGTAACTGGGAGTGTTCCGGTCTTCGACGGTGGCGCATCAAAAGAAACATACTTGGATGTAATACCGCGCGTCACGACTCGCGTCGTCACTTTTATATTTGAGCCTAACTCTGGACATTGAAAGATATTGTGAAATCAACGAGTAACCGCATCGTTTTTTCTTACTCCGACTCATGAAAGACGCGGTGCACAAGTGCTCTGTGCGCCTGTAGCGAAAATGCAGTCTAACTCAAATTCAAACTGTTAACTTTACAGCAAGTATCATCAATACTCGGCAGTGATACGACAATTATAATAATACAAGTAAAAATAAATAAAAACTTGAATTAAAAAATAAAATTATGAGTGAAATACTATTGTTATATGTAATTTTACGCGCGTTTAATCTCATAGAAGCTAACGAAAAATAAACATGTGATAGCATCTGGTGATAACATTTTCCGTAGCTTTTTCGTTAGCCATTATTTACATTAATTGAATAAAATGTTTCATGCCTGTTTCTTTTCTGGGAGCAAAAAGGATCGTGTTTGTAAAAAGTGCGAGGTGTACAGTTCTTGGGAGACGCATAAAACGTTCTTACTCAATATCCCCATTATAATTAGTTATTCTTATACCCCTATATGAGTGGATGCACAATGGAACGAGTACATTGCTGATCGATCGCTTAGTTTTAATCATCTGTACAAAATAAAGACGTTTGCGGACCAGAATAATTTTTTTAATTAATTTCAACTAAACATGTTGTTGGTAATGATCCGCAGTCTCTTTCAAAGACATTTTGTTACGGGATGGTACAGACAGACAAACAAATGAACGAACGCTTTTTTGTACTCTGGGACACTGAAAATATGTATTTACAGTATAATTTGAGTTAAATTATTGTATTGAGTTACAATACAATATATTATTTAATACATAGATATATATACTTCAATACAATACTTTCTAACATTATATACCTTGTATGTAATGAGGAAGTTGAAACTAATTCCAAATGGTGTTTAATTTGCTTTCATTACGCCCACTTGCAAGGCAGATTTCCCGCTAAATATTCTCAGTCTAATAGTACCAGGTGTTCAAGTATGAAATGCGGATTTTTTTTCTAAAAAAACATGTTAAATGCGGAAGAATGATAAAAAGTGCTTTATTCAAAAGTATGCTCCATCGCTTGTTATACATTTTTTCCATCTTTCGGGCAATTTGTGAATACTACGCCAGTAAAAATTTTCCCCTTTTGCTGCGAACCATTCATCGAGCCATTTTTTCACATCTTCGTGCGAACCAAAGCGCTGCTCAGCAAGTGCGTGACCCATCGATCCAAACAAGTGGTAATCGGAAGGAGTCAAGTCTGGTGAGTAAGCCGCATGGGGTAGAATTTCCCAGCTGAGTGCTTCCAACGTGTCGCGAACCGGTTTTGCCGTATGTGATGGAGCATTGTCATGAAGAAAAATGACTTTGTGTTGCCTCTTTCGGTATTCTGGCCTTTTTTCAAGCAGCGAACGGTTCAAATCGGTCAATTGTTGTTGGTAACATTTAGTATTAACCGTTTCCCCAGGTTTTAACAGCTCATAATAGACCACGCCCCTCTGGTCCCACCAAATACAGAGCATGGTCTTTCTACCAAAGCGATTCGGTCTTGCGGTCGATGTGGATGGTGCGCCTGGGTTTGAGATTCTCAAAATAAATCCACTTTTCATTCCCTGTAACTATCGACTTCCTTTTGTACTGAGCAAGCAAAATGTCACATGTGTTTTTGCGCTTTTCCATTTGCCTGTCGTTCAACTCATGTGGTACCCATCTACCGGTCTTCTGAATCTTTCCCATCTCTCGTAGTCGATTGGAAGCATCTTGTTGACTAACGCCCAATTGCTCGGCGAGTTGTTTTTGTGTTTGCGAATCATCTTCGTCCAACAATGCTTGCAATTCCACATCTTCATATTTTTTTGGCGGCTTTCCACGTTCCTTGTCTGCAACATCGGAGTCATCACTTTTGAAACGCCGAAATCATCATTCACACGTATTTTGCGATGGAGTATATTCACCATAAGCTTCTCGAAGTGATCAGTATGATTCAGCAGCAGTTTTCTTCAAACAAAAACAAAAAATTAATGCTGTCCGCGAATGTTCTTTGTTCGGTATAAATTTTGACATATTGAACACAACAACGTGACACTACGCATACACTTTTCCAAATTATCACTAGTGCGCGTCTGACACTTGTTAATGACACAACAAAATGGCGCAGTGTCAAATCTTTATAGCACAAACGGCATTCGTGCGCCATCTGTTGTCTGAAATCCGCATTTCATACTTGTACACCTGGTATACAACATATGATGTCCCACAAGTGTTATCAATTCGTGCTTTTATAAAATTGATAATACGAAGTATTGTAACGATCGTAGTATTTACTTAGGCAGTATACGAGTCGTCGAGGTCCACGTCGACGATGAGCGACTTTGTAATCTTTGTAATATTATTGTGAGTAATCAGTAAGCGTAGACGCTGTATTGCCGAAATTTGTCGACGGTTAACCTAGTAGTTCTGTCGTGAAAGCGTTTTGGACTGTGGTTCTTCAATTTTTTATATATTCAGCTTTAACGAATTACAGAGATGTTAAGGAAATTACAAGTTGGTTCGCGTGTTATCGAAAAGAGAAATAAAATGTCCAAAATCGACATTTTAGTATGGGGTCTTATGACAGAACAATCGAATCGTGACTTCGAATCAATTATTTGTATACTTAAAAATGAGATTATTAAAATAGAAAATGCATCACACGTTCGTTAGATATTACGGATATTTGTTGTTAAAAAAAAAAGGAGGTCGCGAGACATTCGAAGGAGTTATTTCACGTTAACGGACATGGAAATAGATCAGATTGACGTACGCCTTACCGTATAAAAATGGCGCGGAAGTTTGACAACAGCGCGTTATTGTGGACGCCCGGCGAAACCATGCTATACCTATGTTATCATGCCATGAACCATGCGTAAGCATAAAACCTATCAAAGTATAATAAATATATATATAAAAACGCCTGACACCCTTTTGGGGTCAATGATTGGAATGTATTAAAATATTTCCTCACGAAAAAAAATATATACAACAATAAATTTTCTACACGTGACATATATTCGAGCCAGAAAATGTCTAATTTAAACGATATATTTAATGTATTTTTCAAATATATATTGACTTTCCATCTTGAGACTTGACACTGTGATTCTTCTTAGCGACAGCTTCTGTATTTATACTTTTTTCTCTCCTAAATAAAAAATGTAACCTCACACATCGGCGTATACGGACGACGCTGTCACGTTGCTGATTAGTTTGTCGATCTAATGATAATCATAACTTGAACAGAGTCAAATCAACATTAATAATTATAAATTGTTCGACAATTCGGCCACGTCATATTAATACGCCACAGTAAAAGCTTCTAATTATTCGTGCATATCATCACAACATTCGAAATACACTTTTTATTGAATAATATATTCTCTGGGATCTATGACTTCAGATTACAAGCAGAACTACATTAACGAGGGATGCGTTCTCGTTAGTTCGATCCGAGTGCGCGCACCGTTCACATCGACGATACACGTAAATTGAACGACTTGGATACTTATTTTATTTTCGTCATCCATTTTATCTTCACATCCTTTAAAACTCTAACACTATGTACCATACTGATACTATATGTATCATGCACTCGTAAAATATACCTGGATCCCTTGTATATTTCTGTCAATTTAAAACAAATAAATAAATAATATAGTTTCTCACACAGATACCTTTGTTAAGGATAAAAAAAGAATATCGAAGAAACTTGCAAAATTTCCTTTGCATCCATTTTGAATATCGTAATTAAAAAAAAATTATTTCTAAAACTGAAATAAAATGTGATGAAAACAAAGATTCCTCTATAAAGAGGCGAAAGAATAATGATACAGATACACACCTGCACCAACCATAGCATGTTCTGTGTCGTGAACGATGGTAAAACGCGAATGGTCACGCAATTCCCAGTGTTGCACGTATATATATATATTGGTATAGCATAATACGCATTATATCGGTATACGGTATGTTACATATCCTATCGTATAAAACTTGAGGCATTTGCGATAAATACAGTGCGCTACGGTATACCATAACACCCCAGCGATAATGGTTATCTATGGAGTGCGTGAGAGGGTTTCCCTCCTCGTAAACGTGTGCACGCCCCTCAGGCGTATAATCAGCATCTCTAGTTTATTTGATAATTTATTTTGACCCCGCAATGAGGATCTCGACATGAAAAAGCTTAGGGCAGATGGCAGCACCGAGTCGCTTACCTCCTGTGAATATTTGACATTACGTTTCTAAATGATTGTGGAACTCTTGTCTTACCGGAAATTACTTATTCACTTTAATATAGATTGAGTTTAAATACAGCTTTGATATTCAAAGCTTCTCCATAGAATCAAACGTCACGTCAGACTGATTGTCAGTTAAAAAATCTTATTTCTCGTGATAATACCCAACTTTTGCGCACTATGACGAATGAATTCTTACAAAAAAATGTTTTTTCACCCTAACGATATACGTCTGCGCATATACGTGTATATATAAAGTGTATCCACTGCAGTGTGTACGTGCCTTTGACCTGTAAACAGCAAAAGGTAAATAACTCCAGGCTATATGGCACCCTGCCTGCCTTTCCTTCTGCGAGATCCTTCAAACACACGTGCACTCTTATACCATTGCGCAGAGTCACCAAAAGCCACATTCACAAACAGGCTCACTCAGTGCAGATATAACCAAAGTTTCGTATGTTGGAGCTATATACATAGATGCAGATAGAATGTGGTACGATATGTCGTGTTTCCTCGGAAATCGTGAGAGTCAACCTGGAAAGCTGGCCATGAAACGTGAACAGCTATATGTATATGTTCGTGTCGAGGTGTGCGAAGAAAAACCGTCGGGATTGTTGTCTGCTGCGTCTCGACGGCAAGTACCTATTCTTCGTAGAAATTCCTTGCAGCTTCAACGCAGTTTTCCGTAGTGCTGCTTCCTGGTTCTGTTCTATGATGTGTATTCTTTGTTGTGTATCGAACGTGTCTTTTAGTTCGCTCGTCGGCGAACGTAAATAGTACGATATCGCTGACTTAAGGCATTCTTACGGTTGTTTCTTTGTCTTTATTTTCCCCAAATATATCGAAAAGACAAAAAAAAAAAACAGTCGCAACGCGACTACGACAAATGGCTTGCGATTGAATCGTTTGTACTTGATAAATAATTTCGAATCAATTTTTTTTTAAAGAACATGAAACGATTGATCTTCCGAATGATGGAATTAAAAAAAAATTAGTTCATAGTGTGGAATTTGCTCATAGATTCATATACGCAATTCCAACGATGGAAAATAGAATGATAAAAAAATATGACGAATATTATTAAAAAAAAATTTTTTTATAGGAAAACGCCCAAGTGTACGAAAGTGAGGAAAGCAACGTACGGGATTGTACGAGAGACTGAAAACAGGCAGAAGATGGTATATCGAGAGGTGGAGCAGGATGGATGACGAGGAGTATAAGCGGAAAAATAGGAACGGGGTATATGGTGGTTGGTGGAAGAGTAGGCAAAGTTTGCCAAGGAGGGAACCGTCGATGCCAGTAATCCATCACGTTGCTGTCTATGCCAGAGTGAGATCCGTGACGGAGAAGCCGGAATACCTAGTGCGAGTCTCGACTGGCGGTGGTACGTACACTCCCGGAGGCTAAACCAATCCATGCATTTCATTCCGGTGACTTCACTCGAACCCGCTATTTTTCATCACCAGGCTGCATCATCATTTTCTGATACGGTCTCACGTCTGATGAACTCGCGATTCCCGGCCCCCGCCTGCTTGCCCGTCGTATTGGCAAAGCGGAAAGTGAGAAAAAGAAAGAAAGAGGGCAGAAAAAAAATGTTAAAAATGAAAACAGGAGCCCGGGGGTGTCTATCTCGTCTGGTACACACTCGATACGTGTGCTATTGCGGCATATGTGTAAAAGAACGGTATGTATGTCGGATTCTTGACGGTAAGTCACAAATTAAAGTACATGGCGAGCAGACAATGAGGCGCTGGCGCTGTAAAAACTCTGGCGGATAGTCCGAACAACGAAAAATTACTTTCCAACGAGAGAAAAAGCGTCGTTGTATAACGCAATCTACATTTTTTTTATGCACAACCATTCTTGCATCACTGTAATTAGTATTTCAGAAATAGCTGTTAGAGTATAATTAAATTGGTAAGCATTTTACGAAGCCTTTTTTTAATGTCGAAGCGTTCGTCGCTTCTAGCGTCAGTTTCAATCCGAATACACGAATAGGGGGCTCCACCCTGTATCGTGCGGGGACAAATTAAGTTAATTGAGAGGGGGCCGATCGCGCACGTGGAGCGGCGATCTTGATTCCCCTTTTCTCGTATCTGCGCGTTGTCGTGGCCAATAGAAAATGCATACGCTTTCCTGCCACACCGTCGCGGTCAAAGCTACTGATGTGAGCCATGAGAAGTTTCTGTGTAGCAGTACGAATATAGCGAAAGTACACGAACTGTAAGACGCTGTCGAGCGTGCATCAAAATCCGCTCAACGTCTCTTCCTCACCGACGAATCTTGTTCTGGACCGACCTTCTTCCGGATTCGGAGTACGTTCGTACCGAGCGTAGAGTTAACGGTTGCGGGCTTCAGCGACGAGACTCACCGCCGTCTCGCGTCGTTAAGAACACAAACAAACGTAGTATGTGCGTTCATCGTATTTCTACCCTCTTCCAGGTTGTGATTTCCTGTTGGAGAGCGTGCAACTCGCGGTGCTGATACTTCAGCCTCGTCCTTGAAGGGCGCACGACGCGCCGTCGCCCGCCACTCGGCATCCATCCGCAAGGAGACTCGCTGAAACGCAAAACTTTATTTTAATGAGAAACGCGCCCACAAACTCCCTAGTGCAATATTATAACTCGCGCAGGTACGTTTCGTTTTCAACCGTCTTCTTCGCAATTACGCTTAACGGAAAAAGACTGCTGTGCACTGGTTTTTTTCTCTGGTTTGTCGTCAAAGCGATGAGTCCAACGGTGGCCAAAGTCTCGAACCGTATGGCGAAGGAGCCGTCGCGCTAACGACCGTTGATGTGTTCCGGCTTAACGTATTTTCAGAGCTTTCCAGGTTTTTCCTATCCAAGCTCGTTACCACGGACCATCCAAAATCTATCACTCCAATTTTTTTATTTGGAAAAAGCACGACAGAGAAGAAATTAAGTCAAATCACGACTTTAGGGTCGTTCCAGGCACCAAATTTTCAGGCTTTTGTCGGTACAAAATACTAAAATTACTAAAATAAAAAATATATTTTTTAATAACCGATCAATACCAATAACGCTGCTACCTTGTAGCGAAGAAAGCATTCTTAATACAGTAAAAAATCCAGTAACCGAAGCACTGAACACTAAACACTGATTTGTTTTCATAAAAAGTTTCCATTATTTGCATAAAAATTAATTATTTTAAGAAACTATTTCATTGGATCGAATGGTTCGATTCTTTTGTAGCTTTCATACATTTGTGTACTTTTTCATTATTTTTTTTTAGTTGAACCAAGATATTTTGGAAAATCCCGGTTGGAGGCTCCCGATTGCAAATAGAATTTTCTATCCTCCGCGCGGTGAGAGAATAATATAAAATCAGGCTGCATTACGTTCGTACATTTGAATCCCGACCAATTACACGAAGCGTACATCTGTACTCACGTAATTAAACGCGTAGAATTTTCTCTTGCTCGGCTTGCAACGTGTTTGCCCTTCCGAACGGTGGTGCGAACCAGTCTCAGACGTGTCGCATCGGTACCCGGCTAGTACGGAAGTTGAAGTCACTTCCAGAAATTAGAAATTCGCCTGTTCCTACGCTCGATCTAATTCAAATTCTTTGAATGCTTTCCAACTGTACGCAAAGAAAATATTGAACCAATTAAAACTGTTGATTCTTAACCAGTTTTTTCAGTAATTATTAGTTTTGTATATTGTATTCAAGGATATTTAAGACTTGTACTTTAATGAAAATTTGTCAATCTATCTAGTCGCAATTTTAATACATCTTTGGTGACAGTTTGATCTGTGTAATTTGATAAAGCAATGATACAGCTTAGCAAAAACTCGATATTATACGAGAATATAGACACAAAACACGAAGCATCGCGCGGATTATTCTTGAATCCTTGTTACCATTTTATGAAACATGAAATCCTACTTAATTAATCATTATCGATCAATAGTGATAGCTCTGACTAAGCTGATCTGATTTTCAGCTCGTCACGCTTCTCCCCTCGTTTTAAGGTTTGAATAATTAATGTACATTTTCTTTTTTGAGAAGCGCTTATTCGTCAAGGGTCGAGGTGTGCGGTGAAGCGAGGGTGAGAGACCTAAAAAGGGAAGGCGAATTCGAAGGATAGAAAAAGAGAGTAGGTAGGGTGTGCAAAGTATATGGATTAGCGTGAGAGTCTGCAGACTTCTCTGTTCGTCCTTTTCGCACCTTTCGGCCCCTCGTGCGTTGTACTTGATACGCCATCTCCTTTTATCCGATGCGCCGAGAGCACGCCGCGAGAGTTTCGATTCGGTGATCCGCTTTCGCCATTTCAATTTTGTGTCCTCCGCTACCCCCTTGTTCACTGGTCTCAGCCCCACGCCGCTCGTGTTGCTCTTTCCATGCCACTTGAACCCCGTCCGCCACTTCTGTTCTCTTCTTCCTTATATTCGTACGCGGTATACACAAACTGTGTCTCGCATAGTACAGCCTCTGCACGATATAACATGTATACATAGTACCTACCTACTCTGCGACTCGTGAGAACTTGGCAGCTGCGTCCGAGACGACGCGAATCTGTAGACGACAACGCGGGGCTAAGGTGGAAGTGAAAGTAAGGCTGAAGAAAAGGGTGGATACGGAAAGGAAAGAGGGCTCAGGAGAAGAAATAGAGAGTGAGAGAGTGAAAAACAAGAAAAGCATAAACGGTCCACTCCCGCAATTTATAAGCCCAGCCCAGGTTTCTTCGCACCCTCACGAACAGAAGCTACCGTACAGCGCGGAGTAGGGCGATAGAGTTAAGTATACAAGTCGACCAATCTTCGCCTAGAAAATAACTTCTTCCTGGATAATCGGGGTTAGCAGGTGTATAACGGTTACCGTGGTATGTCCGAACGCCATCGGTGTACGAAGAATACTGCTTACCGGTAACATCAGCTCTGTGCTAGATCGAATCTTGGCGTCGGGTGCACTTTGCTGCCAACTTTATTTTTATTCATTTTCCTTGCTCACAGAGGAAGGTTTGTTTTCATGAAATTTAAACATTTTTTTCGAGATTTTTATGTCAGGATACTAAAAAAATGTTTAAAACGTGGAGAAAAGTCGTTTAGAAAAAAATGTTTGCACGTACGTGTGTGTGTATGTGAAACTTGAAAAATTATGTCGTCTATCTATAACCTCAAGAACCATTGATGCAATCGAGTTAAAATCTACCGATCTTGACCAAATGCTTGATACCCCATGAAGATAGTACTTTACTGTAAAATTTTTTAGTTCAACTGGTCGAATTGGACGTGTGTTGGAGTGAAAAAGTAAATATTTCGAAAAAATCAAAATCCTATAAAATCTGAATCTTTCTACCGATTTTTCGTTAAATTCAGTACCAAAAATCAAGCGAGCGCTAAGACTTTTTTCAATCATTTTGAACGGCATAAAATCGGTAAAATTACATTTTGTCGAAAATGATAATAATTAATTATTGCTTAACTTGCGTGCCGAATTTTAAATCGATTGGCTCTTGAATTATATGCGATTAAATTTTCCAAGTCTGACACGCGCGTGCACACACACACACACACACACACACACACACACACTTTTTTAAACTTCTTTTCTCAATATTTTAAATAACGTTTAGTATCGAAAGATGAAAATCTCGAGAAAAAACATGCATAAAAACAAAACTCTTTACAAGGACGCGAGAAATACATTAATTACTTGCTTACAACAATTAGTTGATTAGAAGTTAGCTAAAAGTTTTCTCAAATAACCCAGATAGAGTGTGCTGGCACGGCGAGGTCACAAACGGCTGCGCGTGCCGGCATATTTCTCGCTGGGAACCAATAGAAAAATAATAGTTATATCTATAAATAATCATAATATAAATTCGATATCTTACATTATTTCTTAAGTATTTTCTCGACGTCGTGCTCGTTCGGTATATCTTCATTAAACACTAAAATTCGGTCAATACTCCGTTGTGAACTTGTTGTCGATATTCGTTACGACTTATCAAGCAAAATAATTAATCGAAGATCCCAAAGTGGACGCGGAATGCTTGCAGCAGTGTTCAATAAGTGAAGCGCCGTAGGGAAAAGTGAAATAGAACGAGCGGAAGTTAAGAACAGAGAGAAAGGGAGTACGGAGGGCGCTGGTTGCGCGCCCGCTCACGAGCAAAATAACTTCTCGCAACAGCAACTGCGGCAAGCGTCTTAAAGTGAGTACATCAAAACTTCGGATTACCGTCGGAAGCCGGGCCTTTACTTCCGCGAGACCATAAAACCGTCGGTGCACCCCCATCCTCCTTACCGATGGTAGGAATGCGTCGCGAAGATAGCCAGTCTCTGTTTCGCTTCTCTTTCTTGGTTTCTCTCTTTTGGCGCTCTTTCTCTCTCTCTCTCTCTCTCTCTCTCTCTCTCTCTCTCTCTCCCAACGAATCTCTCAGCATCCCTCCTTTTCCGTCCGTGCGCGCCATCCAGCACTTCCATCGCCGCGTGCTCCCATTCCCCGACGCCCTTCGAACCACCGACTGCGAACTCGCTGGAGGCTCGCGTGTCAGAGATAGAGACGAGAATAGCGAGCACGTATAGTTCTCCAGTTGAAAAATCCTCGTTTAATCCTCGCATGAGATCCACTTCGGAATTCAATTTAATCCTTAATGCGAGAATCCTCTAACCGAAATCCTAAGTAGTTAATCACTGGGACGTTCCATTAGAAGATTTCGCAATAATTAATGAAAAATATTAATCACATAAGTTTTTTCCAATTTCGTTTTATCGAGAGAATTGTTTGCTATATTTTCTACGATCCCGAGGATACGCGAAGAGTATTGATCGTACCGAAAAATAAAAAAATTCAACAGGTATCTGTTTTAACTAAATTAAATTTTATTCTCATGAGTCAACACACATTTTTATTAGTATACCGAGGCTCAATGGCAAGTCGATCCGAGGCAGAATTCCCCATGGCTGGTATATACATATATCTGTATAGGAGAGGTCCAAACAAGCGCGAACGAGTTCCAGATAACATCACCGATTATTGTCTGGGATGGGCGAGGGCACGAGCACCAGCCAGCCTGTCAATTACGTATCGTTGGTACCGGGCTCGTGAACGACCATGAGAAACGATTCTTGGTTACGCGAGCTACGATCGCTCTTCTTTTAGGATCCCGCGACTCATTTCTATCTCTGATTCATCTATATATTTCTATATCCCTTAGTTTTTCACTCGTTTATTTTCGCTGTTGAAATAAGGACGACGAGGAGTCGACACGATCAGCCCGAAAATCCGTTGTCAAGCTTCCTTGTCGTCTATCGCTAATGCCGATGCACTCTTCGAGATGGTTCACCTTGATGAATACGTCGACATCTTTCGACGAGCGTGCTCGAAAGCCTGTTTGGCATTTCTCGAAATAAATGTTTTACATTTTTATCTACCGATATCTTGACCGATACATAAAAAAAAAAGTTATTATACCGAAATGTTATATCATTTCGTTCAGGTATCAAATCGTATTATCAAAAACATATTAATAGCGTATGAAAAATAATTCAATATTCTTTTTTATATTTAATGTCCATAAATATTGATCAGAAGGAGATTTATTCGATACTCGGAATCAATTTTTCGTCAATTATCGCTCTTTAAATAATATAAAAATGTCGTTTTCGCAAGACCGCGTGCAACCGGATATATACAGAGAAAGACGAGGATACTAATCGAATGAATCTGAGCTTTACCAGAGTTTCTCCGGATTATATAGCGAGAACATCAAGGATTGCCGAGTCAAACTCCTGTGCCATAGCTTGTATGTACTTACTCCACGCCCTGGTGTCCCAAACGTTTGCGCTTCTCGTTACCTGTTCCGCGTCAGCCGAGTTCTCGTCGCGCAACATCACCAGCTTCGGAAAATACGTTCTAGCGATTTATCAGAGCGAGCAGACTACTGCGAATTAGTGTCTCTGCCCCGGTGTGTTTGCTTTTGCGTTTATACTGTGTCCCCTTTGCAATGTCTCCCTCATGATTCGTCAGTTCTCTCCCTGCTTTTCCAAACCAAAAATTACGAAATGAGTAGGTCGAAAAGGGATTAACAAAAAAAAAAAAAAAAACAATCAAACTGACAATCGAAAACCGCAATGTGTCGGTATAGCTCTACGGATTAACCTCAGCATACACTGCAGAGGGTATTAAGGTAAAATAAAATTCCGGATTGATAGGTTGATGAAAAATAGGTTCAAAACAAAATCTCCCGAAGGAATAACGATTGAACGTCAAAATATTTTGACTCGCGAAATCCTCCGCCAAAAATTTTAATAACGCTGTTCCAACAAATTAAACGAAGGAATATTTAAAAGAAAAATATTCTATTTGAATTATTTCAGAAAAATCTACGGTCGTTTTTTTTTTCAACGATATCATAGTTTTTCTATGTGACATCATTTAGAAATATAATCGCCTCGATTGCGACTCGACAACGCGGTGCGTCGCAGTGTTGATTCAATGCACAAATATATAAGATAACATTGCCGCAACATAGACTTCCCTGAGATTTATCGCCATTTATTATTTGGGGTTAAACATACATTCGGTATTCAATCTGGTAATTTATTGATATTGATTACTTTTCGAAAGTTTGTATAATTAATCATAAACTTTTAGTATCCGTTTCACGAGTCTGCGCAGACTCAAAGTTCTTCAAAAACCAGACAAGTCTATATACCCCGTGTAAACAAATATATGTTTCATTCCTACCAGACAACCCGAACGAACGAACGATGAATATTATGCGTTTTTTTTTTTAAATGAAATTTCGTATTTCAGATTATTCCATTTGAGGCGCGGATAAACGATAGTACATAGAATTTTGTGTTGGCGAATTCTCGTTAGTTAAAGAGGAGGGTGAGAGGGTGGAGGTGAATTCGATGGTGGTGGTAGAGCACAGCTCGTGGGATCAGCGAAGCTCGATGCACACCGGTACGGGTAAGTTAGAGATTCGATACCGGAATTTGCATCATTCCCGGCCTCGGCGTGTGTACACACGCGCGAGCGCAGTTTGTTGCCCACCGTTCGCGCTTTCGCTGTACTCTCCTGCACCCGCCTGCACCATCCCTGTTGCCGCAGAGCCAGCCACTGCTGATTGCTGATTATTCACAGACCTACGCTAAAATATACAGGGCAGAGAAACGCGGTCCCAATATCCCCTTCGGTGCCTGCCAAAATTTACGTACGAGTGGGTTACCCTGTGTGTACGTGTACCCGACACTATAGTGTACTTCACTGTACTGCATAGTTGATACAGATATAGCGACTTCGACAGACTCGATGGTTTTGTATTATGCAGTGCAACGGTTACGAATGTATCTATACACGGCTACTACTGTACGTTCCGTCTATGGTTATGGAGTAAATTGGCTGCTATAAGCAATCAAGTTTACATCTGCTATATAGTATTAGGATGTATTTTCATCAAAAGTCCTTTGTGGATTCCAAGCAAAAAGGAAAAGCACGTCTAGTATACCGTGTCGAATCGAGGCAAAAGTATTTATAACGAAACCAAAAAAAAATTCCAGCTTTTCACTTATGATCGAACTTTCTGACAAAATACTATTTAGTCTGATATCCATCGACATTAAAAAAACCAATCCATACATACAATTTGCCAATTTAATACATAATACGAGAGAATACAAATGATGTCCGTATAAATTTTAATTACATCGGTAGGCAACACCTAATAACACGGGATCTCGAAAGTATCGCAACCGTTTGCGCAAAGTGTTTCATCTGTCTTGGACTTACTCGGGTATTTAAGTAATATCCTGCGTACAATATCACCGCGCTCTTTGCATTTGTTCTACGTTTCCGCGTGATATGATTTACGATGCTCAACTGTGCGGTGCTGCAGTTACGCGGAAAACCGGTAAACATTATTGGAGTCGCTTGTTTTACGTTCACGGACGCCCCAAGGGCTGACTTCGCTCTGTATCAACGATGCAAACGTCGACGATCTTTAGATCTCTTCTGACCCCTTACTAATAATCGCAATTACTCACGCCGTTTGCTAATGTCGTGCCGTAAGAACAACGTCATGAGAAAGACGAACGAGAGGGAAAAAAGAAACGGTTGGACAAGCTTCCCTTAACTTCCCTTTGTTAGTATTTGACAATTCCTTTACTCCTTCTATTTCTCTTTTTGGCCAATCTCAAAATTGTTCATACGCAATTTGTCTCCGGAGCTAAAATATGATTCAACCTCTACGCGTTGTTCCTACCGTATACGGTATACGCGCGAGAAACGTCAGATAAATAGAAGAAATAAATTATGATGTCGTTCGAGCGCGCAGCGTTGTTGGCGTTGTGGCTGCTTGAAATTTCGCGCTTTTACCTCTAGAGGAATGCTTTCCACGCGCGTATACAACGCGCGAGACTCTTCGCTACGCGTTGTGGGTTTGATGGATCATTCGAAGACAGAGCGCCTGTACTTCTTGTGGATAGACATCGGTATCTTTAATTTATTTTCTCTCGTACCGAACCGCTAAAGCCGATGCTTCATTCTTATCGCATCGGTAATAACTTGCTTGTGTACTCGCACAAAAATTGATACAATTTTCATACAGATTTGTTGGATATACGAGTGATGATACGAGAATAAATCAGATTTATACGGTTTCAAGTTCGAGACTCGAAGATGTAGATACGGATGACCATCAGGATTCTAGTATTGATAGATGTTTGGAAAAAAAAAGCCTCGAATTGAACAATTCGAGGCATTTGTGCAAGATGGTGTAATATTTGATTTTTCTTGAATTTCTTAGATTTGTTTGGGTATTCTTTTGTGTAATAAGTCTTTCTTATATTAATTTGACCTTATTTGAATGCTAAATTGTTTATCGATGAGTTCTTGGCACGAAGAAAAGCAATTTTTTATTAGATAGATGCGTAATCAAGGACTAATTATTGGTTATATCCACAAGTATAATATAAATTCTAAAATCGTACCATAATATCGATTTGTGTTACAAATTCTTTCAGGACTTCGATCCCGTTGTTCAATCACGTACCTCTTTCAACAAAGAAATAGCGAATTTCATTCAATAATTCAATAACAGACATTGGAACATGTGACCATATTTATCGCCTACTTGAATTAGCACAGGGATATTGTCACAAGTTCGACATATTTTCAGTAAATCTGCACTATTTCACCACTCCACCATAAGGTTAAATTGTAGCCAGGTCGTATTTAGTTTGTTGAATTTCACCAATAAAAAAAAAAGAACAATACCTCGAAAGCAATCTCAGCTTCGGAAAACAAATCTCAAAGTTTGACAGCTAATAATAGATAGACTCGTATGATTTGAGCGAGCGCGCTCAACTTCACTGGTAAGCCTGATAATCTTTACAGTAATTGGTACCAATACTCAACAAATCGCTCTATCTACCAAACGAACCGTCGATAACAATCGAAAATATCAGTACTCCGTACAATAAACAATTTAGCATTCAAATGAGGTGAAATTAATATAAGAAAGACTTATTATACAAACATGTCAAAGAAATCCAAGAAATAGAAAGCTAAAATGTTATAATGGCAATTTTGAATTTTGTTACAATACGAACTTGACGGTAATTGGAGAAAGAACAGCGAGATGTAACGTTAAGTTTCACTGTACGGTATACTTCACGGTAGAAAACCCTTTTCAAAGGGGATCTGTTGTTACTCCGTGCAACATATCTAAAACCAGCATCAGAGCTTGAAGCGGAAGCATTACTACAGCACCATCAGCAGGACTAGCATCGTCGGTAGAGACATCGCGCCGAGGCGCACGATAAGCTCATACGCCCGAGCTCTGTCACCTGTCCGAATTGAAACGTGACATCCCTAATCTTGCTCGGACGTGTCGCAGCAAAATCTTCAAACGTTACACAAAGATTGCCTTGCGCTGGCTCGAAGGTTGTTGCGGAAAAGGATAAACAAAGCCGCAAAGGTAAACGAACCCTTCCTTGGCAAAGCCGTACAAATACACCCTACACATTGGTTGGATAAAGATGAAACTCTCATTTTGAAAAGAACGAACCGTGAGTACGGAAGGAAGACCGAAAGAGTCGGGTCTACCTAAAAAGTCCATCTATAACTTCAGAATTCACCCACGGATATCTCCATTATCGGGCTTTCCCTACTTCCCAATGTACGTACGCGTGACTTCTTATATTGGAAAAAGAAAACTAAAAGACGATGCGATGAGAAGTTTAAGAACTTTTGAGAATCGGCACTCGCCTGCCTATCCACGCAACACTGTTGTGAACATAGAAATAGGGCGTGAAGAAAAATAGGGGATTCACTGGAAATGGTTGAATTATTGTAAATGGGGGATCGCTCCGATGGTCTTTGCGAGTTTTCATAGCGATACCTCTACCACGTCTGTAGATACGTATATAGAGGCCTATCGTAGAGTGTAGGGGCGAAATGACACTGGGGTATAACGAAATACCCTCGGTTAGTGTAAATTTGAGGGATGAAACATTCCGAAATATTGGAATATTGTCCACGAACTCGCATCAATCGAAAATGTCAAAGATATCGGAAAACCAATGTGGATTTCCCGATGCGCGATTGATTTCGGTGAATGTTTGGTGAAAAATCGTACCATATCTCCCCGGTCACTCGTGTAAAGCAATAGGCAGCCCGTTCTTTGTAAAACTGTTAAAGCTCTTTGATCCTTTTATATATATATATATATATATATATATATATATATCTTACTTACTGCTTACTTTCGTATCGCTATATCTTCCTATACAAATATATCTCCCTTGATCGCTGCGTTTCGAGTTCCGTAAAAAGTTTGGCAATCGGCTTTCCGGAACTCGCATCTTCATCCTCTAGTTTCTATCTTGCCGTGTTTTCTTCTTGCCGTGTGTTTGATACGAAAGATAAAGGGAAGCGGAGAGTCGACAGGGTAGTCGGTACGAGAGACGATAAAAGGGTAAAGTAAGAACGCCAAGGACAGAGAGAATGTCGCGGTGAAGAGAGGAAAGTGAGGTTGAGACAGTGCCGGGTATGCGATGCTGCTGCTGCTGGTTAGAATTGGGAAATTGCTCTTCAGACAATGCTTCGAAGTCGCGTGGAAGAGCAACGAGCGCGGCAACGCCGACGAGTTGGCTTACCTCGGTAGTGGAGCTTTCGGGACGGAGATGAGAGTGCCGTCTGTGATTTGACGTGGTCCGGGGCGAAACTACGATGCACGAAACGAGACCAAAGACGTACAAAGACACACATAGAGACTAAAAATCACTGCAGCGGAGGAATAAGAGTCGAGAACGGAGGGAGAAAAAAAAACGAAACGGATAGGACCGTGCGGTGAGGAACGCGACGGTTCTTCTGTATGCACAGGGAGGGCAAACAAAATCTTTGAAATTTGTGAGAGACCGAAGCTCCTGACGTACCTTCGGAATGATCCGGCTATGTACACCTTAAATGTTTGTTCGGTAAAAGTTAATATATCATTGCATAAATTCCTTTGACTTTTTTGCGGCGCCGATTTACCTAAACGTATTGTTTTCGTGCAGGATTTTCCAGTTTGCAATTCTGAATTTCTCTACCGTTCAGAATATCGAGCTGCATTTCCTGCATCAAGTCATTTAATTTCGATTACCGTTCCTAACATCAACGTTCTCATTAAACTCTCCACTTTACACTCTTTATAATAATTTCAATATCTTTCTCCAACACGATCCGGATATGTTTAATGAGAATATCGGTACACCGGCGTCATTGATCGTAGACTAAGACCCTGAACATGAAGAAAACATACAAACCATCTTTGATTACATATATTTGCGGAAGATTGTACCAAAAATTATCGCATATATATACTTTCCGTTGAATCCTATTATTAGTGTTATATTATTATTGGTGTGAACGCTATTATCGGTTATTTGTGTTGGGTTTTTTTATAAACAAAATGAAAAATTAAGTATCAATTGTATTGGGTAATAAATAACAAAAAAATCTTGGAACGATAAACAAAAAGTATAACTTTTACCGTTTCAGGTGACTCAGTACAAAAAACCATGCTATTTTACCGGTGGTAGTGCAAGAGGGGCTTGAGAATATGTTTTATACCATAATGATGGTTGCTTGATGCGTTCTTTTTATTCGGGGACGTTAGGAAGACAGCATTGCGATAAAGATTGCGAAGAATCGGAGGATATATGTGGCAACGCGAAATCACTTGAAAAATATATGCGAATTGGTAGCACGAGTAAGAGCTTGCAAGGAGAATACTGGAAGTAGAAGAAGAAGAATAAGAAGACGAAGACAACGAAGATACGCGGTGCCCCCGAGGTTCGAGAGTCGAGGGATCTAGCTCGTCTCCGCCAATGCTAGCCCGGTAAAGTCACGCCGTGGACCACATCCAGTGAGTCTACGGGATTACCCAGCAAACATAGACAGGAATGCACGCGACGGTCAAATCGTACATTTCCTATCGCTCTTATTCTATTTCTCAATTTTGTTATTTCATTCTGTTGCGAGGACCAGGAGTACCAGAAATATAAAGAATAGAATAGAAAGAGCGCGACACATGCATTATTCAACTTGGGCGATTCGATGTCACGAAAGCGAATTCACCGCACTACCGATCATTGCAGTATCGTAACAGCTGTAACTTGGCGATCAATGGTACAGTGATTATTGATGGAATCGAGTTCTGTAAAACTGATGAAAATGAAAAAATTAGTAATAGTCTATCTACTCAAGATTGTGTACACAAACTACACAGATTGCATGATCAGTGTAAAAAGTCGATGCTCTCATTTGTCAGATTTTAGACGATTTTGATCTGAGGAGGTCGACCAGCTGCATCACGATCGAACGACGGTTCGTTCGTTAACGCGTTACAACAGATTAATCCAAACGTTGTAGAGATTAGAAAAACGATTCTACCGATAAAGTCGTCAGAGCAGATATATAAATTTCGATTATTTATCAAAGATAAGTTATTTCGCATTGCTGATTTCATTCGGTTTCGATAATTTGTCGAGATCTGTCAATGTCAAGTCCGAGGGGTCACGTACGATCCTGACCGATTAAAATTGTTTGCCTGCAGTTTAACTCAAGAGACGAAACATTCGGCAAGTACCTTTTTCTCATGCTCACGTTGAAATCCTTAAAATCGGATGTACAAGTAGCCATATAGTGATCTGGGTTATCTAATAACGAACAGTGTTAATTATCTTGATATTGAACTATCGAGAACGACGACTTCCCATATTCCCATATATTTCCCGTTATTTGCGTTGATAAATTCTTGCAAAAAGGTCGGTAAGGAGGCTTGAGATTCGACAATCGCCAAGCTTGGCACTCAATTTATATGATATTTCAAATTAAGGGTCGATCAAACACTAGGTGCAGCCCGCCGACGATCCTAATCGATATCCAAATGTTCGTACAAAGGTTTGCCTTTCCTTGAGATGAAAGATATCGTGAAACTAGTTCAGAATTTATGCAGTACCTCGGTTATATTACGAAGCTGTGATGTATGTAACGTGTATCACACTGTACCATGGACGGTCGATGTACAGTGCGAAGGTACCGCATACCGCAACCCGTAACAATAAACCCTCCAGCAACGGCAGTGCCCCCACCAAGATATTCAATGGGAGTACCCACAGCCTCCCCCATCCCTCTCTTTTCCGGCATACGGCAGAGTTGACCGAAGGCCGTGATTTGTTCTCGACAATCAGAGCCATTGTTCGAGTAGTACCATCGACGGTCATTGACGGACTTTCTGCTCCTTCGGCAGAAGGCCAACGTGTACTTTTATCGTGATTCTCATCGTAACTACACAATTCCTGTAATTGGGAGCTTACGTGGCATTCCGATCAAGACCCTCTGTACCGACCAATTTTTCTCACACCATTATGGACATTTTTCTCAAAATACTATTATCGTCGTTGATCAGTAAAAAAATCTGGAAGAAAATATTGCAACGATGCTTCTCGTTGGGCTCTGAGAATTCTATGAACTCTCTTTGTAATTGGCAAAGCGATTCGAGTTATGATTTACTTAAACAGTTCCAGCCCGACGAGTAACACGAACAAAGATATTTATTTAAAGCACCGATACTTGGCAAGTTTTATTCGTTTTAATCGTTATTCTAGATAATTGCATTATGGAAAGTAATTACCAGGCAGCAAAGTACCGATTTAATTTTTTTGATGATACACGATATCAAATTGTAGATGGTAATGGTACCGAGGGTAGATGAGCAAGGATGTAGGTAGGAACTTAAATCGGTTTACGACACTATTTGATATTCCGATGAGCAAGGCACACCCTTTCTCACCACACCCATTGTCATCTCTCGCGTGCGTGCCCGCGACAACTATCTTTAGGGTGCTTCTGGCGTGCCCACGTATCCCGAACATTAACCCTCCGTGGTATGTCCGTAGCATCCGCGAGGCAAATAAATATTTGCTATAACTGGAAAACCAAATCGCGGATAGAGAGTCGACCGCAAGCGTATAAACAGAGAATAATGGGATAGTCAAGGCTCGTTTCTATGCTGGCAAGACACTATCCAGGCAGCCCCATCTCACTGTCTCACTTACTCACGTTCTATCTATTCATCTACCTATCTCATTCTCCCCGGGAGACCTCGGCATCGTGGCTCTTCCTCGATGTGTACTTTGTGTGCCGTCTCGGCTCTACCCAATGGTATATCCTTTGGGATGTCTAAAGTCGAGTGAAGCGATATATAATTCCAACTATCACGATCCGATATCTCTGCGACGCGACTATCATAATATTTGTCAAAAGATGCTTGTGTTCGTCCATCGTGTTCCAGTAACAGTTCTAAGTAGTAACAAGTTAGTTGATTATCTTTTATTTCTCGAAAAATGCGGTGCAATGAATAAATTCAACATTCGAGAAATGAATACCGGGTTTTGTCGGTAAATAAAACTTTTTCTTCAGTGGGGAGTATTTTTTAAAATTAATTAAGGTTCGATAAAATGTAGTTACGCGAAATAATTTTTTATTTGCTCTTTCAACGAATAGAGATGGCGGTGCCCGATGCGGCGGAAGGTGAAACGACTGGGAATGGATAGGTAGATACGAGAGGAAGAAGTCGAGGAAGTAACGGGAGTGAGAGGAAGATAACGAGTGCAAAATCGATCTCGACCGAGTCGCGATAAACATTCGAGTTTCCATCGAGATTCACACAGTCTAACTCATGGTACATCTCCTTTTGCTCAAGATTTCTCAAACTCCCGCTTTTTCGTTATCCACTTTCCTATGTTCTTCTAGTTCGAACCTTTCCTGTCTCCCCTCTTGTCGCTTTTTGTCTTTCTCATTCGAAAGTTGGGTGAGCCAGCCAGGTTGCCGGATAGCGGTTCAGTTTTCCTCTCCTCTGTCTACATCGCGCACCTCCGACGGTCGAGGGCGTCTCAACTTTACGAACATCTTAGAATTTGATATGGGAGGAAGAAGGAAAGAGATTCGCTGTTCGGAAGAGTGCGGAGCACAGCAGCGAGAATCGCCTGAGAGGATAGAAGAAAGGGACGAAGGGGAGAGGAGCGGTCGGGGAGAGAGTTCGAAAGGGAATCCGCATCAAACGAAGCGATTGCAGAAAACTTGTCGAGGATCCGAAGTAAGAGAGATCTCTATTTCTCGAGCCTCTTCCCTTAGCAATCTCCCTCCGTTCTCGGCGAACAGTCCCGCCGTGTACCCTGCTATACACTCATAGTTTTATATTCCTGCACGGCGTTGGCGTCGTCCACTTGGATTCGCGATGCAGAATAGCACGCGACGACGATGAGACGAGGTCGATGGGGGGAGGCAGAGCGAAGGGAGTCGGCGAAGATGTAGATGCGCAAAGGAATTCGAAGGGCCCGGAGGGGTTGCCCCTGGCACTGCTGCTCCTCTCCGCCACTGCACACTCTTCCTTTCGAGAAAGTTCAATCTCCTTCGAGCTATACTCCACCGGATTTCCGGCATGGACTCGTAAGAAAACGGATAGTAAAGTGTGCCTTTCGAGAGTTTTGCCTCTCTTGCCATTCCTTTGTCTAGAGGGGTCTCTAAAAATCGATAACGCCTATTCAACATGCTTTTACAGTTATCCGAGGTTGTCATAACCATGTGCTTATAATTGGTCGAGGTCATGGGTTATTGTTTAATTGGCTTGGACATTTGGCTCGCCATTCAGCAGCCATATATCAAGGTAATGCCCGATCGAAATAGCCCAATTGGACAATTTGGCTATTAACACACCCCAAAGTCCTTGATATATTCGAATGGTTCGTTACTTCGCAAATCTATAAATTTTCTTATCAGTCCTTTCGAAACTCTGCTTCGCAGAGATTATGACTTCGATGTGTTTGACACTTTTGGATTATGGGTAGAAATTGAGAAGAAGATGAAGCGAGTAGGAAAGATGATTAATCTCGAATATCTCGGGTGATACACTTTTGGCTTTCCCTAACCAGGATAGAGATTCTCGGTTCTGTAACGCAATGATTCGTTCTGGCGCCAAAATTTTCGCCAAATTCGCCTCAATTACTCGCACTCTCCGTGTTTCCTGTATACAATTTAAGGGTAGATCGAGAGAAAACAAATCAAACAGAAATCGGTAGAACGATGGGATATAACCGAGCGATAAATCGTACCTTCGATACATACATAACGTATCATATATGGGTTCACGCGAATTACAAGGGCTCTCGTTCATTCTTTCATCCTCTCTCGGTATTCTTTCTCATTCTCGCGCACACTCTATCCGCCTCCTACTTTTTCGGATCAACACCGGCTCGAGAAACCCGAGGCGATGTCAGTCGACAATAACATGCTTTCGTTGTACTCACCGCAGCACACCCTCTTGCATTTAGTGTGTTAGTGAATTTGTGTTTGTCGCGAGTCTATATGTACTGCGTACACACCTCCGCTATATCTTCGCAGAAATTCCAATTCCCCGAGAAAGTCACGTAACAAAATAAAAGCAAGCTCGACAATATCCTGCCTAATACCCCGATCCTTCTGTTACGTCGACTCGTGTCTCATTGCCACGAGAAACATTACTTACGTCTGTTATGCCATCGCATGACCTTTATCAATTTCTTCCGCGTCAAATAAATGAGTTTGGTTTGTCTTACCAACGAGAACAAGCGTGGCACTTGAAATAAAAATATGTTATCGTAGAAAAAATTCCAATTTCAGAAATAACATTTAAAAAGTAAGGCTTTCTTTTATTTCACATCAGGTACGTGTCTTTCACCAATTACTCTTGATGGACAGCCCTCTCCGTATCGAATGTCATCGAGACTGCTCAATTATAGTGGAACGAATTCTTTTTTGTCCACAAAATATGTTGTCAAGTCAAATGAAAGCTAAGAGATAAGTGAAATGGTGATGGTGGGAAAGAAAATTGTAGATGCAGAAAAAATATAAAATAAAATGTATCCGACTCATTGATGAATCGAAAGATGATGCTAGTTTAGGATAATGTGTACGAAGGGTTACTACGATAGACGTATATTTCCCTCGCGGAATACGTATTCTCGGTTTCTCGACAGAATCGGGGGAGCATAGTGAGACGAAAATGGTGGATACACGTCGAAGAAGACACCTTCGGAAGTGCACGTCATACCCACGCAGCTCACCCTGAGATTGTAGAGGAGTCTCGTCATTCCTCTTTACCTCTATCTTCCATGTCCCACCTCTCGATCCATTCATCTTAAAAAGCACGCAGGTTCTCCTATCCGACCCACGAGAAGATTTTACTCCGCGACATTCTCATCCTCTTTCACCGCCACCTCGCTTTTATTCCCATTTTTTCTCCGTATATCTTCTTTTCCGCGGAGACAGCATCAACGGAACCATCGTTTGCACGGTAAAGAATTTTCTGCGACGTGTATGACCAGATTCTTGATGGTAAACAGCTAGGCTATTCTGGAATGTACAGAGAAACGGAGTGCAATTACACCGACGCGTAATAAAACATTTCTTGACCGAAGATTCCAGGGTCCTGTCATCTATTAATTATTTTTATGTCGATTTGAGTGAAAAAAAAACATTTTTTCGTCGAGTTTTTCGCAATAGTGCGCAAAGTGTTGTTATTCTCGACGGAAATAAGTATGTAAAACCTAGAGATAGACGGTGTCATCTTTGGTTCTAGGTAAAGGTCCGGCATATAGAAATTAAGGTCACGTTTTGATTATAAAAAAAAAGTTGCCGAGGAATTATCGATTTCTCTAGTTTCTCGAAAGAAAAATGAAAATATCTGTAAATTTATTTCATTCAAAAATGTACCCGCATCTGTTTTTTATCTCACAGATACGAAATATCTTTTTATGCCGCTTTTTACTGCAATCTATCGATCTTTACCTCGTACTTTATTCATCTCTGTTTTTTTCATTGATTATTCTATATTCTTTGCTTTTAGTATTTGCCACTTTATATCTTTTTCTCGTGCGCTCTTTTTATTCTCCTCTCAAACTGCGCACATTCGAAACCACGTTTCCCCTGATTCGCAGAATGTGATGGAATGGTTTTCCTTTGGAGGTTTATACGAGCGAATACGAGAAAAGAAGAGATAGAGATGAGAGAGTAACTCGTGCGAGATAATGTATATCGATCTTTTCGCGTGCCTCTCGCGCGGTTTCATTTCGGTAAGTGCGCGCCGCATTGAGTTCCACGACGCGAGTGGTATATACCGGACTTATCGGTACTGGTATACCTAACTGAGAGTAGAACTCTGGATTTGCGCGAGGCTCTTTCGCAGCGGTACACACGGGAAGAGATCGGAAAGGGGTGTTTGCCATGGGCGCTCTCGAGCTACGACTATACTCTACGTGACAGGATGACTCGGTGAGCCGTGCGTAAGTCCGACACCGAGAGAGAGAGAGAATAAACCAAGGGGTCGAGTGCGTAAGTCGAATATCTGACACGAAGAAGGTGGATTAGTCCCTGCCGGGGGCGGTTGAGAGCTGCTGTATCGGATATGTCTTCCGCATAATCCGAGGAATGCTTAAACAGTCCAAACGAACATACATAATTTTATAAATATATTATGCACCAGGCATACGAGCCCCGCGAGACTCTTGAACCCTTTTGAGTCTGGATATTTATCTTCATCTTGACTTATTCCCTATCACTCCGTCTCCTATACTTTTTCTTGTCGTTTCTTTTCCCTCGCTTTGGTCCTTTTCATCTCCCCTATTTCTCTTAGTTTTGCGTTACCGATCAAACGCACCTGCGGCATCGCCCCCCCCCCTTACCGGTCACATTTGTCCCTTATTAGATATTCCATTTTATTGTACGCACATATAAAACTGCGGATCTTCCACAGCTCGTTCGCGTGTGCACGCCGGCATACTCGGGAACCATTCCTCAGCATCCCATTGCGTATAGTCTGTATGTATTATTCCCTCTGCGCCTACACGTTTCATCCCTATCTTCGATGCTTTACTTACATTTTTTATCCCTTTCATTCTTTATTTGCCTCGATTCTTCCGGTTCCGTCAATTTCTCCCGTCTGACTTTCTTCTTCTTCTTCTTTCGCCGTTCTTGAGCGCCGCCCTTCCGTTCGCGACATCGTTTTATTCCGCGTCTCGAATTTCAAACGTTATTATTCACCCTTCCGCGATCTTGCGTCCGCAGATCTTAGATCTTTCTGCTACTGCCACTGCCATTGATATGTACATCTTTCTTTCTTTCTTTCTCCATCTTTTTTTCGTAAGACTCGCGTCTTCTCCTCTCTTTATTCGTCTCCCTTCAGTGAGTTTTCTCTTTCGTAGCCTACTCTTATCACTCGTGCACTCACCCCTTCGCTCTTTCGATAAAAATAGCTGTACGTATATAGATTCTTCGTGAGGGTTTCCGGATAGGTGCACCCGGCACAGCAACCATTCCCTTATTCTTCCCCTAACTCTTACGTAGCTCCTGCTTTGTTTTTTTTTCTATCATCATCTGTATATACGTGTCTTCCTCACTGTTGTTCCGTTCTATCACTCTCGTATCGTTTTTTCGAATATTTTCCGCCTCTGCGGATACTGTCACCGAATCGTTTTATCTCTGTTGTGATATATTTCGTCGTTATTTGGGAATTGTAAATACAAAGCTCTTTGGGATAGCGCTCATTAGCGAACGTGCGGATGTGATTGATTGCGCCGGTTCCCATTACTGTGAATATCAAATATCCATTGACAAGTTTACAATATCGAAAGGAGAGGTGAAGAACCGCGATATTCATTAGAATGCGTGCTGCGCCTAGCGTAGTCGATATCTCACTTTAATTAAACATTTTACGTCGATTCTTTGATTAATTTCCTACTTTAATAAATTTTAACGAACGGTCGCCTAAGCATAATTTTTCAATGTGTGGCACAAATAAAACTTCTCACAGTTCAAAACGAAACAAAGGCTCTTCACGATTACCGAGTCGACAATTTTCAAGTCGAGGACAACGCGTCCAACTTAATATCAAGAATGGTCGACGCGCGATTCGAGTGACCAGAATATCCGGTAATTCATACTTGATTTGCACGTTGACAGCAACGGTTGTATTCGAATTCCAGGGTGACGATTACAGCGTTCCTGGATTTCAAGTTAACGCCCAATTCTCCCCTATGTTATTTCATTCATAATACATGCTACTTGTCATGTTTAGATGTCATTGCTCGACAGGTTGTGATTAGGAAATCCAACGAGATGTTTCATTTATCTATTTTTATTTTCAATGCAAAATGAATAATGGACTGAAAAACACACACGTACTCTACGAAGTTCTACGACACTATTGATATTGGATCAGTTTTAATCCCTCAAACGTATCCATCATTCCACTCTATGGTTCCCTAATAAATAATCAAACTCGGTTGTTCAAATAATTATAGTTTATAGTAGTTTCTTCTATTAAGCTTGTGTTTAAATGATGAAAGCAGTCGAGTTCTTCAATTCAGATAAATGTAATCAAAATGTACAATAATATTTGATAAAAAAATATTATTATTGCAGAAGAATTAGGAAAGGAAACTTCATACGTAAGTGTACACACGCTGTGTCACAGGAATATCTGTAGAACGAACTATTCACCGAGTCATCTTCCGACTCTTTCATTCACCCTCCTTTTTCCCGTTTTAATTTATATAGTTCTATATATAATAGTTATACATAGTTTTATGTAGTTCTAGTACAGGAAACTACTCGACGGTGATTTCGTTACTCGCAACCGTCGCAGTGAACGATCGGATATCGCGCGGATGTTCTTCAGGGAGTCCGGTGATGCGTACCCGGTTTTCCGCTTGATTGAAAAATCAACAGAATCTTTTTCTTCGTTGTAACCGCGCGGTTTTTCGTTCGTGCTATCACTCAGTCTACATTTGTGTACTCAATTATGTTTGCGCAGTAGAAGTTTGCACATTGCTTTTTCATTATTTTCTTTCACCTTTGATAAAGCTACCTCTGTGTGAAAGTATGTTAATCAGTTTTGACTTCCTCGTGGAGGAAACTTTGTTAAAGGTGAGAAATAATGAGAAAGCAATGTGTAAGGTTTCATTTTGGATTCTTATCGCTATAAATTTAATGAACCAAGAAAAAGTAAAGTAAAAAAAAAGTCAATGAAACGATCATTTTTCAGGATAACACATGCATAATTGATGTACGGGACACAGATGTTTAATGTATATGATACAGTGTTAAGAATCCAGGGTGTTAAAGGCGATTGGTGTGGACTTTTGACCAGTGTTGATCCATTTGGTGTTAACTTTAACAATTTTCACTGCGTTTAATTTACACAAACGAATGTGTTATAATCATTAGGTCGCACCTCAAAATGTACAACATATGTTCGGAATGAGTAGATGAAAATGAATAAATTATCAGCAATCAATGCAGAATTATGCCACGAATATAATGTCATTTAATGAAATTTACCTATTATTTCAAGTAAAACTCGTTGAAACTTTTGAGGTTATAATGCAAATTGACAACAGCTATTGAATACCGGCCGTTGACACCAGTCTTCAGTGCGGACTCTTATGAACACCGCGCGTGGGTT
The DNA here is from genome assembly GCA_963942595.1 of Cylloceria caligata. Classification (NCBI taxonomy): domain Eukaryota; kingdom Metazoa; phylum Arthropoda; class Insecta; order Hymenoptera; family Ichneumonidae; genus Cylloceria; species Cylloceria caligata. The sequence goes on along the minus strand of OZ012704.1, from coordinate 84,552,705 downwards.
CATCTTAACACCATATTTTTAACAGCGCATATAAAACCGATTGTTTTACAAATTTTTACTCAACTCTGTACGAAACACCACTGAATAGTATATTGCTTGTGTAATAAATGTTGACTCGTCAGTTCAAGTTTTGCGAAAATTAGTGCAATAACGTTAATGATTAAAAAAAATTCTATAAAATCCGAATTTCTATATCGATTCCAGAATAATTCAATGAAAAATAACCTCTAATATGTCTGGAATTATAAATAACAATTTTAGACAATAACCGAAACGAAAGTTAGTGCACCTACGTGTTTTTTTTTAAATTCAAAACGTAAAATCTAAATGTCTGCATACATTTTGTGGAAATTACCACAAAATAACGAGAGATTGCTCCAACGATTTTTACAGACGATTGAATTTTGAAAGTCCTACACGATTTTTCTTGACGTTTTACTCATTTTGAGTCTCTATACTGACGTGAAAATCTTGAATAAATGTCGAAAAATGAAAACAAAGCTATGACGAAAGAAAAAAAAGTTCTGAAATATCAGTTTTTTTGTTCTTTCTTCACGATTCCTTAAAATATTTCAACATTTTTATGTCTCATTGAGATTCTTATAAAAAATTCTTGCAGATTTAAAAATGAATTTTTAACACAAATAGAATATGTATATCATTGGATTCAATAGAAACTCAAGATAATTGTATCAAGACGCAATTAAGTAAATCTTATCAGTCGTCTCATGTTCAAACGAGTCAGTCTCATCACAGTAATTGTCATGACCAACGGTCCAGGGTCGCGGATGGTCGAGTTATCTCCGACTGATGGAAGAGTGAGAATATTCCGCATGAACAGGACTTGGACACAATGACACGGGGCAATCGCTGCTTGTAATCCGAGTGAGTGAGTAAGGAAGGTATACAGGCGTTGTCTCGCGGGACATCGATGACACTCGACTCGCACCTGAGACGCTTCCGATTATGGCAGGCTACAGGGTCTTAACCCGAACGTGTTTGTTTATCAGATCTCGAGTGGTATAACGATGCAAAAGGTTCTGTTAGCATAGTCTTTCGTTCTCTCCGTTCTTTCTTTTCGTTCTTGTTTTACTCACCTCTCAGCTCGCGCTATCTCTTCTCAAATACATACTCCGAACCCTCTGCGTTCTCGCGTGAGCCGCCCGTCGAAAGATGCAGGGGTCCTCGACGGGTCCAAGAGGCTGTGTCGGTGGGGAAAGAGGAAACCACGTTTTCTTGCGACCCAGCGCACGCTCACCACGTCGGGCAGTTAGTCACGATGAATGGAGCGAATGAATCGCGCGAACCAATTAAGGATTACGTACAGCGGTCCGCTCGGATAGCCCCCCTTCTCCGTTTCTCTTCTGCTTCGACCCCCAACCTTCTCCACGATCGTCTCTTCTACGAGTGTCCCGTATCCCCGGCGACTACTCGGCGGAACATCGGCCTGTCCCTGTATTCCCCCAAATACTTGTGTACTGCGTAAACGTCCGGCGAGGAAGGTACCGACTGTTTCGTATTTTTCATCTATCAAATTGTTTTTGTAAGAAGACAATATATCGTGCAAATTATCTCGAGTAGTCGTTCAAGAGCCAAAAGTTTACTCAGGCATTGACGGTAAGTTCCAATGAAGAAACGTCCATTTTTATTGTTACGAGATATTAAAAGCAATTTGAAAATTCGTATATTGCCGTATCCAAAGAGAAATTAACCGACGCATGTAACACTACCGGTAATTATCCACCCGAGGGTTTGAATTATTTCCTCCTATTATTTCCAAGTAATTAGTCTACCTCGTATTTCACTGGAAGGCACAGTTGTATTCAAACCATATAGATGGAGAATCCCAAATCAAAGCTAAACCTCGACAGAACCGACAGACGTTGGAGAGCCGTCCTCGTGGTTTATCGGCGAGCAATCGGCAAACTTTGTTGGTCAATATATACGCGCGTACGACATACGTCCGTACGTATGTGCATTCTGCCGAATTCGTTCGAATCACCTCAGGATACGACCCTCCCCCCTTATCGTAAGGGATGCCAGCCGTCGAGGACTACAGCCATTCATCCATTCCACTCGCGTATAACACAAATCGGAGAAGGAGACCCGGGATGCGAGCGACAGAACTCGCCTTCCATCGCCTGGCCCGGTGAGTGCAGGGCTAGGCGTACCAGCGTTCCTCAACCCCCTCCGTACGCTCGCGTCGTTAGGGTAGAGGTTCTCGGGGGTGCAGAGTGCCGATTTAGGGGATGAAACACGGGCGGTCGCGGACCAGGGGTTGGGTGGTCGGGCGGGGTACGGTGGCAGCGACGGTGGTGGTTTCGACGTCGACGTCGACGGCGGTGTCGAGCCGAGGGTGGTAGAGTAAGCGCGAGCGATGGCGACGGCGCAGGGTCGTCGTCTCTCGATTCGACGCATGCGTAAATGGTCTCATAGCCGCCGCTACTCGGGTCGAACTAGGACCCAAGATCAGTCCACTGCCTGATCTTGTACCGCGAGCGTCCGCGCCTTATCGCATACCACAACGATAAGCCATCCGGAGTCTCCTTTGGCTCTCGGCTGTCCGATACAAAATTATAAAATTGTACAACAAAAATAAAGAACATTATCGATGTATCGTCGATCAGTCGTGTCACTCGTATGCATCGGGACTGACTCTAATCTCGACAGCGCGAGATAAAATGACGAGAGGGTGAATACACGAGCGAACAAAACGGGTTTTCCCTCGAAACACCTCTTCCTCCTTTCGTCCTTGTGCCGCAATAGCAATTGTATACTCGAGTGAGGTTTCGCACCCATTTGTATATTGCGGTGAAACGAGTGGAATGCGATAAATGCGAATTTCGTGTCTTTGTTGTCATTGAATTTCTGCCTGTTAACTTCCTCGTTTGGCTCTCCGCTCGTCGTTTATCCGGGCATTTGATTACTTCTATTTTAGTTTGATACAAGACGTTGACCACCCGCCGGGCACACGGGCACGACCCTACTCGATGTCGTACGGTCGAGCATGGTTCGCGACCACTTCCTGACGTACGGCGAACCAAGTACGCGCTGCCTTCATCGCTGAAACTGTCGGTATCGGGTCCTTGACGTTCGATCGGTGTCCATCAGAAGCCGACGGCTGTCTCCCTGGCCTGCGAACAAGTTCAACGAGCAAAGTGAAGGATTACCGTTACCCGATATCCACCGATATACAAGATATCATCGGTCGCTGATCGCATCTTCGGGTATACTTGGATTCTTTGTGTGTCTCCGTGCAGTTTATGTTACCAAACTATTCGAGGATTAAATAATTGGAGTGTCGCACGAAGATCTTTGTGGGATTTGCGCGAAAGGTCGAATCTCCGATCCTGTGTCGGTCTATAACACAAAAACGAGTGGATTTATCATTCAATTATTATTGTTATGGTCACTACAATGGTGATTTGAGAGTGTCTCGTGACAGTGTTTTGTGCAATGATAACAGCAGCCAGCGCGACTATAGTAATAGAGGACCAATGTACCAGCCAGGTAAGTGTCGATTGTGACAACCATTCGTTCGTTCGACGTTGATCATTTTTTTTCCTTTTTCCTTGTCACATTTTTTTTCCTTTTTCCTTGTCACATTTTTTTTCTTGCCAGGTTTTTAGTAATAAGAAAAATGTGATTTGCGTAATGACGGGTGCTTCGGACCCTCGAGACAAGACGGGTACCTCGACGGGATCCACCCTGGAATCGTGTCACGGCAACCCTCTCGGTCCTCCCCACCACGCCCACGACGGATTGCGCTTTAACTCATCACGTCTGTCATTTCGAAGATGCAACGCCCGACTCTACTTGCGCTGAGCTGCACCTCGTCACGTTCTCCAAATTACTTCGTTAATTTATTGGACGTTGGAAGATTGACGCTTATTATTTTTTTTCCAACACATTCTCAGTTAATTCCTAAGAACAATACGTTTTTTTTATCGCAAAACTAAAAAATTTAGCTTTCAAACAATTCGATCAAACTCGGAAAATTCTATCATTTTATTCGAACCGAACGTTCATCCGACAAGCCCGTGACAATATTTTGTTTCGATTTCTATCAGCCTGGCAATATTTTTAAGTTAACCGTGTACATTTTTTCCGTGCTGTCGATTATTTCGCCTCTGGTTATTTAAAATTATTGGATTTTCATTTGCATCGAAAAGTTTTAACTTACACTTTTGAAACTGATTCTCGAAATATTGCGACAACACTGTATAACGTTTTTTGTAACCAGGATTTTTTACTGTTTCGAAAGCTTATTCTTTTGACAGTATTTAAAAAAATGTTGCAATTACAGAAATCCGTGACAATTAATCATTTTTAACTTCGTTTATGTTTTACTTCATTTGTCATTCTATATATAGCGATGAAAGAATTGTATTTTCTCCATTTTACGAATCGTTAAACCCCCGTCAGTTTTTCATGTTCAACAAATTACGAAAGAAATCGGAAAGCAGCGCGTGTTGCGATAGTATAACGTGGTGTTTGTTCGAACGTACAAAACAATACGTACAATAGTATAGTAGCAACAGGAGCAGGAGCAGAGCAGGAGCAGAAGCAAGAGCAAGAGCAGGAGCAGGAGCAGGAACACCAGCAGCACCAGCACCAGCAGAAGCAGCAGCAACAGAAGCAGCAGAGCCTTATCGATTCCTGAGCTCAGATTCTCAAACTCGACGGCAAACTTCCGCTGTTCGATGGTCCGCGCGCTGTGTGCCGTGTGCATCTCAGTCTTCGGTGTTGTGATGGTGCAGCAGCAGCAGCAGCAGCAGCAGCAGCAGCTCACAGGGCGCGGGTCTCGTAGGAGATCTCGAGGGTTGGTCGCCGAGGGTCAAGCGTCGACAGTCTCGAGCCAGACGTCGATAACTCGTCGCATTTCAATATCGTCAGTTCCTCTGGCTGTAGAAAACTTTGCGAAATTCGATTTCTCATATTTCTTGCAAACTGAATAATTTATTGCCATTTACAATTTCCGAATGCGTATTACCGCGCGATACTTTATTCCCGTTTTATCGATACAATTAATAATGAATAAAGCATTGTCTTTGTCACAACGATTAAATAGTCGTGTTGAATGGATAAAAAAAAAATGTTAATAAAAAAAGCATTCATAATATGAGAAATTGATGGAAAACATTTAACGTAACCTCGTTTAACAAGCAGTTTAAAAATATCTTATTGTTTTATTATTTATTTGCAGCGAAGTACTCGTGTACTACGTTCTCACTGCATATCCCCGTCAGAGTTTTGTTTGAAAATAGTGAAAAATAATAAAATGCAGGGTTATCCATATTTTTTTTCGGAAACTTGGCACGCAGCCAACATGCAACGCTGGTTAAAAACGATGGAAGAACGTTTCCGTCGTCCTGGAGTTGAACGAATGCGTGCCATGTCACCCCGCTCAGCCATACGTATAATACAAAATGAGGTGTATGCGTTCCGCATATATTTTGAATCCCGTCGGCAATGCCGTAATGCGACGCTGGCAGGCGCGCTGGGTGGCTGGCTGGTTGGAACGCCGCACGTACGATGCACTTGTCGAAACGAACGTGCCTCGAAAAGCCGGTAGCGCCTAAATAACTATATATGTATACGTATGCTTTACCTATTTCTATATACGTATAGAGGCCACCAGCGTAACCCGTAACTTCTAATGTACCAACTGTACGAGGTATGCCCTGATCAAATGATCCAACCGTACGCTAGCCAATGTCTGAAAAAATTTAAAAAAGAAAAACAACATCGGAGCCCGGAGTTATTTTTATTTGAAACGAAAGAAAATGTCCTTTCGTCAATTTTTTCGAACAAATCTCTACAACTTTTTGACCCACGAAAGAAAATATTGGACATAAAAAATGGATTTTTTGACGAAATAACGAAAATTGGTTTTTTTTTTTTTTTTCGGAATTTCGAGTATTTGTAAAGAGTTTAGATTTTATCACGAATCGCGGCATAGTTATCAGTCAATTTTGAAGCAGCCGTTGAACACTCGTGCCTGCGGTAGCCACGATTAATATTGGAAATCGTGTGCCCGTTGGGTAAACGCGACAACCCGCGACGGCTTCGTCCATTTTGGGAAACGGATGTTGAAACGCGAGGCTCGGGACCTCGAAACTCCAAAGCCGCGAGTGTAACGTTTCCGTCGAGCAGGGAGAAGAGCGATACATCGCCAGTGGGAAACGATGCTGCAACGCATCGCGAACAAACCGGACGAGGCTTATTCGTAATCGAATATCCTCATCGCTTTTGGTGTTAATAACCGGTTTGCGTGGCTGATAGAAGGGCGTATGATTTGGACGAACGATACAATGGTCTCTGCCGCTTGGTTCACGGCTCTACACGATATTACTTCCAATCGAGTCTAAATGTTTGGAGATTAAGCTGATCCGACGCTCGGAACAAACCACTAACTGAACACGCGTTATTTCGTTATCATAACTCATCCGAATATACTCGATTTGGCACTTTGACCTTTTCTGATAATCTAGAAATAGAAGCGAAACGTTTCGATAATTCGAATTTTCTTAATGGTTTTGAAAAGTATTGTACAAAGAATCGTTCGGTCTTACTCGCACCGGAATGTACCGACGGAACTGTCCGTGATTGTCATCCGCAGCCTTTAGGGCGGGAAATGATTGTTGAGGCCTGGTGTACAAAATTTCGTATAAATCGATAGCCATTATCGCGGTAAAGTTTCATTAGCTCTTCCCTCGCGACTCCGTAACGTTCGTGCGTATTGCCCCCGCTGTACACGGTCGTAAGATTTACCAACGAGGAATACAACAAGAGCTCGGAGATGCGCTCTCGTCGAAGGCGAGCAAACGTCGCTTTCTCGAAGGGATGCGACGCTCCCGGTGCCTGGTATTTTAATGGAAACAAATGCGGCTTGTATATTCCCGTCCCCTCGTTCAACTCGTTCTCGCGTCTCTTTCTCGATTCCCCTTCGACTATCTCGCTCTTTCATACGCCGGCGACAGCTTCGTGTGTGTTCCCTGGAACAGAAATGGCACTGCGGCGTACAGACAGAAGCGTACGCCGACAGAGCGCTACCCAACGTGCGTGTGAGTTGTGTCGGTGAAGCACGTTTGGACGAATGAGCAGCTCGGTGTGCCAGCGGCGTGTCGGTCGCACGTGTCGCCGTCGCCGGCGGCGATGACGCCGTGCATACGGGGACAAGGATGACGACTACGACGTCACCAACAGCAGCGTCTCGCAGCTGCGAAAATAGTTGCAGCGCGAAAATAATTACTCGTTTCCCTTTACTCGCTATGTTGGTTGTACAAAGAATGAGGAACGTCGGGTTTCACACCGGACCGACTATCGGAAGTTGCGCGAGTAAAAAAAATTCGGACTATCGTATGCTCGGTGCTGTCGAGACACCGGTCATGACATCAGGTGCAACGCCATGTTGGATTTCGAGGCTGATCGTCCACTGTGCTGACTGTAAATTCTCTCGTTCATCCTTCTCTCTGACTGTCCCATGGAATGCGTAATGGAGATGAGAGGATTACTAACTTCGGACTTAAGCGCGTTACGTGAACATCATAGAAGCCTCTCTCGTGATGTAACTATACGCGCGCTTATTAGTTGGACAGCTGTAATTGGTAGGGAAGAACAGAATGGAATGACTCGATTTTTATTCAAACTAGAATGGTGTATCTCGTCACCGTGCAGCGTTATTATCCGACAGTTAGCTTTACTTTCAAATCAGAGCGCGCCTTTTTTCTTCTCCGAGATAAATGAAGTAAATAGTCGTGGAATTTCAGCTGATGTGTTGCTTTTCGATATGATTTTGAATTGTGATCGCGAGACGCCAGACGCTCGAAACTGCAACCGAAAACTTGTAAATTAAATTGTCCTGCATTAGAACCCAATATGATTCAGGAATAACGATGTTTGAACAAGTTTGGATTGATTGCCAGATCTTGTTGATAAAATAACGATAAGTCTCACAAATTTTGCGATCTAAACAAGTATTCTGTGAAATACTTTGCCGATGAGGGAGGGACGGGGACAAAAATTGATTAGTTTTACCCACCTCCCCCTGTCGTCTCAATTCACGGATCGTTCAATTGGTCTCTGGTTCATAGCGATCGTACGGTAAGCGGGCGGATCGTTGAATCAAGAGCTAATAGCTCGCTTCGAAATGGGCTTCTCGGTACGGAGTGATGTCCGCGTCCAGCGAGGCCAACGATGGGATACGCCGCGGCAATCAATTGCACTTGATAGCGCTATGAATGCGATATGAATCGTCTTTGGTCTGGCCGCGGGTTCCATTAAAAATACTGTACGCGACGTACTCGGATATCAACCCACGGGTTCTGGCTATAAAGTATCTTTCGGTCGTTACTATAAATATAAATAATTTTCATATCACTAATTGGCGGACATGGCATTTTGAGAAATTATTTTATACATTATCAATGGTTTTTATCAGTTTGATATATATTCTCGAAGGAGTTGCCAACGGAGCAAAGCGCGAATAACCATTGAACGACGTTCAATAGCTGAGTAAAATAGTCCAGACAGATGTAAATAAGTATCGTTGAAGCATAAAGCAATGGCATAGGGAAAGACTTATGACCATAAGTAAAGACACATAAATACAGGTAATCCTTAATGGCAGACATAACAATGCGTTGGCTGAAAATATGAACGTTCATCCGCTTTTTAATGGCCCTTTAATGTAGTATTTGTATATTTGCACACATGTGCCGCTGCTATTCCGTATGTGCCAGGGAACTCGAAAGTGCTTCAACGAGTTATTGACTTTTCAACTACTCTTGTTTGCTTCTACTGTTCATTATCTTCTATTTCATTCTTATTCTGATTCCAGTTCACTTCTCTATTATCATCGTTTAAAGTCGACATCTACCTACTTCACATTTCTATGTGTAGTAAACTCAATAACTCCACTATTTACGTATTATTAGAATTTGATATACATACCTGTCAATGATTTTTTAACGGAGAGCTCCATTGTATACCGCACTTGAGTGTAAATCGAGTTACCGTTGGAATAAAAATCATCTTGAACGCTCATCATGGTTCCTCATAATCTTTTAACATATTTTCGTATAACCAATTGTGAAGGATCAGCGAGAGTTGGATATAAAATCGCATCACACTCAGTTCTAGCTCTAATATACAACATATATTCGATAAACTTCACGTTAGTACATGTGAATATTATTCGACGCTGGTAAATTCTATTCTTGGATTGACACGGGCACGAACCACTTCTCAAGAGTATAAACTATTTTTAGGATGGGAAAAAGCATTGAAAGCTCCCAGCTCTCGGCTCTCCTTTTCACCGCGAAGAACAATAACCACAGCAGGGGTGGCTGCATAATTTGGGGACAGAAAAGCTCTGTTGCGTGTTTATTCCATTTCATACAAGCTGTTAGGGGCATGTATAATTCAGCGTTAGATCGACGGAAAACGTGGTTAGCAACACAAACATAGATGTGTAAAATTTATAGAGAAATATTACAGAATGTACAGGTGCGTTTATGCAAAATGTACTAACCGTGATCGTATTTTCTTCGCGGTGAAGAAATTACAGTTGTTCGTAATAAAGCGTTCCAGACAACGACTACTCTGTCTAGTTTTTACAATTGAAACGACGCATGATTTACCGATATTCCAAACGTCAAGAATTTGATAATGCGCCGTACAAACTACGTACATAGTACGTACAGTCGCCTCACGTACGATACAGACACGCGGTAGCACAAGCCGTTGTATACTTTTCGAAATGCCTTGTGGAGCAATAGATAAATATTTCAAGACAGCTGGGCGCACGCATACAAATGTGAAGAAAGACCACTGTAAGGTTCGTTGTTCGTCGAATGATAAAAGAAGCTAACCATATTAAAAGTTACTTGAGTAACCTGACCCGTTCGCCTTGCGCTATGTAGCCCTGACGCGTGACACGAGCGCCTCACTGTGTGCAATATCAAAACTATTGGATGGGCTTTCTAGAAGCCAGAAATAATAAAAATTTAGCTACGGACCGATGGGATTACTCGTGATACTCTCGGGCTTATTCAGGATCGCAAAATATCCGTTTAGCATGGCTTAAAACGTTATCAATTGTAATTTACATAACAATGCTAATAATATAACCTACGAAATACGGTAGATAGTAACGAAGTTTTCAAACAAATTTTATTCACGTCACTCGACTCGATTTAACTGACTCTTTGTCATCGGATACACACGTCGCGAATAAATGTACCGAATTGGATTAAGTTAAGACGAAAGTAGGCAATGTTACGTGATAACTCTACATTGCATGACTTCTATTTTATGGATCCGGAAGCAATCTAATATTTATAAATGAGAGCTTATTATATCCATGCAAGTTTGGAAATTAATACTCACCGAAGAGTATTTGTCGAACTATTGCCTGCACCAAATTAAATGGGTATTGCTAGCTAGGTAAAACAGTATTTGATGAAAATATAGAAGTTCCAAACTGTTATTACCACACAGTTATTTGAGACATCGTCAATTACGTGTACATGAACGCGTCACGATATTTAGTACGCGGTGATGAAATCTATTTATATCAGGCTTCCATCTACGAATCATATTTAAAATAATCGTTTCGAAATAAATGTTCATTTATTTTAAAATTTCTTTCTAAGCTCTGATTTTCTACGCTCGCTATTCCTTCGATAATGGCGAATGACTGTTTAAGCAATTAGTGGATCAAAAATAGTCTGGTGAGCGATAATAGAATTTGAATTCGATATCGCTTGTACATTTTGTATAATAAATGTGACCCGCTTCATCCGGGCTGACCCCATTATCGATTCTCCTTTTCTCTCAAACACAGCAACGACAAAGTTAGTTTATCGAAGTGAGAACAAAGAAAGTTTAACATTTCAACGGTCTCGGTCTTTGGCACGATCGTGCAAAGGAAGGTTCAGAGAGCAGATGTCTCCGAACACATGCGGGCGAGAAATTCAACGTATTCGCATATTTCAATAGAATGGAGAGCGATCACGCGCGAGCAAGTGAGATAGAAGATTGAAAAGAGTCAAAACAGAAATCTTTCCGAAGACTCAATTTTTATTTTTTTATTTGCCGTAATGAACAGACGACGCAAAACGAGAGAAAACCGTAGTGAAAGTGAGATAGGGAAATAGCGAAAGGGAGATGCGCACATTAGAAAATGTAATCAGTATAATAGCGAGGTCGCTAGCGTGAAATTGTGCGCGAAGGACGTACCGCTGTACGGTACCGGTACAACTTTTTTTGTTTTCTACTTGGATCTCTTTTTTTCTCTTTCGCTACTTCATTCTTTACCTCTTTTTTTGTCGGAGCTTCCACTTCTTCTAGCTCGTTCCACCTCTTTCTTTTCACTCGCGAGAGCGCTCTGCGCGCATTCAGTCTACCGTCATTCAGAACACCGTCATAGCCGCGCTGCCACGCTCTGCCACCCCTTACCGCTGTCTCACATCAGAATCCCCTTCGGCTTCAATTCTTTTTTTCTTCTCTTTTTTTCAAACCGCCCTCCTACTTTGTTTGCTGTGGACTAGGCAACTTGCGAACACATCCAGCTTCTCACCCTCCATTACCATAAAGCGTATGTATCCACACCTTGCGGATACCCGCATCAACGTTTCTTTCTTTACTTTAATATTGTTGACAGCTCGGTTAATCCCCAATGACAAGAAACTCTTTGCTATATTATATATAAATAGAGTAACGTAAAATCAGAAATATGAATCTCTTTCTTGACTCTACTTTCATATACAAATGCCAGTCAAGTAAAAAATAGTGGTTTTTTTAATGAAATATCCCAACTGCGTACTCTACTGCAAAGACAAGGGATGGACTTTAAATGGAGAGATAGAATGTTGGAATGCATCGCTTTCCACAGGTGAAACACTTGTTCTATGAATAGACGCAGCGGGTGTAAACAATTTTTTTAAGTTTCGAAGGTTGAAAGTAATCGAGAGCTTATATCCGTAGAAGTTCGTTGGAAATAAAACCTAACGTGAAACCGGGAGATAGTTATATAGCTGGATAAGCTAGTCAGAAAGGCGCTGGACAGACGTTAAATATAAATGTAAGACGGATATAGAAACGCAGCGAAGTATAAAGTGAGGGAAAAAGTAAAACTACGCCAAAATAGTCACGTAGTTCTCTAAAGTACAATAGTAAGTGAAAGACTTTGCGACAGGTTTCGTGTTGACGGTATTTAGCATACTGACGATTAACGAAGGAAGCTTTATAGTTTATAGGAATGAGAAGGATAAGAAAAAGATGGTGAAAAAAGGATGTATAAAAAGTTTAATGGAACGAAGCAAGGATTGAAGTAGGAATGGAAAAGCTAAATTCATATAATTCCCACTCACTTCGCTTTTTTTTGCTCCCTCCACCTCCCAGACGGTGTGGGTCGTCTAGGTACCGCTGTAGAGTGGTGAATGGGAAGAGAGGGCGTCGCGACGCCCAGTCAATCTCGGTTTCGGCCCGGGACAAGCTGGGACGTTGGATCGATACATAGAAATCCAGCGGCACCCACTAGCAGCTAGCAGTTGGAGCAGTAGTAAAAGCATTGCCAAGAAGAAGAAGAAGAAGAAGAAGAAGAAGTATTTGCCATATTTTCTCTCGTACTTTGCTCTCACCGGCAACAGCACCGCAGATCTGTCATCTCATTCCCTTTTCAGTTTGAGTTCATTCTTTTTTTTCTCGGTGAAGAAACAAGTGTGAGAGCTAGACACAGCTGAGACACTGACAGACATCACTGAAAGCAGCATGGAATTATCATGGCGAATCGGTTCTTGAAAAGCGTCAACAACGCGTTAAGATTGAAACGTTATCGGTGAAGCTGATATTAAAATTATGGAAGACAGTGATATTCGTAGCCTTTCCTTCTTCCGATGCATAATATAAATATCTTTTCAGGTTTATATTTCCCCTCCCGTCCTTTGTTTTCTCCAATTTGGCTTTCTACATCTTTCTTCATATTCCTCTATGACGCGATCCACTGTTCGACACCCATAGTTTATCCTCGGTTTTCCCTCGTGTGCGGCTCATCCGGCAGACCCCGTCGCTGTTACCCATAGCCGTTATCGTTGTCGTCGTCCTACTCGTCTGAGATATTGTTTTAGGGGTAGCGTCGAGGGCATCAACCAGAAATGGACCTGGGGGATGACTGCCGCGTCCGTTTTTCGGTTCCGGACACGGAACATCGTTCGCCTCTTTCCAGCGTTCCCTCTCGGTTTCGCGACTCCTCTCAATTTCGCTTGTCTCCCTTGCCCGTTTACTACATCGTTTTATGACAACGGTAAATTCTACCAAGTACGCGAAGCAAACCGATAGCTTCCAAGAGACGTCGCACCGTCGCGTAAACTGTCCGTGCTCGTCAAAACTCTGGACTGACCAATCTCAAATAAAACAGCTTTTGCAACAACGATATTTACATTTACGAAAATCAATATCAACATTACAATTTGTTCTTAATTCCGTCGACTAGTCATTCATATAAACGCCTTATTGCAATGAAGCTAGCGAATATGCGTGGATAGGCAAAACGCATCGGAGCCCGAAGCGCTTGCGGCCGTTAATTGGGTCGTTGGTCCCCGAGCGTCGCGCTCATTGATACGGCGGCCAGTTGCTTCCCTTGCTGTTCGCGAGGAGTTAAATTTTTTTATCTTTGCGACAATAATACACGAGTACACATTGACGCTCAGAATTAAAATGTCAGGGATTACTTTCGAAAAATATTGTACGAGCCTACTTTCTAAAATCACTTCGTTAGGCGTTTTCTCTCGGTCGATGACACGCATGAAGCGCTGTCCCCCCCCCCCCCCATGAAACGATACGTTCGATCATCCCCTAACTATGACAGACGCGTCAAAGTCCTCTGACTCCCGACGCCACGGTAATTTCGTTTCTCTTTATCACAAGTGTCGGCAGAAGGGATTCCCCGAGTCGAGGGTGCAATGTTACGCAAACATACGTATTACAGTATTGCCGCTGTATATAATAGCGGTCGTTCGGTGTTAGCTTTGATTACGAAATATTGGACGACCCTATATTCGTTTGCGGGCGGACGCGTGCTGATGCTGCCAGCGGCAGAGATGCGAGGTACGGTCAGATGCAACCCCCGAGAGAACCGTGCGTATTCGTTGCACGCTTGGGTCGGAGACCCGCAGGGCTAACTTCAAACGCCGGCAATCCACACCGCCCGCACATCCGGATGTCCCGGTGTAGGAGCTTTCGGTGCGAGCTTCAATTATTTGGATGGCGCTGTCGACCTATTTCCTCTCTCGTCCCTTTCCCCGTCTGTCTATCGTACCAGCTTATTGGCCGTCTCGCTCCGACTGTGCAACAACACCATCCACCGAGACACATAACGAAACCACGGGAGCGAGCTGGAGGGCGGATTCGGTACGCGTTGATTTATCGAGCCGAGCCGTGTGTATTCGCGTGCACTGACGATATATCCGGGTTGCGTGCTATCACTGACAGACGCTATGCCTCTTTCACTCCCGAAGGATTTCTCGCACCCGCTTTAACCGGAATCGTTTAAACGTACAGTGTCCGATTTGGCAGTTAGGCAGTTTTCTTGTCTCTGCAAAATCATGACCAGTTTATGTACAATAAATGTTATAGTTAAATATTTTGCTGTTTTTTTCTGCGTATTTCGTTCTTAAATAAAAATTCTTTTTACGAATATTTATTCTCCAAAGAATCTTTTCAACGATCAAGAATTTTTATGAAATTTTCCTTTGTCCGAAGAAAACTTCTATTGCGACGAATGTCTAGTTGAATGCATTTGTAATTTTTACACGATGTACATCGAAGTAAGTGGCAAATTCGGATTTAACAAAATGTTGCAGGGTGCCAATGACGGAATGCCCGAGGAAGAGCGATGGCGGGCTAATTTCGAAGTCACCCAAAACGTTGCCTAAAACGCGAGTGATCCGATTCTCGAGGTTGGCGAGTGTGTTCTTCATTGCGGTTCTCTTTAATCCTCGACCGTGCTTACGGTGATTTGTAACGAAGGCCGAAAAGCCCCGGAAGACTCTCATTACTTTCCGCAAAACGAGGAACGGGCGAGAGGAAGCAGAAAGTGAGAATGGAACTCCCCTTAGAATCACCGGCACTGGAATAACCGCAAACACTACCCATACAGCACGAGATATTCTTTGCATATAAATTTTAAGTTCATCATTTCAAACATATCTTGTATGTCCTATGGATATGTATTTTGCATGAATGTCCGGATAGCATCGTATGCGCATCGTTCAATTATTCACGTACGTTACTGACATATTTGTGAGATATTATATGCATATCCATCCAAGTGCGTAAAAAAAAAAAAAAAAACCGCGAGTCATCCAAATCAAGTGACTTTCGACATTTTGATGCGCCATATTGAATTAACCATTTCAAATTTCCAAAATTTCCAATAAACTCACTTGTTCTATTTCGATTCGTCATATTGGATTGCCATTTCGACATTATAAATTTTAAGTTCAAAGTTATCGATAGATTTCATGTACGTACGACACGATGCATGTCACACGTGTATATCCATAGAATATTCAATATCCACATATATATATATATATATAACTTATACGATATGTATGTGAATTTTGTAATGAAAAAAGGGTCCTTTATAAAAGTACTTTTAAACGAAAGGATCAACGATTAAATCAGAGGAACGTTCTTGCTTAACCTGAGAAAAAAAAATTACGTGAAAATTACCTCGCGTACAATTGATTTCAACTATTATATTTGTTTATGTCAATAAAACTTATTTCCCTCTAGTCGTTGTATAATTGGTGTTGATTGCTTTTTGAAACTTTGATAAAGCTAAAGGGAGATTGTATCGATTGAACCCCCTTTTATAGGTATACACGCGTTCTCTCGAATTACGGGAGAACCCAATACTTAATTTTTGCCCCATATTTACTAGATTACATTTGATTACTCAATTATCCGTGTACTTGTTAGGCAGGAGTCATCGGAGTCAAGAATTCTAATAGCATATCGGGTCCCAAGAAAACACCAACGTCTATAATTATTCAATGCGAGTGCCAACGCGTATAATCTATACAAAATCTCGATGCAATGTGACCGCGTAACGACGATAAAACACGGAAACTAATTTATCATTGATACAACTTTTCATTGGAGGGACCAATTGTTGATACTCGAGAACCGATGTACCCAGTGATCTTTGTCTATGATAAAAACTACGCGGTCCTTTGCACATTGAAACCAACATTACGACTTATATATATTCAATCTAACGGAAGAAATTAAAAAGAAATTGACGCAAACGTAATAAAATGTTATTTGTTACAATGTTAATATCGAATTTGTAGACACGAGGGTTTCCATAGGTTTTATTGTTTAATTAAGGGTTGATGACGCGTATTTAATTCTGTCTATCTCAGTATCAACTCGGTGCACTCAGGGGCTTAAGCTGCGTAGATAACACGCAAGGTTAATCGTCTTGCACAGTACAGGATTAACCCTGCACATCCCAGGTGTAACTCTGCGTATTTGAGACTAAATCCTGTACAGTTTAGGCTTAACCCTTCGTAGATAAGCCTTAACACTACGTAGATCTCGCTTAACCTTGTATATTGGAGAATTATCTTACTTTACTCTTATACCTGACTATTTCAGAATTGAAATCGAAGAATATCGCGAGTTTGAAAAATTACGGATCATGATCACGTCATTCGTGCGATTTTATATCTTGTTCAGTATAATTTTACGTACAGCATTCTCTGGAAGTACCGCGTGGCTACCTCAGCGTGATGACTCACGCATCGTTACGCATCGTCAAAGCTTCAGGTTACTCGTTGGATGTTTAACGGGCGTGCATAACCAGCAGCAAGCATAACTCGAAATACCGCATCACAGAGAGGTCTCGTCGTGTCGAAACGAGCTGGTACCAGTTGAGGTTTTGAGCGCGTTCCGAGGGCGCGCACGAGCGAACGAGCGCACGCGGCCAGATAAAAATCTCAACGAGACGGACGGTACGGTTATAGCTCGTTGTAATTAATCAGCGATTCGTTAAATTCGTCGAGATAGGTCGATAACGTCCAACTGGACTGTGTGTGTCTGCATCGCTTACACTCTTCCATTCTCGGTTACACTCGTGCGTGTCACTCCCTCGCAAGCTCTTTCTATATATTCAACCTCTATCTGTCTCTCTCTACTGCGGGATTGTACACCTTGCGGCTCACAGGGGCGTACCGGATAGCAACCTATATAGTATGGTACACGGTAGCGTGGGTTACGTCACAGCTATACATTACGAGCATTAGTGGGGTTTAGCTGACGCTACGGTACACTATACAGTGTCGCGGTCACCATTTCGGCTCATGCGGCACCACACATGCACATCCCGTACTATGTACTTCATAGTTGCCAAACTAAAATATATCTATATATATATGTATACGTATACCATGTACAAGCACGCAATCCCGAGTCGAAATTTCGACCTACCGAACACCCTCCGTTGAGTATAAGCCTTCCTTTTATTTCCGTATATATATATATATATATGTTCAACGCTGGTGTGAAAATAGTATTCTATTGATTGTTCAATATTTCATGAACATCAAGAGTATTGTAAAATATTGGAAATATATGAAAAATAAATAAATTGTCGGTGCAAAAATTGATGTGAAAAATTGAATGTAAAAATTCTTACACGATTCAACAAATTTTATGATAACGGTATAAAAAGTTTTATGACAAAGCATTTAAAAATAGGCAACTATGACGTAGAGTGTCGCGTTGAGCATGGTTAGATATATCGAGAATTTGAGTATACGTAGAAATTATTGTACGCCCTGATAGGACTTTCTCCATAATACGGAAATTCTGTGGGAGCTGCAGGCTGTCCCTCTCTTGCTACTTCACAACGCTTCCTCGTTGTAGGCTAGTTGCGCAGCCGGTGCGCTTCGATATGCATAGGCGCTTCAGGCTTCTAAGAGGTGCACAGCGCCCGAAGCTCCGCAGCGTAACTTGAATCCCGATTTTCAACCAAAGTCGTTCTCCCCTCTTGCCCCCTGTCCCGCCGTCTCTAGTTGCCCGGAAGTTCGAAGAGGGTTGTTCGACGGTTCGCGAGAGAGGGTTGGAAAACAAAGTATAGGATCTCTCGAAGCTTCGTAGTTTCTCATTCCATGCGGTAGAACGAGAATTAATATTTCAGCTAGTAATGCGTAACTAACCAAAAATAACCGCGGGCGGTCGCTGCGGACTGCTAGGAAGATTCGTACATTATAATGCTCGAGTATAATTAGCTAATCTTACTTTCGCGTTAAACTAATTTGACCACGTTACATATATACAAACGGTAGCGAATAAATGACGCGGTTATCGTCACTGGTGTCACGCCGAGCGTCGATTCGTTCGATCGTCAATCGTCGTCTCGCGTCTGTCAGCCGCATCGATCGTTCTTGCGTTTCCTCCTCACTTACCGATGCTGAAAAAATGTAGGAAAAATTATTGAAAATCTTAACATTCTTTTGAATCTTTAATTTTTATTTACATGAGCGAAGGGTATTCAATCATGTCCCTGTGTCATTTCACTTAATTTTTAAATGTTAATAAAATAAAATAGGAATTCCAGTAGAAAGCGATTGAAAGATAAAAAATAAAAGACAAATTGTTGATCTGTATACTGGTTTCGGTATACGTTGTAGGAATAATTTCTTCTTGAACCTACATATTCATGGGCTGAGTGCCATCTCGCTACAAAGGACATATTCTGTACTCTATGTACGTACGACTATCGCGTCACGGTATTCGTTAGCCGACGACTGATCCAATATTTTTTAAAATCCTTTACCACAATATACATAGTACATCTACCGTTATACATACAAAAAACTTTTTTTTTTTCACTCAATGTACTCTGTTGGCACGGCTTTGCTTCGCATAGCTGTACACGCAGTGGGTATACATGGCAAAAGTTTTATGAGTAATTGCATTATTCAACTCTGATACCAATTGGCGGGGGCAATCGCTTTTCGCCCGCCCTGTCTACTATCCTTCAACAGAAACGTGACGAGGGTCTCTACGCTGAATGAAAAATTAAGGGATGTCCAATCGAAACTCAATTTATTCAACGATAAATAGGTTGATTAAGCCAAATTTTGGGGTATCGATATTTTTCAGCAGTTTCTTCTGAATATCGTTGCAGGACTGTCCGATTTTAACGCTGTACAAGCCCCAGCCTGAGACAGTTGAGGTAGCGACCGTTAGATGGCGAATCGACGAGACGTTTCGCGTAAACGAGACTGTGTTTCCGCGAGGATACATAAGGATGCATCGTGTCGCAAAACAATATTGTGTGTTTAAATAAATTGAGATAGGTGTCGGAGCTCTACATTATACTTTTTACAGTAATATACCGCTTAACGATTGCTCATTAAGAGCTTATGAATACTTAATTCCGAGGTTATGATATAATAAAAATAGAAACATCACTGGAATTAAATGAAGCATTATATGTATTTAAAATATAATTTATCAAAGGTATTATAATCGAAGTAATTCGACAACTGCGAATGATCGAATGTGTGCAAACTACTCGAAAGTAAAAGATACAAACGAAAGTATAGAGGCAAAGCGAAAGAGCGAGATAGCCAGGGATGCCCTCGATGTGACGCTGCAAGAGTTCTCTGTAGTGCGTCACCGCGAAGAGTACTTGGGAGTCCGTTTCCGTGTGGTGCATCGATGTCCCGCAAAAGGGGAGGCATCGGGAGGCATTAAAAGTTTTCCCAACAGAAGCAGCAGTCGAAGCAGAGCAGTAGCTGCTTCGAGATACTAATAGCGCGAGAGTTATCTAGCTCTAGGTAGCAAGCTCGTGAACGGCTCTATTTTACTCACTCCGTCGGTGACCCGGAGAAAACCTACCTTCTGCCGCGCTATTCAAGCTTCGGTGGGATTTCGAGCTTATCGTCGTGGTAAAGGATACGACTGAGAGTAGTCATAGTATATAGTATAACGCCGAGTCCGAGAATCGTGGATTCTGAGTCGTCCACGATTCTACTTTCTAATTCATTTGACAACTTTCGAACTGAAACTTTTTTTTATTTCATCGTTTAACTCGGAAATTAAACCAAGATAAAACACTACTCGTTAATACTCAGTTAGTAATATCCTGAACTAATACAAAACTGATAAAAGTGTAAGGCTTAATGTAATACATTGTCGGATTATTTAACATTACAATATTTCTAATAATAAGTTGTACGACAGTGGAATTTTTAAGCCTTACGATTGGAACGACAAAATTATTAAACATACTTTAAACGTTAAGGGATACGTTCTATTATTTATATTATTATATAATAAAAAATATATTTTTGAAAAAAAAAAAAAATGTAACGCGGTACTTTGAGAAAAAAAATGGTCAATGGTGCGTATTTAAAAAAGAGAACTATGGATCACTTTGACAAAGATTAATCACCGAGAGTAAATATTTGTTGATTTAACTATTCGGTGTCAATACAATAGGAATTATTGGTCAAAGTAAATAGAAATAAATAAAATTATTGTTAAAAAAAAGATAAAATTATTTGAAAAAATGTAATATTCATGTAAGTAGGACAAGTCGGTCGAATATCGCACAAAAAAAAATATATTTCATACTTGAGGAAGGACAGTCTGATTACCGGACGAGAGTCGTGAGAGTATTTGTACCGCCACAGGGAACGGTTGTCGTTCGCTCGCCACTGCTATTCTACTAGTAATTGGCTCAATCTTACTTTATCGATTGCGAAGGTAATCGATTTGCCTCGTCGGCCAAAGGGAAACGGAAAGGAGCGAAGAAAAAAAGCATGACACACGGCAGTGAGATCGAGAGAGAAGGCAAGAGAAAACTCCGAGGGTGCGCACCGCTCCTCGGTTCGTTAGTGACTTTATAATAATGAGAACTCGTTGGGCGGCACAAGGATTCTCTCGCTTTCTCGTTCCATCCTTTGCCTTGGCAAGAGTATGCGGATGAGGGGGATGGAAATGGAAAAATGGAATCACCACTAATCACTGCCCTTCGCGTAGCTGTGCAGGCGAGCGCGTCGGGTGCGAACTAACAGGGAAACCGTAGCTATTGAAAGACCCGCAAAGAAAGCATCGACTCAGCAATCCCGAGGGAAGTTTGTCCCTCGGGATGGAGAGCGAACCTGCGTTCCGTAACGAGGGCTGTGTGCGGATACTCCGGACATGGAGGGGTATACTGAAAACTGCCTCAACTATGGCTTGTGAACCTCGAATCGTTGCGTGTCGTAGTACAGTGACACGCGACTATATCCAACACTTTTGGACAAAGGCTTTTATATCGGAACATAAACTTTGTGGGTTATAAGCGTATACGCGAAGCTATAAACTTGGAAAATGTTCATAAAGTCGGCAAGAATGTTGAATTATAACGAAACTTGACGAAAGACCATAATTAGACTTTGATTGTCTACGAAAAACACGGTTCGTGACCAGGTCGCTATTTAAATTACTAGATATGACTTGGTAAGTATCACGGCGAAACATTAGTCCGCGAGTCTCACCCCTGCCCCAGTCGAAATTGCCCAGGATGTGTCTGATGTCGAACCAGTGTCGAGTGTAGAAAACCCTAGCCGTGCCGATATCGGGATGACCGGCAAGGCGTTGGAAAACCCCAAGATAGGTTTGCTGGCCAGTTTTATTCGGTTGGCACTGGTCGGTACGTATGTCCTTCGCTCGATTCGATAGCCAGAATTCATATTCTGAATGAATTAAAAAATGAATAAATTCAAAATAGCGGATCCAATATGGCGAATCAAATTGCAAAAAGTTACTGGATTTGGATGAAACTCGGTCTTTGGAGATTTTTAGGCCTCCGAATCCCAAAATAAAGAATGGCTGATCCAATGTAGTGGATCAAAATGAAAAAAATGTCATTTGATACAGATGAATTTTTAATTCTCAGTTCACATTCGTAATCAGCAGTTTCATGAACTCCCGAGTACCGAGTTTTATCCGAATCAAAACGCTTCTTGCATTCGTATCAGAGCGAGATAGTAACTTTGCGACGTCGCGATGTCTTTTTCCATAAAGATACCACATGCTGCCGCCGACCTACCAAGTCTATGGTTTATTCACTTGAATATATTTAGATCCACGCGTCACCGTCGGAGAGTAGGATTCTCCCGTTTCTCCCCGGGAAACTAATATTTCAAAACTATTTGTTAAACGCATATTCCAAATTTCAAAACTTTGCTTGACTCTCAATATGATTTGAACTCAATACGAATATAATGATAAACAAATTAACATTTTAATGAGCGGCCGTTTATATCGATAGATAAATTAACGTTTCGTCAGTCCCGACTAATTATTTTTGTAAGCTGGTGTTTTTCGTCGTGTCGCAACTCGGAGTGTGAGTCAGCGCCGCCTAGATTCCTGCGTTATCAATCTTTTGTAAGAATCTGTAACGATCGAATCATTAACTTTTGTCAACTCCGATTGCCTCACTCAAATAGAATAATAATAAATAATTATAGTTCATATTGTTTATAAACTAACCATTACAGCCTTGTCCAGCGGCTGGTCATTACGAGCGTCATGATCCACGCGCGGCCCCCGTGAATTTTCCTCGCGAGTGCCTCGGCAGAAACCAGACACCGGCACTCGCCGTATACTTTTCTGCTAGGGTGCAGTTCTGCTGCGTACACAAAAACCCAATTCTTCTGCAAATAGATCGTTGCCGGATGGAATGTCAGAGGGGTGCGATAGAAGTGGAAACAGAGCGGGTGAAAGGCGACGACGAGAGTCAAGTGGCCGTAAAAGGATTTCTTTTCGATGCATTCGACGTCAGGTTTAGTTTGCGGTGAGGTTGCGGTACACGGTATATACATAAGCAATACTGTTCTTTCTATTTCGGTGTACAGTGTTGACAATTGTCATACTTATAGAAATAGAGCTTCGCAACTTGAAATAGCACTTTAGCATATACCGTATGCAACGATATTGGATGGATAATAGGCGCTTGATTGACAGTCGCATACGAATAAAAAGAAGATTTCAACTGGAAAACAAGCAGTCGGTATCCCTGAAGAATCAACACGAAGCCCTTGAGGATATTACAACGAACATGCCGTAAGATTATTTTTCAGAGATCGGCATCTGATTTTTTTCACCGTCAAAATGCGAATATCTTAAAATGAAAGGATCGCTGCTGGTTTCTATTCCTATTCTATTCCTCGTAATAAAAAAAAATTATTCCGAAGCTCCGACGGTATCGCAACCGTTCTTTTGTTGTGAATTACTAGCAATCTTATACCGACAACTCGAAAGCTTGCTCAGCCAGCCGATGTTCCTGGGTTTCCATGGGGTACACGATGGCGCCCGGACAACTGTCTAACGAGAAAGCAGGGTTGAATCGAGCGGGGCACACTCGCGGACGGTTCTTCGATAGCGATACATACATTTGTTCATATATACATATACGGCGGTACAGGCGAATACATTTGTCGTTGCGTATATGCCGCCTGGACCGATACATAAATAACGATATCGGTGTTTTCGCAAGCACACACGGGGCTGGTTCACTCTCAGGGGTTAGCGCAATGCTCGTCTACCGTACTGCATGCGGGGGAGAGAACAGGTTACTCTACCATGGCAGAGCAGAGAACATGCCGGGTGTGGTATAACTCACCGGTTCAGTGGCCAACGGCGCGCGTCGAGAGTCGCCATCGTCGTCGTGTATGTCTGCGCGTATATAGGCAGAAACAGCACTAGCGCAAGGGAGAACCACAGAACCAGTAAAACACCAGAACAGCAGTGTCTGAATAGAGCAGCGCGTGCTCTCGTTTTCGAGATCGATATACCTCCCCTTCGGGTTGAACAATTCTCGTGTGGATTGTACGATATAAGATATAACGTATTCAATATATATCGGTAGCTCGAACGTAAAGGTCGCGGCATGTTCTTATCACTTTTCACCTCACGGTCCCGTCATCGTAAAAATTATAATAATTCTATCGAACTTTTTGATATTTTATTTGTTCAGAAGGTACTGATGTATAATCAGGGCCTCGTCATATAACGTCAGAGCATATCTGGCGAGGCGGACCGACGTTAACCTTATCAGGATCGGGGTAATCCGATCGAGGATTATCTTATCAGGCGAGCCCATTTCCTCTTACCAGAGCCTCAACGTATCTTGATCGTTTATCCTTAGCGTGATGAGCTTACATATATATCTGCAGGAAAACTTTTTCTTGAGATACCGAATAATGAAACTGAATTGAGAAATGGAACTTGCAATGCACCTGCTGTAATTCTTGGTAAGAACGTCATCGATTTGATTACAAAATGTGGAGCACTCCGACGACACGACGCTACGTCGACGATATCGGAGCCTTCTGTCCAGTTGTTGACGAGAGGTGACGTACCACACGTGTGAACGTTGAACAAAAATTCCGTGTTCGCGGACGTGTTTTATGTGTGTACCCCAGTTTTGGCGGCATACGATATGCAACGTTGTAGAAGGTATCGCTCGGTAAGCGATGGAGGCCTCGGGGGTTGACACGCCCTGCCCGTCAACCCCCCGGGATCACGCGACATCGAATAATGACCGAGTTCTGGCAACCCCGGGATTAGCGAATCGCAAATCCCTCGCGTGGAATTAGGTTTGCCGGCCGGCTGTGCAGTTTCTGACTATATATGCATGTTAAGTTCCGCGTGCAGTCTAGTCTATGATCCGCTTTCAAGACCTACCTGACACTTGTGCTTCGTTCCGCGACCATGGTACACGCTATATCGTGATTCGATGTTTCTTCGGAAAGTTCCACTCGGATATAAAAAGCCCATGAATCCACGTTATAGGATTTTGTTTATTAATTTTTTTCCAATTAATATTTTTTCAGGGCTGACAAAAAAAAATCCACGCAAGATAATCAAACGAATCGAAATATCGAATCGAATGTGAAATATCTTAAATTTTGTCCGACATGAATTTTAATTTTTCCATGCACGTACGTAGAGGAAGATGTAAGGCAAGCATACCACACACGTCGTTTGATAAAAGGTTCTTGTAGTTTATTTCGGGTTCCGCAGAAGCGTCCTGCGGTAGAAAGTAGCAGCGGAGATATAGCGAACAACGTCGGAGAACGGGTGGAGAGAGTTGGAAGTCGGCCGCGATTCTCTCATCAGGGCTGAAGCGGCTTCATAAATAATGCAAACCTTGCCGGCAGAGGTTCCACTCGTCGTGCCACGACTCCATCCCATCGTGTCTCACGCTCTCTCACGTAGAATGCTACTGGGAGAGAAAGAGAACAACGGAATAAGAGAAGGGGAAATGTAGAGAAAAAAGCAAAGAGAGAGAAAGCCAACTAGCTCTGTAGCGGTATAACGGACGAGTCGTTGCCGTAGTCTCCAAAACTATGAACCCTCTGGCTGTTTTTTTTTCCTTTCCTTTCCTTTTCCTAACTGACGAAGTGTTTTGCCGGTGGTGGTGGTGATAGGGAAGCAAGAAAAGAACAAAAAATCGCGGGTCTCGGTGGTAGAACGGTCGCCCATCGTGACACGCAGAAGTCTCCCGTCAAGATTGATCGCTGTGGCACGTGTGCGCCAAACTCACGTCTCAAAACTCCTCGAGAAAATAGACTCTCAGACGCCAAATTATTAAAGTGGTCTTGGTCAGTTAATAAATTGAGTCTGCGTCGCGACGACGCAATAAAATAATTCAATGATTGTTTGACAAAAAAGTTCGAAAAAGAGGAAATGAAATAGGTGTAAAAACGTGAAGAATCGTCAAAAGGTGCGCAGATGTATTCTGCATGAACTAATCGCGTATCATTTTAAAATTGCATTAGCGCGAATAGATATCGACAATTGACTCTTTAAAATATCAGTTATTTTCAAATACGACTCTGAGGTATATTCCGAAGTTGGAGAATGTAATAATGGCAAAAAAACTGAGGAAAAAATCAGGTGACGACAGAAGGGTTGAGATGGCAAAAGTGAACTTGCTGTATACTAGAAAAGAAATAGCGCGTTATTAGGAGGGGTGCGAGATAACCCTCTCGCATAATAAAATACGAAAGCTACTCTTTCCGCAACGACAGGCTAAGGTTTGTCGCTTTTTCATCCGACGCGATGCGAATGCACCCTCGATAATGCGACCTCTGGAAAGATCGATACGATCATGCTATAGGCTATCGTGGTCGGTCTGTCGGAGTCTCTCCGAGCCTCCCAGAGCTGAGAACCGAATGTGATGTTTCCCCTCATTTCCAATCGATCTCTCTTATATGAAACGGCTCCTACTCTTCTTTCTATTTCTTTCCGCTGTTCGTTCAGCTTTGCACCCTTTACTCTTCCTAGCTTTTCTCGAGGGATCATAGCGCAAATCAGAATATTCTTCGGCTCATCGATCGAAAAGTACCGTCGGCATGGGTACACCTGCTGGGTTCACTGCAACTACCTCGATACCTCCGACAGTTACACACTTGGGAAATTGTCTCTCACGTTCATCGTACGAAACGCAATCGAGGAAGTAAGAAACTGTCTTACGCAATAAAGGCTTAAATTACGATTACATCGGGCATCTTATTTTTTTTTAACCCTCTCAGGTTATTTCTACATTGTCGATATCGCTCTCTGACTCGAATCTCGAAAGGGTTACGCGCGTTAAAATAAACGGAATTGTCATCGTGCTAACCGGTAAAAACTTGAGGTCCGTTTAGTATAGATTTTTTTCATAGAATCGCGATGATATATTTATGTTACCTATTCAAGTATAGCACGCGAACGACGCTGGTAGCATATTTATAGCACATTTACGGACAAGTATCGCGCAAGTTTAAATATAGTTTGAGTATAATACAAGTCTTGAGTTTGAAAACCTTCTAAAGGAGTGTCTCGTATATTGCGCGTAGGAAAAATAGTCTATTCACAGTGGCGATTTGCCAATGGCGAACCGACGGTGTTCAATGGCCAGTAAATGGGAAATCATTAATTGGCATTCATTCGGCGCTGGCAAATCGCCATTGGCACTGTATTTTCTTTCCACTACTGGCCTTTACTCGCAGTCTATTTTTATGTGCAACCTTTCATACATGCTCGATCGCTCATCGCATATTTAAATAAATTCCGAATTTTTTTTCAAAATCTCTATAAATGTACGTGATAGAGAGAATAATAATTTAAAAAAAATGTCTTTGGCGCTATGGCCGAAATCCGACATGAGAATTCACTCAAGGATTCAATATTTGTTCATTAGGGATAGTTAATATTTATACCGCGATAGTCACTTCCGAAGAAGCGAGTGGCCCCGTCGATGTGTATGCATTGCTCTACCGAAAATGCATACGTAGTTGAAAATAAAAGTGATATCACGGACGGTTGTGCGTTCCTTCGGCCGTATTATAACTTGGATGTAATTTTGGAAACTGCGAATCAGCAGAGAACCTACGAGGAAGAAGGTACGAGAGAAGGTTCGGTGGTGGGCGAACGATCACCGGTGGTCGTACGCAGAGGAACTCGCCAATGATACGAGTCGGCGCCAGCGGCGTTTCCAAGCGTATCGAGGGTTATATAGCCAAAGGTAGCACGAGAGTGAGTTGAATAAAGATGGAGAGATAAATGCTGAGTGAGCAAGGTGGATTCCAAGAGCCGGCGGACCGAAGAGAGCGAGATGACAGCCATAGGAGTAGTCTAACGTATATATGGTTATAGTTTGCGAATGCACGAGGCCGCAGGAATTTCTCGGAGTATAGGTATCGCGTGTACAATTCTCGCTGCCCTAGCTGATTTTGGGTGAAGGGGAGAGGGATAGTTTGGTGCAGGCGGCAGCTGAATTCAGGACCAATTCGTTGGGGTGACGTACACGCTAACCGTACACCCTGCCTTACAGGAGGGTCGAATACCGCATATCCTTACTGTAGCATAACTACCACTGGGTTGTGTATATATATCACGGTGTACCAGTCGAGAACCAAGTCCAACGTCCTCCTAACTAAGTTGATAATTGCGCGCAGCTCGTCCTGTACCTATACATCGAGAGTACTTTAGTGTAGTTATATAGTATCATATTGCTTTTGGGACGTCGTCGAGACTCGCGCTCGTACAGAAACCCCGCTAGTCTAATGTGAGCCTCGATTACCCACGTTCCTTCGTAATTATCCGTTTATTTAGCGGGAGTTGTACAGAGGGAGTGAAAACGAGGGTCTAGCCAAGGAGAGAGCAGGTACGGCAAGAGAATTACAGAGGACCCTAGCGAAACAAAGTTGTACCGGTCTGGACTCAAATCTTACAGCTTTCAAAGTCTATAGCTGCGACCTTATTGCCAACTCAAGAACTCGATATGTTCATAGTTGTTGTGTAAAGTGTCCGAAAGATCGGTTACTCAAGAACGAACATTTATTTGATAATGGTTTGCACTTGTGACGAATCTATTTGGAACTGGTAGTTCAGAGGTCGCGTGAACTTGACGATACTTTTCTATTGGTCGTGCACCGTACATCGTTCAGTATATAACTATTCACTTTCTTCTAACGCCTTCTTGCCAGACGGTAACTTTTGAAACAGCTTTACGAAGAGGATAAAAAGTATAAAAAGAGAACGAGTTCACAACGGAACTACAACTTCGATATAAACTAACTTGTTATTAAAGGAATAAGATTCGGAAAGGAAGTTCCCTCGAGGGGAAGGTCCGAAGCACGTTTCAGCTACGGGAAGACTCCGTGTCGTTAATGAGCATCGCAAATCGATGAGACTAATAAAAGAATGTTGAGAGAGAAGAGATAATGACAACAATAAAGCGCCAACGGTCACCATCAGATCGATAAAGAACAAAAGAGACTCGCGTAAGTTAGAAGTGAGCGCTACGATAATACGTTTCGAAAGATAGGAGAGAACAGGGAGTGCTGAGGAGTTGCTATGACGACAGGTTGGTACTGTGTGGGTCCGCTGCGTTCTCGTAACTGGATTCAGCGAGAGTAAAAGGCTCGGTGGAGTGAGGAAAACATAGAAAGAAGAAAAGAGGATAGAGGCGGTGGACGGGTTGTTACCAGAAGTGAGATAAAGCGATGTAAAAGTGAGGGTAACGGAGGGTGAGAGTGGGACACGGTGGAAGACAGAAATGAGCCAAAAATGTAGAAGTGATAAAGCGTGCGACGTTCATCGCGTAGACACGGGTATGCGTGAGACAAGCGGTGTCGGCCAACGGTATTATGCTAAATCCTCAACAGGAATATTCGTGGCGCAACATCGACGACAATGGAAAAAAGTAGTAGGAGGATATCCGCGTACCGTAGATCGTAATAAGTGAGAGCGGGGAGAAATGGCACAACTTTCCTTCGCACACGCCCTTCGCGAGATTACCAATCCGACTCACTGACTCGCCAAGCTATTTCGCACCTTCCGTTATCTATTAATTACAAATGCTCGGATACCACGATAGTCTTGAGGAACTTTTAATCCGTTAAATTATTAGCGAATGAAGATTCTTTTGTTACACCGATGTGCCTTTACGCCCCGATGATCCCAATAGATGGAAATGGATTATATATAGCGCACCGAAGTGTGCGTGCACCGGTATACACAGACGCACAAAATTAAGTCACACGGTATTAAGTGTAGGGCGAAAGAGAACGAGCTCGTAAAATGCAAAACGTACAGTACTAGATACAAGGAGGATGATACGGTGGAAAGCGCGATAACGAAACAATAAAATTCCTGTAACGTCTGTTCCGAGGAATTAACAAAGCCAAAAAAAGTATTTCGTGTTATTTATTCTATCGCTCTTGTATCAAATTATTGACTTGCGTTAATGATGAGAATCCAAAAAAAATTATGAAATTCATGAAATGTGAAAAAGAATTTGTGATTTTGTTGCATCATTTAGGTTTTTTTTTCTTCTGATTATTTTATTTTTGTTTTTTGTTTTTACACAAAATGTATGACAGTGCGCATGTACGCACATGATAGTATAATCCCTTTTGCACTCGACTCTCAATACGCTCACCGAGAGTACGATAAATCTTGAACTATCGCTGGTTACCCTCACGTTCCTGCATGTCCCGTGGGAGCCATACGTGCCGCACTGTACCCCTGTGCGCTGTACTCGCGAACAGGGGTAGCGGCAAGTGTAGAAGAAGCGTGTACAGACGCACGGTAGGGTACTCATACACTTTTGAGATAACGTACACAGATTCCTGCAAGCAACTTCGTAAATCCTCATTTTTGTCGTCGATGCAAATGCCGGCATGGGAGTTGTTTCATGGGGATGACTCGAATTCGCGGTTGAATCCACTCGATAGCTTTCGATTTATGTGAAGCCGCAAAAGTACTTCGTCCTTCGACCGCTTCGAGATTTTCCCCCAGTTTTAAGATTTATCAATGCATGCCAAGTTATAATGGGGTAAAAAAATATTTGAAACACAAAATCATTTCCAAGATGTGAATATGTCATTATTTTATAAATAAAATATATAAGAATAAAATATCTAATTTGATGCAGCATGACAGGGAAAGAGTCGTTTTGTACAGTCGGGAGTGATAACCCTGAAAATATAACAATCAATTATACGTGTTAAGGTTTTATCTAAACGAGAATTTATATTTATGAGGTTTGAGTGACGCAGGCAGCTGTTTTATCTCCTGCTAACCGATGTTACGATTTATTATTATTATTATCGTTTCGAGTTGACCATTATTATCAATATTTTCGAATGAAATCTCTGAAAAGCGAAGCAACGAAAAAGATCGAAAGGTCAGACGGTGTCAACTTCGTAGAAAGATAGAGCAGACACGACGAACGGAGCTTACTCCGTACTGTGGTGTTTCGTTTATCGTGACCTTTGCGGTAGGGTTACCGTATATACCTCGTATAAAAGGGCCCGTCCCATGTAGAGCGAAGATAAAGGGGCAGGGGGCAGTTAAGGGCCCGTGATAACCTTCGACCAGTTAACACCGGGCGTCTGCGCCTGCTACTCCGATATCGTTCTCGTATAAGTTCGCTACTCGTTTTTTTATCTTCTTTATTTTTCGCCTTGAGGCTCGAGGTTCCGCGCAAGCTTGGGCCAGGGTACAGCGTCATGTCGATCGGTTTAATGGGATTTTTAAGTGGCCAGCCCGAGAGCAGTCGTGCTTACTTGAGGTCGAGCGCGAGCTGTGGTACCTTATCTCCGAGCCAGCAACCCCTCGGGCATCAGGCCTGGTCTCAACCAACCTACAAAAATTCCAGTCGGTTTTTTTATCGACAATAGTGTGCGTCTGTCGATGTAACGGTGTGTGTCGGAGACGGAGTGAACGGAAGTGATAAGGAAAACGGAGAGAACGTTTCTTGAGAAAAGTGTTGCACGAAAATGGTCGAAAAAGTGAAATCTATAGATATATGTATGATTTATTGTTCCTTGGGCTACGGAAATCGCTGAACCAACGATTTACAAAGAGTATTGTACAACATATAATGTTTCTTTGCTCACATTTTCTTTCAGTGAGTAAAATAATCTTCCGAGCGACAAGATAATTTATCACGGAAGCATAATAAATTCTTTCCTTCCTGTCTAAATATCATTGCAAATAATAAATATGCTCTGAAATTTACAAAGATTTCAAGTTAAATTAAACTCAAACTATACTGCAATTTTGGTGTTGATAGCACAACAGATGTTAAAAGTAGAAATATTTCTCTAGATTCCTCGTGAGAATACGAACATAAGGAATAAAATATTGATAATGAATTGAAATGTAAATGTAAAATCGTTACTTGTGCAGGCTCTAATATCGGTATCAACCCCTGCAGATCTCGTCACTCTAATCCCCGTAACCGTCATCGAGGATATCATGTACATTGTATTTACAAGGAGTCCACATGCGTGTGTGTGTGTGTGTGTGTGTGTGTGTGTGTGCGCGCGAGCAACAATGACACGTGACTTGAGAAAACGAAATAAGCAGTGAACAGTGTGTCGTCTCGCAGCACGTGGCACCCAGCCAAGTTAGGGGTTGCGCACGCGTGTATTAGCGTTATAAAAAAAAACGAGTGCACGCGTCATTGTCACATTAAATACATCTGCCTATGTTGGTTCGTGTGCGGATATGTATATAAGTGAAAGCGTATGCCGAAACCTGGCGTGTGGTGTGAACTACACGCGTGCTGCTTGTTTTTTTTTTTTTCGAATATCCTCTGTCAACTTTTCGGGATAGTCAGCGATATAGACCAGGGGGATTCGGATGACAGAATGAAACGAGGGGTGAAATTACCAGACACACAGCGTGGACAATGCATCGAGGCTAATCTCATTACGATGTTTTGAAAATAAGCTTTTCCGCCGAGTCTCGTACGTGGGGCGTCAACACCTATGTACTTAACGATGAATTCAAGATACAGGGAATTCGTTATTTTTCGTTGTTGTTAGACCTTCCCTCGATTTACGCAAATATAGAATACATATTGATGAGCTCCGTTTGTCCCGAAAAAATAAACACCAGAACGTTACAAATAACTTTTCTCATTAATGAATTACGCAATTCCATGTTTTTTTTTTGGAAATCGTACCAAACCTTGCGCCTTGTACAAGGTTTGCTTTTGTTCTCGTAACCTTGTATCAAAAATAGCCACAAAAAATGGACACTTTCAGACGTAAATTGAGTGAATTTAACCCTCAGCGAATAGGAAAAGTATCCTGCGTTATATTTATGAACGTTATATTTAATTGCTATACGCATCGTCGGTAACTGCGATCTCTTTACTTGTGGCTGGTGAATGGGCGGCTTTGTAAAATAATCTAGTAAATCGAGAGTAAATCGAGTCGATTTCAGAATCAGGCTATCCCTCTCGCATTTGCTCCAGAACCTGGTAATGGAAAACGCATTTTCGATGGATGGTCAACGCCGCGATGCGGCGGGATAACAGTGGCGTTACGTCGGCGTGTCTGCGAC
Source organism: Cylloceria caligata (assembly GCA_963942595.1). Classification (NCBI taxonomy): domain Eukaryota; kingdom Metazoa; phylum Arthropoda; class Insecta; order Hymenoptera; family Ichneumonidae; genus Cylloceria; species Cylloceria caligata. Next base: position 84,519,777 of record OZ012704.1, on the reverse strand, counting down.
GTTTAATGCTCGTGTATCCCGGGGGCTCCGTTTCCAGGGATCAAACCGATTGACACTGCCATTTTTATATTGGAGTTTGGTCGCTCGTGCGTACATCTCGGACGAATCGAGTATAATATAAATATATATTATACAAGTAGAAAAATAATATTTAAAAAAATAATAATCGTACGCAACATTCTCATTCATTTCTATTCCGTAATGACTATCGTATAGCGTTTTTTATCATAGGTTGCCGAAATCGGTCAAAATTTGCTCACCGAGTCGACATGCGTAACTTCAATAAAAATTTATGAATTATTATATATAAAACATAAAATTTGAGTTGTCTTACCTATCGGTAAAGAAACTCTGGATTATTTAAAATAACATCGTCCACTCTCGAATTAATATCCGACGTAACGCATGCGGTATAAATACGACGAAGAAGTAATTAAAGAATCTCAAAGAAAGTGTAGAAAACGTCGAGATTGGTTTAATCGTTTCCCTTTATCCCGACCGTACAAATTCATTCTCGAAGGTTGCGCGTTGACGATGTTGCAGAGGGGTCGAAAGGGAGCGAGAACATGCTTCGACCAGAGTCGGGAACATGCTGGAAAGATGACTTTGGTACGTAGTACACGGGGGCATTCGAGAATAGGGGGTGATTTGACGCAGCAACAGAGGGGGATAAAGCTAGCTGGGACGTAGGATCGTGATCTGGGAGAGAAATTCGTGCGTCCCTCGTATACCCCGCGCGTCCAATCTAAATTAGAGGCTCTCGCGCGCTCGGCATATACCGTCTACTTTAGCATAGCGGCAGAGTATACAGTATATAGTGTGGCACTAAACCAAGCCTGGTCTCTGGTCTGGTCTGGCATGGTTCACATCGTCGTTCGCTTGCACGAGCGGAGTGGGAAATTAGCGAGCCGCTCGTATACACGCGCCCGAGACATACTATATACGCACGTCGAGAGCGTCCCATCCCGGTGGTACTCTGCTTTGGACATCACCGTCCTTATAAACCGTACTCGCGCGTCGAGTGCTGAACAAGGATGCGTAGAAACAACCGAGAAAGGAAGGACGAGTGAGATAGCACGCGAGCGAGCGAGCTTGTACGGAGGCGACCCTAATTACGCAAGTGCCTCGGGAGCTTAGATTAAGCTAAACGTGTCCTGATAAACACTCTGCCGTTCATTTATTTTTATTTTTTTTTTTTAGCAGAAGCAGCAGCAGCAGCAACATCGTTTCGGTTTACGGTCGTTCGCGTGCCCTTCTTCTCATATTCTTGCTCATCTTTTTACGCCTCTCTCTTGTTTTTCACGAGAAACGACATTGTTCGTATAATCAAATCATTGTCGTCAAAGTATTATATTTGAAATTTTGGTGAAGCAAAGATTCATCGAGTATCGTGCCTTATAAGGGAAAAAGAAGTTTTTCTTATAGTCGACGAAAAGAGAAGAAAAAATCTTTCGGTCAGTTACTCGTACGTAGACTGAATCTCGGAAGCTGGATCTTTCTCACCGAAATAGATACGCATATCGGTGCACCGATCCGATCTCGATTCAATCAGACATCTGGCTGTCGATATTATCGAACGACTCGAGAGCCATTGTTATCGGGACGAGTACCGCGTTCCATCCGCGACAATCGTAATGATAGCGGACTCGATATAGTATAAAATCGAGGGTTCTTCTCTATTCTATTTCGAACCCTATACTATTCCGTCGTTTTGGGGATGAACGAAGTGAACGAGGACGAAAAGCCAGTTCATGACTTTCGTTGCCTTCCCTGTGGCTTTTTGTCGGGATGAAAGCCCGAGCCCTCGAGCGTGGAAACCCGCGTGTCTATAATCTTTCTTATCAGGGATCAGAGAGGTCACCGTGCTGCTATATCTAAATGCAAGGAGCACCCAAACACGCACGTGCGTTCGACAGTCAACGACTTTTACGAATTATGTCCGAAGAGTCCTTCAACCGTAATAATGATATTCAAATGTATATTTCTAATTTATCGGACATTTATATGTATACGTAAGCTCAATCCGATTAAACCGAAGGGTACCACGATTGTTTTGAAAATTATCTTATTCCAAAGCCATCTGGGGGTTGAAGGGAACGAGTAAACTCGTCGATTGAATCCCAAGTGACTTCATTTCGTATTTCAACGAGTAGAGATAACGAAACGTCGATCCTTCCGTATCCATTGGGCTATTACCGAGCAACAGTACCTAATGGTTCTCTCAATTTTATGATTCGTATGGATACTTTACTGCAATATTTTTCCCATTTATGTGGAATAAGGGCTCTTTTAACGGGAGTATCGATCGCTAAAGATCGGAACGAGTCGGTATCGATTGGAATAACTTCAGGCTTCTTTCGTCCGTAATACGGTAGATAACGGAATAATGGTGCCTACGGTAAAATTTATAGTACACGTTACTACGCCGAGAGTAGAGTTACAGTTCTTGAAGTGAACAGAGCAATTGCGATTTAAACTTTCGCGAATGCAATACAAATTGTCTTGGATATCGTTTGAAGAGAATCCTTTAGCAATATGCAGTCGTACTTGGCGATGCCAATATGCTTTCTCACCCTCTCTTCGTTTTACGAGGGTTGCATTTTTTTCTTTTTTCTTCAATCTCGTATTCAAAGATCTTATTTTCGAATCTGCGTGAAAAAAACGTTATCCACGAGGAGATATCTTTAGTGTTTCTATTTTATTATTCGTTCTATCCCGAGATATCGTAACGGTTCTACGGACCTTGGTAATATTAAATTAGACAAATACTATCAATTCGTAACCATACGCGGTTTGACGAGACATCGAGAAATCGAGTGAAATAAATAAAATAGCATCTCGAGCTCGAGTCGGCGGATATGAGGTTAATTACCTTCAGACACGTGTTAATTGGCGGCTCGGCTTCTATCTCACGACGTCCGGTACATTCGAGAATCTTTTTTTGTAGAACTCGAGCCAAACTGCGGGTGTCCTCTCTCGTTAGTAGAAAACTCTCCGACGATTTATGACGCTCGAGCGCCGCACGCACACTTCCCTTCGTAGATCGAGTCTCCCGCGTATACTCTTACGGTAAAGCGGTCGGTAATAATGGTGCACCAAAGAGCTACTTTCAAGTGTATGTAAACGGGATATACCATATGATATACCAGACATTTTTTTCTTCACAAAAACAACTCTAGTGCAAAGTGACGAGAAACGTTAACCGATAACTCACAATTATGAAGTCACGGAGGTCCGAGAACTGCTCGTTTCAAACAACTTTTCTCCATTTTTTAAAGCGACATAACAATTTCATAAAAATTCCTAAATAAAACGTTTAAATAATTCTGAAGGACTAATTTTGAAGACTCGATAAACGTAATATATAGATAATCGTACGTATTCCCACAAATATATAAAATTTATAATATTTTTGGACATTCAGGGTTACGAATCGACTCGAAGCAAACTCTCAGCCGTTTGCTTCTTAACAAATATCTACACGTTTTATTATTTTAGTTATTAAGAAAAATGTTAGCTCAAAAGTTTCATTATATTTCAGTGTTCCCGTCTACTTGCAGGATTCGGATAAAACAGCAAAGTTTCAGTTTCGTTTGCTATTCCTGATGTGACTGGACGATTCCTCAATGTACTGTACATTCTCTTTGGTATACAATGACCATCGAGGTTAATGCGTGGACATGAACTCCCAGTGTACACCCAGTGTGGGTTACTACGAGAGAATAATACTAACGTTCGCGAGATTTCCCTCGCAAGTTCTACCGGTGTAGTTATATTCGAGTAAGCTTCGGTGAGTCGAACAACGAGCGAATGAGATAGACGCACGGAGTAAGCCGAGAAAAATAAAATATCGACAGACAAGGAAACGAGATATACAGAGGGCGAGGAAACTCACGGCAAGTTTCACCGGGAGAGATCTAACGAGATGTTATGCTTTCCACGTGTTCACATCGCAGTTTCCCAATGCTTTAGGCTGCAAGCTGATGCTGTTTCTCGAGTTATATCTATCATGCGCTAGTCTAACACATCTGTAGATCAAAACCGACGTGCGAGACACTCACTCTTCCGCCTGGGTGCGAGTCTCTTTGGGAATGGAGCGAAATGTAGGGGAAAGAATATAATAAAAATGGAATATAGACGTTGGTTGGCAGGGAAACGCGTTACTGTAGTAGAAACGTCTTGTTACAGCCGCTCTACGAGACAACGGGTTATCGTTGGAAATGCGAGCTACCGTATACGTTTTCGGAATACTTGAATGTACCATATATATATACGTACGTGTACTTATTAAATATTACAAAGGTTATCGAAGAACGTACACGTTTCGAAATAGTTGAACAAATATTTAAATACTTTAAAAATATATAAAAAATAGTATTATGGTAACTTATTGATATAATCTTTAATCTTTTGAAAGTTAACGAAATCTATGAGAGTTACTGAAAAAAAAAAAAAAAAAAAAAAACAATAAAAGAAATACATAGTTTTTCCTTCATTTCAGATTTTCTCTATATTTCTGCTCCGTTTTAAAAAATATCGCACCAAAGTGGAAAATAATAAAGAAACGTGAGAACAAGGTGAACGACGTTCCATAAAAAATGAAGAAAATCTTTTTTATTCTTTTTTTATCCTTCATGTTGTTACCTCGGAGTTGCTCCCAGCCTGGCATCGATGAGAGATGGCCTTTGAGCTTTTGGTTTCAATGCCGGTGCGCTGCCTTCATTAACACCTGGATCGCTTCTTCCTTTTAAGATTTTTTCTCTCATTCACTCGCTTCGCTTCACCTTCTCTCTCTCTCTCTCTCTCTCTCTCTCTCTCTCTCTCTATATCCATACTTCAGCAAATACTTTTGAAGCGCGCAATCTCTTGACTATACTGCTCGCGGTCTTCCAGAAGAATTTATCCCCTAGTTGCACGGGAGCGGCAAGAGGGACAACGAGCCGGACGTGAACGCAGAACGAGAAAAATAGAGAGGTGAGAAAGAGTGAAAAAAGAAATAAAAAAAAGTGCAACCCCTTTGTACGTAGCCGGGCAGCTTTCTCTCCTGGTCTTCCTCCATCATCCTCTCTGGCTTCTGCTGTGCAGGCGAAATGGGACGAATTTTCTGGGGGGGTGCACGAGAACGCTCCTGCTGTTGCTGGGAACAGATCGTCAAGCTCGCGAGCAGTGCTCGACTCACCCTTGCTCGCCATGGTTGACCAACGAATTTTTCGGCTCGACCTCCCACGCTTTTTCACTCTTCGCTTCTCTCTCGATATACGATATCCTACGTACGGTTTGTATAACTAACGCTCTTTTTGTTCCGTCCGGGATTTTACGAGAGATTTTGTTACTTTTAAAGCTTACCCATCACAATTTTTTTTCACCTCGCATGCGAATAAATATCGGTTTAATTTTGAGGTGATTCAGAGGAGATTTCTGTATAGTACTTTCAGTCTTTTTTAAATTGCTATTCTGCCCTCTTTTATTTTTACGTCAATGCTTCCGCCTGTACAGCTTGAGCCGAAGCTTTGAATCAATAAACAAAAATTACTTAGCTGAACGAACTCCCGTTGTGAGATCCACCGAAAGAGGCGAATACGTAGAAAAAGGCAGACGTGACCGAAATTCACAAAATAGGCTTGCGTACTTCCAACTAAGGTCCGAACCCGAAGGGACAAATTTGAAATGTGGAGATTTACGACGAGGAGGGTCAAGAAGGGATGAACAAAATGGACGAAACGCCAGGATATCGGAAGAGGGAAGGAATAGATTTTTATACAGCTCGATACTCTATACTCTCCTCTGAACCATCCCCGCCGCCACTCTCCCATTTCCTTGCACGCCCGGTCTGACCCGACGGAATAGCTCGAGAAAATGGCGTCAAGATAGGGTGGGATAATTCCATCAGCAGATATCATCCAACGAATAGGGTATCCCGCGCCTGAATAAAACTAAGGGTATATCTAGATACATCGGAGTAACTCGGATCAATGAGCTTCTCGATACTATCGTAATCGGTCCATTCGAAAATATTGGTGCATTGAAATCTCAATGAAGCGCTAAAGTTTATTTTCTTTGTGCCTTTATACTGACTTGAATTTCTTATAATTGTTTTTTCTATTCGAAGCGTTTGAAGCGTTCGTAGAATTATTGTTTATCAAAATGATTGCCGAACTCGTTGGATTTTTTTGTGAAATTTATAATATTATTACGATTCTACTCGATAACTATGCTCGTAAGCAATTTTGAGGACGGAAACTTGCAAGATACGGTAACGGTATCCTAGATTTCAGAGTTAATATTTATTTCTCGAATAAACATACGCGTTATCCGGAGTAGAAACTTCATCGGGGGTGCTTGATGCATCGATGAGATCGTCAACAGGTAGAAGCGGGACGTGTTCGACGAGGGTCCGATCGGAGGCTCCCCAACAGGGCCTGACCACTTGTAAGGAATTTACCGATAAGGACCACGCGTCAGCCCGAATAAATGTTTCGCTCGGGACATTGTAGATTTTTTTTTACTCGATGCTCATTGATACAATTAAGAAACGATAGTTTTAGAAAAAGTACACTGGCCAAGGAAATCATATCCCAGTCAATTTGATACCCTTTTCCGTTTGATGTACGCCAAGTACTGATTGACTGACTGACTGGCTCTGGCGCTGCTGATGCTCGATGAACAGAAGAGTTCGATTACTCATTCGCAGACAGTTTGATGATGTCCCCTATCTATGTCTGTGTAGCGTATAGAAAGCGGACGTCATTCGCGTATGATCGACGGCTACCTGATTCGTGGTTATCGAGGCGTTCGATCGAATATATAGTATACTATCCATGTATACGGGAATCGATGCTCGAAATTAAATAAATCAAACGCAGGCAAAGGGAGAACGGAATAGACAGATGGAAAAAGCGAATAAACGAAGCACAGCGAGAAAGGGATGGAAAGTAGGATATGCGAATGTATTCTGTACGTGGTTTGCGGTACTGGAGCTACGCGTTAGGCCACCCTCCTCTTATCTGTCAGCTATATCTACGAGTATCCCGGGGATTGTCCCCGTAGTCGTCGGATTTTCCCTTTACGAGCTGGGTCATCCCCTTCGTACCGTCGACAGCGCGGCGGCAAATCTGCGCTGGGCGTGCGTACGTTCGTAGGATTCGTCGCACAGTCATTGGTTCGTTAAGAAGAGGATTAACACGAGAAAAAAAAACCATTACCAAGAAATAGCAGTTTCTACCGATCTTCTTTGTGCCTAAATAAAGTAATTACACCTTGATTACCGATAAAAACAATTCGCAAAAAGAGATTCTGAGATTGTCAGTTCGCTCTCCGAATGGCAATTGCCAAACAATCATTTTTTATGTCTGTACAAGGAAGTTAAAAGCTATAAGAGAGATAAACTCTCGAATAGCCAGAGGAATTAGTAGCTACGGTTTTAGTTCGCTCTGTTCTATTTCCATGCTGTTCCCTGGAAAGCGAGAAATATCGATTTTAACCACAGTTCGCGAGTCCTTTCATTTCGTTCGATCGTAAAACCCGCGGGAATGGCTTTACTCGTGCCAAAATTTCCCCCTAGGCACCTTCAGACTTCTTAGCATAAAAAAGTAAGTGTGCTGCGGCTCTGTCGCGCGCACACACAACCGTTATTTTTCGCTCTTTACGATTCTCCCGTTCGCTCACTTTTTCGAAGGAAACCTAACCCGCGAGCAATGCCCGAAGTATGGGACCCGACCGAACAAGATTCCGCCACCCTCGAATTTCATTGAGATTAATTTTCAATTCCCGTTCGTGGTTGCCACTGGTGCTGCTGCTGCTGCTGCAGCAGCCCTCTTGTGCCTCTCGTTATTATATTTCCTCGAAGAAAAGTCCTTTTCAACCGATCCCTCTTTTTCCTTCGAATTATATTACAGGTATTTCATTTTTGCTGCACTATGACTCCTGAAATATCAGGGCTTTCATTGCGCACCAACGATGTAACGCAATAAGCATTAGTCTGTACGTATATTTATGCGAATCCCGTTGCGGCCAAGTCAATGTGCGAACCCGTATTGCAATATCGATTTAAAAAGATTCAAAAGATTTCAAAAGGTCCTCAAGGATGAATAAAGTCGCTGAGAACACTTGTGGTTCGTTATATCAAGTACATGAAGTGGTTCTTTTTACATCCCGAAATAACTTGCATCTATAGTTTTTAGATAATTGATAATAAAAAAAACGAATTTTCAATACCGGTTCTCAGCTTTTTTTGTCCTTTTAACACTTTTTTTTAGACTTTTCTAAGTTTTTATACGAAATTTCACTATTTTCTTTCATCACGCGTCTCAGATATATGCTGTAGAGAGAGAGAGAGAGAGAGAGAGAGAGAGAGAGAGAGAGAGAGAGAGAGAGAGAGAGAGAGAGTTTTTATCCTTGAAGTACAATAGATTAAATATACGATAGTGTATTTAATGCTTTGTAATTAACAAAATACAAGTATTCTTTTATATATTATTTATAGATTTTCCTATTATTATCGTTATTGTTATTAGTTCATTTACATATATATGACATATATATATATTATTTACGGATTTTCAGCCTTCTGAATTTTTCAAGATTCCGGTTAAGTTTTGTCAGTGAAAATCTCGTCATATATATATGTAAATGAACTAATAACAATAACGATAAGAATAGGAAAATCTATAAATAATATATTATTTACTCGCGGATATGTTCTTTTTCGATAGAATAATTAATGGTAGAATTATAAATGTGCATCTGTATATACCTTCATAATACATTTATATTAACAAAATACAAGTATTTTGTACCTGTATAACAATAATAATAGGACAATCTATTAATAATATATGGTATTATTATAAATAATATATGGTATTATCAGGTACAAAATACTTGTATTTTGTTAATATAAATGTATTATGAAGGTATATACAGATGCACATTTATAATTCTACCATTAATTATTCTATCGAAAAAGAACATCTCCGCGAGTCAACTACGAAAACGATACCTCTGGTAACAAAACGGTGACACGACAATTGATCCTGGCCACGAAGATTCTGCGACAAAAGGTCCCGGGACGAAATATCTCTCGTTCAAATGATCGTTGCGAAAAACATTCCCTAAATAATAATCTCAACGATCGTACATTAAATACTTCTCTAGTCGATAATTATATCTGTTGAAAATATATTTATTCTATCCCCGATTGGTTAGTTTTTACATTTAACCATTTAAAAACAACATTCATAGGTTTTTAGGTTCTTTAATTTCTTTACGTATTTTTTCTTTCATTTTGGTTATTAAAGTTTATGTTTTTTATTGTAGAATTTCTAATTCCGTACATCTATTATGTCTTTCCGTCTTTATCGTTTGAGATATTTTGATGCAAGGGTTGAATAGTCGATGAATCTTTTGTCGTGAAACTTTGTGCCGAAGATTTATCGTCACAGAAGCAGACTACCGGATTACGAATCTGTCACAAGATGACTTTAAGGCACTGCTGATGGTAATAAAGGAGAAAGGTATCTCGTGTTAGGGTTATAATCTGTTAGAGTTGTAATGCGATAGATATGTTGTCCGGAATTATAACTCGCGATATCGTTTTATTTTTTGGTAGATAAATTAATAACTAAATATTAAATTTGATAATAAATAACGAAAATGATATAACAATCGTAAGATTGAACTACTAAAATATTAATATAACTTGCATCGTAAAAATCCATATTAATCATGTTACGTTTCATTGCGGTTAATATTTCACGACAGTTTATTTGTGTTAACAAATTACTGTAAGCAATTGAGAATAAAAAGGATAAAAAAACGTTTGTCAAATTTGTATCTCTCGGTATCATATTTCCATGGAAAACCAGAGCTCTGCGATCCTAACGACTGTGCTGTCGCTCATTTCTGCTCCCTCTTTTCGTTCGTGATGCGACTAAATCCCTTCGACAATCTTTGCTCTTCGACAAAGACCAAGGTCTTTAGGGAATGGAAGGGTACCACACAAAATCCCCGAGGAATTCATTAAAAACCCAGACCCCAGTTTCTGATTACTTATATTGTGGGTACCGTCGGCGGTAACCGACGATCGCTAAAGAGTTTAATTTCTTTAATATCTCTCGTCTCTTTTCTAACGACCTCTGTTTAGTTTAAACATTTTTTACAAGGTATCCACATGACTCGGCATATGCGATCAAATTAATATCGATGTGAGAATCGTTCCGGCCCTTTGGAAGGATTTGTCCGGATGGGTTTATGTATTACTCGGGTTGCAGCTGGCACGCGTTCCTGCTCATGCGGAGTAGAGATCCAGGCTTACCGGAGCGTCTAATTTCAACAGTATGATTTAGCTCAGGGTACTCGTGTCGCTTTGACAAATCGCGATTATTATTCGCACAACCGGGCAGACTATTTCGTATCAAAGACCAGATTCGAATGGTACACAATATAGCTGCAAACGTTTATTACTATTTGTCATTATAATGAAGATAATCGAAAGAAGTTATTCGTAAGCTCAAAGTCTGAGCATCCTCGGCTGTGCACGGGTTGGTTTGTCATAAACTAGATTCTATCTCGCCTGCACACTCTCCCCGGATCTTATTCACTTTCCCCATCTGATTCCCACTCCCAAGCTTTATCATTGTGCAGAATATCCACAAGCTTTCGTCGCTCAACTGCTGCTCGCTATTGTTCGTCGGATCTGGGAACACTTTTTGTCGGGGCCGCGCGTGCGCTTGATAAGCCGCAGGATTTTACGCGGTATAGGATCGGCCTAATTGTGACTCGACTGTGGTCAGGCAGGCAGCGGCGCAATGCAATACGAGGGGAAGACAGAACGGAGCTAAACCGAGGGGTCTCGGTAAAAATAAACTCCCGGTCCATGCGAATTTATTCACGGAATAACCAGGGGAATATAGGAAATCACACACCGTGATTGGTATTACTGAATTTTATACTTGTTCGCGTCGTTGTAGGATCACGTAAAAGTTACGTAAGATCCTACAGAATATGATCATTGACGATTAATTATCGCTGACTCTGACGGAAAATTGTTTTTAATCGATAACTACATCCTGTGACGCGTTCGATGAACCTATAAATGTAAAAAAATCTTCCAACGCGACACCCTTCGATCCTTAAGACGATCGATAAAGTTGAAGAGGCTAAAAGTGTTACGAGGGTGAACTATGTTTTCATTCGCTTTCAGGCTAACCCGAAAAGTGGACGTAACTCCTCTTGTTATTCCATCGCCGCGTCAAATCGCCTGGTGATCGGTGTTATAAAGAAAATTGAATTCGTATCTACGGATTGGCTCGCAAAGACCCTCGAATCAGCAACTCGCTTCAATATTAACATCAGCATTTTTTCCTAGCGGGAGAAAAAAACTGCCTGAGCGTCAATATAATATAACACATCGAGTAGGAAGAATTTGCTAAATAACTAAATCTCATTGTACAGTTGCGCGTTTTGTGTCTGAAAGTCTTGAACGACGAGTGAAATTGTTTTTGATTTGTTTGACACTCGGAACGACTTGTTCACGGTAACAAAACCGGTGGAGAACGGAAGGCGAATGAGGTCGAGTGAGTAAAGACGATGGGAGTATCGATGTAAGAAAAGTCGATTATGTTTTCTTTCCATTTCCCAGGTTGGTTCGGTACCCGTGACGCACGACAATCGAAGAGATAAAACGCTCGACGGGAGAAGTTGGTTACACTGTATCCACAAGTACAGTGGCATACAGTATAACACAGATGAGGCTGCAGTCAAATTATAGATGACTATCGACCGCACGTGAGCCGACTAGATAATAAGCGCCAAATGAATAGTCCTGCTTCCCTACAATGCAATGGGAGGGACTTGGATGACTCTTTCGTATGGAAGCCGACTGCGCCTGAACGGTTTGCTCGTTCCGTCCCGGAATCAGCCTAATCAGTTTTCGATCCCCTAATCATTTGGGGCGAACTCCGAATGTTCCAGCGGTCTGGTTAGGGTGCTCACGGTCCTATTACCCCTATACTCGCTTACTCCGCGTGCGTGAGAACTTGCGTTTGTGTCCATGCGCGTGTATTCCGAAGGACACACCGGTTCGTGATCCATATCTTGACAGGTCCTTACCCCCTGTTAAGATAAATACGGCGACGTAAGATCTAGATTAGTTCATGGGTATTACAGGATACAGACTGTTGGGCTGGAGATAATACAATTTTACGCTGTGATTTGAAACAATTCGGTAGATGCAAGACTGATGTGAAAAACATTTGATGTACGATCAGGTTGTAATTTGGATTTTCCCGCTGAACTTCGTGTGGAAAATGTTTTGGATACTGGAAGCCAATGGTCAGTCGAGCACACCACTCCAAGTGTCATAACTGATGCTGCGGTCCTTTATCGTAGCAATAGACGATTCGTTGTGGCACTAATAAGTCAGACACCTTGACTATAAGATTTATCGTGTTTACTATCTTGCGAGAACTAATCGTGCAGCGTAAGATCTAGATTAGTTCATGGGTATTACAGGATGCATACAATTGGATTGTAGATAATATAATTTTACGCTGTGATTTGAAACAAGTCGGTAGATGCAAGACTGTGGTGAAAAATATCTGATGTAGAATCAGGTTGTAATTTGGATTCTTCCGTAGGATTTAGCGTAGAAAAAGTTTTCGATAGAGTGGTTACGAAAACGAATCGATTAGATAATGAAATCCATTGGTTAGTCGAGCACACCACTCGAAATGTCATAACTGATGCTGCGATCTTTTATCGTAGCAATAGACGACTCGTTGTAGTACCAACAAGTCATATGCCATGACTATTAGATTTATCGTGTTTACTATCTCGCGAGAACTAATCGTGAATAGTTGAGGTTGCTATTCAAAGTAGTCGTGGCAATAAATTTATGAGTTGTGTCAATTAATTTTAAAGAGCTCGGGCACAGCGCATGGAAACCGTACCTGTCAGCACAACCAATTTTTTTTCTCGTTTAAGCTTTGGAGATGCATTTAAGAAAAAAAAAAATAAGAAAAATTTATTATTCTACGTTAGAACGAATAATTAGGACGGAAAATTATATGAATCACACGTAAATTTGAACGCGATTCAGTATGCCACATACGCGTGCACTGACCTCATCTCGATAACCCGTGAATATTGTAAATAACGTTGCTACGTGTTAATGTGTGTTCCTGCACGTTGTAGCTATGTAGACGGCTCACGACGCGAAGTAGTTAACCCTGTTAACTAGCCGCCTAGCGTATCGATCGATCCACTCCGTAGGGTCGGATAGGCGAGAGGCAATTCTCTCATAGTCGCGTCCTCGTCATTATCGTCGTCATTGCCGTCGTCGTTGAGGTCGGGTTACCGGGGTCGAGGAGGTACACAGGTCGACGAGCGCTCGTTGAGTTAACGCCCTTGAATTTCCGACGAGCATAGATTTTTCTCGTCACATTCCGAATACGTCGAAACTGAAAAGATATTGTAATCCGAAAAACTGTATATTTTTTAGACAGTTGAAAAATTATAAATGTAACGAGACTCGTCGTCACATGCATTATTATACGAATACAATAATTGACTGTACTTGTACGATGGAAATAAAATTTGAATAGAAAAATAATTATAACGACTGTCGCGCCAAGTGTTCGCGTCTGCTGAAAATGTACGAATTCACATGAAAATAATTATCATCACAGGTGGGTAACTGCGCAGTTACACACAACGCGTACACGAATCTAATGTGTGCAGCGTACGAGGGAAAAAGCTCAAAAGAGTGTCAGAGATTTTCTCACGTTTCCGACAGTCACCCTCTTTCTCCGACTCTTTTTTCCGTCTAGTATGTGTACGAATGTTCTCTGATTAAAAAGCATTCGCGCTAGCCCTCACGGCTCGACGCCTTTCCAGATCCAGGCCGAGCCGGAGCCCTCAAACCTCGCGACCGCTGCTATCGCCACCTACATAGAGCTCGTGCTTGCTCGTGTGTATCTAGCTCAGCGACCAGTATAATTAACGTTAATTTTTTAATTAGAACCCTGGGTAACGCGCCTGCAACATCAGCGTCAGCAATTCCGCACGCGCCAACCTAACGACTAGAGGAGAAGCGTTGTACTCGGTACGTTCGTGGCTTTACGGAATGGCGCCGACATATACATAAATTTGTTTGCGTCTGTGACCTTTATGCGTCCGCATATATGGTATTTGTAGTATGTGCCGTGCCGAAAGAGGCAGGCGCCAAGAACTATAACGGCGTACGTAGCGGCGTCTAAAGAATGGCACGACGCTAGACGCCGTCTGCGACTATCAGGATCCAACGCGCGAATTTTTCGCGTTTGGGCGCCATTCGCAACTGCATCCAAACCGCACAGAGTCTCGGCTTACAACGACCATTACGTTCTAATTGCATTCCATCTATACGAAGGTCGACATTATTGTTAACAGTAACGTTTCGTTTGTGAGAAATACAAGAGAGACTCGAAAGGGTTGGAGTAATTCATTTTCTGTAAACATATTCCAGACCAAATCGTAGAATTCTAACAACAATTTAGAAAATACTAAGTACCAACCATGTTACGAATCAAATTTATTAATCAACAGCCAGTTTTTATTTACAACCCAAAGCCAAACTTATTTCCTGTTTAATTAATCAAAGAGTAAATGCTGCGTCATTTTGATGTTAAATAGTCTGATACGACGATTGATTAATTGAAAATTATCATCGGTGAGGACGTGTAACCAATAAATAAATTACAAATTCGGTGAAATCGATTGAGATAAAGTAATGAACGGCAAAAGTGGTAGAAAGGAAACGTGAAAATAATAATCGTGGAATAGACGCAGCGACGCTAGAAGTACGCCGATGTGTCTACGCTGTTAAAAAAGTTATGAAATTTACAAGACAAAATAAGACTAAATATCTACCATTTATTTTACCATCGTTCATTTCATTATACGTGTAGTGTATTTAATATATTTGATTTCGATTATTAAAATGTAGTTAAGGAGGATAGCTACACTCGTCCCGGATCAGGTGGACAAGGGGGAAGGCCTATGCTTATACTCGGGCACTGGCAACGGTCGCCAATCACGAATGTTCCATGAAGTAAACGATTTTTAGAAAATGAGTATATTTTTTGCACGTAATTGACTGTTTATCAACGTTTAGAATCGTTTTTTTTTTACAATTAAAACCCAAATACGTGATTATCCACGAAGCCAAAGTGTGGCAAACCCACAATTTAGTTTTTAGTCAGTGGTAGCACCGAACCAAAACCTTGGCTACCCGAGCCACAGCTTGACGACCCGAACGATCCCGAGCGATCTGTACTGTAAATATAAACAAACGTATTACTCGAGAGAATAATTTCGATGTTCTTCCGTACAAAAATGCCTGGGTAAAAGGAAAAATATTGAGTGAAAAACAATACAAAAGCCATTAATTAAATTTTTCATCATGAAATCGCGACACGAAACTTCGTTTCCAAAGACTCGAGGGTAATTATAATTTTCAAATCGTGGCACCTATTCATCCCGATAGTTTGACGCGAAGAATGTGCGATACGCTGTTTTGTTTTTAAAATTTCTTAAAAACTATTTAGATAAAAACTTTCAGTCTTCGTTAAATTTCTCCTCAAAGATGTAAAGAATTATTTGAATCCATTTTCATTAAATTCTTAACATTTTTTGTGTAGTTATTGCGAGTCGTACGCAACACCGTACCGTTTTTGTTATGTTGGCCGCGTATAAAAGTACAAACTTCAATAATTAATTACTGGACAATCATGTAGACCAGGGGTCTCCAAACTTTCCAGCCTTAGGACCATACTGATTACTCCAGTAAGTTCCGAGGGCCAAAACCATATTATCATTGTTGCCGGTGGTAAAAAGTGAAATAGTCCAAAATCTGTCCGCGGGCCGTAGTTTGGAGACCCCTGATGTAGACGATTGACTTGAAGTTTTGCACAGAAAAGTCATTCGCTATTACGAATGTCCTCCATAAATTTCAACGTATACTTAACACTTTGTTGAGCGTAGCTATTCTCCTTAAAGAATATTATCCAACGCGTAGTGTAATAATACATTTTATAACTGAAAATAACATAATTTGGTGTAAAATATTACTATTCACCCGTATTCTCGATACTCGTTACTTTTTGATGACTTCACTTTCGATACATCAATTTAATATTCAATGACGCGTTCGAAATTTTATGGATTCTTTTAAAAACCTTCCCGCTCGTGTATAGTAATTAGAATTGAGATTTTTTTAACAGTGTACTATTGCAGAGTGAGAAGAAAAGCATGAGAAGCAAGGAAGGTTCGGAAGGAGGAAAAAGCCCTGTAGAACTCGTAACGAGAGACGACGCACCACCATCACCGCAGCGTAAGCGCAGAGGGCACGATAACGCAGGATGGAATCCACGCAGAATAATTCCCTCCCTCGAAGAGATTCCGCTTAATTGCCTCGGCCAATAATGAACGGTAAAACGAGCGAGCACGACGCGGATACGAGTGAGAAAGCTAGATAAAGCAGCGTCGCACCGTCAGGAGCTTTCAATGGTACCCTTTCCCATCCTTTCAACCCATAGCGCACGCTGAAACAAAACCCGCACAGCACCCGCAGGCTCGATTGCGGCTTTCCATAGCTTCGCAGCTTTAGTTTTACTGTCGAGCGTCAGCTTCCACTACGTATCGTGTTTCCATGAGAAAAACATCTACAGAACATAAAACAACGTCATATTAATACGAAAGCGAGTTGTTACTTTTATTTAGAACAATATGATTCTATCCACGAATCGTAATGATTTTATTTTTCACAATATTTCAGAACAATTCATCTGTATATTTTTTTACTTCACCATTTCGTCTCTGCTCATGTCGAGATACTCAAAATTGTTGAAAACGTCAAGAAAAGTCGTTTAGAATAAAATAGCTGGTTGTGTATGAGTGTGTGTGTGTGTGTGTGTGTATACATTTTGCTAAGATTCACTTAATTTTTTAAATATCGGGCTTAACCACGGTACACGAGTGGAATAAGCAATATTTGCAATTGAGTTTGGCATAAATCAGTAAAGAGATTCGAATTTCATCGAATTTGTAATATTACAAATATGTCTGTACGCGTCTTGACTAATGGAAATATTGAGATATTGTGCTAAAATGTTATTAACACGCGGTGTTAATTTAACTGTTTTTCCATATAAATTTCTTAGTGAATTGATCGGTGAAGAAACGTTTAAAATGACCAGTAAAGAGCTACCGGGCGTAACGAAGAATACATACATATCACGGATTTGACAGCTTCCGTAACATTTTATGGAAGAAGACCTTAACCTTACCTTAAAATAATTAGTAGCTCTTTAAAAATTATTCTGATATCGATATGAGGTGAAAAAATTAAAGAATCAATTGAGTAACCACAAATAAATGTGAATTAACGGTAAACACGAAGGTTGCCGATGTATCTGAACCTATCAAAGTTCTGGCTGTACAGTATTGTGTGATACAATACTGTACGTATTAAGCGTATACGTATTACAGTGCGCTTGCTTCAAAACCCCTATTCTTTCAACCCGTCTGGTTGTATCATAGAGAGAATGAGAAACGGTATAGTAAAAGCGGAAGAGTGGGAAAGGGACGGATAACCCAGGCTGTGGCTTTGCAAACAAACTATATATGTGGCCCGTTTGCACCGTGCTGCGGCTCAATTTGCACTTGGCACGGGCCTTTGGCCCTGGTGACAGGGTGCCTTTCAATTATTCCTCGTCGCTCGTCTCCTTTCCCTCAGTCGGTCTCTATGCAAGTGCCCTTGTTGTAACTCGACGCGCGGCGGCACCGCTTTTGTAGCCAGTCGAATGTGTGTTTTTGCGCGTGGAAACACACAACATCATGCGGGGATTGTCAGCAGCGCGCATAGTATTCCAGAGAGAAACTGTACAGAGAGATAGATGTGAGTGAATTCAGTTCTGTTTGGTAGATTGACGAATCGAAGCCTTCCGCAGCCTGTCCCCTAAAAATCCTACCGGTTTCAATGAAAATAGAAGAAAAAAAAAGAAAAGAAGGAATTAAAAAAACCGAGAAAGGAAAACAAAGATGAAAAACTATATGGTGGGACGTGCGACAATAGAATTAATCGAATCGCGAATTGTGCGAAATGTTCTCGCCCACGTGAATTCGTGTGAACGCAGGGATGGGGAGCGAGTTTCGATTATTCGGACTATTCCACACCATCGAGCACCGATAGGGGATCCGTATTGATTCCTCAACGTTAAGATATCGGTGATAATTTATTCAGTGTTCGGGATTGACATTTTGTATCCCGTTTCGATTTTTGCTACTACAACTAGTGAATTAATTATACTGTTGTTGATTATTCATTTTTCTATCGTGACTTTAAATGAATAAGGTACCGTAATAACGAATTGTTTATTTCTTGTTTCAGGTGAGTACCGAATTATGCGCATCTATCGTCGGCGAGGACCAAGAGAATATTAAACCTCATTAGCGGCATATTTAGTACGAGGCAACGCCAAGCTCAGATCAGCTTAACAGAGGTGAACATAGTAGATACACTTGAATTAGTACAAACAAAGTGGTTCTCGAATGTATGCGCGATATGGCATCGCAATGCCGAGTTCCTTCGTGATCGGAGAGTCGTGCCGGGCACCGATTGCGCTGGAATCGACGATCGGTAAATACCAATTAGCCATTTCTACTCTGGTGTCAAGCCCTATGTACTCCTACAACTTGCTCCTTCCTATATGCGATTACCACTGCGGCGCACTCTCCGTAATTAATTAGCGAAAACTCGTTGCGGAAATCGTGGAGTTGCCAGTCTCTCGGTGGGCACGCTGCGTTCCGCGTCGAGAGCAAGAGAGAGAGAGAGAGAGAGAGAGAGAGAGCGAGAGCAAAAAAGCGTGGTAGTTCAATACAGCAAGGCTCGAGGCTGAAGGTATAGGTAGGGAAACCAGTCGAAGGGAAACGAAAGGGATGGAAAAAAATGAATAAAAAATCGTGCAGCAATGAGAGAGAGTAAAAGAAGAAAGTTACCCGCAAGGGCGGAACAACCCTTGGGAAGGGGTTTCGCGGTGGTGGTCGACTCAGTGTGGTGGCGGACGAGGCAACTTAGGTACTCGAGACTTCACCCTTTCACCCTGCCCTCCCTTTAACCCACCACACTTTTTTGCTCCTCTTTCTGAATTTTTTTCTTTTCTCTATTTTTATCAGTTCCTCTTTTTCCTTTCTATTTTGCCATGCTCACCCTCGCTCGATGGAGCAACCTCCGTGTACTTAAGCTACACTACAAATTAGACTTATATTATACAACAACATAGGGAAACCAACTAATTGTGTGTTAATTGTTGCATTTGTTGCCATAATCTTATATGATTCGTCAGCATCACGACCCAGTATCAGTTCGATCTACCGATACTTGGTATACCCAATCAACTCAATGAGTTAGTCTGATTATTCAAATAGTATTCAGGATGGTACAGGATGAACAACGAATTTTTTTGGTATCTTGTACCAACTGTAGTTGTTGCACTGTGAGAAAAATGTAGCAAAATCAATGAAATATGCGGTTGCGAATGGCGAATTAAATATTTACTTTCTCGAACGAAACCATTACTCGATCAACTGAATATTTAATTTAACAAATGTTCAGTTCATCAGACCGACTAAATATAGGTTTAATCAACTAAATACTTAGTACGCCATCCGCCATCACAGTTTTAGTTAATTTTGCCATGTTTTTCTCTCAGTTTTGTGCTTCCGAGCTTGGCAACTGCAACGGCTAGAAACCATTTTATTATTTGCAGAAGTCGTTGAGGCGTGCAAGTGACAAACAGGCCATTACTGACTTAATTACTTATCGTATATACACTTTAGCGTGTGCCAGACGAAGAAATATTCTCTTTCGCGCTCGTTAGCCTTTACGGTTTGACGTATAGTGGATTCTTGTAAAAGATGGGTACTCTAGGTCAAGATTTAAAGGTGGCTCCAACGACTTTTCTATTTTTCAATCCTCATTTTTCATTTTCACATTCTATACAAAGGATGTAAAGAGAGAAAGTATTGCAATCAAATAAAAACTTGACTCACATTTTAGTGTAAATGCATGATTTGAGTGTCATAAGGATGACAAAAGGCATTAATTAATTTCCCTTTGTCTGTCTGTCTGTACCCTCCGAAAATATAATAACTTTTGAACAAAAAATTGGTCGGTTGTGTCATCTATACGACCGTAGGTATTTTTGCGTGACCACGTCTAAGGATGATAAGAGAAAAGAAAACGGATTGAGGTAGCTGTGTCGTCCTTTCGGTATTAGAGTTGTCTAGTCGAGAACTATTCAAGTTTTCTTAATATCATTAGAATGCTCGACTCGCTTAACTCGTAATTTCCAACTATGATGGATTGTAATTTGTAAAAAAAATTATTAACGGATAGAAAGTCACCATGTCGGTTTATTATTTATGATTGTTGGTTATGTTTCTAGTTACTCTACTTTTTTACGCACCAACTGACACCAGAATTTCTTCGATCGGGCGGGTCGATGATCGCTATAGCGGTTTAAGGAAAGGCGAAACATCCATGAGTGCGAAAGAGGTAATAACTAGTATGGCGGACACAATAGAGTGAAAGAGAAGCAGCACATCTGTATAAGTATGGAGGTTTCACCTCGCCTTAAGCATACTAAACCGTTCGAAATCAGAGGTTAGCAGCGCGGCTACTACCGCGGCCTGATGTCGTCAGAACGATAAGTTTGTGTGTGAGGCACGAAGCTTAAGGACCAACCTATACTATCGTAAATTTATATTTTACGTACCGTTCATACTAAACGAGTAAACGCCAGGGACCCGAGAGCAAAATTTCGTGATGCTCACTTTCTGAATATCAGCGGCTGAGTTGTAAGACGTTGTCACGTCAAAAACTGCAAGATCATGATCAAGATTGGCACGCATATTCTATTGACAATACCTAATGTTGGTATTGCATCTCGGTGCCACTTCTTTTGATACTTTGTTGGAAGTATTTTAAAAAAAATCTTTAGTTAAAATCGATAAAAACAAGGATTTTTATCTATACACTTTGTACTTTTATACAGATGATTAAAACTATATGATTGATCAGCAGTGTACTCGTTCCATTGTGCATCCACTCGCATAGGATTATAATAATAAATAATTCAACAGCGATGAGGGTATCGAGTAAAACGTTGTACGCAACTCCCAAGAGCTGCGTATAATAACATCATGCACTTTTCACGGATACGATAATTATCTCTCCTTAAAAAGAAATATATAAAACAATTTATTTAATTAATTTAAATAATGGCCAACGAAAAAGCAATACTGAATTTCACATTTGTGAGATATATATTTTTCCTCGGCCTGTTTATCGTTAAACGCCCGTTAAATGACGTAACGATATAATTATTCCACTTTGCGCCACAATGAAAATTCAGGGTCAGACTCGAATACGAGCTCGAACGTAAAAGTAGTAAAGCGTGTGGTACAAGCATCTAATTCTATTTAATCTAAGTCTATTTCATACATTTTGGTATGTGCAGACCGAACGCCCCGCATTCTGACAATGCTTTCAACATGGCGACATCTCAGAAAGAGACAGTGCAATGGTTAGATCAGATGCTACGTATCCTCTCATATTACGTCTCACTTTATTTTTCTATCTTAGCGGCACTCGTCGCAACGGAGGTTCAGCCTGTATCTATAAAATCTATG
This sequence comes from Cylloceria caligata, assembly GCA_963942595.1. NCBI lineage: Eukaryota > Metazoa > Arthropoda > Insecta > Hymenoptera > Ichneumonidae > Cylloceria > Cylloceria caligata. The sequence goes on along the minus strand of OZ012704.1, from coordinate 84,498,048 downwards.
GTATATTCCCTTGGATGTAGTATCGCGCGTCGTCGCAGGGCAGGATCCTTCGATTACCATTTAGCAGATGACTATTATAATGAAAAATATAATTTGTTAGATGGATATTCCCAATTTGTGAACTTTGGTAACTAACAAAATCACTCGTAACTTTATGGCTATAAGTGATATGGTGAGAGAGTTACGAGGTACCAACACGACATTGAGACTTTTTGGTACGCAGTATTCATGTTATAAAGTGTGTCGGGATGAAGTATACAGCAACGAAGAGATTCGTTACGATGTCGAACGAAGTTTAGGCGGATTACCTGTCTGAAGTGGCTAAGCTGTTAAACGATTTGTGTCACGCGAATTTGGTATCTGCATTCGAAGGTAAGCGCTTTTATTTTCTATCGTATAGCGTTCGATATTTGGAATGCCGTAAAAATCTACTGCAACCTCCTCTGTATCCTAGGATCGGTATGCCAATTTATATATTGAATAATATACGTTGCTCGCTAACCTGTTGCCGGTCGGCTTTTGAACTCGTATATGGAATATGTATTACGTGCGATATTACTGGGATATCCGACCCGACAAACTGTCCTTGCGGGTTCACTATGAAACGACTGTAAATTAAAGCCAACGCGTACTGTCCAAAGACGAAAATATAATTAAAAACTATTGTTAAAACTATCAGACGCTACTGGTCCAAAGGTAAATTGGCTGGAGACGCTTAACAGTTAAAGTCGTAGCTACTTCGAATAGGTTGTTAGTTGCATCAACTAAGTCGATTGAACGGATCGAAAACTTAATTGGTTGTATCAAACGAGCCCATAGAATGCGTAAATCAAGCGAGTAAATCGTTCAAGTGAGAAAGAAAATGCAAACGAGTCAATGATCGATCCAACAAATTTACTTGTAGTTGACTCAACTAACGAGTAAGTTGCCTCGATGATTATCAAACTAACCAACCAAAAGTAGTTTACCCAATAAATTTATCGTCAGGCGCTCTAAGACCATAGTTTGTATTTTATTATTTTTATTTAGTGAGGCTCAAGTAGATGCGAGTCCCAATTACAGAGCTAAAAGACGATTAGTCAATAATTATTTAAGTACAATGACGACACCGTAAGAAGTGATGTGACACGGAAATAGAGATATCGATTGCGGACGCCTGAATAATTTTGGCTAACAACGGAAATATCTTATACATATGGTAAAATGTACACTGAACGGAGATCGAAAGGTTCGAAATTATGCAAAATTCTAGTTCTAACCTGGATTTTCTAATTATTAATATTTTAATGCTAATTCGTTATGAAATTCGAATTTGAATAAAAATGAAATCCTACGTTCAGCAGGAATTTCTATTTGAATAAAAATCAAATACTAATTCCAGAAGGAGTTTATATTTGAATGAAAACTAAATACTAATTTCAAAAGGTTATTAAAAGTATTTAAATATAAATTAAATCTTAATTCCTTCGGGAATTAGTATTTGATTTTCATTCCAATACCAATTCGTCGTGGAATTAGTATTTGAATATATTGAAGTTTCGATATAACTTCCCTTTAAAATTTCAATAATGCAGTGATTACTATTGAAAAATATATTTAATTATAAAAAGAAATTATTGTTTCAATCATTCATCTTTTTGCCTAAAATAACGAAGCTTTAATCAATTAAATGCACTTTCAATTCAACAACAGTATTCAATTAAACGCTGAATTCCAAAAAAAAAAACATTAGACAGATAGAGTTAAATAGTTATTCCAAAATGTTATTTGAATGTAAACAATAAATTCAATACAAAATTATAAATATAGACATAGCTGTGTCTTAATAATCCACTAGGAGCCCAAGAATTGAAAAATTTGATTTTATTGAATGTAACAAAATTGTTTAAATTATTTTTTAATTAACTCTGCATTTATAATTTACATATAGCGTATTAGTCGTTAGATAGGTAGGTAAGTCCTAATTTTGAATCGACGAAAAGGCAAAAATATCTTTTTTATGAACTTGTGACAGCGGAGGATAGTTAGATCGATGACAACCGAAAAACATTGAAAAAATATTCTCAAGTACGACGTGCTCGTTATTTAAAAATGTATTTTGTTGCCGTTATCAATAAAATAACAAGCAGATAAATATAAATACTTTATCGAGTTGAAAACATATTTATTTGATTGAAAAAAATGAAGAAAGAAATAATAATAAGAAGAAAAAATATCCGATAGATATTCATAATTATTTCTCTCATCGTAATTAACTTAAAGTTTCGCATACATATTTGTAATATCTTCATTTCGTAGGCTAGGAAAAGAGAGAAGTGAGAGAAAAAAAAAAAAGAAATGTTGGTCCTGTATCGAGCACACTGCGAAGCAAGGTGCAGCAATTGTTCCTTTTCTTCTTCTTTTTCTTCTTCCTCTAACGAACGAGACGGAACGAAGAAAAGGGCAGCAATCCTTGCACCCACACCCCCAGCATCAGCATTCCTTTATTGAGCTCCTTCTTGCACACGAGCAAGCAAGCAAGCAGTTTCAGAAATGAGTTTTCGCAAATAGTGTTAAGCGGAATAAACGCCGTGCCCGGCCTAGCTCTCTCGTTTCTTCCGTCCGATGTTGCGCTCCGCTCCATTCCCTTTCTCTCTCTCGTACTTCCGTGTCCCACCCCCCGCGACGCCCTTTTGCTTCCTTCCTACCTCCTTTGCCACTTGAACCCTCGACGCCGCGTTTTCTCGCTATATCTCCATCCGGACAGCCTCCAGCGTCTCGGGTCGCCTTACCGCGGCCCAACGTCCTATCTAAATTATATTTCAAAGAAGCGAGCGTTATTTATTTCTGTCTCGGGAGCGTAAATTTCGCAATCAAGAATTAGCGCAGGAAGATCGTCGCCATCGCCAGAAGTACAGCGGAAGCGGCTACGGTTCACAGAGACAAAACCTTACCCTTGGATCCACACGCCCATTATATACACTGTATACACCATTGCTTCCGCAAAACATCTTTTGTTTTCTCTCTTTTTTCTTTTCTCTTATCTCTTCTTTTCTTTACCCCGATGGTGTACGCGTCTCCTAGTATCTGCTACCCTGGGGACACTCACACGAAAATACACAAAAACTTTCGCACCCTAGCTCTCAAGTTCTTTCTTTGAGCATATAAATAATTTCTTTTTTAGCGATGTTTTTTTGTGGTTACGTTGAAGGAAAATATTTATATTCCCACACTCCGTGCGGCATTTCCGTTGAGCGACGTGCTCAACACTGAATTGGCTCGGTAGGACAAATAGGGATAATGCCAGTCAGTAGACGAGTAACTTATTTCATTTTAATTGACAGGCGTGACGCAAAGGCTATAATTCCTTGTATAATAAAGTATGCTTTGCTGTACACGATTGTATACACTGTCAAAAATACGGTGTTAAAATTAACCCTCGCGCGGTGTTCTCGCGAGTCCACACCGACGACTGGTGTCAACCAGTGGTTTTCGATAGCTGGTGTTGATTTGCGTTGTAACCTCAAAAGTTTCAACGCGTTTTACTTGAAATACTATGTAAATTAAATTCAATGACATTTTATTCGTGGCATAATTTTGTATTGTTTGCTGATAACTTATTGATATTCATCTACTCGTTCCAGACATAAAGATGTTTTAAATTTTTAGGTGGGATCTAATGATTATAACGCAATCGCTTGTGTGAATTAAACACTGTAAAAAATGTTAAAATTAACACTGAATCGGTCAACACTGGTCCACACCAATCGCTTTTGGCACCTTGGATTTTTAAGAGTGTATCATCGTACAAAGGAAAATTCATATATTATTATACGCCATGGAAAATCCAATTGTCTAGAATGATTATACCTAAATATTCCCCTAGGTAATAAAAAAAAAATTACAATTCTACACATTGAAAACTGTTTATTCTAGATCGAAATATACAAGTTGCCATTTAGGTGACCGGCTTCTCTCACTGTTGGAAATATATATCTATAGCTTTGGAAATGGTTGCGGGACTTTGCGTGCAAATGCGGTGTTTGCTCATTTTTTTTTTTTTTTTTTTTTTACGAGACTGCTGCGGCACATTGTAGATACGGTAAGGGCAAGAGGCGCGGAGGGTTGCAAACCCCGGAAGACGCCCCCTCGCGCCACCCTATGCCCAAGTTCTCTCTGTACTCGAGGCGAGTTGGAAAAATATGGGGGAGGAAGAAGAGGGCAAAAGGGGGAAAGGTATTCCAATGCCCCAAGGCTTGGTCTCCTCTTTTCCCTATCTCGCTCTCTTCTTTACCGTCCCTTGTACGATTTTTCCTTCCTTCTTTCTCGACTCGCTTCGCCTCGTTTTCGAGCTTGCAGCAGCTACCGCGGTGAAATCCGATTCTTCTTTCACTCTATCCCTCTTTTTTGGTACCATCGCAATTTTTTTTTCTTTCTCTCCGCAGCTTTCCTCCTTCGATCTTTCCAACCGCCGCACCGGCTCTTCATATTCTTCGGGAATAGAAAAGGAGGCCCCGAGGGGCCGCGCGCTGATACCGAGAGAACAGGCCAGACACTCGCAGACGCGAAATGAAAATTCGATATCGGAGCCGAGGCTCTCTATTGCACCCATCATCTATACATGCACCGTGTACGGAGGTCGCATCCCCGCTACTCCTTTGAAGAAAGAGGAAACCAAGTTCGCATAAACGTTCAATGCCAGAACACGACAATGCGCTTCACCCTTTTCCGTCCCTCACTTCATCGCTTTTCGATACAAGAATTTTTTAGATTTAGTCGAGTTACCATCAGAAATGAAGAAAGAAAATTTTATCATTTCTCCTATAATGTTCCGGAGTTGAAAATATATTGTATACATCTGGTAATTTACAAAGGATGAAATATTTAAAAAATTGATTAATAAACCGACTGTTCGCTTCGAAGCATGCGATCCTAAACGTTTGAAATCTTCGAGCTGATCTAATCGACAAATAATAAGCACCGAGTAAAAGCAAAAAGTTAGACCATCGAAGATGAAAAACGCAAGGAAAAGGAGAGTAATAATTCCCTTGAAAGGTACAGTTATATCTCCAAGAACGAGGGTGAGAGTAAGGAACAACGCGGACGGTAAAACGAACCGGCAGAATTTATTATCGCGCGTCAGCACGTAGTCGTTACATTTCGCATGAGGAGCGAAGAGTGGAATACGAGGAAGTGAGAAGAGAGTGGAAGGGAAAATGCGTCAGGAGGGCTTGAATGGGCGATGAAGTACCGAGGGAAGAATATAAGCAAGGGTGGCTGCTTCGTACTTTCCCTCTTCTGCCGTTAATTCGGGTGCGTGAACTCTCAACCTCATTGAGTTTTTCAAATCTGCGAGTGTCATTTATTTCTCGAAAAAAAAAAAAAAAAAAAAAACACTTATACACGATTCAAAAATCTACTTTTTACTCTTGAACCTTTCGGTCGATAGAGCATGAGTAGGGTCAAAGTAGGTTTTATTGCAATTTTGCAATCAAGGCCCTCGTTTCACCCTCAACCAGATATTTATGTCGTTTGAGAACGGTTTATCGTGAAATTAGGATGAACCGGACCACCCCGGATCCGCCCCTCCGTTTATGCACATTATTCGATCTTGTTTTGCTTGAATTCTTCCTTTTATAATTAAATTGCTTATTTAAATTAATTGATAAACTTCTCTTCCATGCAGACTCATGATGGAAATTTAAAAAAAAGTCGATCATCCATGAATACTCGAGAGACTTTTATCTAAAACGGGGCTTGAACTGCCTCAGAGAACACTTACCTACCAACCTATGCCTAACTAAGTAATACATTATCGACTACGCTATCCCTTGCTTGTGACTTTCGCTAATTCGGATGCCCTATAGACTCTATCGAACTCTATAAACATTGTCAATGTGCGTACGCACACAGCGAATAGGTGAGACGCATTTGGAATATATAATAATCCAAAGAATAAAATTGTTAGTATTTTTGATAATAATAATTGTTATTGGTATCATTCGCTTCACAGCCATCACGAGGGACAATGGTATCGAATTAAGGAGACAAACTTTGAGATCTGGAATTTTATTATGACAACGATTTAAAAAATTTAAACAATAATGGCTTCGTTGTTTTTTTTTTTTTAATACGATTCAGAAGTCGACCGAAGGGTATAAAGCATTCCGTATGTGAAAGCACTCGTTCCGACAGGCAGTATTTACCGACTTTACGTATAGACACAGCCAACTTTGAAGTTTGGAAAACTCGCATTTGTCAGATTAGTCATAATAGAACATGTTACAAAACTTGAAGACAGTTAGCGCAGCATTTTTATAGCAAAATTTTCGACAATAGTTTCAGAGATTGTTGAGGTAGCTTGTCGAGAGTTTGAAAGTCGCAATTCGTATATCAGTTTGCAAAAGCTTTCACCATTGGCGATCGTCGAGTATCGCGAGGGTATAGTCGGAAGCTCTCACGAACACCTGCTTCCCCGAGGATCTCGAGCTTTACCGCTATACCGTTGTAGTATACTTTCGTGAGTAGTCACGAAGGTTTACTTTATTCCACCTAAAATTCGTCGAAACGTATCGCCAAGTTGGCTCAGCCAAAATGGTCTCGACCTACTTTACTCAGCCGCTGCGAATACTTCGCACGACAGCACTTGCGCTTCTCTCCTCTCTACGTATTTTCTCACTGACTAACCCATCATGCCAGCTGCACCGTCCTACTGAATATCCAATAGCTAACCACCGGCGGTCTATCGATCTGGTATAATATACTTTTAAATATAAATGAAACAAGTTCTCACGTTGCTGGCTTATCTAGAATTCCAATGTGGTAGTTACTCGTACATTTACCTATTGGTAGTGCGCACGATCTTTTCGCTGTGCTTGCATTTTACAGTTGTATATTCGATATACAACCCCACCGACGTGTGAATTAATTAAACGTATATTTATTAGTTTCGGTCACGGTAATTAACATTGAGTTGCTATATATAGTACAGCCAAACACGGATAAAATATAATTCGGATCTAAATAAAAAATGGTTTGGAAACAAGTTTGACGATGTAACGTAGAATGTCCTGTATACATATTTCAAGCATATTCCCAACTACTATATATATATTATTGACCTCTCTGTACACCGTACTTATCACTATTGGCCTAGAATTCTCATTTGGTACGATATTAACCGAAGAATTGACAAATTTCATCTATCGGATAAAACCATTAACTGCGAAGAAAGATATAGAAAAACGGAGTACCGGGTGGTGGAGGATGAAATCAATACCAAAGCGAGAGCTTGAAAACGACCAAGACTCGTTTATAGCGCAGTGAACCGAACGCAGAAAAGGGACAAATGTAAATAAATTTAAATTGGAGCTGTAGTCGATGAAACCGGAGTCTGCTAAGCCCGCCAAGCGGATTACCGGGCGATGTCAGAAAGAGAAAGAAGGAGATCGAATCTGATAGAAAAGTAAGAATACGAAACGGCGTCATCACAAATTCGCTTTAATCAACAAAGAGTAGAAAATTTCATTCCTTATTATCGAAACTCCTTACTTATTCCATTGAGCCTAGCTTCTTCCATCCTCCACATTCACAAATTATCATCTGCTTGGGGAAACGAAGGATTACAGTTGCCAATACTAATTATCGGTCTTGTTAACCAATACAATGTTTCCAACATAGTTGTTGCCAGAAGCTGATAACCGGTAATCGCAACTAATCGTTCTTCTCCGACATCTTGGACGTTGACGTATTCGTTGACAATTTTTTTTTAAAATTGTGTACGGCGAGCTATCATTGAAAAATAAAAAGATTGTAAAACTCTCTATAAATATTCCTAATTATCGTAATTCCCAGCGTATATATCTGTAGAGCATGTAATATTTATTGTCTATTCGAGACGATTCACGACGGTTTGGGAAAGAATAAAAATCCGACATATCCGACGCACAGCGGAGAGAGATAAGTCGAATACGCGATAACCTTTCGTTTCCTCTACATTCCCAGTGCGAAATCATTCCTCTCCCTTCCTCCATTTAATAGAGTCGGAGCGATAAAACATTCGGGCGGCAATATAGAGGGAGGCAGATAATAAAAATGAATTCATTTCCCGGTAGTGAGGTCACCGGCTGTGCCAACTCTCGAGTCACGCGAGCAGATAATATACTATTCTTCGCGTATATACCGAAGTTTGCTTCATCTGAATCAGGAGCTCGATGGAATCTTGTGCCAAGTACCTATATTTATTTCTGGATTACAGTCCGCGGAGTGCCATTGAGCAACATATATTATTTAAATCCAAATTAATTCATTATTATTAAATAAATCTCATTATTTTAGTTAATAATTGTTCTATCGGTTGAAAATATCACGAGAATACATCAAACGGTCTGTTACTCGTGAATGAGATAATTAGATTTCTCGAATGATAAAAATTTACATTGGCCCAATGGTCCATGGAAGAGAATATTTCGATAAAAAAATTTCAAGATAAATTATAAAACTTAATCGATTTATCAGTCACTCGATAAAACTTTATTTGCAGGTCGTTCGTATGTTAAAATACGAATAATGTGATATAATAACAATCTAAATCGTTATTCCCGAGGAAACGTGAATAACCCTCATGGACGATAAAATTTCTTCGTCCGTGAAATCAAAATTTCTTCTGGGGAATAAGAAAAACGTTGGTTGTACGCGTTGTAACAAAGAATAGCCTATATATTATATATACGGTATAAGACAGTATAACGATACCCTGAAAAAAATGTAGGAAAATAATATTTTATAGGGGCAATTCGTTGGGTGGTTCGAACGGAATTGGTTTACATTAATAATATCTTTATGCGGTGGGGCTACGTTACCGAGTGACCCCGAAATCACAATGAACACCGATCGATTCCAGTTAGCAGACGGGTGACCAATTCCCAAAAATAATACGTGCAGCTTTGAAACGAATATATATATATACATATATATACGTATAGTATACATATTTTCCTGGTCTCTCTGATTTCGTTACGTAGGTTGATGTACATTTATCGAGTACGCGTATTTTTAGACATTCTATATATATTTGTGGTTGTATAATAATAATACATTTATATGAACATTTATGAACCGAGATAATATATTCGTTCCAATATAACGAAAACGAATGATCAATAATAGATGTGCCATTAATTCAATAATCCTTTATCGATTTAACTATTTTATGAGCACGGCTCAAAAGTGATTTTCCATGACGTTCGTTGGTACGGATTAATTTTTTTTCTATCTCGTAACTAAAAATGACCTTTAAATACGTAATCCGATATGTCGAACACGGCGTAAGTGGCGAATTACGCAATTGCTTCGGTGCCATGAATTAATAAGAGGTTTTGCTTTGGTTCGGAGAAGCAAAAATAATCTTATCATCGCTTAACGTGCAAATTACGCGAATAACAGCATTGTGGTAGGTGCGTCTGTGTGTAAAGTCAGCGAAGAGATATAGAAAGATTTTCTTGCGCAAAGTCAGCGCCTTTTTCTTAAACGTACAGCGAACCTGCTGCAGTTTCACGGAGGGCTGCGGGGCTTCATCGTGGTACATCTCGTATATCCAACGTATACGTCCAACGACGCGTGCTCCGGCTTGAGGTCTCGAGCTGGTGGACGTGTAGGAACGATGAGAAGTGCGATGCTAGGCGATTCCTCGTCGTCGTCGACGAGTGAACGTCCCTCTTTCTCATTCTCTGCTTCCTTGGCGTTCCATCTTCCCTTCTTTCACACTGGCGGAGCCAGCAGTGATAAAAAGGCAAACTCCTGAGGCACGAGAGTGCTCATGCCGAGCGACTCGTATATTAACGTGGCCCGGTTACACGAGTCGGTACGTGGATATGGCCTTGCGGCGAGGATCTACGAGCGAAACGCGCATCGCTCCGCGAAATAGAAAGACGAAAGAAGAAGAAAGCGGAATGTTTAAGAGGGACATCCTGGACGACTTCGAGTGTAATATGAGCTCTTCGATGATGTCGTAAAATTCAAAATATCACCATGAAATTGCCGGTGTGTGGTAGCAAAAGCCATGGACCGCAGTCCGTATACCCTGGTTAAACGTATAACAATAAAGGATATCACTTGTCGAAGGAAACACAAGGTGAACGCTTCGATTACGTAGCAATCTGAGCTGGGAAGATGAGTTTTCTGAATTACGAGCATAGACATTTTGCAAATGTATTTCGGAACCGCATGAGAAACACGACAAAACTTTACTTCGACCCTGATCGAAACATGGGTTTTTTATTTGAATAGTTTCCATGAACAACAAAAACAAAGTAAATATTGATTAATTTTACGTAACAACAATCCGCTGGTAAGCGTTGTATCGATTGGCCATTTGACCTTATTAAAAATATGTGGAGAAAGAAAAATGTGGTACCATTTTGGAAAAGAAAGCTGGATCTTCGTTCTTACCGGAGACAAACCGTAGATATCTTGTAAAAATGTAAATCGCTCGCTTCCTTACGACCCAAAAACCCGGTGGTTGCGTCAACTAGGAAAACGTGCTTTCCGACTGACGAGATTTTACGTTACGACCGAAATATTCGAAGACAGTCGCAGGGGCCTTCGTACCTGTCCGGGCTGCTGACAACTTGGCTACAGGTTGCTCGGGTGAAACGTGAGAGGGCGAACGACCGGCTCACGAGGTTGCTGGTGTTAATCAAGGGTTGTACCTGGGGAGCTTTCGCACAAGGGTGGCTGCACGGAGAGTCGACTGACCGAGCCGTCGGGTGACGTGACTTCGCCGACAATTACCTCTAATGCGCGGTACCCTTCAGATCCGGCTAACTTCCGTGCTACGGCCAGAACCGAGTGAACTCGACGTACGAGCGACGTCGGTTGTGCTATTCTGCAAGCCACAATGAGCTTTGGTACCAAAAAGTTCATTGCTCGACCGGTAACGGCAGCTCCCTCTCAGTTTCTCTCTTCGTGTTCTCTTTCATTTAGTTCTGACATTCGCTGCATCGATGTCCTGTCCAAAACACGAAGTTGCATTTCCTTTTGTACGCTTTCATTTCATGTTTGCTCCCACGATTCGATGGTGTCAAAAAAGAACCCGCTCTACTCAACCGGGTAGAGCAACGAATTCTTTATCACGGACACGGATAATTACTTTTCTTACTTGTTTACATACGCACTAACTCTAATTAATACTCGAAGGACTTTTAAAGCCTATATTTTGTCCTTCTCCCACTTTTCACCTCTCTCGTTTACTACACTTGGCCCTCGCTTCTTTCTCTTCTTGTCGTCGAGGCACTTGCGCGCTACGGAAGCTTCTCGGTGGGGTTACTGCGCTAACGTAGTCCGCGGCCACTCCGCCCGGAGCTCTCCCTAGGACCTTAAACCATAAAAGAGTACAACCGGGATAGAACGAGTGAAAGATATGAGTAGACCGGAGAGCACGTAGGCCCGGTAGGATTCTTTTTTCCACGGCGAGCAAGCGCAAAGAGATAAGACCGCCGGGCTACTTAACTTAATCGCTCAAGAGAAGTCGTATAGTCTAGTGACTCGTGAGAAAAAAGAAACAAAAACTAACGGGTTAGTGCTCTCTGCACCGCTCTCTCGCTTTATACTTCATAACTATGTGTAAGCGTAGTGCTCGCGACCGGACACACGGACGGTAATTCACTGGTGAAGCTTTGGTCACGCAAGCACCGCGTCCTACCGTTCTGCATAATGTACATATACTCGTGTAAATACTGTGCACGTAACAGCATGCCCGTGCACCAGAGATAATCTTTCGTTTCTCGATTTCTCGCTGCCACGCATCATATGCATGTCGTGCTATTTGTACGTCGTCTCGCCCGGCCCTTTTTTCTAACGTCGGAAGGTAACTTTATATATATATTTAGCCTTTTGAAAGTCATTAATTGCCACGCAAACCCGCAGTGTTTGAAATACAGTATTTTTAACACTCGAGCTACGAACGATCGAAACGAGGGATTGCGAATTACGCTAGACGAGGTCATGCTACACAGAAGCTATTTCTGTATCCAATGTACTCTGGAATTACGAAAAATTTAAGCAGATACCCATCGACTGTTCGCAACCGAGCCGTTCTCATTCCCAAATTGTTGTGTTTACGTTAAACATTATGAACAACCGTTTCCCAAGCATACGCAAGACACTGTATCGGTATCGACTGAAAATTGAAGGTTCCACTCGATGGGCATCGCTGTCGACCTCAAAAAACTCGACGCTCGTGAGATTTTTTTTCGAGTCTCGGTCTACGGTCGAACGGTAGAAATGACAATCGGTAAAAAAATAAAAAGTTAAAAAAATGGCACATCCCGATCTATAGTCGTAAATTCGCACGTACGGGTAACGAAGGCATGAAAAAAGGGACTCGCGCCTTGAATCTGAAAGCCACGTCGAGCTTTAACAAGAGATGTGAACTGCACTCCTCGTTTGTGCTGGCGCGCACACGTTATGCTCGCAAACTCTCACTTTATACAGGAACGACGTCGACAAAGAGAACGTCGACGTATATAACAGAGAGAAGCAGGGCGCGTAACGAGAATGTACAACGTGTACTGCCGCATGCGAAGTATCGTGGGTAGGTACGTATGGCGAGAGAAGTCTGTAGTACCATGGTCTGTATGGGAGTCGGGTGTAGGTATCCACGAAGTTCCGACGGTAACTGGGTGCCATGCCCTCGCTCCCGTTCCACCTTCTTCGCGACTCTATCCTCTTACTCTTACTTCGCCAACCACCGTAACAACTTCCGCACGCTCGTCGCTCGCTTGGCTTCGGAGCTGACCAAGTTAAGTAATTTGTGCGCCGTGCATCTACCGCGAATAAGTCATAACTAAGGTAGATTGTGACTAATTGTGTCCCTGGCGGTACGCCCCATCGTGAACCTTGCTCCAACCAGCAGTCCTGCTGTTACTTCGAGTATTAGAATGCTTTCTCACACGGCATACACGCGACGAAACAAAGTGTCGCAACGCTTGTGCAAAAGCTTTTGAAAATTATCATCGGCAATCGATGCAACGTTATCCTACCGAACGAAATTAAATGAGAGTCGACCTTATCTTCCACACTCGATAAATGATTAACATTAAACAAGGCCTACTGATTTTGGTGGTATTTTTATGGATCTGGAACATCGAGATCTTAGAGAGAGAGCATAGATCGTTCGACCGGAGATTTCTACCGGCAATTTTCGAATGGCCAATATTGATCAATCGCGACGCAGGATACAGGTACAAGTCAATCGACGATGGACGTATTACCGTAACAGTGGACCGGTTATGATCTCGGAACGAGCAGATCGACGACACATTGTTTCGCCGATAGACCGAACGAGATAAAAGCATCTCCGGTTGACGTTTCCAGCGAACATTCCAACTGCGCGTATAGGTTCTATTCCAATCTAAAATCTATTGTGCGTACATCCCACGTATACGCGGTATGTATCTATCCGTTTCGAAGGAAGACATTAGCATAACGACAAAGACGAGAAGCGCTAGGCTCTCGCGACTACGAATAAGACGACAAGAGCGTCTGCGCGTTTAAGAAGCTCGCCTCGAGTCGCTCAAACTCAAATTCGGGTCGATCCCGGAAGTTTCAGACACCTGGCGCACTTCGGGTCGTTCACAGCTGATGCTTGGTATACTAAAACTGCACTGTGCGTCTCTCGCAACCTGTGTTTCACTCTCTCACCCCTTTCCATGCCTATAGTATATTCCACACTCTTCGGCGCTCTGTCTTTCTCTGTCTATCTATGATCCTGCTCTCCGCCCCTTGCCGCGTTGCTTCTCGCTTTCTCTCCCCGTCTCGCAGTCTCCGTAGCACCGAGCTCGGTTGGTCGACGCGGCCCAGTTCGCGAACTGTCGTCACCGTGAAACCAGAGCGCGGCGTGCAGGCGTCTCCCGGGGTTGAGCTCCGCACGGAGAGGATACGTGCTCTGCCTGTATATCCACTCGGGCAACCTCGTTCTCAGCTGTTTCTCCGCACACCTCCCTGTGCTCCGCGCTCTCGGATGTCCTCACAGGCTATGCACTCCCTAGGCGCATAATGCCCTGAGTCGGTCATACGCTCCGACTTGACATCTCGAGGACGGAGTTGCATAGCGGTGCATTAATACGATTTCACTCGGCTTGAAAATTGAGAATACAACTACGAATCCTGGAGATGGATCGAGGAGATCCCGTCTGTACCGTCGGAAGTATAATACCGCGTTCTTGAAAGCGCGTTATCAACGAGCGATTGATATTCATGAAGAAAAATGACATTGACGAAAAACGTAACTTTGTGTACGACACGATGACAATGTCGATAACGAGAAAACGATGTTAAAAGTTGAAACTTCGCTCAAGTTTCCCTTAAACGACTTTTCTAAGAATAATCCTGATTTTCTCGTAACCTATGAATCATCCGGCCTAAGAACTATCATCGGAAACGGATTATTGAAAAACTTAAATCTTATCCTTAAAACTTTAAGAGCTCAAATATCCAAGTTCTTTCTCTCTTTTCTCGAGTCACCGCGTACGTTGACCACTAAATCGCGGAAAGGCCTCGGTTGCTTCCGGAATGTCTGCCGCAAGGCATATCCTTTCCCCCATTCCGACCCTCTCAAGCACACCCCGCACTTTTCCCATCCCTGTTTGCTCGGCGCGAAATAAACTCATGATTTAAAGCGGCTGAAAAAGAGATCTTTATTTCGCGCTCTTTCTCGCTGCCTTATTTCCGCACAGAACCCAGAGACATCCGAGCAAGGTCTGATTAATGGCCTTTAGTTTTATTCGCGTTCGCACCCCCCACCCCCCATATTCTCTTGCCGTACGACTCTCATGTATAATATAATAGGTATGGGTGTGCTGCGTCTTCGTTCGTCGCGCCTTGCTCACCCAAGTGCGAGAAGCAGGCTGACCTTTATCTCGAAGAGATTCGGGGCTTTCTGGGCGCGGCGCCATCGCCACTCCTCGTGCGATCTTTATCCGTTTTTGCTTCTCCTTTTTTTTTTGTTCCCTCTATGTTCCTACGCTCTCCCATTGTCTCCTGAGAATTCTTTTCGATATACACAATCCTTCGTACTAGAAAGTACATGTTATCTTGCTACAGACGCCCAACCCGTCAAAATTGTCTAGCATTTTATTGGTCTCGAAATTTCATCGCCGACCTTTCGAGAACACACGCTACATTACCCTCCCCTCTCTGCTCTGCCCTTATGACACTTGGTATATTAAAAGACTACGAATTATTATGACAGTTCAAGTGTACGATTCCCGAAGAAATACGACGGGAGAACACCGTAAAAAATATTCCGACACCTTACATGTACAATTATGTAGATAAGGGAGCAGCAAGCGTGAAGATGGCGTTGGAAAGAAAACGAGGTACAATGGAACGGGACTGAAAATTGGCTGTAAGAGGCGCTCCTGTAAGATCGTCCGAGTACCAGAGGTCTGCGAGCTCTCGGATTGGTGAATCGTTTTTCGTTGCGACGAGTTCGAGTCGAGTACTCGCTCTTTGTCTTATGCAAAAAAATAAATGTTTATCTAAAAAATGCGACGACTTCGACAAGTCTTCGATTCTATATCGAATTCCTGATACTTGTTTTGCACACTCTCAGGAATCAATACGACTGGATGGTGTGTGTCCATGATTTCGGTACATCAATAGTCAATTTAGTCATCCATAAGTACACCGTGTGCAAATTCGCTATTGACTGTCGTCAGCAACTGCATCCACCAGCTTCCCACGCAGCTGCACCGGGCACGGTATATAAATATATAGTGCTCGGTGTATAAATAAAGCTTAGAATTGAGATAAGAGAGATGAGAGCTCCAGGCCTGAGGCGAGCAAGCTGTACATCTACAGTGGGAGACGACGCTGATGTTTGTTTAAGCGGAAAATCCTGTACAACTATATTAAGGGCCAATTACGTATACTCCATCTCTTGTACATTGGTGCGTCTATTTATTATAACAATAAATATACCGTGAGTTGGTTTTACCATCGATAAGGTTAAAAAAAATATACAGTTTTTCCGAAAGAAATTTCCTGGAAAATCCACTAAGAGTCATATAGTCATTATTAACGATACGAAACGTAAAAAAATGTGAGCACCGCTATAAATATCAGGGGTACAAATTGAAAATGCGGGTTTGATAACAGATGGCGTTACTAACGCTATACGCATCAGGCAGTACTGTGACTATGTTCATGTCAAAGCTACGTCTTATAGCTTTAATTTTCAGTATGTGTCAATTTGTCGCAGTGTCAAATTCATAGTTTTTTTGAGCTCTCAATATGTCGAGTTTCGTGCCAACGAAACAGCATTTGCGGGAAGTTTTAATTTACTTCTTTAATTTGAAGAAAAGTGCTGCTGAAGCACATCGATTGGTCTCCGAGGCTTATCCGAGTCATGTTCCATCGGTTTCAACGTGCGAGAGATGGTTTGTGCGGTTTAGAAGTGGTGATTTTGACGTTGAGGACAAAGAGCGGCCGGGCTAAGTGAAAAAGTTTGAGAATGCTGAATTGGAGGCAATACTCAATGAAGACTCGTGTCAAACTCAACAAGAGCTCGCAGATTCATTGGGAGTGACACAACAAGCCATTTCCCATCGTATAAAAGCCCTCGGAATGATCCAAAAGCAAGGACATTGGGTGCCGTATGAGCTGAAGCCGAGAGACGTCGAGCGCCGTTTTTTTGCATGCGAACTGCTGCTCGAACGGCAAAAACGGAAGGGTTTTTTGCATCGCATTGTCACTGGTGATGAAAAGTGGATCCATTACGATAACCCGAAGCGCAAAAAATCATATGGTTACCCCGGCCATGCATCATCATCGACGGCCAAACCAAATATTCACGGCGCCAAGCTCATGCTCTGTATTTGGTGGGACCAGCTGGGTGTGGTGTATTATGAGCTATTGAAATCGAACGAAACCATCACAGGAGCACTATACCGAACTCAATTGATGCGTTTGAGCCGCGCACTCAAAGAAAAACGGCCACAATACGAGCAAAGACACGACAAAGTAATTTTGCAACATGACAACGCTCGGCCACATGTTGCAGCGCCGGTCAAAACATACCTACAAACGCTGAAATGGGAAGTCTTACCCCACCCGCCGTATAGCCCAGATATTGCTCCTTCCGATTACCACCTTTTCCGATCGATGACACATGGCCTAGCTGACCAGCGCTTCCATTCTTACGAAGAAGCCCAAAAATGGGTCGATGACTGGATAGCAGCCAAGCCGGCCGAATTTTTTCGCGACGGTATCCGTAAATTGCCAGAAAGATGGGAAAAAGTTGTGGCTAGCGATGGACAATACTTTGAATAATTCATTTGTTACCATTTTTTCAGAATAAACGTTCAAAAATAGAAAAAAATCCCGCATTTTCAATTTGTACTCCTGATAATTTCAAGAATAATTTTTCCTTCAAAACGATCCCAAGGAAAAAACAATAGTTGACTCGTAGTAGCGGTCGTCATTTTTCATACTTATCGTGGAATATACCGAAAAGCAATCAACTAAATTGACTCCGCAAGCTCTTATTCTCGAACAAAGTTCCAAGTATAACGAATAAATTTATTATAAAAGATTGCGACATACATAGTCGAGTGGAAAATAAATACACGGAGTAGAAGATACGTTTTCTTCCATATAGTTTGAAATTCCTATGCGAACTCTTGATTGTTGAAACTCGTGACATTTCCTGAATCATTACCGCGAGATGGGTAGGCCCCATGTGGAGACACACGAAAAGCAATATACGAGTGAAATTTGCGGTCGAACGAGGCATAGTGTGCGGCAAAAGTGGAGAAACGAGTGAAAGCGGAATTCGTTTCCGACTTTGCAGAGACCACAATTCTGTTTCCTTCCTTCCTCTTCGTTCCTTCGGTGGGCTAAGTACTCCTTCTACCGCCTCTCCTTCCTTCCTTCCTTCCTTCCATTTCGCAAGTTTCCTCCAATGTATAATTCTAAACTTTCAGCCGACAATGGCAGTACGCTCCGTACAGTTCCGCAACACAATTGATCGTAGAGAGGCGAGGGGTTCTGTGCCCCATTCGCCGACCTCCGACCCTCAGCTACACAAGTATGTACGACGGTATAGGTAGAGGTCGATAGTATAGTCAAGCCCAGACTACATAACGCGTTACCGTACAGCTAACTCGGAGGCCGGATCTGAGAGGTATGTTTTATACCACACGCTTCTCTAGCCCGTAGAGTATCGTATTACCCTCCTTTTTATTGAGTCCTTACAAGCTTTCGCACTCGAATCAAGTCAACGTATCTTTCTTTTTTTTTTTTTACTTTAATTCCGTATGAATATTTTTATTCTTCTGTTGTTTTATTTTTTTTTTTAATTCTTGTACATGATAATTTTAGTTCAGAGTTCGAGCGTAACAACATTTTTGTTAGCTCCGATTCTTAACGAAACAGCCCGTTGTGGCGATTTTTATCATTCTAATACACATAATGAGACTATTTTATTTAACTATTAATTGCTCTTCTCGACTTATCCAGAAATATTTTTTTAATATACCGAATCCCGAATTTGTAAGGAGATAGGAGGACATTGTTAATGTTCTCCATCCGGCTCGTCGAACGGTCATGCTATCGCGGGAAGTAGGTAACTTCTATTAATATGTTCTGGCATTAACCAGGGAGTCCGTATGGTCCATGCTTCCCATACTTCCCGCCGTTGTTATCAAGAACAACTTACATTTCTTCCGGTCGACTGGCTCGATTGCCGCGTCTCTCGCTCTCTTTCTTATACCGCACTCACCGTCGAATGATATCACTGGCAAAGCCCACAACGGACGCAAAATATCCTATCGCCCGTACCAGACTCCGAATGAGCATCTCTCTCGTATCTCGACGATCCCTGCTACTTTGTACTGCCTTCGAAGAATCTCGTTACCGTTTTAGATATCCCTTGCGACTTGACTTTCCCTCTCCATCGTACTTGCATCCCTTTGTAATATCGCCATTGCCGCGGTGGACGTACCGCACTACATCAGCGAACTCGATACTATCTAACGAAAATGGCAAATCTCTAAAGCGTAACGACCAATTCATGGAAATATCCTGCAACCGCTGGATTGCTCGCTGTAGCATTAACGCAGTCTCTATGGTTACACGTATTACGAGAGTATCAAACTGTTAAAACAGAAGTTGCGGTTTCCCATGTTTGGTGTAACGCGAAATCGGATATGTGCCAGAAAATGTTCACTCCTGCACGCTAGTTGCGTGTTAGTTGCAATTATTTCCGCTTAACGATACCGGTAATGCGACATTCTGGGCTGTACATTCACCAAACTTTATCCATGATTTGCTTCGCGGCTGGTCGTAACAGCATCTCGACGTATGTACGTATTATGTGAACGCGGTGAATGAAATAGTCACTGACTATTGTGATTCGAATAGGGTCATTCTATACCAGAACGATTAATTTTTTTCAAAAATTGCCCTTGATATCTTCAATTTCAACTGAACCAAGGATACACGCTGTGGTCCATGAGAAATCGAGGTTGTGTAAAATCGTCTTTGTGTAAATTCATTCTTTTTGGAATTATTAAATTCGTCTCAAAAACGTAGTTTTTATCAAATATCTCAAGACTGCATTGGGCAATGGGGTTTGTCGACCGCACATTTTTTAAACTATCCATTACAGTGATCCTTAAGGTAGTTCTGCCGTGAAAGCGTACGTCAATTTTTTATTTACTCAACTGTAAGTACGGGAAAGAGAAATGAAATATTCAAAATCGACATCATAGTATGGGGTCTTATGATAGAAGTACCCAATCGCGACTTCGGGTAAATTACTTGTATACTTGGAAACGAGATTAATAACGGATGTTTGTTGTTAAAAAAAAAGGTCGTGGGACATTTGTAAGAGTTATTTCACGTTAACAGACACGGAAATAGATCAGATTGACATACGCATTACGATATAAAAATGACGCCGAAGTTTGACAACGGCGCGTTGTAGCGGACGCCCGGCTGAACCACGGTATACGTATGTTATCATATACCAATGAACCATACGTAAGCACAAAAACTATCAGAGAATAATAGATATGTATCATATATAAGAATGCCTGACACTCTTACATTTGGGTTCGGGAGTCAATGATTGGAATTTATTACAATAATTCAATAAATTTATAAATAAGCAATGAATTAATTACTTTATGTATTATCCAAATATATATTGGCTTACCATCTTGAAACTTGACATTGTGATTATTCTTAGTGACAGCTTCCGTATGCATACTTTTTTCTCGGATAAAACAAAAACATAACCTCACAGATCAGTACGTGTATCGTGGACAAACGAGTAGCTTCGAGACGTCGCGTCAGCAATCGAACAATCGCGTTTCACGGATCGCGCAGGCGTACATCGTATTAGGACGACGCGCGTTACGAAGTTGTCAAGTTGCTGACTAGTTTGTCGATCTAATGATAATCATAAATTGTACAGAGTCAAATGAACATTACTAATTATAAATTGTTCGACAATTCGGCTACACCACATAATTACGTCACAGTGAAAGCTTCCAATTATTCGTGCGCATTATTACAACGTTCGGCATACACTTGTTATTGAATAATATAGTCTCTTGGGTCTGTGACTTCTGATTACCAGCAAAACTAACTTAACTGTGCTGAAATAGCACTTTGCGATACAAGTACGAAGAAGCGGACTTTCGACGAAGGTCGTGAAGTTAGCCGCACGAGCCGACAGCGAGTTCCACAACGGCACGAGCCGAACGCGAGTGCTGCCTGTGGTACAAACTAAAGGCGAGTGAGCCTACTTCACACTCTTCGTCGAGTTTCCGCTTTGTCGAACGCGTGTCGCATACTACTTTTTGTAAGAATTATACAAAAACTCATTCTTTTTATGCCTGTAGTGTGATGAAAGCGTGCGAAAAAGTAACTAGAGCGTTTAAAAAGTGTACAAAAAAGTAACTAGTGTTATTTACGCATGCGCAGCATTGATCCTGAAAAGATATTTTTTCATTGAAATGAATAAAAAAAAGTTTGTAAGTTTATGTTTTCGTAGATACCTTTAATGTTACAGCTATTCTAATTTTTTGCCATGCATATTTCAATCAATTTTGAGAAAACATATATAAAATAAGACGGTTTTAAAAAAAATTATATCTCGAAAACGATTTATCATAGGATGTCCAACTTTAGGATCGTTTGTACGTTAAATTAACAAATGTATCCAAAAAAAAAAATACTGTTAGTGAAAGAAGAATAAAATCAACGATGGAGTTTTCATTTTTTTTAGATAAAAACAATTCATTGTTTAAAAATAAAGTAACATATTGAAAAATTAAACGAAAAACTTTTATCAGGCACATTCTGTAACACTCTGATTCATAATTTAAAAATGTGTGATGGACAAACCCTGTTGCTCATTACAGCTCTCAGATATTAGGTAAAAACCAAATTGAAAAAAGAGTTTCAGTTATCCCAATATGAATAGCTTTCTGAACAACGATTGGACATTAATTCGTTTTCAGTGAACCGCAATATATCTTGATATTTTAAATGAAATTGGCTTTGAGGATTGTCGAATTGTCGTCGCTCAAAATGCTTCCAGTTCCAAGTAACGACATTGGCTCGCCACAAATTCACTTTTTATTTCTAATATATTTCGTAATTCATACATCGAAACTCGCGTTGCGTGCCAGCCACATATAAGTACTCGTTACCGAAGAAAGAATGCAGACAAATGGGAGCCTCGTGTTCCGTCGTAGGCGCGTATTTCAGTGTCTATGCTTGAAATTCCCCTTCGATTCGCCGGAAGTCTGCGAACTTTCCACGTAGTTGCGTCGATGTAGTGGTTGGTGGACGCGTAGCGGCGAAAAACAAAGGCGCATAAGACGTTCATAGATCACACCGAAGCCAGCAGCTAAAGCTATAGCCAAAGAGCCAAGAGCGGAGGTTGTTGCCTTTGAAAATTCGCCGGTTAATTCAAAGCCAACGTACGTACGTACGTAAGTCTCCTGGCCTAGCCAGATGCTATCTATCGCGGGATTGTATTGCTACCGTGGTAGCTCTAAAGGAGAGTTCCGAACCCGCATATATATGTATACCGAAGTCAGGTTAAATCGCGCGTGTAGATGGCCGCCAGCTCCGCCGCGTCACCTGGATGAGTATATCCGAAGAGGGGTGAGGGGGCGCTCCGGTATTCGCCCTTATATTGGCACTGACGAATGTGACTCGAGCACGCGTCCCCCGTCGAGCGGTCCTTGTGTACGTAAATTACGTATACAAATACATAACTTTGTATAAACTGAATCACCACGACAACACGTTTGTACATATTAAACAAAAGTTACATGCATGAGCGACCGGGGTTTAATGGCGCGATTTCAAATAATCCTTTCTCGACGTTCGACGAAATAGAATTAAAGACTCATGGCGTTTTCTGTTCGTTGCAACGGACTACGTTCATTGTATTTACTGTACGGGAGGGATAGAAACGGGGTGATAGACGCAGCGGAGTATGTCTCTCTTCTTTTCACGCGATGGATACACCGAGTGTAGCGAATCAAAAACGCCATAAGAGTTACTTCTTTAAACGGAATGTCATTCTATCTACGAGACGTCGGTCGTTGGTATCGAGACTCAAAAAGTTTTGACTGTTCAGGGTAAAATGAAATGATGCATTGATAAATTCACATTGATCGATTTAGGTCTTGACGCGAGTTATTTATGGAAACGAGTTTGCGGAATAAAATGTACGCAACCGGAGAACATTTCGATACGCCCCTGCACTATTTCGCCCCTTTCACCGCTATGTAGTACATTATCATATACCGCATGCAAACTCTATTGCCAACACGACGAAAACCAGCAGAGCTTTGGGGCACGTCGATGTACATCTATCCTGGATTATCTTAGCGTATAAGCTGGAAGCATCGTTATCACCGACCCAGCCAGCACTAGCCATCCTGCCTGCACCCTTCCAAACGTCCACAAACTGCCATGCCTTACGATAATGGACTACCTTGACCTCTCTGCCCGTATACAATCCCTGTATACGTAGGTATTACCGCATGACAGCAGGTGTGCTTTGTGTGTCTGGCTGTCGTGCTGCGAGGAACGAGGCTTCAAATTTCCGCGGAATATTTATCCCGCTAAAACTATTTCTATGCATCCAGAAAAAGATCGTTATATCGCATGTTTGACTACGTCATGCGCACCTAATATGGACGTACTTAAAATAGCTGAATAGCAATGGAGATTGATCCGCGAGATTGAATAGTTCAAGAACGTTTCTGTTATTGGGTCTCTCTTGCGATTAAAATTTGACGGTTCTGCATTTGTCGCTCTTGATTCTTGCACGAAGCATACAATATCTAACACCGTACAGCGACCCTCAATCGTCTGTGGAAAAATAGAATCAATCAATTAAAAATAATAAATTACAAATTTATATAAAGGAAAATAGCTGATACCGTTATCATCGATCGAGGGATAATTAAAGATATCATTCGAACGGGCCATCCATCTTGAGTAATCGTCGTTGAGAGACTTCGTTTTCTTCGTTGAAGAACTTGCTCGTATTTATGCACCGACTGCTCGAAAGACTAAGAGACAAATCGTAAAGATTAAGGCAGGCACGAAGGCGGTTAAGGGCAGTGAAAGGAACACACGAATGAAGAGCAAAGGGTGGAGAGAAAGGGCCGAATAGGGTGGGCGATGAACGACCGCGGAATAAAGTGTGCTTCCCCCGGGAGGAGAGAAGAGTAACTTACAGTTTACCGTTTGAATTCTGGAACGTCTGTGGCTGGATCGAAGGGTCCGTTTCCTTCGCTTGTTTCCGTCACTGCTATCGGTAAAAGCTGCTCGCCGCCACATTTATTACTCCCTCGTTCCACGCTGTGAGTAATTAATCGGGCCGGAAGTCGATTCTCGTGGCGACGTTTCCGCAAATGGCGCGACGCGCTCGAGGTCCATCGAATCACCAGACTGTTTTTTCCTGCCATCTCAACAGCATTCTATCCTCCCCGACCGCACGGACGTTACTCGCGAGATACCCAGCGCAGCTTCCGCTCGACAAACACCCACGACTTCCTGCTTTTCCTATTCATATTCTCATTCCATTCTCAGAATAATTTATGAGACGGATGAGCGTCGTCGCATTTTCACACATCGTGCGCAATTCGAAATGTATGCGAGACATGATAAATAGTATCATTCTGATACTCCGTATCGCAAAGTATTCATTTGAGTAGCAGCAAGCGTGTTATTGACAATATACGTTACACGGTAGCGGTAAAATCTTTGATTACAAATCAAGAATTGTACCGCGCACATAATTCTATAAATTGCCAACGATATCGAAATGAATAAAAAATCTCACGAAAAAAAATGCTATTGCCATATTAGTAAATTTTATAAACATCGTACGGCTTACTAAAATGGTTACAACTTTTTTTTCCCGATGAACTTGCCTTCGTTATCGTTCAAGATTTAAAATCAAGATCTTTTGAGCGAAACCATCGATATTTTTAAATGAGGTCGTTAGGTTACCGTTCGATTCGACCATCCGGTAGCGTATTTCGCTCATTAAAAAAAAATCGCTGTCTAGATGTAAAAAAATCTGTAAAAAAAACTTAAAAATCGTCCTGTCGTAATTAATCGCGAGCCAATTAAAAACTTGATTCGTTGCCAATAAAATGAGCTTAGAACAAAGCTGCGAGTCTGTTGAAAAGAAAAGGTACAGCCATTTTAGTAAACAATCGTTTATTTTTAAATAGAAAATAATATTTTTTCTTTGTTCTCTCTTTATATCCTATTTCGATATATTTTCCCCCAGGATAGAAAGTTACTTACAAATACGATTATAAATTAATACGGTACTTGAGAACTTCAATCGTAGTAAAATAATTTTTTTTTGGTAGATACGTTTTCGGTAGATTTTATACATTCGTCGGTTGAGACACGGCGAAGTTGTAAGACGATGTCTCGCTGAGGCGTGCCCAATTTACCGGAGGTTGGTAACCCCGATATGGAAATAATGCAGGCGCCTTGGCGGTTTTGTGGCGTCCCCGAGTGTTGGCATGCGGAGTACGTTCTCGTTTCCATATATCACGGGAAAGATATCATGGGAAAAAGGGAAGTGTCTTTCCCGTGTTCCGTAAACCGATGGCAGTCGTCTGTTGGCGATGCGGGAGAGCTGTGTGATCAAAGGTCATGGGAATCCGTGACCCGAAGAGCTTTTACTACCAAGTTGATGATAGTAGCATGCGGATAACGCTTTGATAAATAAACAAAGCGTGCAACTTTTTCGAAGTTGACGCCCCGTGACATCAGCACGTATCTCCGGCATCCGCCAGTTTGTAGATTAGGTCCTGTTGTTGTACCGTATACCGCGCGACAGGGATGATATATTCGCTGACTGGTGGGAATGGCAACACGCGCTGTCTCTGGGTAATATTCTTTCTGGAGACTTCTGGAGTCTCCTGGATTATACCCTCGGTATATTTTAATTCTCTAGCTTTCAACTGTCTCCTTCCGTATACAGAAAAAAAATTAATTTCACAAACTTTAGGTAGCTTACACAAATGCGAAGATATGCTTGTGAATACACTTTGAAAAAAAAATTTTTTTTTAATACCTTTACTTGAATTTTCTATGCAACTCAACTTGCGCAACTACGTATATATTTTGGTACTCTGATTCTCCACTCTTTTACTCCTGATTTGCTGGGAAAGTCTACTCGACTGGATGTAGGTCAAGAGGACTCCCGGGAAGAGCAGGATGGTACTGCGCTGTTCGTACGACTCGAGAAAAGCTAGCCAATTTTACTTTTTCCGAGAGCAACATAAGTCTTGAACGTTTGATGCCTATCAATCTCCTCTACGAGTCTTAAGGGATCTTTCTACTCTACAATCTACAAAAAAACTCCAATTTTTAGGACATTTTTTTTAACAAGAAACTGTAAGAAATTTTGTGAATCTTTTTATTTCCTTTTATTTAGCTACTCTGGTGATACAAACACGTTTATTAGTATTACTATTATTACACGTAAAAACTTTATTCCCTCTAACTCGACTAGCCGTGTAGGGTTCCGAGTCGTCTATAGGATGAGCTGTGTTCTAAAATCATTTGACCTGACCGTTCGTACAATCTGGAGACAAGCAGCAAGTCAGTCCGGAATCGTATGACATGAGGATGACCCTCCCCCTTGTTTGTGATACGGCACATCGTTTCATCCGACTGGAAACATCATTCACGAGGATCACCAGTTTTTCCGTGATTTCTCGGTTCAGCTGGCAAAGTTCAAAAAGGAGATTCTGATATTTTGTTCTCCAGACGTCCTCTTTGGTGGTTAGTTAGTTTCGTCGGTAGATGAGAACCCGATGGTGTAAATCATCTTACTCCCTTAATCGAAACTGACAGTGTTAGGCTTGTTTGCTGTTATGTGGCTAACGGTGGGGAACGAACAGTTCCCGTAAATTAGACACTTTTCGTTCCCCAGCAGGAACTTGATATCCCCGGAGGAGTAGACCAGTGGTGTCTCGTCTATCCCGTAAGAGTGTCGAAGATGATAATGCAATACCATTAGGGCCGTATGGCAGCGATGGGTACAGCTCGAAACCGTATAGGTGAAATATGCAGAGAAAAAATATGTATGAGTGTCTCTCTGGTAACCGTACGCAGGACCGGCATCTTCTGTCTGGGACCTGCATACCCATCACCTGACTCTGATTATCGCCAAGGCGAGTGTGTTAATTACGTTGTCCTTGCAAGTAAGAATGATTACCTCCGTCTTGGATATCAGATCGGCTGACTGCAAGAACGCAAAAGTCAACCGTGTCAACAAGCCCGTATCATCGATGCACTGGAATAGCGAAACGCTCATGGACTTGCCAGCGTGTCGCTCGAGGACGATGTTACGATCGGCGGCCCTGATCGCGTTTTTAACGCGAGACAGCTCCGAGTCGGCTATAGAATTCAACAACCTTCCGCCGTCTTGGCTGATACGAAACTCCAAGTCGAGAACCTCTGTTGCCCTGAAGAAGAACGCTTGACTTTTGCCTTTTCATGCTCGTGCGTATCTAATGCAAAAGGCCGTGAAAGACAATCGTAACAGTCAAATGAAAAGGTAAGATGCAAAGGGCTTAAGAAATCATCCCTGTAACACCCCTCTTCTATATTGGACCGACTTTACGGACTGTAGCACCCCATCGAATGAAAGCGAGGGCTCTTGAGTGGCAGCAGGTGTTCTATGCACTTGACTATGCGGGGGTGTATCGTAAGTCACTCAAAGAGGTACACTATGTGCACATGATGACTTGTCAAAAGTCTTACGCTAATTGATCTGTCATAAACAGGTGGCGTTGGTACCAGATCGAGTCCTGTCTTACAAATCGATCGACTCACAGATTTATGACTTTTATTATTATTATTATAAAGATGGCTTCGAATATGAAGCCTCGACGGAAAGTTATCTGTGTAGCATGAATGATTATACCACGTACGTTAAATTTAAAAAAAATACCAAAAAGTTTCTTAATGAGTATCAGGGTCGGTGTTGCTATCGTTGGTATCCGAAAAAAAAAACCAAAGTCAGATATTCACAAATTAGCACGAAAGTTTGAGTATCGATCGGCGGAACTTTGCGACGGTTGTTGATGCATGAAATATAATATTATATAGATGATAGCGCTTTATGTATAGAGCATGCTGTTAACATTTCAAACCGATCGCTCCTTAGTTTGTCGGTTTTATCAGCGCCAGTTTGAAAAAAGTTTCAATCTAATAGCAATGATAACAATATTTTTGTGTACCACCAAAGTGAATTAATAAATGAAAATTTAAAAAAAGTTCAATATCGCTTATAATTTTCTTGAAAAAAAGAATTTCCGAAATATCGGACAATTTTTTAGCTTGTAGAGTAGAATGGACAATCAAAGACTCGAAGATTATTTGATTTTTTAGCCAATTTTCAACACTTTTCTTTCAAGAATAACCAAAAAACAAACATAAAAGTAGGTGAGCTATAAAAAAAGAAGACTAAATGGTACTCCAGATTGCAATTACTAACTAAAATTAATCTTTAAACTCTCGTCTTCTTGGTGTCTCTTTCTGATTTTATTGTTATTTTCTTCACTACTTCTACGGTCCATGTACCGGCGAAAGTACTCGAAAACGATCAAGAGGAAACCTTTAGTAGTAAGAAACGATTTCCGAAGTTCTCCCTCGTGAGAAAAAAGAAGAGAGAAAGAGCAGAGACGAGACGAGATGTCGCACATTACTAGATGAAAATGTGCTTTTTATCTGCGGAGTTTTCTTTCCTGTCACGGGGAGTGTCTCGTTCCCGCGATTCTAACCCCCTCCGCGCATCCGCGCTTCCATATTTCTTCTATAATATCCAGCCGTAAAAATATCTCGAAAGCCAAAGCTTGGTCGGCTATCTCTTTTTCTTTTCACTTGTTTTTTATTTTACTTTCACGACAGTAGTGGACTGAAAGAAAAAGAAAGAGGAAAAGTGTGGACATGGTGGGGTCTGGTGGAGAGCGACGTCGTACTCGTTGAGCATGAGAGGCGGGCGAAATGGGAAGTCGAAAACTGGGACGCGAAACTTTCCGTGGACATAAAGCAGTACTGCTGAGCTTCGCATTATCACCGGCAAGCAGAACCAACTCGTCGCTCTTCAGACTTCCGGATAAAATACCAAATAGTCTATAGATATAGCAGTCGCGGAGGCTTGTCCGGATCCAACGTGTTTGTTGAATCCAGAGTCTCATCATCCGCAGCACGACGAATAATTAAAACCCAAACGTTTATTGTCTCTCGACGCGATAGCTATAGACATCGCTAATAATATTATATAGCGTACTTCGACATATATCTATAATGTCTTTGACCGCTCCGCTGCATTTCGTTTCGTGTGAACTTGCGGAAGACAACCATAGCGCATTGGAAATTCTCTTGGCTTTGTCCTGAGGACCGTCGGAAGTATAAAAATGGCATATCACAATTAGATAACGTCTGCTTTTAATTGTACAATGTGTCAATGACCGGGACATCCCCTTTAGCTTTGATACATCGATCTCACGGCCGTTCCTTTTTCTATGCGTCACTCCCGCACACTTTTGCCTTCTCTCTTCTCGTCGTTCTGTAGATTTACCCGACAGGAATCGTCGACGATTCCCATTTCTCAATCCGACTATCTCACCGTGGAGATAGGGCGAGATATAGGAGTGGTAGTAGCTTGGCCGTCGAGGAGAAATGCGCCTGAGCGCGCCCGGCTTTCTAATCAAATTGTAAATTCGCCAAAAATGCAAATCCACACAGCCCGACAGTATTCCTATCAGTGACGGAGGGAACGAACGAGAAACGGAGCTCACGCGAGTTTGCTCCCTCTTCCCTCGCTCGCGCGCTTCGTCTCATCCGCACACAGCCCAGTCTTCATGGACGAACGAAACATCACGGAATCCTCCACCTTCCACAGACGCCACCCGCCAGTCCACCGCTCGCCATTTACATATACAGCCCTCGCAGTTGGAAAATAGCTCTTCTCGTCGCTACCGCTCTTGGTGTACAGCTATACCATAGTATCAGTCACGTGCGAGCAAAGAAATGTCTTTCTTTCTCTCTTCAATACTTGCGTTGATCCGATTAGAAATTTTATTGGGTTTGAGGTGTGGGCCCTAACGGACAACATCCGATAAACCTTGTCCGGACTAACGGGGAACCTAAACGGACCCGGATCAGGCATGTAACAACCATTTCTCACCGAAGTCTCATCGGGTAGCCCGACCAGGTCCCGTTAATGCGTTAACGTTGTGAATTTTGATCTACGGAAAATTGACAGCCTACCTCCCCGTATTTATCTTACGAGAAGTCGTCTGTACGCGTCAAAGGGTCAAATATGCTGCACATGTTTCTTACAAATCAATTAATTGACTTATTAGAAAGAAATTATCGAATGACGTTATTGCGTTATCCGGGGAGTGCTCGGAATTAATTTCGAGATCCAAAACTACAGCGGTTTATTATTAAACCTGCACGATGCCCAAGAGACCGCGAAAAAAGTATCGAGAATCGAGAGAACGTGTCTGGAAACAGAAATCAATTTTTACCGTCGACTATCGCATCGTAATTTCTTCCCCGGAGGTCTTCCATGTACAGCTTCGTCTATATGTAAGTCTCTACCTTTTCGCGGAAAGGCTAGAGGGGAAGAACAAGAAATGGGAGAATTCGAACATAGTCTAGCTCTCGGGTAGTCCAGTCTCGTGTCTCTGAATTATCACCGTACTGAGCTCAATTTATATCTGGCGCTAGAGGTCCGACAGATTAACAGTGCGCCCGGGGTGCTTCTAATAAATATAAAAGGGAAGCTCGCGGGGTACCTACCGAGGGTGAGCCGGGACGTCGAAGCCTCTGATGCAGTAGCTCCGGTTCTCTCCTTCTCTCTCTCTCTCTCTCTCTCTCTCTCTCTCTCTCTCTCTCTCTCTCTCTCTCTCTCCCTCATCGTTCCGATTCGGCAGACCAGCAGCACAACCAGCACCATAGTTGACCGCTCCGCGTCGTGATTAAGGACTTGGATTTATCGAGCTAGTTGAACACGGGCACACGCGTTGGAGCGACGTTCACGGGTTGTCGTACAGTCGAACTTCCCATACGCTGTTAGATAAATATGAGTAATCGGATTTGTGCTTTTTTTTTAAATATTCTGATGGTTTCATCAACCGATACCAACCTGCGGACGCATTGCGAAAAGTATAATATTTGAATGGCTCCGATCGGATTAGTCGGTTAATTCTTATAATTCCATTCAATCAATCTTTTTTTCTCTCTGTTTTAGGTACGTAGTACAGAAAGAAACATCTAAGGTGCACGTCTAAGAGAAAGGATATCAGGTACCTGTGTGTTGAGACGTTGATCCGAGTGAGTACAATAATAAGACAATGTATAGAAATGTATGTGATTACAAACTTATGTCCGTCTGTTAGCATCCTCTCAATAATTTTACAAACAATCTTTGCGATAATATGGATCTCAGACACTCTCAAGAATAGGATCTTCACGGTAATCAATAGTGATTTTAATCCTATTCATTTTCTTATACAATGTGGCGAGAAAAAATGCTGAAAAATTTTACAGAATCACTTTAAACGAGATTCGATCCGGCGGGAAAGTTACCGCGACGCGAGGGATTAAAAACTTAGAACCGCAACTCACTCATAAATTAAATATACTTTGACAAGACGCTCAACAAACGCGTCGGAAAACCATTAAGTCAAAGTGGAAAGGTAAAGAATCTACATAAGATAAGGTACCATAAGTAGGGCGTGTGTCTCTCGCGAAAGAAGAGAAAGAAGCGGAGAAGAGAAAAGTAAAGAGAAGAAAATCAAGGAAGCGTTGAAAGGAGAAGAAGGGACGACGTAAAGGGTACGAAAAAAAACGAGAATAGACAACGAACAAAAAATATTTATAAAGACAAAAAAGGAAATAACGAGTTAGAAAAAAAGAAAACGCACAGAGGAGAATGTCGACTCTTAAAGAGAAGGAAAAGTAGAAAGATCAGACCAACACGCGAGGGTGGAACCTATCGGGATAGCCCTATATACGAGTGGATAAATATGAAAGAGATCCAGTAAAGAAAATCTTGACTAAGGAGGAGTAAATAGAGAAAAGGAAATAGCTGTTTAGAAGAAAGGAAGAAAGTAGATGGAGGGATGAACATTTGTCCGAACATGATTAAATGCATTAAGGGTTGTCCAGAAAAATTAGAAAAAGGGGATAATAAAGTGGCAATCGAGTAAAAATCTTATTACTCAAAGTGGTTGTATATGTGAGATCGGAAATGAAGTAATAAGAAGTTCGACTGTACATTACGTACAATATTCTATCCTGTACTTGGATTCAGTAAGGTAGGTTACTGGAAACCCGAGCGAAACCCCGGAGGGTTGAACTATGCAGCTCGTACGTCGATCCGTTCAACCCAAGAACGCTCGTCGACGTCGACCCTTTATTTATTTCATCGGCTCCTTGTAATATTCATCGGCCAGCAGAAATTGATTTGGAATTAGATTCCTCTTAGAGCCGAAACCCTCTCTTTCTCAGCCCCTGGCCTTCTTAGTTGTCGGAAGGAGGAGCGAGGGGTATCGACAGGAGCGATGGTTCGATTCGAGGGGTTGGTGGCCTCGTAAGAGAAATTACTTGAACCGTCTGACGGCTCTCTTTATACTTCGGACATTAACGCTCTGTAAATATCCAGATTTTGTATCAGAAATATAAAGCAAAGACAATTAATCTTAGCGAATATTATTACAGCATTCATTTTCCAACTCACCCCCCTAACTTATATTCAATTATCGACAATTTTTGCCAAAAGCAACACGTGTTTTTTGCTGAAAAATCGCAAGCTACTCAATGTTATTTTATTCTCTTCTAAATTTAATAAAAGTACATTGATAACTCGAATTTTTTGTAATCGAATAAAAAGTTGGAGAGGAAGCGCTATCGGTAGCTCATTCACTAACTACCCTACTGTATAGTTATTATGCATAAGCTCGCCACGGTGTGTCAGCAAAACACATGGACTTTTGTTATCGCTGTTAGTTGATAACGCTCAACACAAGTCACACCGTTCCTGAATTCATCAAAGTCAACAGTCGTGTGTAGCTTTATTCCGTATCTACTTGCGTATAACGATTGAACGTAGTATAGAGTAAGCGCTATGTATTCCGAAACCTGTAGTCCCGTAGCTATGTATACGCTTGCTTTTCTTTGTAAATCGGGTGAACGAGAGAGCCCGGACTCAGTCGGGAACATCGGCAGTTTTCTGCTATTTTCTGTTGACTTTTGTTCAGTCGCGAGATACGCTATGTGCATCCGACACTGTGAATCGGGCTGCTTACAACCGCGCAGATATACCGTTCTTCGGAATCATAACGTTAATTCGAATTCAACAAGGTTTCAAGTGGAATATCGAGAAAATCAACGTGCAAAAGATAAAAATTGAGCCGAATCGCGGTTGGTTCTCGAGCCTGAGAACAAGAAAAAATTCTAATGTACCGAACTATACACGCGAGGAACATAAAAATCATGATACAAACCACCTTTCCTCTGCGCTATATACTCTAAGTGAGATTCCCTTTACGTGGTCCCTTCCTTGGCAAAGAAAGGATCGGAGTTGCCACCGAACAAAAGAGTGTTAATTGGAGATGTAAAAGCATAGCTTCCGCGGAGTCGACCCGTTAGGTCTGCTACGCAGGATCAAAACTCCGTTAATAAATTAGAGAGTCGTCTTTTGATAAACTCCGCAGTCGAGACCACTGGGATTTCTTGGGCTTTCCTCTTTTTCAGTCCTACAAAGTTCCCTTTAGGTCCAGTACGCCCTATACTTTATTTCACTGGTACACGATGTTTCGAAGTGAATATGTACATGGAGATTCGTTCACATTGCCATGACCTATTCACCTTTCGATAAATATAAAATTCATAACAAACCATGAAAAATGAATGATTGTTGAAATAACAGACAGAATTTTTATTTCATTCTCATACGTCGTATATTTCAATTGATTATAAATATTTAAAATGGTGTACTATACGTTTCTTCTGTATTATAAATAAACTAGAATGTTTTACCGATGCTTCTTAACGAGTTTGGTGCTTCTGCTTCTCAAAGAGACATCCAGTGACGTTTGCCAG
The DNA here is from genome assembly GCA_963942595.1 of Cylloceria caligata. Taxonomy (NCBI): domain Eukaryota; kingdom Metazoa; phylum Arthropoda; class Insecta; order Hymenoptera; family Ichneumonidae; genus Cylloceria; species Cylloceria caligata. Next base: position 84,464,376 of record OZ012704.1, on the reverse strand, counting down.
AATCCAATTAACGGTGTATCTTCTGTCTCTTCTTCTTCCTTTTTCGAATAGTTTTTCTCTCGGCTTCCAAATTAGCTTCCTTTTTTCTCAGTGAACAAACGGGATGAGACGAGCGACAGCCTCAATTGGCTTTGGGTACAAACCAATTGAAAGTTACTTCGTCGAACACTTCTCATTCATAGGCTTTTTTTCTTGTTCTTCTGTGGATGCTAATTTGCAACAGCTAAGAAACTTTCTTCATCCTTTCTTCGGCACTGTTCGTATCTTCGCCTTTTTTTTACCTTCGACTATCGAGCGGTACACTCGGTTCCCATCAGTATTCCTCACGTTTGTCTCGCACTGATTGTCCCGGGTCCGAGTAATGGTGCAATCTCTCGGGTCGGGCTAGCTAGCGCCCTTCGTCCAGTTCAAACGTTCTACCGCGTGGTTCTCCAGCGAGCAAGAAGTTGAGGCATAAGTTACCGGGAGAGGGGGGAGGGGCGAGTCACGTAGGAACCGATAGTTAAATTGGCAACCCCCCGCAAAGCGTAAAGACTGCCTGGGAAATCAATTTGATCGCCCAAAGCCGTAAGCTATCCAGATCCGCGAATAAGCTTTAAAAATCCGTTGAAACAAAAACCGCATATTCTATTCGAAAAACTATAGAGGTTGGAGCAGCTATTTTGTTCAACAGCGTTTCCTTGAGACGGTAAAAACTAATAGATGCAAAAAATTTACACACAATCGATATTAAAATGTAAAACGGTTTACACATAACGGAACGTCCTGAGGTTTTGAAACGCTAACCGCGATACAATATAATCGACGGAAGGAACAAATCCGAGCATCTTATAAATATATATCCAATAATGATTCATCATTTACGAAGCGGAGGTTCGTTCACCTTATCAAGATTGTAATGAATATTATAATCGTGCGCTCGTGCGATCCGATTTCATTGAATGTTAGAGGAAATTTCGTCAGTTCCCATAGTGGTAAATTCATAGTTCTCCTATTGTTCTCTCCTATAGTTTGTCATTCTGAACTGGACTTTGCCAAAGAAAGTTCAACACTACAATGAATTCCCAGGGTTTTTCAGTATCTACCGGTCACAAGACTGTGCATCAATTTATGACCGCTAGTGTACCTATATACATGACAATCACTGATGAATCAGGGCGAAGCACACGAGTGACAATGAACGGCTGAACGCACCGCTTGCTCACGCGCTACACGCTCACGCTTCGTTTCGCATCGTTACGGTGAGGCACACACGCAACCAGACAAAATCGATTTGGTCGTTGCTCGAAGGAGACAGACCGAATAGCGATCCCAGTCACATGTACTAAAACGAGATGGATAGAACCAAACAATTTTGGGCTACGTATCCCAGCCGAATCCTACACATATTCGGGTGTGTCCTATGATTGGCGTATTCTTGCTATTTCTGTAGCTGATTTCCACCGCCGTTGCTACCGTTACTGCTTCTATCGCTGTTGCTGCTGCTGCATCAACGTATGCATCGATTGCCGGGTGAGGGAGGGTCACGGACGGCTACACCGCGTTAAGGGTCACGCTCGGTTGAGTTGGTCGCTCGTTTGATCGTTCGCATCTTTCACTCTTGGTCTCGCGAATGTTGCGTCGTTCCATTCTCGATCGAGAATCATGAATAGCGGGTGGTTATTCCTGATCCCGGAGGCGGTGGAGTGGCACGTGCGCAACAGAGAGCAGAAAAATAGACAAGTACAACAGAGAAGAAGTACATCAGCTACGATGTCTTCTCATGGATCAGGTGGAACGCTCGTTCGCGTGGGAGAAGAACCCAAGGAGCTCTCGACCGTGACGCTGCAATAAACTCGAGCACTCCTTCTAACATCCGACTATCGAACAGAGGCTTCGGTAATGGTTGCCTCGTAATCTCCCGTCAGAACTTATTTCTAGACCGCCCAAACGCTACCAATTTTACTGGTACCTCATCTCGTGAACCGGTAAATGATTCAGTTGATAAAATATGCGCGTGTATTGTTTTTTTTTCTGATGATTCACAGACAAAAAATGTCAATAACTTTGTACTTCATTAAATATCGTGTTTATTTCTATACTAAATGTAATATTTGTAAAGATCGTACCATTTGCTGACGTACGTTATATCAAAATTATACGCGAGGGACATTTCACAGGGTATAATATTGATCGAAACGCGGATACAGGGTTAGCGTCGTACTATATACTCTACTGCAGAGACACCAAGGTGAGAGAGACACCGAGTGGTCTGGGACGCATAGTCTTGACTGGAAGGATTTGAACGGGACCAACGGGTCAGTGGATAGGGAACAATGTGTGTGGGCTCCACTACAAAGCGGGGCGTTGTACTCCAGCGTGCTATGTTATACGCTGGCGTTGGTCGTGATCTGAGTTTAGTTTCGTCTCCCACCAGTTGGACGCCGGCCTAGCTCGTTGGTTGGATGCTTCGGACGTCTATTGCCTGGTCTATCGATGCTTCACGCTTGATTGGAAATCGTCCTGGAAGCTGTATCCCCCCACTAATGCTTGCTACATCAACCCCTCACTGGATGCGGTCAGCGTTGTATAACAATGGGCATAATTGACGAAGAACATGCAGGGGAATATAAAAATCGCGATAGATTTAAAATACTTGGATTCCTCGGAGAGTCGACAAAGGTCGTTGAATAACTTAAATTGTGAATTGGTTGATCAATGACACGATATGAAGAGGGCTGAACGCGAGGATCAAACCTTTACACGTGTATTTCAATGTCAAGAACGTAGAGTTTATGATCAACTCTGTATGGTCAGGCACGTATGAACTCACCAAAGGTACGAATGCTGGAAATTCTCATGCTCTACCTTCGTATCCTTCTATCGTGCTCATCAATTTCAACCTGCTTCGTCCACTTCGACTCCCAGACTCTTTGATTGCAGTCATCCCGTTGCCTATCGAGATGAAAGTGTTAAATGCACGATTATCGCTGCCAATGGCAATCGCACGCCCATATGTGATCCGCCACGGTTGTAATACCTTAGCATTCAAAGTAGCGATATTCTATCGTAGACATTAACATTACTAATTTTATTATTATATATCAATTCGATTATACCCACATCGATTGTGTAGTTATACATAACCATCCGGCTCTTCAATGGCTGTAGACATAATACGACCTCTAACAATAGTCTTTTACTTGATCTTTCATTAAATCATATGCTGATTGTAATTAGTCCGAGTATTCTGCACTCTCATTTATGATCGAGAGAATTCTATATCATCAAAACGCGATACGTTCGTGCTGTTGGCCATTAATTTTGATCAGTAAGCTTTTGACGCCAGTTCATTCATGCTCTTATACTGAAGCGTATATACGAAGAATTGATTGCGCCAAACATAGAGGAATGAAGATTCATCGAAGCGTTCTGCAGCTTTCACAGTAAACCAGCAATGGTATCATAGTGCACATGTACCTGGACTGGGCTTCACTGGCAATAGGAAACATCTCTTTGGTCTATCGAAATTCAACATCGGTAGTAGTGTCGATCCATGTTACACATGGTCAGAGGCTTCCATCGTTAGCGTAGAATGTCTCATCATCATCATCATCATCACTATCATCAACATCGCAGTTATCGTCATCGTCATCATCATCATCATCATCATCATCATCATCATCATCATCATCATCATCATCACGTACACGAGTTATTGCATCACTTGGTCCTTCGCTTGATTAATTCGGTGCTTTGATAGAACCAGCAGGAGTTTGGTCGGTTGATGATACACTGGTAGCTCCCGCGGGGACATATGAGAAGAGTAAACCTGATGGGCTTATACTAATCGCGTGTATCCACATAAGCATCATACGGGCGTCCTACACGCATCAAGAAACGCAATATAGCGTCCTGGATCACGAATCCTATAACTAAACTGTACATTACGACAAAGTGTGAATTTCTTAGCGGATTGGGCGTGATCCACGTAACGGGTAGCTTCGATTCTATTGTAGTTTAATCACAAGGAACCAAGAGTGACAGGAAATTCTACGTACATGACTTTTAATTGAAGATGTGCCGGAAATTCTACTTGAATTACTGTTAATTGGAAACATACCGCGGTTAATACCGGTGCTGGTTGCTTTGATTGACAGGGAAAAGGGTCTGTTACAAAAGTCAGGATTGGCTCGGCATACCAATCAGTGATTCACCTTTGTTGTCAGTTTTCCAATGAAACTATTTTCAATTATATTACGTACAAGTCCAATTATTATTTATAACTCGCCTGTTCCGTTGCAATATTTCCCTTTGTATTTCTACTTCTTTTGTCACAATCAGAATTGCTGTATTTACGATAGGATTTGATAAAATTACGTTCACACAGACTTTGTCTGACGTTGATCATATTGCTTCTTCATGAAGAAATCCTTGTTTACATGACAACATTTGCTTTCGAGATTTTCATGTTAACGCGTATAAAATATTCGAAAACATCCAAAAATCATATTAAGAAAAAAATGTTTCAATATCACGAAAGTTTTTAACTTTCGGTCTGAAATTTCGCGCACTCCACTTAGTTGTCATTTATCTTTCTTCGTGATAATTAGGTTGATTAACACAATAGTCTATTCGTTATCTCTCACAAGTTATGCAAAGAAAACCTGGATACTCGAATGAGACTTCGGAGTAGAACTTTGCACATTGCTTTCTCATTATTTCCCACCTTTCGCAAACTTTTTGAGGAAGCCAACGTCGATCAACGTACTTCCTCATAGAGAAAGCCTTGTAAAACGTCGAAAATAATTAGCAAGGAAGCAATCTGCGAGGTCTATCGCCGGCTTCTTTGTTATCGTTGACTTTATATTTAAATAGAATATACGTTGAATTTATAATTAATTTTCAATAAAACAAATATCACTGCACTAAATAGCGATTTTTCGAAAGAATTGAACAATAAAATTCATGTCTTTCATCGCGTATGTTAAAACAAGCAACATATCCAACATGTTCAACGGCAATATGGGCTAAAACCAGAAGAAAAGAGACAGGGAGAAATGTTGGTACTACAAGAACACGTCGCGGGATGGAGTAATAATGTTGATACAAGAAGGGGTGGTGAGTCGGTTGCCATGGTGGCTTACAGCAGCCTCACGTACCACATACGTGTATAGAGGGAGACGCGATGAATGGCCTCTTTGATCTACGTTTGGCCTGTACGCAGACCGACCGGCTGGTCGGTTGTGCGGCGCGTCCACCGTGAATACAGGGAGATAGAGGAAGCTAGTAAAGCATAGAACGAGTGACCAAGAGGCACAGAGAACAGGACTCTACGTGTACACATGTATTCTTCGAGCATTTGGCGGATACGTGGCAGAGCGAATGGCCCGGGGGTGCCTGTCAGCGTTTTATACATCATGAAGCGTCGAAGTCTGGCCGGTCAGAGCCGAGCAAACTCCGTACCATCTACAACCTTGTATACTCTCTACCCTGGATTGGCAAAGGGTATATATGTGTACAGAAAGGCCACGTGCATCCATCAGCTTATCGACTGCTTCTGTTTTACAATGTACGTTGGTACACTTGACGCTGTTGGCTTTTCAGATGGCATTCCGTCTCGCTTTCTTTTCTTTGCTTTCCGTCAGATGGTTATCTATATAGAGGGACTTATAATTTAGATTTGAACACCCAGAAAAAAAAATTATTATACATAATGACTATAGGGATTCGTACGGTTTATCGTACGGCTCTTCGTACGACCCGAGGGCTTAGATTTTCTCTATGGCTGTCCGTGAGTGTCAGTGATAATCTGTCTTTAAGTGCTTCAAGGCGGACTTGGAATAATCAGGGCCCGGGGGTACATCAGGGGACTTTGAATAATTCGGGCCAGGGGGTCATTGGGGGACTGAATAATCCGTGCCAAGAAAGGGGGTGGGGATCAGTGGGAGACCTAGAATAATCCGATTCAGGGGCGGGGTTCATCGAGGAAATTGGAATAATCAGGGCCAGAGAGGGGTGGGTGGGGTTTAGTGTATTTCGTTAACGTGTACAACCATATTCTATCATCGCAAACTATTCGGATTCATAATAACAAGAAAATCCAACCAATTATGGAAAAGTTGTAACAGTCGCACATCCTTGCGACTGTACGAGATCCTCGGATGATATCTACTTGCTTCTCTAAAAAGTAGAAAGGCGCATTTCACATTGTTTCACATACATGTTAAACGTAGCAGTCGATATATGCTCATTTATGGCCAGATGTAATCATAGGTATATGAGTTTACAAGAAAATCCAACTATCACGAATCATGATCGTATATGGTCATGGATAACAATATATGAGCTCTAACGTCCGGTACGTGGTTCCATGGATGGTTATATATACAAACATATGATTATATATGATGATATATAAAGCTATGTATGATCATATGTGCATATTTGGTCGTACATGACCAAATATAAGATTGTAAGCAGTTAAAGATGAATAATCATACATGAACATGTATGGCCATCGATGATATCATACAAATCCATATACATATGACCATGTAAAATCACATGTCGAGTCATATATATGATAATATATAATTATATATCATTATATATAATCATTTTTTTAAGATAATGAAATAAATTCGAACGTGATATTTGCAAGATATTTAAATATTTTTTTTTATTCACAAGATCGAAAGAAATTCATATTATTATCATTTAATTTGCGGCGATGATTCTCCGACAGTCTGTCTTTTGTATAATCTATACGAGTATCATCCAAAGTTGGAAGTCGTTTCAACTGGCCAATCCAGGTTCTCCTTGGGCATCGTTCGCCCTCCTTGGTACTCGTGCAATTTCGTCCCGTGTTGCCATCGGCGTCGACGTCGGGACACCACCATCATTGCTCGTTTTGCATCGGCCGGGTAATGAACCAACGGTTTGAATTTCCAAGCGTCGTCGTATCTCGGTTCTCGTTGCCTGCAGACGAGAGTCTCGAACAACGACGACCGTCCCAGCCAAGCGCAATCTCCCGTCGTCCCCTTTCTCTTCGCCTATCGTTCTCCCGATCCAGCACGGCCTAGGTAACCGTATTATAATGTAATTATACCTTAATTCTAGTCAAGCTACTACGACCGGTACGACGAAGGCGGGTCATGGGCTCGGATCGTAGGGAGACAAGGGACAGAAATAAAAGAGAAACGGAAAGTTAGTTCGATGAAAGTACGGTTTATATTGTATAACGAATGCGAGGATTTTTAAGATTACGAGGCTTTTTAGGTACAGGATGCTTATGAAACTTCTCAACTTTCGAATACGTCGTGACGCCTTTGATTCCGTCATATTTAAAACAAGAATTATCTCGAAAATCGATGGTACGAACGTGTTGCGACGAAGATCGATCGTGACAAAAATGAACACGGAAAATTAAGGATGGCGGGGGAGAGATGGAAGATGAAACGAGGAGAAGCATCGGGGCACGCGAAACCCAGTGTTCGCCGTCGATGGTTTACGATCGTTTTGAGACCTCCTATAGCCGAAACTCCCGTACCATCCAACGGATTGAATATTACGATAGCCGAGCGGTTGTAGAAGCTGTACAACCGGATTCAAATCCACCACCGGTGCGGAAGGCTATCGGCCATTAGTTTCCTGAGCTGACAGAGGCTGCATCACGCTCGTTGCATATCCGACGTGGTATTAGCACCTGAGGATTTCAGACTACCTATCAACGATACGAACGCGTATGATGGTCGAAGTATGGATGCTACCCTCGAGTACTTCTCCTACCTATAGAGGGTACCAACACTGTTGCGAATTTGCCATTTCTGTGGTGGAAATAGCTTTCGAATGCGGCGGAAATTGGTAAGCACGCAGATGGCGCACTCCAAACGTAATAGCGTTCGGGATTATCGATTGAAACTTTGCCAGGTAAAACCCAAAGTCAACATTTATTTTTCTATTCCCTTAACGCGACGTAACAATAGTCACCGAAGATTTTCCAAACTTCTATAATTGTCGTTAACATACTTTTTGTTAAATACATAAAATTCTTATATTTGTATTTTTATCGGTTTCTAGTTTGAATCGTATTAAGTACGTTTAAGGAAGCGGTGATGTCGAGCGAGATAAACGTGCGGCATTGAAAGAAACAAAAAAAAAATATGACCGAGAGTTTTTGTCGTGGAGCGTCGTCCGTCGGCACAGACGCCAACGCCATATTATAGCTTCTCTCGCTGCTGTGACCGCAGCTACGCGAGCGCAAAAAGGAGTTTTAATTTCCGGCGCGAAAAACAAACGACGGGACGAGAGAAAAGTGACTCGTCTACGGTACATTGTCCCTGGTTTACGGACTGAGCAAAATCTATAGATATACGCAGTACGGTAGGAGAAACCGTACGAGTGTGTACATAAGATATATCTATACATATACATATACACATATGTAGAGGTATATGCTCGAGGGACCTTCAAACAAAATATTACTTCACGTAGACGGGTGAGAGCACCCGGTCCAACACCTTCACCGTATGACGACGACGACGACGATGCCCGCTGCAGCGCTGACCACAGTCTGGTCCGCGGCCGCCACCCCCTCTCGCTGTACCAAGATTCTTAATTACACGAGACAGCACTGGTATATAACGCAATTTCATTAAAATTCGTTTGACTGGCAATAATAATAGTAATTCATATTAAAAGGGGACTCGAAGGGAAGCCCTTTTTCTGCGTTTACCAAATTAAAACTATTGATTTACCTCTCGAAAGATACTTTATTGGTTACAGTGATAACAGTTTGAAGAAGGCACTTTTTTATATCCGAAGGGTTATTTCGGTTCTCATCAAATTTCAGTGAAAAATATTTAAAATTCGAGGAGGTTCTCTTTGGTATAGATCGAGGTGCATTTTTTGCTTCCGCCTGCGCACGTCGCACGTGATCCCTTCGTCCTAGTCGTCGTTTGTCTCAACTCTGATCATGTCTTGCTTCTTCGTGCGATTATTTCTTGCCGTACCTCCCGATCGTCCTTTGTTTTTACCCGATCCCACTTTGCTTCACTTCTCGATCGTTTTTTTGTTTCCTAACCAGATAGCGAATTATTTTCTTGCGATCATTTTTTATTTTTGTATGCACTTACGATCGTCATTTTTTCGTTGACGTACGTTTGTCTGTGTGTATAAAATGTCTGAATAAGGAATCTCTGTATAATTAATTGATCGATCGATCAATTTACGTTCTATAAGGTTGTCGGGTGCTTTGATTTCTTTAAATTCTTCAGGTTCTTTCGGTATTTCATGTTCTTTAGGTTATACGGGTTTTTTTAATGTGCTACAGGGACTTTAAGCTCTTCAGATTTACTTTGATTTTGGCATACAGTCGTGACAGCGACGTCGGATAATTTTTATAATCCCGGGATGCTGATAATGCGACTGATAATAACGATAGTAAATAATTAAGAAGAAATAAAACTGTACGGCATTAAAAGCTAGGATGATACGAAAGGAAGGTTAAGTAAGAATAAAAAGAGAAAATGGGGGAAAAATAACAGAAAGAGAAATTGGGTAGCCAGACGAGAAGAAATCGAGAGCGAAATTTGTCCTGGAGAAAAGGATGCGGAATGGCTTACCGCTCGCCATCGTAATTGAACCGACATAAGTACTCTTTTTATATCGCAGCGAAATTATCGAGAGGATTACACGTATCCCGTGGGATATGTAGCTAAAAAAAAAAGAACAGTCGCGGTTGAACGATGAGAGGACGATAGAGTTGTGTAACTATAGATACAAGGAAAGTGAATATAGCTGGCGAGAGGGCAGCGAAGTTGAAGAGGAATGAAGAACGACCAAGCTAGGTGCACACACACATATATATATGTATATGTATACATACAATATATAATATATACACATATACGTATAGATCAAGTTTGGACGAAGAAGAAGAAGAAGAAGAAGAAGAAGAAGAAGAGAAGAGCAGAAGAAGAAATGCCCGGTTACGTCTCGCGAACGTCGAATCAGAGGAGGAACGCGCCGAGTCAGCTCGGTTCGTTCTTTTCGCTTGCTCGCTCGCTCCTCTTTGGGTTATAGACGTGATTCGAAGGGCAACCGAGCGAGCGATTTCAAAACGAACGGGAGAATCACATCCCTCGCGTCCGGGTCCTTTTCCCTTTAACCTCGTCAGTAACGGAGCCTCAACTTCCTGAGCTTCTATTGGGAATCCTCGATTCTCGTGACGAGGGAGGCGGATTCGAGATGAGACGCGAGTCGCTGTATGCCAGGGGAACGAGATGCGGCAATACTTATCCCTCAAAGTCACAAAGCCAGACTTTGGAAGCCTCGAGGGTTCACTTTCCTCAATGGATCTCGTTAATAGCGATCATCGATTAAATGGAATTGTATTATTATCATTATATTATTGCTAAGGCAGACGCGTGAAGATGACGAATATTCCAATACTCTTTGTTCAATAGCTCAAGACGGTGAAACCCAGCGAAATTTTTGTAATTTGCTCTCCCTCGTGCTTTCTTATGGCAGATAAAAAAAATATAAAGGGAAGACTGTAGTAATGGTTAGAACTTTCTCACAACTGTTGAGATATTTGTAACAAAATTCCTTCAAAGTTTAGTTTTACTTGTAAATTGGATAAATTTCAGAGCACTTTGTGTCTTATTTTCTAACATATCTCCATACCATTGGAAAAATGTTTTAATAGTACCCGAGTGCCTGAGATTACTTGCGACAAGTATAATGCATCAGAGATGATTGAATTTTCGGAGAAAATGTATTTATCGCCCCATTCGATGATTAATTTTGCGAAAAGCAGTAATATTCTTATCGACGTTTCAATAATTTTTCAAAATAGTGTATTACACTTTCGCAGCTTCGTTGCCCTAAATTTTACTTCGTAATAACTTTCTCTTTGAAAGGAAATAACATTTTTTATTTGATTTTCATCAACACCTACGGTCGGAAAGGTCGAGGTAGTTCTATCAGGGAATAAAAATCTATTCAGCAGCAAAGGTGTGTGCTCCATATTCAAAAAGCTTCGATTCTAATTAAGCTGTACTACACGAAAATAAAAATGAAAAAAAAGAAAAAAAAAACAAAACCGAAAAAAATAATTTGTCGAAATAGGTTGACGCGAAATCGAACTGTCACTCTTGTACGACATATATATGTCTTTCGTACGCACGTTTCATGCGACGCGAGGCTCTCTCGCACGACGCTTCTGTCGTTCTACCGATCGACTCGGTTCGCTATCGATACTTGCGAATATAAACCGTACACGATAATTGGTATAAAAGATTTGCCATGATTAGATTGTCATTAACGTTTAAGATTAATTTCAATTGCTCGGTACCCAATCTCATTCGCTCTTGAAATATCCATCTATCTATATGTATATATAAGTTGATATCTGATTATGATGACATCGACCGATATCGCAATCAGCAAACACTGCCAAACGAGATGAATATTAGATCGATCCAGGATAAAATCTATCGAATACGTTGTATTAAATCGAACATTTGTACTCGGTTCTATTATGTCAATCACGAATGCAACGTTTATCTCGTTTCGTTAATGTGATTTTCGACAATGTTGTTTAAGCAGCTTTCCAGTGATTTCTCCATGATTTCAATAAATTTGTAATTGACATCACAAACTTATTTAAAAAAAATTTATTTTGCGAATCCCTAACGAATCTATACATATGCAAACACAACTCGAATCTCTGTCTGAATATTCATCGCACAATGAATTTCCATAATTTTAAGAGCGTAGCATAATTAGTCGACGATCTTGACTTGGCTGAGAGATCAAAAGCGCGTGACAAAGATACAGAAACGTTTGACTGTCGCATGCAACTGGAAAAGGGTGTATTTCTCAACGTTTCTTCCTTTTAGTCATTTTAAATTCAAACAAAACCCCTAGCCAAAGCATCTTTATTAATAGCCATTTTCTGACAGAGTAACGTACATCATAAATTTATTTTTCCACTTGACAGCAAGGCGCTACTGCAGTGACACTGTACTTTAACAACATGGTCACCGGACGACCACCGCGGAGTCTTCGCGCTTCGCTTCCTTTCATCTCGGGCGCGACGACGTATGGATATACCGTTTCGTATAGATGTATTCAGTCTGATATTAAAAGAGACTTTATCTCTATTGCTATGCGCAATGCAATCTTTTATGTCGTTGATCTCTCGATCTACCCGCACAGAGAAATATATATATATATATCAATCTGGAGATCCATACGAATTTTAATTTTAAAAAGGCGCAATATTTATTACCGATAATTATTGCTACGCGAAAAAGTGCAAATTTTATTGAATATGTCGTTGAGATTATCCGCAATCTTGTTGATTTTAATAATAAAAGAAAAGACAAGTCGTCGATACGTAACATTTTCAATATATTTAAATTTACCGCAAACTACGATATAAAAAGGTCTGCATATCGGCCGGTTTTATCTTATTCCTACTTGGAAAAAAGAACTTCTAGGTTGTTTTAAGTTGAAACCAGCATCGAGTTCGTGTTTTAGCGTTATAAATGTCAACTCGAGGCTATAAGTCATGTTGCATAAAGCATGTATGTGCCCAGTGTCCACTCGAGCTTACATACCTCGCTGTGTCTCTCTTTCAGCTTTTTATCTTCTTCATCCACTTCCTCGTCTGTAGTGTGCTCTGAAAAAAAAAAAAGATTTCCTTCTTCTCTACTTCCACTCCAACGGTGAAGAACCGTAGGGTTGCATTTTCTAGTTCCTATGGACTACCCTCGTTGCTGGGTATAAAATTTATAGCGCAGTTGTCTATAACGTAGCAAATAATTTGCAAAATTGTACAATTTCCTTCGTCAAATGTATGGGAATTTGAAATAATTTAAAAAATTGGTATACGAATAATAATATATATGTTTTCATTGCAACAAAAATTTTAACAATTACATTCAACTATGTCGCCTTAATATGTACATAAATGTGACCTGTGTACGACACAGTGCGCTACCTTTCTTTGCTGTTTGCTACGATTCGTGAAGTGAACGTACCTACATAGCATCGATAAGTCCTCATGCCAGTATCGTTTCTATCTCCATGTTCGCCAAGCTTTATTAATAACGCTTTCTACCACTCCTCGTGGACTATAACCCTGTTCCGCGAATAAACGAGAAAAACGATTTATAAATCGATAACCTTTAATCTTTCATGAATTACTATAGTTTCAACGAGATATCATCACATTTCCGTTGAATTAAAAAAAAAAAAAAAAAAAAAGCAACCGCGACGGTTCAATACTATACATCTCGTTCAAACAGTTTTCCACTTCAGTTTTCCAAATACTTTATTGAGAACGTAATACCACAGGGAAACAGCTTGGCGATAGGCAAGCATTCGGTATAAAAAGCGAATAGATTCTCCTGTTAAAAGCATGGTCGGCAATATACCGATCGTAGTTGAATTTCCTAGCATTCGAGTTCATTCACTTTTACATGTAGTACTATTACATGTACACCGACCTATTCAGTATAATTCATATGCACTTTATATAATATATATATATATATAGGGCATTTCATATAAACTTCTAAACCAGGATTCAATTCAAGCTCTGGAAAGCCAACTATTTGATGGAAAAATAAATTTTCCAAGATTTGAAATATAGGTGTCCTTCGTATCGAGATGTCTCGGAAAATGGTGGACGAAACGCTCCGAAATTGGCATAGATTGATAATCGAATTTAATCATTCTCGAGAAAGGATTCATACAAAAATTAGAAACATAACATGTATTTTTTTTTTGTGTAAGAAATATGTCGAGAAAAAAAGAATAATAAAAATAAAAACTGATCGCAGCAAAAAAATTGTTCGAGTTGACACGAGACGCCCCATATGTATATATATATATATATATTTGTGAATGTATTGCGAAGCAGTGAGCGAGGATAGTTCAGAGCTCGGCCAGCGATCTAAATTTGTTTTTAATTAATGTGCAAATGAATGAGTGGCGCGAACGCGGGCTGACTGACTGCATCGTTGGCTTCCTGCGGTTCGGCTCAGCGAGGCGGGCGGCTTATCAGAGAGCGAAGCCGGCGGCAGAACGGCAGGCCAGCAGCATTCGTTGATAGTTACGCTGCTGCTTCGCGCGTTATACAGAACTGGAAAATTATTCGATTGTTCCCTGGGCACGGTGATTATCCGGGAAGTGACGTCAACCCTCGGAGCTCGGTCGGTGCTACGTCGACCAGTGGCAGAAGCGAGACAAAACGGCGACGATGCACTCCCACGATTTCGATTGCCTGTCAGCCAACAACGTGATTGATGGAAAAGCGTTTACAAAAAAGTGAAAATTAATATTGAATGAATATAACATATATTTTGTAACGACTATTGGATTTCACGTAATGACGGCAATCGCTTTGTGCGCATTTCACATTAAACGTTTGTTTATTCTATCACGGAATCATTTACAAACCAATTCATCTAGAGTGTAAATCGTTGGTTGACTTGAATTTTTCTCTTAAAAGCGGGTAATACGAAGTCGTTTTAGAAAAATGTTACTTCTGCCGATTGTGGAAAAGCTATTAAATAATTATGAAGGTTCACCAGGTCAAGAGATGCCGGATCGCGAGGGGATATCAATTATCAAGTAGCTCCGTAAGGGGTGAACGAGAGTGCGACGTAACTTTACTGCAAACAACGCTAAGCGCGCAATCGTTTTTATTTGCGCCATGTTGCAATTTTGCAATATTAAAATCTTGTCATGTTTAATCAACGGTACTTTATTGAAACAATATTTTTCTCAATTTGTACATCATTTTGTACATTTTCTTCCACAATTATGACGAAGCGAAACAGGCAATATCCACATAGACCGTAAGAGCGCACGTTAAAGGAGTATCTCGCGTGATATTAAAATGCTATGTTAACGGTGTAGATGAAAATGCTAAAATCATTCCGGCATATTTATACAGCAGGTGAGAGTATGTGATTCAAATTTAAGATAATTCTGTACATTTTTCTCTTCCCGGTGAACCTTCTTAACCGAGTATCCAATACGAGGACTCGCCCAATGGCTTCGATACACGAAAATGAATTTGGGTTATCAACAGCCCGCCTTGAATTCGGTTCATTATTCGATAGTTTCCGCCACGGTCGGGAATAAAAAATTTTTTATTCGCACGATCGTAGGTCGACACGGCACGCCGCTGTGCGGAGGGTTCGTTTTCCTATATGAACGCTGGTGGCAGTACAAATATCATTCGTATCTCCATCAAGTTGGGTCATCAACGCTCCCCCGTGAAGCGCCCATAGGTTTCGGTGCACGATGCACCGGGACAGCACGACCGTATAGAATTACATGATCGCGCTAAAGCCGACGCGCATATCGCACATCGGGTTTGCATTGGCCATACCGGTAACGTAACAGCAGCAACAGCGGCAGCAGCAGGCTGCAGTAACAGCAGGGTGGTCGTTAACACACGTTAAATCAAGCGTTACAGGGTAATCGTTGATTGATAGCGAGGCTACAGTAATAATGGCGACGAACCACTGCCGCCTGCTAATAATAGCTCGGGTAGAAATCGGCAGGGCAAACGCTCGGCGAGTAACACGGTCACCCCCTACCAAATTTCTACTCGGTAGCGCTTCTATACTACCTCAACTGCGCGCCACTCTGTAATTATGTCCGCATAGTGCTACTGGCGTTCATGTACTCTGTCTACATGTATAAATACAGATGCGAACCGATATAGCTAGGAGCTCTCGTTAAGTATAAACTGTGAATGATATATTCACGCGAGGAGAATAATTTACAGAAATATTTATCATCCTGCTCTCCTGGGTCATTCCATACGCGATAGGTAGTGTTGGAGTTGTGCAATCTGTCACAAAGTAGAATAGAACAAAGCATGGGGTTATATCGTAGCGGGTTCAAAACTTGGCAGGTTTCAGTTTTAGAGTTGTAGGCACGTCTGCCATTGGATGACCGACGACACGTATAACAGGATGCTTCGAGCGAGCATAAATGTATATTTACGTCGTGTTACAATTAACTAAAGTTTATACTTGTGATACGCGGTTAGTCGAAGCATTGTGTGAATTTATACAAGAATATTGTACCTATTATCGATTACTTGTGGTTGTGAGTAGCACAAAGGCTCCTTGCCAAGCATATGTATTCTCGTGTCAAGCATATTTACACTCGTAACGACTACGAGTATCGCATAACTCTTTGCAAGCCATTCAAACAAGTCACCTGTATCAGTTGCGATCGTTAAAATCCTTTCATCCACTCGGCATCAATTGAAATTTCGCTATCGACTACCGCGCTGCAAAGGATTAAAATCCACAGTGGTCATTGGACCCAGAGACTTAATTCCGGACAATGGTGTTGACAGCTACGACATCTTTTTAAATATTTTGCCCACTGACCTCGACACGATCTGTACAACAAATCGAGCAACGATCCCAGGAACGCGTTACCAAAAAAAAAAAGAACATGGTTCTCGCTGTAGGTTTGACAAATTTATAACTCTATCATTAATTTTTCTACCAGGAAATATCTCTACCACGATTTAATTCCAGAAAACATCTCTACCATAACTAAAAGTCCGAAATACAAGTCTACCAGTTTACATCTCTACGACGGAACGACTTTCCGGCTTTTCGTGACTGATGGTAAGTGTTCCCGGGTTAAACAGGGATCGCGAAAGAGATAGCGCTATTGGATCTCCGGAAGAAGCAAAAGAGAACAAGAACCCGGGAACACTTACTACCATCAGTCTTGGGCCGCCGGAGAGTCGTTCCTTGGTAATGACGTAGACTAGTAGACTTGTAATGCGGTAGTAATATTTTCCGGAATTACAACATGATAGAGATCTTTTTCGTTGGGGAAATTAATAGTGAAGTTACAAATACGTTGCAGGATTAAATGGTGAATTATCTTTATTCGTCATAATTAAAACGTAGTGGATAATCGACTGACTATCGTTTCTGCTAAAACAGTACAATACCGTCCGTTTCAACGAAGATTACCACGCGTGTAAAGCTATTGATAGAGATAAACACCTACAACAATACACGTCCGAGTAAATTTCGAGAGCAAAAGCTGTATAAAATTTCGTCATGAGTCGTAAATTGCCATTGTACGAATAACAAGACTGATGTGTACAATTAATAATATTAATATCAAACATTAGAAATATATGAAAATCCTACCGTGAATTCTACAGTCCTGTAATACTCGTTGTAATCATAAAATACCCATCGTAACCATGAAAATATTCGAATGAACGATAAATCGAAACGGTTTTTTTTTTTTTCATTTATACACATATTCTCTTTTTGGTCCCGTTTTCAGGTTAAAATATATTTAACGCGATGCTTGCAGCCATTGTTTAGTACTGACCTTCGGTAAACGGAAAAGAGTTTACTTTTTGGCCACCATTGGAACGGATAGTTGTCACGCGATATAAATATATTGTCGACGAATGAGAAACTTCGTTACCTCGATTCTAAAAAATCATGGTACGTCAAAAAATTGCAGAGTTTTTTTAGCGTAAGTCTTGGATTTCGTTACGCGAATCAACGCATTTAGTTTTAATAATAACAGTTGCGCGATGTTTTCACCAACAACGAATATAACTTTTGTTATTCGAATTTTATGAGATGTAAATATTGGATAATTCACGCAGTATTAGAACACGGGACAGAATGTAGAATCCCTCGATAATCGTTACATTTGCCCATATTTCCGGTGAATGCTCGTACAGTCCACTGTATCATCAGGCTGTTACGGAGTACCGGAAAATCCCGGACGCTAATTTTCCCCGGCCTGCGCGACAATTGCGCAGTATATACCGCACGACCCCTCGCTCTGCCCTCCGGCGCGATATTAGCGTTCGCGTTATTAATGAAGTTAATTACCGAGGGCGTCGCGTTACCAGTTGAATCCCGCTATGTATGTACCTTCTACGCAACGCATGCCGTGGTAACTCTTTCTCGTTGCTCGATTTCCCAACGTTTATCGTATCGCATAATCGGGATTAGCGCCAAATCTGCTCCTCTATATTCTTTACCGTAATATATTATACAAATAAATGTATCACGGCATCAGTTTTTGATCTTTGGATCTCTATGCTTCGATACGCGATAGCAATCCTCTAGCTATTTAAATACTTTAGTGCCTATCGTGTGATATTTGGCACGTTTACTTTTGACGTTTTTATTACATTATTATTAACTTTGATGAGTTTGGGTCAAGGCAAAAGATCCAATATGTAACAAATGAAAAGTAAATTTTTTATTGAATTCCTTGGTACAAATTGGTTAGGAAATTTTGAAAGGCTAGTGTTTCATGTACCGATTTTTTCAAACGTATTATTTAATTTAACAGGCTGTTGCGCGGATTTTAAAGAACCTCAAAGCGCAAATTGTATAATAAGGGCGAGAGCTTCTGTATATACATGACACGAGAGAAGCGAAGCAAGCAAGCCACAGACCGTCGCTTATTAAACCACCCCTAATTATATTTCAATATACGCCGCAAGCCGAGTAGAAGCAGCGATGAACGTGGGAGGGGGTAAGAGGAAAGTCAAGGGGCAGCGAACACAGTATCGCGCGATACGCGAGATTCGCTGTACTGCGAACGTTGCAGCACCGACACACAGTAACGGTGGACCCCAAACGGCGAAGCTCGACGGGAAGTGGAGAGCGCGGTGATGAATCCGCTCTTAGTGTTCGCTCGGCCGACTAATAAATTAATTGTTTCCATCGATTCGCCAACCTGGCTCTCCGCAGAAGCTCATTTAATTAACAGGATCTACTCGGGTTACGATCATGAAAATTAAACTTTGGATATCTTCCCCTCTGCGCTAGAAATGCTTGCGTGACAAAAAACTTATTTTCATCGAGTATTTCCAACTTGGGGTAAGTTTAACTAACAATCGTTTCGAGATTTCATATTTTTCCAATTTTGTTTTTCATTTTTACACACATTTCACTCAAGTACAATTATTATTTTTTATTTTAGGAATATTCATTTATAATATAATATGAATGTTACAATTGTTAATAATAAATTTTATTTGTATATCAGTCAACAGTTTTTAAACTTATTCATTGTACCGTATTTTGACAATTATGATAAGTAGAAAATAACAAAGAACAACTTAAATTAATATTAAATTAATATTTGAAAATTTATTCGTCGTGCCTCTCTCAAAATCATTTGAAAAAAAAAAAAAAAATGTTTTCCTCTCTGTCATAGGTGTGTATGAGAAAAAAAAAGTTTACATCGGTTCAATGTACCGAAAATGGAATATTTGTCGAGGCTTTCATTTTGTGAGTACAGAAGGGAAATTTGACATACGTGACTACAGCGCAGAGCCTGTGTACCCGATAATGTGTGTGTGACATTGTACTGTCGATAATTGTCCAAACAAATTACAATACTCACCTACATATCGTATTGGCATAAAATAAATAAAAAGTTGGATTGAAATGAGAAAAAATCCTTCAGGAATTCATTGAATTGAACGCGAAACAACGAATATCGTACTGCCTTTACGTACGAGGTATGGAAAACCTGTAGAACTAAATATGCTGACCTCATTCTCCAATTTCGCGAATTATTAATACTGCTTCGGTAAATATCGAATGCTGAGAGCAACGTCAACGGCCGTTGTTAACATTTTTTATACGAAATTAAATTTATGAATAGTCGCCCGTGCAAACCTGCTATAGCCGCACCACATGACGCACCATCGTATATTACCTACAATTTCTCGCTGAAGTTACAGAAAAACGTGATAGCGTTAATCAGAGCTTCCCTGCAGTCACGTTTTATTCGTTCGTCCTTAAATACAAAAGGTGTTTCAACTGGTTGCACAGAAAGGAACAATAATAATACGGCTCTTTCATCTAAACATAATGCAGAGAAAAAAAAACAAGAAAATTTATTATAAACGATAACAAGAAAAAGCCCAGCGATTCGATAAACATTTGTATTGATATTTTTAAAAACAATTTAAACAAGATTTCTCGGTAATTTGTTGGAAAAACAAAAAAGAAGAAATATTACCGAAGCATTATGAAAATTTATATCGAAAGTTTAATCTCGCTCGAGGGCAACATCATCATATGTATACCGTACTAATATAATATGCCAATAAATATACTAAGGTTTATGGGTATAGTATATCAAGAGTTATCGTTCTATTACGTGGAATATATTATCCGAAGAGACAACAGGGATGACGAGGATGCGATCGAGACTCTCGATGCTGCTTTACCCTGGTCTACCCCTCGCCGCGCTTACCGTGTTTGATGTAGTCTCATCCGCATCCAACCAAAGTCGACTACTCACCCCTTCGCATTATTCCAGAGGCTATGCCCAGGGTACTCTACGCGTATACCGTACACACGATCGGTACCTACTTACGTACCGATTGCCGGTAGGTTTATACCCCACGTAGAATGACGCAGAGGGAAAAGCTCTTGGCGTTTTCGCGCGTTCACACCTGTAGACTCATCCCACTTGGCGATGAGCGACACACGTATTATTACTATCATACCTACGCACTCTGCATAGTCTTTAACGTTATCATCCCTGTATCTAACATCGGAAAGGCCCCCTGGCTGGTACGAGAGTCATATATCGACAGGGCTGCTATAATATTTTAGTAAGGTATATGGAGATAAGCTCGAATCTTGAGCTATGAAATCTTGGTGTAATTCAGGTTATGATAATATTAAATGCTACCGATATATACAAAAGACGTGTGATAGCGCGATGACCGCTTCCTGACGTATCAATACAAACGGATGATAGTTTATTCCTTTTTAGAATTTATAAACTCGCGACAACTTTACGTAAAAAATTGAGAAAATAAGTTTAAAAAATATTTTCACTATTTACTGAATAATAATAATAATAAATGAATTTAACGTACTAGAATCGTTGATGCGTATCGAGGATAAAAGGCCCTGGAAGAAATGTCATATTTGCTTTTGCTATACTTCCTTTATGGTAGATGCTGAGACGTAAGTGCGGTATCCATATCAGGCGGTATAGCGTCTTGTGTTCGGTAGGAAAGTGGATACATTGCTTATCCCGTAGAATGTTATCCGCGCACCTGCCGCAAAGAGTATCGTGATGCGCCTATCCGCACCTGCCTGTCCGCAATCCTTGCGAGAAAACGCGCGCTCGAAATACCTTGAGTATCTTGCCATTTGTGGAGACTGAGATCGTCAACGTTGCATCGATCGACTTCTGTGTTTTCAAAGTAAATTCAATTAATCCGATCCTCGTTAAATCGCCCATTTATTTAACAATGAAAATATACATTTCAATTTTACAATCGTAACAAAATTTATTTATCCGACTGTTTGTTTTTTATATAAAATATTTAATAATGACACTTTTGGCGGTATTCGTTCGTAAATTTGTTTCTCGCTGTTTCAACGGTACACACTCGTGTTTGTTCCATCTGCTCCGGCATTGTCTCGTCGTCGAAGCTAGCGATTCTCTCGAAATTCGTAACGTGTCCCCATTTCCGTATCCCGTTTGAGAAAATCGAGTATAGTGTGCGAATGACACCAAAATTGCTTCATTCCGTGCGGGAACTCCGGAACTTGAACGAGATTTGTTCAACGTTATATGCGCAAACCGATACGGATAGGTTTTTGCATACCATACCGTATTCGATGAATTCTCGTACACACTCGCGATACATCTCGAAATTTCGGGGGATCGGGGTCTCTCGTCCTCGAAAATACCTCATCTCTTTCACTCGCCACGATACTGAATTTGACGAGTTTTCCCTATCTATGGAGCATATATCTGTGTACGAAAATTTTTATTGCCGTCGTGTGTATACATATCACCAGTTTTAACGATCCGCTTCGATGATTGACTCGAGAATCGATTGCTTTTTTGCTAACGTAATCTACATTGGATATCCACGATATTTCCAATATAATACGTTTTCAAATTTTTATAGCTGACATTTCGGAAACGAATGCATGTTTTTCATCTATAAATGGATCAACGTCAAATCCTCTGATTTAAAAAAACGTTTCAATTGCGAAACCAGTAAATAAAAATAAAAAAAATTTATTATATCAATGTTTTTTATGAAATAAAATTTAAGTTGTACGCTCCCCCATCCTCTTGGAAATAATAGGGAAAAACTGAGAAATGGCATACGCTTAAGAAAGATTACGTATACCAGGGTGACATTCGGAACACCTGAGAACGGTTTTTTTTTTCAACTAAACAGAACCAGTTATGGGCAATCTGTTACATTCGAAAGCTTATTGAGAATACTTTAAGTTCGAAAAATAAAATTGACGACACATATTCGCGTACAGAAATGGCACTTAAGGTCCCTTGTTTCGAATTGCGTTGCCCTGTATTTGTGTCGTTTGAAATATGCCCTTACCGTTGAAGCTTTTGAATGGCGACTATCCATAAAACTGATACATTGTGAAATGTCGTCGCAGATCTTCTAAAACTTGTAAAACTCATTCGATCCGCTAAAATACTCCCAAGGGTGTTAAGAAAAATGTAGCAACATGGAAATTACGATGAAATCAGAATGGATATCTCGAAGGGTTTTTATTCGTTGACTTGTAAATATTATAAAATTTTTCAATAAATTATAAATATAAATAATTCGTGAACATGTTAATATTTTCGTTTCATTTTTTCTCGTTTCCGGAGTAATTCGTATGCTGGCTTCATGTAGAATTTTTACGGTACAGAAAATCTTGCGACTCAATCTGGCGTACTCGTTAATCAGCGATATTACCAACCGTTACGAATGAGATAAATGTACCAGACGCCAATATAGCTATATATAGACTTACCGATACATTATGCTACATACGACTATATTACACTATTGCTGATTACGTATCAGCTCGTAATATATCAACTGGAGGAGGAGGAGGAGGAGAAGGAGGAGAGAGAAGCAGAACGAGAAGAAAGTACGCCGCAGTGGTAAATGGCAACAGAGGGTGAAAATGGGTACCGTTCCGATGATTAATTAACGCTAGCGGAACGTTTTGAATATGCTGCTGCTGCTGCTGCTGCTTCTGGTCTCGACGCTCTGGATTTCACAGAAAAAAGAAACGCCAGACGCCGCACGTTTCACCGAGAAGCAAAGGTGAGGGGTGGAAGGGAAGAGGAGAGGGTCAACCAGGAATACGCAGGGAAGATGAGGAAGTGAAAAAGGGGAAAAGGGAGAAAATGTAGACGGGTGAAGCTCTGTGTTACGAAAGTCAAGGTAATGAAGTATCGCAGGCTTGAAAAATGCCGTTGACGCGTGCGTCTATATAATCAACGTACAAAATTAATACACAATAAAATAAAAAATTACGGAATAATTAATTTGTTTCGTGTTTTGACATGAAATTTCAACCTCGCATCATTTTATCATATCTGCATCATCATGTTTTTCGTTATATTACGAAGGAAAAGTAGAGAGTCGTGCCGTCCCTCTCTCGCCGTATTCTATGCAATGATGATGTCACTTGGATGAAAATGATTCTCGTTTGCTGTGTAATCAACATCTATGCACAAAGCTGAGGTTTGCCGTGGGCTTGGATGTGTAACAGCCTTATTTCCACGAATCCAAGCGTGAAACTCCCCCAAACAAAGACACCGAGATATATAGTAACGCGCACGCAGAAACACCTTGACGAACAGCAGTGGGGGATAACGAT
Source organism: Cylloceria caligata (assembly GCA_963942595.1). Classification (NCBI taxonomy): domain Eukaryota; kingdom Metazoa; phylum Arthropoda; class Insecta; order Hymenoptera; family Ichneumonidae; genus Cylloceria; species Cylloceria caligata. The sequence continues at coordinate 84,440,668 of OZ012704.1, read as the reverse complement.
GCCACGGTAAGGGTCGTGGAGGAGGGAAGAATCTCGTCGTATGATTAACGAGCGTCGAGCGTTTTGATTACGGCACCACCGACTCCACGAACGCCGTGGGTCTCGACGTAGACGTCGCGGTGGTGGCGATGGCAGGGCTCGAGGGTTTTAGGGATCTTTGCCCGCGGTAGAGCGAACAGGGAAGTCGCGTGAGACGGAGGGAACGGTCATGCAATTAGAAGATAAATCATTTGTAACTTTGAATCGCGCGGTAATCCCTTGGGCGTAAGTGAACGCGGAGAGCGCGAATTTGGAGGTTGAGAAGGAGGAAGAAGAGGAGAAGGGAAAGAACGAGAGAGTCAAGTAGCATCAACGTTGGAATAGAGAGCGAAGAATAGGAAACAGGGATAACCAAAGGAGGATTCAGCATGAGGGCGTTGAGCGTAGAGGACAGAGGTAAAGAAGAAGACCGAGAATCGAGACACAAGTCGAAAAAGAGAAAGAAAAGAATGAGCGAGAATTCGTGTGTAAAAGGGCACGGATTTCCCATTAGGCCTCTCCTCCTTTTGCCGCTCTTTCTCCATCTCCCCGGCCTTCTTCACTCGCGGATGCCTGCGTTAGCAAAATCTTCGAGTCTCTACGCTGCCGCCAACGATATCTTAATTGGATCGTTCGACCGCGAGCTCGAACCACTTATTCGTAAGATCCGGGCTACGAGAGACGAGAAACTATATAGCCCGTTAACCGTAGCAAAGCGAAACGAAGAATAACAGCATATCTACCCTCTCGTCCCAATCTCCTCTTTGCTGATCGTCCTTTATTACGCTTTGAAAAAAATTCGAACGAGGGTAGTGCGAAAAGCACAAAGAGAGCGTAAATACGGCTGCTGGTTCCGCGTGGATGTCTGGGTCCCCGTGATGATCAAACTCCATATATTTCTTTGAAAAGTATAAATGACGAATATTTTTTCATCTCATTCGTGAAAATAGCTGATTTACTTTTAACAAATATTTCGTCTTTTAGCTATCGTGGAGAAATTATTCTTTTTCATTTCGATGTTTAACATAGTTTTAAAAATCTGCAATTTGTCAATCAAAGACTTTGCGATGGCGTTTCTCACAGTTGAAGACTTTGCACGGTAAAAATAGCTGTACACGCGGATTCGGGCTGAAGCCGACGACACTTCGCGCGTTGCTCGGCTCAAATTTATCAAAGCGCTTTCCGAGAATATCTTCCTACAATGTACATCGAAGTGTTGTATTAATTAATATGTATTTATATATACGTGCATGTATGTACAAGGCTATTAATGTTTGCACGCCGAGTGAACGCGTGCCCGAGGACAGGCTCGGCGGCAATCTCTTCGGGGTAATTGTCCGCGAGAGAAGAAGCTAGAGAAGAGGAATTCTCAGCATGGTGTAACCATCGGAAAGCAGACGCGCTAATTGTAACACGTAAGACGATTAAGCGAGCATTGTTGTTGGTTAATTGAGAGATGACTTCAGAGCCGAGAGTGGCGCTCTCGCGCATTTATTGCGCGAAAGGAAAGGATAGAGGTCGAAACCAGGTGGTGGGGCGAGGAGCGGTGGAACAGGGGAGGAAGAGCATCATCACCCTCGCGCTCTCATCTCTTGACTCGGCGACAGCGAGCACCAGCGAGAGAGGATTAATTAAACCGAATTGCCACGAGTGCTCGGAGATCTCGCAACCGGAGCGTAGCACCCTCTATATTCTGTACTCTCTTCATCATGCGATTCTTCTTTTTTCCCTCTTTTTCTTCGTTGCTTCATGATATAACTAAGTTTGCCCCAGCCTTTGGCCAAGAACCAGAAATTGACAGGTCAAATATATACTATAACGCTTTGGATGAGACTTTCCGGTTAAAAGAAAATTTCGTCTATGCAAGTTTGCGATAGATCTACGAAGGGACGTCCTATGAAATGTCCATCAACCGAGACGCCTGTACGCTTGAACGTGGATCATCCGTTTGCGACAAAAAAACTAGATCCGGTGTACGTGTCTGAATATTTCCACAATGAATATATTTACATTTTTGTTTATGTATATCCAGAGATACGTTCACGGGGTCTAGATTTTTGTCACAATCGCAAAATCTCCGATCCAGTCAGACATAGTTCCGGTTGGTAGACTCAACAAGAACGTTTCTACGCGAACAAACATTTTTTCGCGCGGGTCACAACTCATTTCCCTCGGTGTCTGAAAATCGAATCGTTGTTTAAAAGTAAACAATTGCTCCACGAAATATCGTGCCGAGAATAAAGCTTTGGCTAACTTGCAAATTTCGGATTTTACCAATTTGCATTTTTCAGCTTTCCTCCATCTTTTTTTTTTTTTTTACGCCAATACACAATTTCATCCAGCGATAATCCGATAATCTGTTTATACCGACCCTGCGTCAGCTGACAGTAACGCCATGGCGATAAAGGGATCTCGCCATAACACTTACTCTCTACATCGAGTTTTTACGCCCGACTGTGGACTGTGTCCGCAGGATCAAAGCGGGGTTACGAAGCTAAATGTCACATATAACTTTACTTGCTTTCGTTGCTACGAATATTTGCCGAAATTATTGACAATATACAAAGTCTGTTGTTTTTTTTTTTTTTTTTTGCTGTTTTTTCATGATAACCGAACGCTTTAGGGATGAAGGAAATAGAATCCCACTGTGTTCATCACTTCCGCTGTAGGATCCTGTTTGATTTGGCCCCTGAATGTTCGACTACCATAAAAAAGTAACATTACAGTTTTTAATACCAACCTCGTTACATAATTATTCAAAATTGGATAGAATCGGCCGAGCGTTCGAAATTCTTGATTAAAAAAAAGTGAAAAAAACCACCGTAGTAAATATAGTTTGTCTCTAATGGGCTTCATAAATGAAACTTTATATGGCGAACGGGCTGCCCTCTGTATTGAATGAGGATTTAAAAAAATGTAAAATAATTGACGTTTTCCAGCTATGGCAATAACTGGGCATCTATCTAATGAAAAACATCTTCTTTCAACCTTTCAATTTGATGTTACCTAATAGTCCTTTCAGTCACATCATGGTTATGTACTGCTGCTTCTCAATATAGTTCTATATGGAATGAAGGATGCCATGTAAAGCCGCCTTGTTACGAACAGCTTGATTTTACCTCGGTATTCTTCTTCGGTAGCTTTACCTTCAATGTCCTCCTTCACTCCGCTGTGAGTCCATTTTCTTCGCACCAAGTTTGCGATATTATTGTACTTATTATTTTGTACCTCGACATAGGTAGACGTCGACGCCGATGGTAGTCGTCTCGACGAACTAATTAACTCCGGGATAGCTCCCGCTGTTTGGATTACATTGAGAAAAGGGGCAAAGTGAGGGCGGGCGAGAGTAGCGGCAATGAAAGAGGTCGTAGGGAAAGGGCCTCGCGAGCTTCTCGCGCCATAGAACGCTTGCCGGACGCTTTTCGAGAATGAAAAGTCGACTCTTATTTAAACGCATCTCACTTGTTTCTACGAGTGAATTGCGAAAGAGAATTTTAGCGAGTACAGGATACAATTTGAGGAATAACGGAGAACCGAAATTAAAAGTTAAACACGAAAACATGATATTGCCAAAGTTTTATTAATATTTTTGAAAATAAATTTCACCGAATGACAATATTCAGAAATGCTATTTTATCGAATCGTAAATGTTTTATCTGCATGGACTGTTACATGGTAGCAAGTAAATCTGTTTAAATCTCACAAGACGGAGAAGAAGATAAGAAAGAATTTTAAAAAAAAATTAATTTATAAATATGCGAAAGATAAATTGTTAAATTATTTCAACAAACGGTTTGGCAATGGACGAAGGTGCATACATGTTTATTTTTCGTTATGACTTTGCAATTAATTGATCAAGTACAACGTCTGAGGTTTTGTGGCTTCGATGATTGCTTATGCTTTGTCTCTTCGGTTCGAGAACGTAAAATATGGCCGAAGCATCGACCAGCTGTACAGCACAACCCGAGCACTGTCCATACAGCTTTTACATTGCGAGCCACTTGCTCTTTCAACTCTGTTTTCTCGCTCTTGATACGACCACGAAAATGCTCGAGGCCCTGAGACGTTGAGGAATCTCCTCATACCCCCGAGGCCGAGGAAACCGAGAGAACCACCAAGAGCACAATGCCCTCGATTGTTTATCTCGTGATAGACCCGGCGTGATGAGAAAGCGGCTCGAGAAACCAAGAGTGAATAAGGAGGAGGAGGGAACATCACTGACTAACCGCAACTAAACTTCGTGGCGCCTACAGCGCGGCTAAAACTCACTTATTCGACGAACGAGTAGAAGCGGAGTGCTTCGGTTGAGCGTCTCAGTTCGGTTAACGACAGAGATAGATAGATACCTATATAGCGATAGACAGAATGAATTTATTGTGAAAACAAGTCTCTGATAAAATACAGTGATTAAAATCGTTTGACAGTTGCATCTGTCAGATGTCTAGCTCGACTTTAAATCTTGATTTAAGTCTCAGACACACCAAGTTCTGTATTCAGAACTGATGTGTTGCAATGATTTAAAATTTCATTAAATACAAATTCGACAAATGTACAGAAATTTTATACAGAGGCTTGTCTAATTATTAGTTATTTCGCTTTTTTCATCCGATTAAAAATAATAAAATGAAAAAAAAGCGTATTTTTTACTTTTTCTTTCTGATTTCATGAAATAAATCAGGTGGTCGAATCTCGGTTGTCAGTTTCGTAATGCTGACTTTACCCTTCTCATGCTTTCACGATTGAGACCTCTTGACGTTGCTCTCGTTCTTTTAACGTGGATCGTGATCATAACATGCACGCTATAAATACATACATACAGAAACACGAGATTAAGCATCAACGGAACTCGATCGAAAGAGGACGCAGTGCACAAAAACCTACGAGACCCGAGAGGGAATGTCGACCTCGATAATGTTTCACTTCGAAGCGTCTCTCGCCGCGATCCCCCGGTTCAGCGAATATAAATTCGTCGTCACGACAATAAAACGATCGCGAGTTCGTAAAACTCTCCACAGCGAGGATATGTTAACTTTTGTTTGATTATATCGGCTATTCGGTTCTTCAGCGATCATAATAATTTCAATAAAATAAGTGATACGTACGCGCTGACGGTTGATTTTTTTTTTTTTTTTAGGTCACCGAGCGTGTTTCGCCAAGATGGCGTTTGGTCTACTTAGAGCAAATGTCTTCGTCGAATCCGACGTTGCATTTTTCATTCTGTCGAAACTCGGTGATGCAATTTGCGTTATTTTTTTTTATCGTCGTGTCACTCATTCTTAGAAATGTATCCGTTGTTGTGTAATTGGCGCAACGTCAAGATTAAGATATACGTGTGGACAATATATTTTCATTCTTTCTCAATTTCTCTAATTCTCTATTTTCATTCGTAATCTCAATCTGCCTTATGACGAATTGTTAGAATTATAACATAGTTATTCGATTAAAAATACACGAAAGTGTAGAGGTAAAATTGCGGACGAATGCTCAACGATTGTCATCACTAACTTGTTCCATATTGATCTATAACTTTATTTTGGTTTCATTTATCACAGAAGTTAAATTTACGTTTTGAAACGATGCGCGATTACCTCAGTCGGTAACGCAAACTGTAATCCGAATATGTCTGTCACAATTGACCTGTCGGATAAAAACCGAGATGAGTACCCTCCGTCTAACAATTTTTCAGGGTATCGTGCTCTCGACTTTCATCCGATGGATAATCCGTGGCGGAGAAATTTGAGGTACGAAGATTTGTTAAATCTATCTCGAACCCATGTATCTGTCACATATAGTCTCAATAGCATTTTAAAAGAATTTGTCAAAGTATTCGCAAGGAATTCGTGATAAAAGTTCCCGAAAGTGTCAAAGAATATATTTTCCTGATTGAATACGAAAAGCTATGATAATGCAACAGTTGTATTATTATAAAGGTTGCATTTAATATAAAGCAATGTGAACGGTTGGATACAGCCTGGTTGATGCATTCAGTGCACAAGAGCGAAAACATTTTCACTCAAGGGTACAGCAACGGGACCGGAGGGGCCGGGGACCCTGGCTACGTGTACGTTTCGTTGTAATTAGTTTCTGCTGGGATGAGATGATGCTGACTCAGCATATACGCGAAGAGCGAGGGACGGAGTCAGGCTGTAAAATAGAAGGAGGCCGCGCTATTGCGACTCAGGCTCGCGCACATTTGATAGCGGAGGAGCAAATAGGACGCAATAAACACATCACTCCATCATCCCAGAGACTATACAGAGAATTTAAGCCTTTATTTAGGACTGGTCTCGACCACGGACCAAGAGAGCGGAACATCAAATACATCGCCTACAGAACAGTCGAGTGTCAAACTCTCCGGGGAATCCCCGCGTGCAATAAATTCGAATTTTCCGTGCAGACGCGTCTCTATAGATTTTAGTCAACGATCTGTATCATAAAAATTGCTCGTAGATATTATTGCGTAACACAAGGATGCGATTAAACTACAAGAAACGCAATATTACTATCAATCGAATATGAATGATTATTATGATTCTTTTTTAATCAACTCCTACTATATCGTATTTAGTACTGAGATGGTAGAAAATATTCTAAATATATTTGTTCGGATAGAATTAATCAAAGATTTATAACGTGCAGCTGAGTTTGAAGTTTTAAATGAAACCCATCAGAGTATTACGCGCTTTTATTACAGACGACAAAAGCATTATGAAGTCAGCTTTTTACTTGTAAAGAGAAATAAAAATACGTAAGAATCCAGAGGTGAATTGCTTGGACGCGTAAATAGACTCCGAGCGGCGGATCTCGAGGGCTCAGTCCTTATTTTACAATATATGCGGTATATACGTATCTTCGTCGTCGTTCGATATCTTATTACCTCTCATTCTAGCTCTCGTAAGCTCCACGTTCAAGAAACTAATTTGCCTCGATAGCGGAAATGGTCGGGAAGAACAAGCAACGAAGCAAGCACGGTGGCCTACCTGCCTATACGTACCGTCTCCGACCGCAGAATCATGGTCGACCGTAAACCACCGACTGCAACGATCTCTAATTACGTATTATCCGCACGCTGCGCTCTTGCATTTTGCTCGCTGTGCCTCTGTACTTTCTACCGATGGACCGTATAAGCTCGTATTACCACAGGCTGACGCGCAAATTCGTTGATCCTTTTGCAAAGCAAAAAATCGAATTTTATTTCACGCCAGTTATGAAAACCACCGTGTAGAGAACTCAAGCGAGCAGCTTTAAGAGTATCGTTGGAAAAACAGTTACCGCTGTTGCTTATTTCGAGATATTCAACAAAAGTTAGTAACCTTGACTCGATCAGCGATTACAATAAATTATATAATTGTTGCTAAGAAAATAACATCGTCCTCATAGATACGAAATAGAACATTTTTTTAGGTTACGTTTATACAGATTTTAAGATAAATACCACTCAAACTATTATATGTAGAAAGGAATTTTAGTGCAAATAACTCAACACGTGCAAAAAGTTGAAACATCTGTATTAGTTCCCCTTAAAAAAAATTTACGCCACGGAAGAGCGGTACAGATTACCTATACTTTGTTTCCGACACTTCGCTTCGCACCTTTTCCTCTATTCTTCTCATCGCCAAGCATTTATATTTACGACCCACACGCGACCAGTATCATGCGTATAGCACGCCAATAATGCATGTTGCCAGGGGCATGCTGTCCGTGCCTGTCAAGCCTGGGGGTTCTGACGAGAGGAAAAAATGAATGAAAAAGTTGAACGTACCGCATGAAAGTGAGAATGTGGGAGATGAAGGAGGTGCAAAATATTTTCTATGATATACAATTCGAGCTGCCGAGTTTTGATAACATATTTCTCGCTTTGGAAAATCTTTACCAATTTTTATTACAAAAATTAATCGTTGAAGCGTCAACAATTTTATCGGGTACGAATAGTCTACGGATTGTTGTTTGTAACAATAATGTACGATCAGGCACCAATTGCTCGATACGTATCCATCATCGGATATCAATCATTCGAACTATCGGCTGAGATCTTTGATGGAATTAATTTTTCAATAAGCTATGAAATGCTGACATGTAACTCTCCTATACTCATCGAGTCAAGTACAGCGTGAACCCGAGATGAATATCATCAGTCGCCTGATAATAGTTACAGGAATGATACTGATATGATCGAAATGGCTTGTTAATCTCAATTTAATTATTTATCCGGTGATGCGTGTGTCTGAATGATCGATTAGGTAAAAATTCACTAAGATCTTTCTGGATTATTATTTTTGTATATTTTTTGCTTTCTCCTAGACGAAGTTGTCGTAGAAAAAATTTTTTTCGAGATTTTTATGTCAGAGTAATTTCCAAAACGCCGAGAAATCATATTCAGAAAAAATGGCCGTGCGTATGTATGTGTGTGCGTGTGTATGCGATTTGCTTGTATAAATTGCAATAGAACCGGTTACTCGATCATCCTTAAAACTTTGCACACGGATCGAGTCGCATCCTCCGTCAGTTTGCTGCAATTTTCAACCAAATCGCCAACGGATCTCTCATTTTATAGTTTGAATTTTTTTAAAAAAGGAGGACCGCTCTCCAGCTTTCGTAACTTATCAACTATCGAGTTGAAACTTTCTACAAGAATAGGCCAGGTGACAAGGTTGTTCGGCTTTGAGTTTGTCATGAATCGATAAAAGAGTTCAGTTTTTATTGATTTTGTAATTATTTGAAAAAAAAAATTATATTTGCTCTATCTTTTGTAAATTTCCATCTATCAAACTGAAAGTTGACATACAAATTGGCTAGGTGACAAGGATGCTTTATATTGAATTTGGTGAGAATCGATTCAGGGCTTTTAAATTTATGAAATTTGCAGTTTTACTAAATTTTCTATTCTATCGAAAATATTAATACCACTTCGTCTATGAGAAAACGAGAATTGAAATAGCCATTACCCATAGAGGAGAATCTGGAGGTGGCCGAGAATCACGAGGAAGCAATGTCCAAATTTCAAATTTGCATCCGTGTTTGTATCTGTGAGCGTGTATGCTTAGGATATTTTCTGCTAAAAATTCCGGTATCTCCAGTAAAGTAATTGTTCTATAGGCGACATCGTATTATTATTCGATCTCCGGAGTATTAATTGTCAATAACAATCATAGTTTGAGATCAATCAACGTTCGTGCTTCGTCGTGCTTCCGGAATCTACACTTTTGTAAATCCTCCAAAATGAAATAGATTCGAATAAATATTTCTTAAATAAAAATATATTTATGGAAAAACCCAACAGGGGGTTGATCCGTCGTGGAATTGCCTATATATATATCAGGAGTACAAATTGAAAATGCGGGATTTTTTTCTATTTTTGAACGTTTATTCTGAAAAAATGGTAACAAATGAATTATTCAAAGTATTGTCCATCGCTAGCCACAACTTTTTCCCATCTTTCTGGCAATTTACGGATACCGTCGCGAAAAAATTCGGCCGGCTTGGCTGCTATCCAGTCATCGACCCATTTTTGGGCTTCTTCGTAAGAATGGAAGCGCTGGTCAGCTAGGCCATGTGTCATCGATCGGAAAAGGTGGTAATCGGAAAGAGCAATATCTGGGCTATACGGCGGGTGGGGTAAGACTTCCCATTTCAGCGTTTGTAGGTATGTTTTGACCGGCGCTGCAACATGTGGCCGAGCGTTGTCATGTTGCAAAATTACTTTGTCGTGTCTTTGCTCGTATTGTGGCCGTTTTTCTTTGAGTGCGCGGCTCAAACGCATCAATTGAGTTCGGTATAGTGCTCCTGTGATGGTTTCGTTCGATTTCAATAGCTCATAATACACGACACCCAGCTGGTCCCACCAAATACAGAGCATGAGCTTGGCGCCGTGAATATTTGGTTTGGCCGTCGATGATGATGCATGGCCGGGGTAACCATATGATTTTTTGCGCTTCGGGTTATCGTAATGGATCCACTTTTCATCACCAGTGACAATGCGATGCAAAAAACCCTTCCGTTTTTGCCGTTCGAGCAGCAGTTCGCATGCAAAAAAACGGCGCTCGACGTCTCTCGGCTTCAGCTCATACGGCACCCAATGTCCTTGCTTTTGGATCATTCCGAGGGCTTTTATACGATGGGAAATGGCTTGTTGTGTCACTCCCAATGAATCTGCGAGCTCTTGTTGAGTTTGACACGAGTCTTCATTGAGTATTGCCTCCAATTCAGCATTCTCAAACTTTTTCACTTGGCCCGGCCGCTCTTTGTCCTCAACGTCAAAATCACCACTTCTAAACCGCACAAACCATCTCTCGCACGTTGAAACCGATGGAACATGACTCGGATAAGCCTCGGAGACCAATCGATGTGCTTCAGCAGCACTTTTCTTCAAATTAAAGAAGTAAATTAAAACTTCCCGCAAATGCTGTTTTGTTGGCACGAAACTCGACATATTGAGAGCTCAAAAAAACTATGAATTTGACACTGCGACAAATTGACACATACTGAAAATTAAAGCTATAAGACGTAGCTTTGACATGAACATAGTCACAGTACTGCCTGATGCGTATAGCGTTAGTAACGCCATCTGTTATCAAACCCGCATTTTCAATTTGTACCCCTGATATATATATATATATACATATTTGTTTAGTTAGTTATCAGAAAACTTTAACTATCGTCAACGGTAATAAAATCGGGCTAGAGATATCGTAACAGAAACCTCCGCCCACCGGTTTGAGCGGTGGCTTTATCAAATTTATATAAGTTACCGGAAATAGTAGCCGAGAGCTTCTCGCAAAATCCTTGCCAAGAATGCGCCGCGGTTGGAGTCAGCGAATCGCGCCAATGAAAGTCGCTGATTAATATTTCAAGGAAGACACGATACTGCCGCTACTCCATCTCGAGTATTTCTCTCCTGTCCGGAGTGCTGGAATCCCCTTGAATAATACATGGGACTCGTGCCGCGGGTTCCCCCTGCGGCAGTTATTTATTAAGCCGCGACAAACGGAGAGCGATATTTGTCGCGGTTTTGCCCCCGTGTTGTATCACCATAGATGCAACACAGTCAACGACGAAGAGCTCCCGTCGCTCTGTTTCACTCGGTCCACTCTTCTCAATGAATTTGTCAGATTGAAATCGAGGAGTACGACGCTGTATTATCTTTTGTTTTCTTTATTTCAATCGTGGGAATGAGTCCAGCGTATCAACAGAATGTCTATAACGTTTGTCGATAGTCATTAATTTCATATATCTACTTCTGTTGTAATAATAAACTGATGATGTGTATTTTTGAACGTCACACCGACACTCGCGAACAACGATATGAAAATCATGGTGCAAATGCGGTGGTAAATTACTCGCGATAAATAAATAAAAGTACTTGTGATAAATAAATAACGACAAAGTTGATATTCGCTACCTCGCACGCTATTATTTATCCGAGCGTTTGCCCGGAGCTTCTATTTATACTTTTTTTGTAAAATTTAATTTCGGCCCGAAGGTATACGCATCCCTAATTTATACTCCGTGAATACACAAGGGGTGTCCCGAATTACAAACTGCGCGTGCAGCACTTGTTGCAGTCATAGAGAGAAATAATATTTAAAAATAAACACGCTTCTTTGCTTCATATTTTTTATTTGATTTTTTTTTCGCGTTTTTCGTATTTTCCTCCATGGTGAAAAATTGTAATTCGAGAGTTGATCACATTGGTAAAGATATACTATAAATATGCAGGTATAGGTACTACGTGCTGCGCAAGATCAACGAGTGATGAACGTAAGAATGTAGGAAACGAGACGGAAAAGTAAGAGGATAGAAGAGAGAAAAAGAAGAAAAGCAAGGTAGCGAAGCGAGCGCGCGCGAGCTTCTCGCGATATCACGCTCTTCTTCGCTACGTTATGAATCAAACATTCACAAAGGATAATGGATGAAGGAAGAGCCTGGGGCGAGCTCGCGCCTGCTCGATGATACGTACACTTCATACATTCTGTACTATGCTATTATAAGATACCGTGTGTATATTCGTAGAGTAGAATAATAACAAAAAGCCCGGGTAGTACCTCCAAGTAAGCTTTTGACTGGAATTTACGTAGATGGGTGTAACGATTCGTGTAAAAGCATGATAAAGGATAACGGAAATATGTATTTCAGAGCACATTATCGAACATGACTCTACTGCTTTAAAAGTAATAATAAAAGTTCTTCCTTCTATTTTTATAAATCAAACGCATATATTTTCAATGCAAAACTAAATAAACACAATAAGATACTTTCTATATTGCTTAAAATGAAATATATTTCATTGCATTCGTACAATTTAGAATACTCGTAATGATTTATTTATTTTTTATGTCAGACAAATGATGATGTACGACAAGAAAAATAGACCATAGAAACGTTATAACAATTCTCTATATTTTATGACTCAAGAAGACGCACTTTTCGTTCAAATAGAGAGATTATTTCATACATAATATCACGAAATACAAATATATCGATGTATATTCTTGTATTTTTTACTTCTTATCACGGAAGAATTCTTTCGGCACGCCGCGTAGTAGTTTAGAAATATATTGTGAGTTTATACAATTCCCTTCAATTGACAGTCATTGACCGTCATCGATAAAGTATGAACGCGAATGTCGTAACGTCAATTATGATATAAGAAATTTGAAGTACGATCGCCCGCTACGATTGCTCGATGAGAAGTACCAATTTCTTTCAAGAGGATTGTCGATCTCTTTTACTATTTTAAACGATTCGCACAGTCGATGTACCATCCGTCTCAAACCACTTGTCTGTCACGCTACTCGACGATGCTGGACTGTCTCGTCTATCTCTCGATCTGTCCCCGCGAATAGTTAAATTAAACATTTTTACATATTCAAAGAAATGCACTTAACTTATGTAAAAGTAAAGCGGTTGACTTTAAGTTTAAGATGAATAATCTCGGTTACTTATCACTTTAAAGGAAACTCCTAAAGACGTAACGATGGAAATTGTACAATTGCGATGTAGATAAATGTATTTCGTCGATGACTTGCTATATTTGTGTAATTAAAAAAAAAATCTATAACGCACCTCATCGACGTAAATAATGTATTTTTGTTTCTTCACAGAGGAATCCTTGTGACGGTGAACATTTTTTTATTGGTATTTTTATTGGTATCATGTTAACGTGCTTAAAATGTACCAAAAACGTTGAGAAAAGATATTTAGAAAAAAATGTACCAACGGGCGCACCCGCGCACCCTTTAGGTTTACATAATTACTAGAAGAATCTAGGAGCTCTGGCATTTGACGACCACGCGTCTCCATTAATCTTTCACGTACGTATGACGGATTACCGACGTTCCGACTTCCTCAGTGAGGAAGTCAAAATTAATCAACGTACATCCTCACAAAGGTTGCTTAGTCAAAACTGAAAAATAATGAGGAAGCAATGTGCATGGTTATTGGAGCCTGAAGAGAAATTGGCACATTTGCTCATCTCTGACTTGCATTCATGAAAGATTAACCAGAGGTTGCTTGAATTCGCTAAAGTAAAGAGTAGAAAAAAAAACCAGAAAAACGATAATTACAACGACATTTTACTGTAGCAAAAAGTAGGATTGTACCGTCCTTGCACAAAAAATTTGAACCACAAAAAAGCATCAAATATCCAAGAAAAAAATATAGTCGAAATATCACGTACGTATCACATACCATCCTAGAGGAAATCATAAATCACGCTCGGATGGATAGAAATATTTAAAATATCGAGGTCACCCAATTCCGGATTTGCGATCACAGCCAATTTCGTTGTCGGTCCGTGTCTCCTTCGTGCTAACCAGAGTTCTCCCTCTCCGCTTTTCCCACACTTTTTAACCGCGTGGAATCGGGATTGCGCCCGTCGAGTCGAGAGCCACATTGTTTTATTAATGTCGAACGAAAAATATGTTTCACCTCAAGAGCATTATATATATATATATATATATATATATATAAACAAAAGCAAGAGTGAGTAAGAGACAGAGCCCTGCAGTGACAGTGTGTATTCCGGTTTGTCGATACGACTAGTCGCCAGGGGCCCTGAACCCTCTCGCTGTCCAACAAAACTGTCCAGCGGAACCAACGGCACAGCGCGCAACATAGATAGGTAAAAAGTTAAAAAAAAAAAAGAAAAAAATGTCACAGGTACGATTAACGCGTGCGAAACCCGGGCACAAATTGCCCCGAAGCAACTGGAGATTTCAGGATGCGCATATATATATATATATATATAGACATATAATATGTACAGACAGTAGTATACATACACATGTCTATGTTTATGTAGATATGTTCACCGGGGGCGCCACAGTGCAGTACAGTACACCGCGGACTGGGCTGCTATACGAGTACCGAGGGTATTGTTATCGCTGGGGCAGCTGGCAACCCAAACCTTGCTTTCTCCTGCCCTTTCACCCTCTGGACCCTCTGCCCATCGTGCTTCGCGCTGATATATATACATCCTCCACTACTTTTACGCCATTCTGCACCCACTACCAGTCTCGGCAGTTTCTCGTACACGCTGGAGACACGGTAAAATGCATAACTACCCATACACGACGTTTTACACCGCGTTTCAACTATATAGTGCATTTTCTACAGCACAATAGTATACGTCAGTCCACGTGCGGTTCGCATGTACGTGGGTATTGGTACACGCATTGGCAAATGAATCTATACAAATATGATTTACGATAAATCACGATTAAACATTTCAATAACGAGTAATGATAATAATAGTTTTATTTATTTATTTATTCGTAATAATGATACACTGGTTGAACATAACTGTATCCACATACTAACACGGGTTACGCAAAGACATTTATCGTCGAATATACGCTAATTGCTGCTTCGCAATGGGCACTCGCCTGCATGCTCGATTCTTGTCGAACTTGTAACGGAATAACGACGTTGCGCACGTAGTCGTACACCTACTCGTATGAGTGAGTACTCGAGTACGCAGTGTCGCGTATTCTCACACATACAAAGCTCATTATACTATAGTTTGTCGACGTAAGAGTTGGAACCGAGTGTACGAGAATGTCGTCTGCAACCCTAACGCGTAAGCTTCTCTAAATTTGTAGCACCGAATAATTCCACGTAACTATATATATTTACTTGGCTCGGTAGATGCTGCAATGTCGCGTATTTTCATCCGCACTATATATAAGTGGATATTCACACTGATACGCATGATGCTCTACATACAATTGTACATGCTATACTCTATTTCATATATATATATACATAGCATACCCTGACTTATCTTGGTTGCTACATGGTTCTTGCATCTTTCAAGTAGGTCGGTACAGTCGGGTGAAATGAAAGCTGATCTTTGAAAATATTTATCCGAGTCCCTCAAAGTCAATCGATAATAATAAAGTTGTATTATAAATTAAACAAGCATCCTCAAGATAGAACAAAAAAATTGACAGCAACGACAAATTGACGCTTTTACCGTCATAATTCTTATCAATTTCTGAGAAAAAATATTAACAAATCGTGTTTATTTTTTAATACACATTGTATATAACGCTTGAATACATGATTTAGTAAACAATCGTCTCGTTTTTTTTATAGTTTGTATCAAGGAACATTTGATACTTGATACACGTTTTAACGGACTGTACCGATCCACAATGTCCTTAACAACAAGCTTAAGCTTCCTGCAGAGCACCGTTGTGACCTTTAAAGATATGCATATACTCGGTACAGGACTAAAGCACGTACACCATTATATAACTATACATAGGTGTATTATATTCTGGTATTCCGTTGTCCTACGTTATTTCTTTATCTTTGCTCTACATCGGGGCCCCTAGGATATTCGCGATAACCCAGCAGAACCAGTTGGATACTCAGCGCAGAAACGAGAGCGTGTAGAACGTCGCACGTTTGCACACGAGTGTACTGCATTTATTCACATGGTTGTATGCACTGTTCTTATATGAATTTATCTATAGGTATATGTGTATGTGGAATATACATACATGGATGTACGTATTGTATACGGATGCGCTCGGGTGGTAAGAAGCGTATACGTAGCATCTACCCTACACTGTAAGGGTGCACAATGCACATGTACCGGATCCAATGTCGGCCCACTGGCACTAATTGCCGGTCCGGTAGAAAATTGGCGAGATAACTTCGCATTCCTTCTCTCCGAGTTAGACTCACTCTACCAAATTCTCGTTCTTTTTCTTTCTCTCTCCGTCTATCCCTCTATTTCTTTATTTCTCATTCTCTCTCTTCCTTCGTGAATTACGAAGCTCACTGTATATCCAGCACAACCCTTCCTTCGCGTTATTCGTTCCAACTGGACTATATACGATTGTACACGTAGCCCGGCATTCAAGCTCTTACAGTCACTTTTTCTTCCGTTAACGAGTAACTTTTTCAACCCCTTACGCTTCCGCCGTTGGTATATGGTATCCGACTATGCAGGGTTTACTTGTTCGATCCACATGTTTCTGGACGTGGCTCTCCCTCGGGACGAGAATGGAGGATCTACTTATACGACTGTTGCGAGATACGAGTTGGTCGTATTGTATTACGCGAACCGGATCAACATGTGATAAAAATCATATTAAAAATTATACTTTTGCAAGAGATATAAACTTTAAAAAGATATATTTCGTTGAAAATTTGAAGCGAAGAAATACAAATGAAAAATTAAATGTATTTCTATGATCGAATATTGCAGTTTTTTTTATTTTCATCCAATTAAAACGAGGTTGTGGAAAAAAAATTAATTTTATTTTCAAACAATGTACGAAAGGGGTAAACGTATTTGCATATTAATTATAAGAATTTCACCCAACTTGATAGGGTCATTTTATAACGGACGGGAAGTGAAAGTATCTATTAAAGGAGTTGACAATAGGGAATGTCATGTATACAATCTCGTAATGAATTTATCCAAAATACGTGTGGGACTCGAAAATGAAGTAAAACTTACAGGAACATTTCATATTTTTTCGCGTGTACGTGTAATATAGAAATTTTGATGTTTGTTGATTTAATACAGAATCACATAACGGTGTTGACGAATCCCGAAGGTATCGTAGAGCTAATCAGGAGTACGTAGTACGACTCCCATTTATTTTTCGTATTTTTTCTCTCTGCTCGTTCCACCATTTTCTCGGCAGAGAGGAATAGCATCAGGAATTCGTGGAGGAATTTGTATTCGATCGTTAACACCTCGGTTAGTTTCCGGCGTAAAACCCGTGTTATTTGCTCCCCATCTTTCTTTTTCCCTCGCTTTTCCGCTATTTCTATCTTTTATTCCTGACTTCTCAAACTGTAATTGTGCTACGTTACCACACACGGATAACTTTCGATATCCCATTAGCCGCTCGAGAACCACACCGCATCAATAGCGGAAAAGCGAAAGAAAGGGATGATAAAGAGAGGGTGTGATGAACATCCCCTTGTCTACAATCCCTCGTCTTTTTTTTTTTCTCCGTTCTCGCGCCTATAGCATTGTTCCACCGTATACGTAGCGAGCGAGGGATAAAAAGAGACGGAGAAGATATCGAAACACCCTTCTCGCTACCCCCCTCGATCCGGCAGATAATTCTCGTTCGTTGCAACGTCATTAACTTCTTCTTATTGGGAGGAATACCGCGTGTGCACACGGGGGTTGTGTCGACAACAGCCCCCGCGGGCCCCGAGGGCTCATCGATCACAGCCGCGCGCCACGGTACTTTCAGCAGAAAAGCGAAAGCAAAAGCAGTAGGAAAGCATCAGGGCGCCTTTCCACTCTAGCCAGATAGAGCACCGGAGAATGTCCAATCTCGAAGAGATTTTTCACGCTTGAGTTTTCCTCTCTTACGTCGCCCTTCTCGTTTTCCAACCTTGGTTCGCCGCGACTCCGCGCGCATACCCCCCTGACGGCAAGAGGGCGACGCATTTTCCACCGAAAGCCACTGAGCTTTGCTATCGGCCACGGGCATTTGACCAGCTGCGATTGTTCGACCCTCAGGGTGAAAAAGCCATTTTATGGAGGAAGCCTCTTGAGTCTTCGTGCTAATTCACCCTTGAAATAGGCAAGATTTTTAGTGAGATTTTTACTGAAATATGAGCACGAGATATAGCTTTTTACATATCTTATAGTAACTTGGATTGGATTCCGACTGACCGCCCGTGACGACGATATTCTTTGTTTCTACCTCGATGCCTGCAAGATCGCTCTTCAATTTTTTTATACAAGAACACGTAAGACAAGATTTGTTAACGTTTCATACAATTCTTTACAGTTAACAAATTGTGTGTTTTTCAAAAACATATCATTAACTTTTATTTAAGGAATGAATCTATCCAATGAAATAAATAAGTTGGTGTAACAACTTGTGGGTGGAAAGAGGGAGGAGAGGGAGAGATAGCAAACGACACACGATAAGAAATCTATTGTATTTTTGTCAAGAGTTACAGCGTGAACTGTGGCGAAATATTGACTGGCAAACTAACTGCCGTACCACTGTTGCCGCGTATAGTAACGCGAAAAAAAAAGAAGCAATTTTACGAGCGTAAAATATTAACTTGGAACACATAAATTTTCCGAGATAAAGAGCAATATACGGGACTGAGAGGAAAATGGAGAGTGGATGAGGGAATAATAATAAAAAAAAGTATATTATAACTGCTGCCACCTAAATTCTATAGTACGGTGAAAAAAGGAGAAAATAGGGTTTATTAACCAGTGTGTGTGAGTGCGCGACCAATTGATTCTCCACGGCGTCAGCCTGCCACCCTATCAAGCTGCTTCTAATCATATTCATATTCATGTAGAACCATATACACGTATCTACGCTCTACGTTATCCGTATATAAGCCCTCTATATTGTATCTACAATATATACATGTGTTACGTAGATACGAGGTATTCCGCGTCAAGTAATCCCTCAATTATCGAATGAGGCTGACTTATTTTGAGAAGCCCAGTGCTGCTGGTTGCAAAGAAACTCGAGAAATGATTGACGAGTTTTAAATTTCATACTTTATCCGATAATCAATACGAAAATTCACCTTCCTATCGCTTTCAATTTGAAAACACAATTGTCATTGCACAAACAGACGCGTCCAATATTTTTTGGATACCCTTCGCAATTAAATTCTTCCCCTGATGTATTCGAACTCAAACACATGTTGTTTTCGGACGAACTTAAGATATAATTTTTCTTCAAAAACCGTAATGCCCGAAAGGTAAAAAATAATCTTTGAAGCGAAACCCTTTCTCGCATCGTCGGTAAAAGGGGTGGCCCACCTGGCGTGGAATGCTTCGTAGGCGATGTGCGTATAGACTCCGCGATGAAATATGCCCGAGGGGAGAGGAATGATTGCCGAGTCACGACTTGGGATGAATGACTGCTCTCGTATATACTATAAGAACTTGGTTTGGTCGAGCTTCGATGAGTCACGACACATATATATGTATATACGCTATATCGCCTCGGTGTACACTCCTTCTTCTTATGTCTCAGGCTGCGGGCGAGTAAAGTGCAACCCCCCACGATCCAGTCCATCATGCTCTATACTACACTGTACGTTACCTTGTCCTGTACCATGATAGCGCGATATATGCATAGCTAGGCCGGATGTGCTCAACGAAAAGCCGCGGAACACCCAACGGGCTTGATCAGCCCCCAGAGTCCTCCGAACAATCCGTCTGCTGGCCATCGTATCACTTCCAGAGATCGAACGCGATATCCCCGTAGTCCTGCAGCGATAATGCAATATATTTCATATTGTTACCGTTATGGTATAGGATATTCGATGTAGAGAGAGAGTGTATGCGAACAAGGGAGTGGGACACCGGGAAAGAAATGGACCCCGCTGGCTGACAATATCGATGTACACGTCTCTGTATATAATATATAGCCGGAGAACGCAGGAGAGTATTATCCTCGCGTTTTGGGCGTTCGCTCACGAGGATAGCCGCGACGAATCCTCCAGATTTTTCTTCCCTCCTATATTTTCCGATCTCTCGATCTTCTTTTTTCCCGTACGCACACATTCGGAACCCTTGTGTGACGCGTATATATAACAGCCGTGAAAAAATAAAGAAACTCGAGGGTGCGAAGTGAGTTTGAAGAGATCAAGAAAGCGTATAGGTCGTTTCAACGAGGGTCGACGTTGCACCGCGCTACCGGTTACACGTGTGCGCGTGCGTTGGTGTATACGCGTGCATGACAGTGTTCGACACTCGTGGATAACCGTGGAGTGTCTGTATTCTTTGGTATTCTTCGGTATCGCTGATGCTACTACCACCATCCTACCGCCGCTGCAACGTTTGCAAAAATTTTTTAGCTTCATGACAGAGGATGAATTTTTTTATGACCCGATATCGTTTCGTTTACTTTTTTCCTTGATATCACACGCGTTTACGTTGTACTCTGATATTACATCGCACATAGAGATATTGCTACGCTTCGTTGGCACTTTTTCAAGAAGTGAAAAATCAGTTGACAGCCCGTAAAAACTCTAAAATTACGATGGAAATACCATACAACGTATTGTTTTATTTATATATATAGATGTATATATTTTTCGGATATTAAAAAATCGTTTTAAGGGAAGTATAATCTTCCCTTATTTTTAATTTTTCAATAGCTAGATCATTTTTAAAGAATTTAAGCCTAAACTGACAAAAATTTATGCGCAATTAATTCTCTTGAATTACCATACTTCCGCGCTTCAGGTATAACGTTGAAAAAAAAAACTATGGAACACTTCCACTTGACAAATCAGGCGATCGCTTAGAACGCCTGGAGCGTAATAGTTTTCGATATTCTTGTGACTTATAAAAGGTTTAAATAAAAAAAATGTGAATACGATCGAGAACGATAAAACATACAATTTGCCAAGTTTTATGTTATTTTTCAATAAATATGTATACAGAGTGGCAAGATTGTGAGTAGGCTTCTTCGACGGTGGACAAGTCGAGAGGCCTGAGTGGCTCGAGAGGATTTCACAGGCGGATATAGTATTACTATGCCTGTTGGAAAAGGTGCCTCGTAAAAATATGAGGAACCCGTCGTAAAACGTAATCACCGATTAGCTGTGAGACTCTCGCTCTCTCCCTCTCTCTCTCTCTTGCTATTTTCCCTTGTTTCCGAGTGCCGTGGTCGTGCCCCACCGTGGTTCGCGTTCTATATAATACATATACGTACGGTATATACATAGCATCATCGGACTGTCTTACGCTGTCTCTCTCTCTCTCTCTCTCTCTCTCTCTCTGTTCGTTCTTCTAGCTCGAAGTGTACTTTCAATGTGTTGCGGCTCGTCGCCGCATCTTTTTCTTCCGTCTTTCCCTGGATGTAGCTCCAACGAGTTGCCAGGCGTGCAGTTTTCGCGCCAACACGCGTGTACGTCGCGGGTGGAGATGAGAGGATCGCGAGATTCCTCTACCCCTCTTACTCTCGAGCTCCACTCCCGTACGTGGCGCGAATGGAGCGCGATGAAACGATAAAAAAAGATCGTAAAGGTAACGGCCGTAGCGGGCGAACCGGGCGCTACGGGTTCTACGTGAGTTCTTTTTAGACACGCTCCGCACGCCGCTCCACGGTGTTGCGAAGCTCAGCAGCCTCGCTATAATTTCGACGGTTATTCCTTCTTTTTTTTCATCCTCCTCTTTCTTTATACAACTTTTTTTTTTTTTTCATCTTCTCCCTTGTTTTGCTGTTGCGAGCGCGCTCGGAACTTTTGTCCGGCCGTGAAGACGCTCTTTACTTCCGCAACTGATTACATAAAGAACTATATATATTCTTTCTATTATGTATACGAGCTACTTGCAAATTTTACAGAGCCCAGAATTTCCTTCGACCGTACCCTGCGGAAGAGACACGATACGCTTGAAATTTGCCGATTTTTTCTTCAAGTTCAAATTGGCGTATTCCGTAAAAACTCCAAAGACGCAAACTCTACTTTATTTAAATGAAGAAAAAAAAGAGTTTCGTCGAAATTTCTTCTTTTTTAACGTGCAATACTGACAACCGACTACTATCAGCATTTTTCTGAATTGTTAGGATTGTACTGTTTAAGACCACTGTCACGTCGACGTCGACGTTAGGTGACGGGGCAAGATATACGGGTCGGCTTCTGCCTTCGCAGTCAGGGCAGGGCAGCCTTTTACTCAGGGACGAAGACCTGCTCGCCTTTATGACAGCTGGAAATATGGCTTGGGATACGTGAACTCTAAAAAAAAAAGTAATAGAGGCGGCACCGTGTAGTTGATTAAACATTTTTACTCGCAATAGTTCGTTATATTTACCGATGAATCATAACTTAATAACAAATTGGAACGATTCAAGAAGAGGGAGCTTCATTTAGAAAGTATTGGTCTGTGAAACTTCAAGTCCAGAAGAGCAACTTACGAGTTGAAAACACCTGCAGCCCGCAATTCCTCTTTGGCAGGTGCTCGTACGCACTCGGTGTACCATAAGAAGTAGTTACAATTGCAGCAAACAGGATTGGAAGGAATTTGCGTCGTTGGCCGCTCTGCGTTCAAATAAAAATTTTTAAAAGCAACCATCGCAGAACACAGTGTACGTACAGTCTACATATTTAATAAGTTTGACACAAGTTATACGAGACGAACGACCGCGACAAACCATCTCATTTTCTCAACACATATGAAATACGTAAGGAGCGACTGTATTGTCATTTGTTTTAAAATTCGACACTCGGATTAAAGTGTAAATGCATCTATTGAGTATCTTGGATTTATTTCTGTTTGTTGTACCACTGACGGATGCAAAACCACAATGGAAATCCAGGGTTAGGCTTGAACACGGGATCGAACATGAAAGTGGCGAACCGTGGTAACCGTTGATACTATATCAAAGTCTTTTTTATAGACTCGGCACAAATAGACGTACGCTCACAATGCTTTTAACCTGGCCCTATCATAGAACGAGACAGCACAACGTTGAAAGAAGTTGTTATCTCTCCCTCTGATTGACCCAATCAGAAAAAGATATACGCTCGCTAACGTCGCGCTGTCTATTTCTATCAAGGTGCTATACGCTGTAACCAAAGTTCAGTTCTCTACCTGCTAACTCTATGGTCTGTTTTCTTAGATGACGTATCACGTGTCACGATCAGATAGCAGAACCTCCGGTTACTTGTCGGTAGGAATCTAATATATTTAAAACTATTTGTTGGATGTATATTCCCAATTTCAGAACTTCGGTAGATCACAAAATTACTTTTAACTTCGTGCCCGTAACAGATATGATAAGAGTGTTACGAGGTGCCAACACGCCATTAGTACTTTTTTCTTTAAAATACGAATTCAATTGAATTCCAATTGAATCCGAAAAAAAAAAACACAAATTCAATTGAAGACCTAGACAAAAGATTAAAACCCATGATCTTTCCGTTCTGCACGAAAAGAAATGATCGATAGCTCCAACCAACTGTTAAATACGCTTCAGGCGATTAACTTTGTTGGGCCGACAAATTAGTTGGCTGCCAGCCAAATTAATTGGTAAGTTCAACCAACTAATTTGTTGGCCCAAGCAAATTAATTGTCTGAAACGTATTACCGGTCGTAATAAGGATCGGTAGCAGGATATTTCGATCGACTATCCGACTAAATTCGATAAAATGGAATAATAGGAAACTCGTAGACATGGAAAATACCAATGAAGTCGGCAGATCTATATTATAATTCTTAATGTGTGGATTTCGTCCCTTAAACTCCTCCTAGACGGAGCGTGTTAGGAAGGTGATCTTGAACATTTTGGAAAGGTCTCTTGATTTCTAGGTCAACGCAAATATTTTCAGCTCTTCAAGTTGAGTCCTTAAGGAGTTACGGACATTTGAATTTTCTAAGAGTATTATTGAATTTTGACGTTTAATTTAAATTTTTAAAAAAGCAAAGTTATTCTTCGTAGTAGGTATAGCTTGCGCTTTTTAAAAAAAGAAAAGGTTACTATGATACAGTGAACGGAAATGTCTGTTTTTGTTTGACATGAATTTTCAAATGCAATTCACATTTTAATGAAGCAGTAAACAGTCAAGTCATTAAAAATAAAATTGGTTTTATTTAAGGTAACGATACTAAAAATAAACCTGGGCGAAGCCGGGTACGATACTAGTACATGTATAAAACTTATCCGATTTTGATTATTTATTGAAGATAAGTTATTTAATGTTGCCGACTTTATCCACATTTCATTTAGGTTATATTTTGAATTTGAGATTTCATCTACCGTTACGTGCAGCTGTTCGACCGTTTTAAATGAAAATTACTTCAAAATCTCGAGACTTTACCACACTTTAAAAAGAAACGTGTCGCTAGGTATGTTAAACCAACACACGATACACATACGCATAATAACGTAATTGACGTTTCTCGTAAACAGTTCGATATCTCGCACGTAACTAAATAAGAATCTAATAGGTTCTTTAAGCTAGCAAACCGAAAATTATTAGACCGCTAATTCAACGTCAAGCTAGCGGTAAAATTTTCATGCTTTCGCGTAACCGTAACAGTATCTCATTCGCAAGTTTAGCACCTAATTAGCACCTAAAAATGACCTAATTATGATGTGTTCGAAATACCGTTTAGTAATTTTCGGTTTGCTGACTTACCGGACCTCAATCAAACTCCAATTACAATGGATGTGAGTTTACAAGATTAACCAGGTCAACGAGATTAAAATCGGCGTGTAAATAATAATTCCAAGAGTTTCCAAGGGAGGTGATTACAAAAGGTCAATTGCAAAGATCAACCATTGTACCTTTTACGTCCGACACACGAGCTCGTAGGTGGCTCAGGGCTTAAGGAATCAAGAAAAGTGTAAGAAACGAATACACGTGAAAACACGGCCCTATAGGTGTGCTGTGACTAAACACGCGAAGCGTATTCGGAATGAACGCACGATAAATCGTTTCAAAGGAGCAATTAACACGCGTGAAACGTGTTAAAACAACACTTTTGTTTTTACAGTACGCGTCCACGTATTATGATACTTTTACGCAATTGCGCAACCTTTTCCGTGGCGTGTTATAGAAAACATGATTATGACGGTAAACGGATGGGTTTTCGTGCGAAGCAAAGCGCGCCGCATGTTTTCCAAGGGCCTCACCGCACAAACAGCGACAGAACGCGGTGAGGATAAAACATAAGAATGATAATATACGAGGAGTGAAAGATCTACAGCGGCGGTCGCGGTGTATTACTCGCCTCTTGTGCGTTCGTTCCTTTATCGCTGTTAAGCCGAGAGTACAACACGAAGAGAAGCCAGAGAGCTGAAAAGAAAGAAAGAGGCGGAAAGAATGAGGGATGGAAAGACAGGACAGTGAGTACGCAGGCGCGTGTAATGGCCCTCTGTACAATCCAGCAATTGGCGTTGCAAGATTACAAGGCGCTACGTTACCGTTCCACCGTGAAATCGACTTCCCCTTCGGCAGCAAAACCCTTTCTCTCTCTCTCTCTCTGTCCATCTCTCATTCTCTCCCTACCAGTTTCTACGATCAACTCATACGCCAATATACTTCGTTCTATTCCTTTAAAAATTTATCAATATATTCACATATTGCTTCTACGAAAATGTTGTACATGTCAAAATGTATTGTTTAATGCATCATGTAAATCCATATATTTTTTAAATCGTTTATTCACGTTGTGTAGGTTCGTTTTTGAGCTTTTCTTATCGTGTGAATAAAAACTCAAGAATAAATAAATAAATTTTGTACAAAAGTAACTAAATAATTTTCTATATTTTTGTTGTTGTTGTTGTTTCTTGTTCTTTTTATGTTATTTATCTTATTTACAGTTAATTTTTGGCTGACGGAGTCAGAGAACTACAGTTCCAATGCCAAAAATAGAGCTAACATTACTAGCTTTGTAAATGTTTTAGCCAGCGCAATCCTGGATGAAACGTGATTATTATTCCATGAGAATTTCCCATGAGATAATTTAAATATTATCAAAAGCAAATATAAATATAGATATACACCCATCGGTATAGCAATGCGTATCCGTATAGCGCGGTGGCGACTGGTTGAATACACATCGTAAGCACCGGTCGACGCGACGATATGGCACGTACTTATCAACGAAAACGCCCTTGCACTACCTAATCACGATCTCTACGAAAACCAGTTTATCCAGACGCAGCTGAATTTAACCGAGGAAAGACAAGCGAAGATAGAGTTAATTAAAAAAAGGCTTTAGACATTTTCACCACCCTTCGTGGATTGAGCTGCGGAGTTTTCCGAGACAACTTTCCGCCTGATGGCGAGAGATGGCGCCCAGAATCAGCGAGCGGAGGGTGAAGGTATGCGCGGGAAGTGACAGAGCGCGAGAAGAACGGAAAAGAGACCGGAAGACGTTAAAGAAAGGCGGAAGGGGAGGCTCGGAGTCTCGAGCGTATCCTCCATTGATCGAGCACGAGGCGCGTTTTCGTTCCAACCTTTCGAGAGACGCAACGGTACGCTCTGCACGGTACCCCTGTTATATACGTTATTTCGATGTCGGTGAGAGCACACCAGTGTGGACTATTCACCCGTTGGACAGTTCATTCGGGTACCGTGTGCCACCGTCGAGGGCCAAGTGCCAAGACCCATCTCCAAAGCTGACTGTTGGTCGCTTAATCCGATGTTCCTGAGACCCTAATATCGTAATAATATTCGCGACAACAGAAAATGCGTCGGTACACAAAATTCGCCGGGTCCTTCTTCTTCGTGCCTTCGTACAGTTCCGCTCAGTCCCTTATTTCTTTTCCATAGCTCCCTAAACCTTATCTCTTGGTCACTGAACACCGGCTTAAGTTACGGACTGTCTTTCGATGGAGCAGGCAAGATCAGGGAACGTATTAATGCTACAATAGGACCGTGACATTAATCGCAAAGCGGAAAATGGACTGCGTAAATGGTTGAGCCGCATTCTCCGCTACTAATGCTATTGGGTTGCGGAGATTTTGTACGAGGGACAATAAACTACGGTTAAACCCGGTATAACAATTCCTGAATCGTCTCAAATATTATTTTGTGTCCCTTTCATCCACTTACTCTTGTCAGTTTCTACAATAATATTGTACAGTCGTCAAACCTACGAGTACATAATAAATTTTATAAACAAATAAAATTGTTCGCGTAATGTATATTGAAAAAAAAACTGGAACAGTGAACCTGGAGGTGGAATCGAGAAAGACATAAAAAAGCGTACATTATGCTACTAAGGAGGAAAATGCCCGATTTCGAGGTTTACCGCCCGAACACGCACACGAGGTCGCAATTGGGCTCACTCCCACGTAGCATACCATACTTTTTTTTCAACTTTGTTGAAATTACCACATTGTTATGCATGCAACAGCGCTATTATTGTTACAATTACAATTCTTGTTACCTAGAATGCACCAGGCAATACCCCGGCGGATGGGGGGGGGGGAGGGGCAAAGTTTCTCGATGGATAACTTCTATGGTAGAAAGGTAGCCTTTTCTGCCCTAGGGTAGAAAAGTAGCAGCTGTCCGTCAAGGGCGCATGCGCATTGGTCATAGCTCGAAAACTACCACTTTCACGTGTGCAGTGTCGTAATTTCGGCGCAGTCGTAAAAAAATATTATTTTGCTCAGTCTTAAGTATTTGGAGCATGTAACGATGTACATAGATATTTTTATTTACGAGACGGTCGACTGTATACAGAGCTTGGTGCTGTCACTTGGATTTCTTGGTATGCGTGTGCGTCGTACAGTTTCAAAGCATAAGAAAGTGGGTGCTCGAATAACGAGATCTTCGTGTCTTTCGCGATCGAAAGAAGATAGTAGTGCAACGAAACAAGCCTGCCTGGCCAACCTCTCCGGTAATCCGCTTTCGGAGTTCGAACCGTAGATCGGATTTTATGTGTGGCAGAACTGCATGAGTCTCTACTCTGTATTATGTATGCCGAGGAGGAGGCATAGACAACACTCGGAGAATCGACGAGAGTTTCCTATCCAAATCTTCGAAAGTCTTTCTCTCGTTCTCTTTCACAATTTTCTATTCCTCTTCTTATACTTCCTTTCGTATTTCATTCTTTCGAGAGACAAGAATAATTCAGGACCATAGGCCTTAAGTGTTTGGAGATTCCTTTCCATTGTACCATAGATATATAAATACTATTTCTATATTTATAAAATAATTTGTACTCGCCCACGCAAAACTACGAGATCTAACCAGTGAAGAATAATTTATTTGGAGCATAGTTGTCGGAGATGAGTTTAAAATATACGTCCGCATAGTTAAAAGTCATGTTTAATCGGTGACGTACCTATTCCGTACTCGAAGCTATTCATTCTACTCATATTTATTTACAGATTATTATCATTACTCGTCGGCCACCGATAATACTCCATATCCAGAACATATTGTTGGTATATTAATACATTTTCCGGGGTGGATGAAAAATAACCGGAATCTATTATTTCATAAATATTCATTTAATAAATGACCGTATTCGATTAATTAAAATAATACGCCGAGAATGCACGCTATTAATTTTACTTTTCACTTTATCATCCTTTTATCATCATCCTCTTTCCGAAATAGAACTATAGGCTCGCTCTACTATCTCGTCTATCGTCCATTAGTGAAACTCCATTTTTATTCGTAACCTCTACTGTCTGGTGTCTCGATCAAATTCCACAGTCAAACGAATGGTCGCTTCGGAATTTGCATTCTGCTGACTGAACTTTCTGTCTCACTTTAATTTCACCCTTTAAACCCCCCTCTAGTTCTCTTTCGAGTCCGATCCCGGTTTCCCACTCCTATCTGTCTATTTATTCCACTCACTCGACCGGGAATGACGAAAAGCACCCTCTCGTTACAGCACCCTCTCATCGTCGGACCACACGCGTAAACTGTTTCAAGAGTGTGTGCGTGAATAGAACGTGCCTGGGCACACTCTCGTAACGTCACAAACTTTTTACGTGTGTGTGTGTGTCTGTGTGTGTGTCTGTGTGCAGTGTGCAGTGTGTGTACGTGAGAATGTATTCCGTGGATGCCGGAGCGATCGGAGGATGGCCGAGCTGTCGTAGTTCGTACCATACGCAGCTGGACTCGCTAATGACCAGACGCGAGCATCGAGAAATCAAATTGTGCAGGAGGCGACGGAACGGACCAGTTTCGCACAATGCTTTCAACGTGTGTGGGTGACTATGTATCTCTACACCCGTCGACGTATTACTACGATATATACTATGTATAACAAGTATAGAGCACTCACGAACGCTCCGATCGTACACACCGATCGTTTCATGCCAAATGAGCTTTCAGAGCTTTTCAGAGATCTTTCAAAATTACTCGAATCACTGAAAATTCATTTAGATTCATCGCACGCAAAACTCGGAGTGATATAAGATATAGGTATTCTCGTTGGTATATTTTTTAAAACCAAGATACATCGAACCGT
Source organism: Cylloceria caligata (assembly GCA_963942595.1). NCBI lineage: Eukaryota > Metazoa > Arthropoda > Insecta > Hymenoptera > Ichneumonidae > Cylloceria > Cylloceria caligata. The sequence continues at coordinate 84,411,237 of OZ012704.1, read as the reverse complement.
TATCATTGTTGATGAAATAATTCATTTTGGGGAATTTGTTTCAACACCGATTTAAAGATAACAGAGTACGACATTTTTGGCGCAACTCTCGGGTCTCGTGACTGCTCAGAAACAATAGATTCAAGACAACGGATTTACTGATAAAAAAATAAGCATACATTTACTTAATTGTTCACTTTATACAACAAAAAATTACCGCCACGGGAGCAATATCAATTTGTTTTACCAATAAAGTAACCACGTTAGCATTGAATTTCCCATATATCTTGTACGTATATCAAACTAGCCATGTAGAAAACTGGATGTAAAATTGTGGATTTGTGTGTATATGCATTAGGGTGGTCGCTAAAAATAAAAATTTTTCAAGCGCCCCCTAAAAAGTTTCAGTTTCATGTAAAAACGTAACGGAAATTTTTTTTTCGTGAAAAGATAAAAATAACACGTGCCGCAAGATGATCAAAGTAGATTTTTCTTACGAATCCGCAGTTTTTCGGAAATATCACGCGAAATATACAAATTTCGCGAAAAATCCACATGTATGAATTTATGGGGAATTAAATTTTTTATAAAAAATGTCTCATCCATTTTTTAAAAAAATGTGTATTTAAAAAGATATTCCAAATAATCTTTCGTGAACTTCACCTGGTGAATATTTTAAGGATTAGAAATTTCAAAAATATTATGGCTGGGATTTAAAAAATTGTTCATAGAAAATAAATATTAATGAATGATTAATAAATAAAAATTGATGGTTTCGTATAAGCCCCATAAATTCATACATGTGGATTTTTCGCCAAATTTGCATATTTCGCGAGATATTTCCGAAAAACTGCGGATTCGTCAAAAAAATCAACTTTGATCATCTTGCGGCACGTGTTATTTTCATCTATTCACGAAAACAAAATTTCCGTCACGTTTTTACATGTAACTGAAACTTTTTAGGGGGCGCCTGAAAAAAATTCATTTTTAACGACCACCCTAATATGTATGTTTCAAATGTGCCATACATTCCAGAGAGAGAGAGAGAGAGAGATAGCTCTATATTCCTGTATATATATATATATATATATATATACAGAAAGATGTATATATATATGTCTCTCAATGTCCAAATACGTTTGTACGGAATATCTATATATGCGTATAATGCGTAATAGTCAGAAGCACATGCATGACCGTTGAGTCCACAAACACATCCACTCGATTATATACGCATTCAGCAGGCAGCAGTTGGAGTACAATGGCGAACCGACCACTGCGCGTATATACGAGATGCATTTCTATGCGGCACATGTATCTATTCATACTGCCAATTATCGAAACGACGTAACGCGTACAAGTACGTAGAGTCTGTGTCCTAGTATTGATATATACGTGTACAGAGGAGTCGCGACTGTAGAGGAAAGGCGGACGCGCCCCTCTGGAAAATTGGCTTCCGGTACAGGCTCACCACCTCGCCCTTACAATATTTCCCCGATTCAAAGTTCTACACTGCACAGCGCATGTATGTATGCTTCTCTCGCCATGGGCGGTCGTTGCCTTCGTTTTTCATTTTGCTTCATTTTTTTTTCGATACTTTTATCTCTTTCTCAAGAAAAACTTAAAATTTATTATTAGATTTATTTATATAAAAAAAAAAGTACTAGCAACGATATACCAAAGCAAACTTTTGTCATGTTAATTTCCATCTTCAAATAAATATAATTAACAGTACTCCGGCTCGTACACAGTATCATCTTTGGCAAGTTGATTAATTATGCATTTTGGAATTCAAAAGTGCCTAAACTAATGGAAAAAATACACGATATCGTCAACGAGGCTTCGGGCCTCGTGCGCGGTTAGCGCGTTCGGGGAAAAAAAAAAACAATTTTCCGCAACGTTGTTTCGTTGACGTGGCACGGCGTACTCAGGAGCAGTCACGCTCTGCGCTCGCAAGGGGCCAAAAGCAGTCTCGGACTTGGATGTTGCGAGGCAGCCCTAGGCTCCTGTCGAATGAGGAGCGAGTGAGAAAACCCGAGGAAGAGAACGAGTGCAAAAAGAGGGAAGGGTAATCCAGCGCACGCGAACTCCGCCATGAATAATGGAGGGTGTTTCTCAAAATCCGACGTGGGGTGGGCTCGTTGAATGCTGGCAAGCGGAGCAGCACCCCTGCGTCTCGCATACCCCATCCTCCGTTTGCGCCCATACCAGCAATCCGCGAACTTGTATCGAAAGTTCGACGTGCGAAAATTGCCTCGGCAGTGCTGATGCGTTTCTAGCAAGCATCAGTTATACGTATATGCGGTATAAGGCTGCCGAGCGAGACAAGCTTCGAGACAAGATGCTCTTACCCACACATTCGCCCCATTTGTTTCAGACGTAATAAAAAAAAAAGCGAGCTATACGAGTCGAGCAAGATGTTATGTTTGGACTTTCCATTCCACGACCACGAAAAGCAGTTTCGCTCGGTGATCCATTTTGAGGTGCGACGACACGCTTCCGCTTCAAATTCTCATCCCTCCAAGCCAATCGACGAGACTCGTAACAAATTATCGAAAAGCGAATACCTTGAAGTCTCACGAGTGACCGACTCGGAAGTTTCGTACGAAACGCAATGATTTGGTATAGCTCGCTGCTCGACAAACAGAGTCACTGTTCACTGATCTTTCGGCACAATGGACACTCTCAATCTTTGATGGAATTGCCGTCAATGAGCTTCGCCGAAATCCTCGATAAAGACGTTCCTGTTTAATGCAGAAGCCATTCGAGCTCCGACGATCCATACATTAATGACCGAATGAGTCATAAAAGTCATACGAAGCCTGCGATCATCGTGCATTAACTTGTTAAGTGTCACCCGGGGTCGTTTTTAGTAAACGCTTTCTCGTATAATTACAGCATTCGATAAAGGAACCTTTGATCCAGCAGGCAATAAGCGAGGATTCATAAACGAAATGTGAATTCAGAAATAAACGTGCAAAGGCCAGAGTATCCGATTACTCGTGGCTTTTCTAAGTTCCCAAAGTCGTTGAGCCATCCGCAAATTCGCGAAAATCGAATAATCACTTCGGCTTCCTGGAATTTCCGGCAGCGGAGCTCAACATCTATCGAGAACTGATAAATTAGTCATCTCGGAATTCTTATTAAACAAGTTAGTGTCACACAAATGATGATTTATCAACTTGTCGAGATGAAACATAAAAGGATATATATAGATAACAGAAACCATACCGCCCGAAGCCGTAACGAGTTCTCTCAGGATCGCTTCGTTCAATTGTTATTTCGGTACTTGGATCGATAGTCAATTAGTCGTTTCCAGACCGAAATACCGATAAAGACGTTAGTGTCAAACCGGATTGGTGATGGTTGAGCTCTTGGGAGCATTAACGGCGTCATTAAACCATAAAATCCATAAGACATCGTTCATCAATGCCTCGAACCTGTAAACTGTCTCCAGAAGTCGCCTTCCGGCGATCACTGGAATATTTCGTCGGCTGATGCAACGCAGACACAAGCTCTGGTTAGTATCCCGGTGGACAGTGGCGAGTTTCGATCGGGGGACCAAGTCAATTAGTCTCCACCGAAATGCCGATAAAGGACATAAATGTTCTGCGTCGGCGGCAGTATCGTGCGTTGGCCACGGTGGTCGACGGCGATAAGCGAATTCCGTTCGTAAAGCCCTACCCTAAATACCCTCCTGGTGCACGATACCAATTCTCCGGCAAGGTGCTATAGCCTGCTGCCGTCGCGGTAACTGCCATGCGCTGCCTCGACTGGCCAGCATCAGTCAGCTTTTCCGTCCATTAGCCCGGGAAAGATAGAGCGTCGGTTAGTAACGATAAAGTCGTTTCGGTCTAGTCGTTTACCGAGCCAGCGCGCGCCAAGTAACACGGCATGACGAAACGACGTTTCTCTCTCTCTCTCTCTCTATCTGGTCCGCGGATCGTTTCCCTACTCGCTTTCGTCTCCCGTTTGCGACTCGGGTGTCTCTTCCTTCACTCTTTCGAGTAATCAAGCGCCGTTTGAAGGTGGAGAAGAGGAAGCAGAACTCTTCGCAAACGCCCAAGCTGAAGTAGGAGTCTCGGCATCGAGCATACAACTTGTACCCACTGCCAATGTCTTCTTTATTTATTTGCATTAAAATTAAATGCCCGCCGGTATAATGTTGTTTGACTTTGCAAGAAGAACCAAGTTTTTCCAATAGCCGCGATAATGATGATAATAATTGTCGGAGAAACTGTCTGTCTCGCCATAACTCTTATTATCGTCTAATTGTACTGTTGGTATACCCGCTAACTTTTAATCTGTGAAAGTAACGTGAAATTATGTTGGCAGAATCATGATGGCTGGATACCAGTATTTTTGGGGGAGAATAAGTGAATGTTGCAAAGAGAAATGAAGATGGAAGGACTTGGAACAGTTAAGTGAAGTAACTACCATTGAAATCTCTTGAAATAATGTCCAATGTTTACATAAAAGATTTCAAAGTTAAAAAAACTGCGAGAATACGTCTGCCATGCTTGAGGAATGCTTGATATCACGCAATGGCATATCAATCAAGCCAATATTAGAACTCCCATTCGTGCCAAGTCTATCTACGTACATCCAGCTCGTACTTAGACAATTACGAATATTATGGATGAATATTAGAGGCTGACAAGCGACGTTTGACAACCGCTGGAGATTTTTATCTACTGCTTGTCACTTGCTAGTTTTCTAATCATCGAGGTAATCAAATTCTCGATCGAAATCTTATTCGCAGCTTCGGTGCTCGGAGCTGCTGAGTAGTTCAAAGTTAATACAAGTTTAACGTGTTTCTTATGAAATGGGCAGCTCCGATGAAAAGGGTGATAATTGATAACCGTACCACATGAAAACCGCTGTATTCCACCGTATTCGTATAACTAAATTGAATACGAAATTGAAGCGCTACTGGGTAATACCTTCACCTGTATCTACATGGAAACATACTGTCTGCTATAACTGTGCGCTGTGTAGCATACTATACGATAGAAAAGGTAGACCAACGAACTTTCACCATTGTTCCAGCATTAGTGGAGTTTCATTAATGTAATTCCCGTGTACGCGTGCTGCGGGGTAGAGATAGAGAGCCTCTCACCCTCTCCCTTTCCCCATTTCCCTCATTCCTCCCGCTCACTCTCGTATTTACTTGGTTTCCTTTTTAACAATCTATTGTCGGTCTTTGTGCTCTGAGTTCGGGCAGGCCGTCGGTGGCTCTCGCTCCGTCTCTTTCCTCAAGCCCCTACCCCAATCCTCCGTCGTATTGTCCAGGGCATTGTGAACGACTCTGACTCTCGCTGGAAAACCCACCCTCTAGCTGGGTGATCCTGGAAAGCGCACGGACTGTTGTACCGGACGATAGGGAGTTAAAGGGGTGGGTGGGTGGTTGGTTGGTTCGCTGGTTGGCGAGGTAGATGCCGCGACGCGGGAGCGCCCACCTCTTTCATCATCGGACCGGATCCGTCGTTTCTGTTGTCCGAAGCTACACTGGACCGTCCGAACGTCCTATAAATAGATATAGTACAGACACCGTGTACACTCCTCTCGACTCCACTCTGGACAGAACGCATACCAGTGTACGACGCGGAAAACTCGTTTTCCCAGCTCAACTACCTCGAATTCGGAGGGCTACGTGGTCCTGCTATTCCGAAATTCGATAGTCGTGAAATTCGATGGTACATTTCTGGCAAGTCACATCCTCCTGTAACATCTCGTGGGGTTAAAATCCGAATCGGTTCGATTCAAGTAGGCTTTATATAGTACAATGGATACCGCTATTTTGAACATTGCCGGATTTATTGATTTCGAAATACACATTATCCAATTGATTCTTTATATTCTCTCTTACCAGTAGCACCATATTGACAAAATAGTTGGGTCAATAAAATAATCGATCGTTATACGATTGAGCTTCGAGTACCCGCTTCAAAACGACTTAAAAAAAAAACTCGCACGTGCTTCATACCGTAATAGACGACACTGGATTTTCTTCAATCACGCGGAATTCCTTCCCTTCTCAACTTCTCTGCTTCTCTCGATTTACACTATTCACGTTCACTTCTGACGTGAACGCCTCTCAAGCCCCTTGATGCGGCCACGAGAGATGCTCGGGTCCTTCTATATACTACTCCCACGACCATTACTGTTCTTCGACATCCGTTATACCGTGTTCTATCTCACCCATCTATGTCCTCTGTGCTCTATCCGCCCTTCTCCTCTTTCTCTTATCCCCTCACTAGGTCCCGATCTATCGCCGTTCAATCTAGCATACAATATATATATATGTACAGGCACCTATTTCCTTCTTCCTTCTACGAGAAGCGAAGATCCGGCATTTGCTAGGACAGGAACTTGGAGAGGATGAAAGGATAAGGATGAGAATGAAGGGAATCAGAGGGTGAGGAGGAAATTCCAGAAGGCTAAGGGTAGTGAAACGAGGGTCCCTCTACCGCCCAATCGAACTCTAACTTTGTCACGGCGATTGGTTTTTGCTTTGGCTCGGCGTATATATCCTCACCGTGTAGTACAGCTCCTTTTATTCTTCTTCGTTTTTCTTCTTCCTCTTCTTCTTCTTCTTCTTCTTCTTCTTCTTCTTCTTCTTCTTCTTCTTCGTCGTCCTCTTCTTCTCGCGCACCTTTCTTTCGGTCGATAGACAGCAGTCTGCTTTCTGACAGTGACATCTTAAGGAAAACCCTTTAGATCCCTTTCGACATTAGGTAACTGCTGCTGGTGCCGCTGGTTCCGCCGTTCCACCTTGCGACTAAACTTTATCCATGCAATATCTTTTGCTACCCTGATCCCTGTCTACATTCTTATTTATAAGGGTGAATTCGTTAAGTATATTTTCCACCATTTTCAATTTTCCAGTACTCGGTACTCCATTTTTATTTTACAAGTTTTTATGAAATTATGAGAAACATCGAAAAATATGTAACATACTTTGTTCTTTTTGGAACATAAATATAAGTTTTATAACGTAAACGCGTTCTTCCCTTATTCTTTTTTATTACTTCCCGTCCTTCCTCTGTTTTTCTTCTCGGAACTGCTTTTTTTTCTCTCCATTTTTTTTTACCATTTTCCACTGGTGTCCGCGCGCTCCGTTATTGTCCGTTAAAATTAACAGCGCAGTCTGTCTGTCACCTCGCCATGAGACGAAGCACTCCGAACGTTACACTTAAAAAATAAAAATACACGCGAAGCATCCGGGCTATTACGACTATTTTTCTTGTCACACGCGTTCTTAAAAATTGTGACAAACATTCGAAACTCTCGCAATTGTAGCGAAGGGGTACGAAAAAAGCCAGCTATATTAAAGAAAATGAAAAACGTGCACAACCATTTTAAGCCGATCAGAGACTCGGTTCACATTGCGGTTATTCGGTTAAGACGTGCTTGGGGAAGAAATCAAGTGTCCGCTTCTCTGAGCTTCTCATCCTTTTCCTCTTCCGCACGTTCCGTGACGAATCTCGCTGTCCACAAGTCGATCTGCCGGTCTTGATTGAATTGCTCATCATTCGTTTATTAAATAATATAAATATATATAATTAAAGAGGCTTAAGGTGCGCATCTAAAAATCAGGTACCCAAAAATCTGTGTATTCTTGAAATAACTATTAAAGCAACAACTATTTAATCGGCCTCGGCATAAGAAAAACAAATCTACGTTTATCATTACAGCGCGGGTCAAGTGTCAGCACAAAGAACAATTTGAAGACACCGATCGGTAGTCAGCAATGTAAAGCAAACAACCAGCGACATCCGGTGGAATAAAAACGTCAAACTCAGCGACATCCGCCTTCTCGCTCGTATAAGTTTTTTTTTTATTTCATGCGGGTAAATGAGCAACAAGCTCCGCATCGAATCTCCAGAGACGAAATATTTCGTGTACGATTGACAAGGGCTCTTTTTACGAGCTACCCGCCCACTCGTCGTCGAATTGCGGTGTTACTATTATTTTCTACAAATGGAAGCACGTACAGCGTTCTATTAATAAAGCGTTAAGAATCACAGTTAATTCCGTGAGTCCCACAGCGATACTTTCATTCGCTTCGGTACTTCAACCCCTCCGAGATTTCCCTCCATCCGTATGTACTATTTCTTTCGTTTATAGTCGAGACAGAGTACGAGTGCTCGTATTTACAATGGAAGAAAATTGTTATTCCACCGTGACACTCGTTTCAAATTAAACTCTCCGTAGAGTTTCGAATTATTGTACTTTTTCAGTGATTTCTTTTTCAATACAAACGACACAAACCGTGTATTATTATCCCACCTATATATTGCAAAATTAAATGTAGAATAAAAAAGATATAATAACAGTTTTAACTATAATTTATTTGTCAATTGTACAATCAAAATTGGCGATATTGACATTATTTTAGTTTTAAATATTAACGAGAATTATATTTTTTTAAATAGGATTTCCTACATTTTATAATTTTTCTAATTATCGCCTGACATCGAGTCGTCAAAGTACACATTTCCAAAGACCGTTAACTGCAATTCCATTTTATATGTAAAACCTGGCTATCATAATGTTGAAATAATTTATTTTCCTTTCGCCTCTTTTTTCTTTTTTTCTTGCTCAATATTCCTCGAGCAAACATATGTATACGGATACGGACTTTTCATACTCTCTTTGCCCTTTTCATCTCGCTTTCTGACTGACAGGATCACTAGAACTCGGTTCCAACGACGCTGTTGGTATACGTTTGCGCTCGCATTTTGAGCCATGCCTCTCCTTTCTCTGCTTTCCTTTTACTCCTCTCTGCCGTTGGCTTACTAATTGGCCCGTTCATTACGCTAATCAAAGGCAGTACGCAGCGAGACTCATTCTCCCTTTAACTTTTCGTCATACTTCGCAGAACCAATAATGCACTTGGATATTTACACGATGCCCCGGTCAGCTGCAGCCACATGTGACCTATCCGTACGTTATCGCGAGCCTATCGGTCGTTCAAGTTTCATCATAAAAAGGTAATTGATAAAAAAAAATGGACGCCTATTTACAAATAAAAAACAAAACTGGGGTCGAAGGACAATAAATTTTCGTTAAATTTCACTCGATTCGCTGATTTTATTTTACCGTCCACAAATTTCACGTGAACAAGAGAATTTCCCATCGTGCTTGCTGTAGTTAAAAAAAAAGGGGTCGATGACAGATTTTCTTTACGATTCGAAAATCGGGTCTCAGCGCAATCGTATAAAGATAACGATCGGCGGATCACTGTAATACTTTCTTTTATTCCCAAGCTTTTTTTTTTAAATCCTTTTTCATCTTTTACATTCGTAAGCCATTGTACGTACAGCGTGTATGCTATTGGAGGCCGCGATTTAAATCGTAGTCCTGGAGGGTTAAAACGTCGCCGGTGTTATAGCTGGACACGGAGGAGCGGGTTGCATCCATCCAACGCACGATTCCGTGAATCACCGTTCACGATCTCTTTGATCCCTCTGGAGCACCTGGTCTTCTCGTTCTTTTCTTTTCGTATCTTCCTCTCTCGTTCTGTTTCGTCGTCTCGCTTGCTCCTTTTCTTTCGTTGCCATCCCGTTCGCTTCTCAGTGACCCACGCTCGGTGTCCACCATTCGTGATAATTCGCACTGCGCCTTGGTATGAAAGAGGTGCACTCTTCGTGGGTCTATAGACTTTTCTATCTCGAATCGCTCCTTGTATCTCTCTTCGAATCTGTACCAGCGATATTCTCGGACGATATCGTATCATCTACACTGTTAGTTCCATCCCATTCATCTCGCTCTCGATTCCGTTTCAAATTTTTTATCCTATATCTCACCCCAACTTATATTCTTCTCTGCGGCTTTTAAAAAAGAGCATCTGGCCCAGTTTTTATCCGGTTGAAGATCGCATCGTATTATTTCAAACGTTTTTTTTTCTCTTCTTTACGAAATTTAAGTTAAAAGTTGAGGCAAAAAATATTCTTTTACCGAATTATTTGCCACCTCGTCCCTCGTTAAAAGAATGAGGCTTCGAAGATATCGGACACTACAGTAATTTTTCTAGAGTTACGACCCCCTTACTATTGTCGCTGTTCTCACGGCGTCAACAGTGATCATCCCTGGCAACGTAATCCGGGAATTAGTCATGGAATCGAATTTAGTGCACGCAGCATCGGGGTAATGATTTCGTTCGTGTCGAATCTATGTCGGTGGTGAGCAGATGCGGGTAACCCGTGAGACCGAGTCACTGCAAAGCCCCGTTACGCCGAGAGCGACGGAAAGATCAATCGTATAGTATCGCGAGTGAAGTAAGCTATCGCGTGGAAAAACGACGAAAGCGGACGAGGATGAAATATCAAGAGAAACGAACATCTCTTCGTCTCTCTTGCGCAAAAGTTCACGAGTCCCTTGGTTTGAGTTCAGGGGTTTCCTCGGGTAGAAATACGACACCTACGAGGAGCCACAAACGGACCCGAGCCATTAGCTATTTACGGAAAACGAGCAGCGCAAATGGAGAGCACGCACAGCAGCACGCGCAGTTGTCGTTCCACGCGTCTCGACACTTCTGTACCTTTCTCTCTCAACGCTGAGCTTCGCCCTCATCCGGAGTCTCATTCTACTCTATCTTCGGTAGATATCGGTATAACCCAAGGGGAAAGCTAGGGTCGAGAGACCATTGAGGAAAGGCGAGCTAGGACACGTAGAGAGCAGCGTGGGCTCGTGCTGCTTGCGACCAAAAGGCCCGGAGACTCGTTGTCGCTCGACGACTACGAATAAGACGTAATAGAATGACGAGCAAAGAAAAGGAAGAAGAAGGGTTTCGTGCGCGTGTGTAACGTTAATGCGGGGCACACCCTACGCCTATTACATACTTTTATTTCTAGAAAATGTGTGCTTACGGGATACACGTTGGTTCTCAACGACGCTCGAGTTAAACGGCGAACGAGCGTCTTGGGAAAAGTTGTCGAATACGAGGATAACGCCTGAGAGTCGATGTGAGGCTCAAAGCTATGCTCCATAGCTGGGCTATGTTTTTCTTCCCTTTGCCTCCTTATCACCACCGAAACCGGAAACTTCCTCTCTCCCAGGAACTTGAAAATACTGCGCAAGCCTAAAAATGTGACGTTTAAGGGGGATTAGCCAACTGAAGTGAAAATAACATACCAAATGAACAGTAAATATCATAAATCTATCTGTTGCTGCTGTCCCTCGAAAATAAAAGGGTTTCAATAAGAAGTAGCAGAGAGCGCACTGATAAAATTACATAACCGTTACCAAAGATAACAGCAAAATAGTAAATTAAACATTTTAAAAGATTTAATTACACGGTGTATACGACAAAATCGATGATAAGAGCCGAGACGAGTTCAAATTTTTTTCTCGTGAATTAAAACGTATTTTTACTCTCGTCGTATAACAATTTGACAGGCTACTGTTTTTATCTGCAAGTAAAAAGTTGAAAACTTATTCTTAATCATCCTTTATACAGATAAGTCGTGTGGAACTCCAATTTTAGGTTAAAGTTGTCTCCGTCGAAGGTATTCCGAGCGATAGATTAACCTCCATTAGAACGAGCCTCGTAGTCCCGTTGCTTCTTAATCTACTTTTTGCGAGGATTTAGTGTCATCGTAAAATCGATCGGACGTATAGTAGGAGGGTACCCTCGTCGCATCCATCGGGCTGTCGAAAGGTCTTTTATGACACTGAGAAATCGGTTTTTCTTTGAGGAAAATCGAGAGGTACGGACAGAAGAGATGAAAAGGACATTTACGCTGGAAATGTGTGCCGATGTGTGGCCTGTTCTCTTCATCTCTGCACTTGGTATTTCAAGGATGAACACGAGATCAAGAAGAATGACTAAATAGGTTCATGGTCCATTGATAAATATATCGACGAATGTATCGAGAAGCAGCGTTTGCAGAGAGTTCTTGCGCATGTAAAAAGACTTTTTGCATCGATCACGCGATCGTCTCCATCTTTATTTTCATCCACCGTAAATCGTTCGAGCGACTGTTCCGCTGTTCTCCTCATTTCCCTTTTCATTCGGTACTAAAGATACACGAGAACGGAGCTCGTGACGAACTCTACCTATTTCTATTGTGCAAGAAAAACCTTCGAGACCTAAACAAACTCGAGAAGCGTGTCACTATGGGCAGATGAAAAATCGACGTGCGAAAGAATTTTTTGAAAGATCGATGAACTTTCAAATAGAAATAGAAATTAAATTCAAAGAAAAATAAATATTATTTTCTATTCTTGATTAGTCAAAAAGAAAATGATGATTTACTTACGGAAAATATATTTACCACATTACAATTCTATCGTAGAACAACACAACAACAACCGGATGATACTCCAATCGTGAAATAACTCTCCTCATTTTTCAATTTTAACCAACAGAATTGTTTATTTTAAAAGAAACGAATGGTCGATTTATAAATTGCAAATGTGGCATAAAAATTATTTCATAAAACAGAGAAATTAAATCAAATATCAAATATTTTAGTTAATTAAACCCTTTATCAGTCTTTCCACCCCAAAACCGTACTGGAACAGGGGACTATGGGAAGCAGAGTGGGCGTAACGCATTATTCTCGTAGAATCGAGAAGTCGAGGAGGGGACATTCGTGACTTATAAAGGGTTAATTAACTAGCTGATTAATTTGTCCGCATTTAACGTCAAATTTATTTTCAACTGTTTTTTTTTTTTTAACTTATCTTGAATTAATTCACACAACAAACCAAATATAATTCTAATGCGGTAATGGTTTCAAGTAACTAGTTTCAGGACCTACGTTACTTAACGAAAAAGTGCAATTCATCATCCTCGCAATAGATTTAATGTTTTGTTTTTTGTTCGGTTCACCACTTGATACCATGAACTGTCGTAAGTGACTGGGTTACATCGTTTTTGATAGTCCACGCTCCCCTGTTGGCTTCAAACAGTACAATACGTCGTGTCATATATTATGCATCCTATATTGCCTAACCCACCCCAATTGTTTCTTTGAACTAATTTTCATCGCGATACACATCGATGCGTGCCTGAGAGCCCTATATCATGCGTCGGACCAGTAGCTCCCGCAACTATAACACACCATGCTTTACTGTGATGTGCGTGCAAGTGGTCCTGAGAGGGTGAATACGAAAGGCCATGAAAGCGACCGTGAATAAAACGCGAGGTGCAGAAAAGATGAAAAAAAAAAGACAAAAATGATGAAGAACGAAGAATGGTGCGCGATGCCCCAGTGCCAACTTTAAAAGCTTTCGACTTTTCCCGGTGACAGGAGCAGAGCGTAAGCATGACTTGCAGCGGGGACGCACAAATCCACCCCTTCGTCTACCCTTTGCACACCGCGGAAGAGGAGTGTCACCATCAATCTTCGGGGCGGACGAACGGTGTATCGGGAGATCCCCGTGCGTTATAGAGTAAAGTATACCCCCCTCCCCCTCCATAAACCCCTTCAAATATTTTCTCCGCCTTCCATAATGTATTAGGATAAACCGTACAGTGATCGGCGCCTTAAAAATGCAACTAGTGACGTTTTATTGGCATATCTACTATCTCTTTCTGTTCAACGTTCACTATGCGATGTTTTATATATTTAGGTCAAACACACGAACGTCAAACATAGTTTTATTTTATAGATACTTCATGGAAAACGATTCTTCGAACATTCTCCCTTGGGGAATACATTTTTCATTGAAATCCTACTTTTCAAGATTAAAATACAATTCTGTAGGAAAACTAATATTTATTACAAAAAAAATTTGAATTTTAAGCGTAAGAGTAATATTCGTCAATTTGATTTATCTACGATACATAAAATAGAAAATTATTTCTTTGAATGAAATGTTAGATACTTTATCATTTTTATTTTACCGATGTTCATCGAAAATTCTTTCCACGTGAGTTTTTCGTAAGGCAGCCAACAACTGGTAAATTGGCCAATGTCTGTATGATTCATTTCGCAGACTAAGATATGTTGCTCGCGCATAGTCTGGCGTTGTTTTTCTAGGTGCCGATACCGATGCAAGATGACGCGTAAGCATATACGCACCCTTCGCAAATGGTTCAACGACAGAGAAAAGGGCGCCCCTCATTTTTTCGCGTAGATTAAAAACGCACCCCTGATCCACTGCATGCGTGTTTCTCGTGTAATATCGTAATACGTAGCAAGCATACGGAGAGTTATATCCAGAAGTTACACTATAAACCTTTTATTACTTATAATACCTGTACAACCTACAGTTTGATTGAAAGAGTACAGTATTATAATATAAAATAAAATACAAAATACCATCGGAATAACTCGTTTTTTCTTTGAAATCAATTTCCATTTTTTTTTTCTCTAGGCTATTTAGATTCTTTAGGCTTCATAGGTTTTTTAGGCTTCTCAAGTTCTTTAGGTTTTTTGGATAGGCGCGTAAGCGTACCCACCCTTCACAAATGGTTCGACGACGGAGGAAAGGGCGCCCTTCATTTTTTCGCGAAGATTAAAACTCACCCCTGATTCACTGTATGCGTGCTTCTCGTGTAATATCGTAATACGTAGCAGGCACGCAGAGAATTATATCCAGAAGTTACACTGTAAACCTTTTATTACTTATAGTACATGTACATCCTACAGTTTAGTTGAAAGAACGAAGTATTATGATATAAAATAAAATATAAAGCACCATCGGAATAGGTAGCTTTTCGTTTGAAATCGATTTCCATTTTTTTTCCTTCTGTCAGGTCGTTAGCCTATTACATTATTTATGAGATCTTTTAAAGAAAGTATAATTCCGATGACGCATTACCAGTCACGGAATACAGATGTTTCTCAGAGCCAAGACTTTTGACTACGAATATTTACAGCTTTATGACATTTTTCCGTAAGACAGGGTCGTCCCGTTTTCACGATTAGAATTCGCTTCGTATTACGAGGATTATTAGTTTTATTGTTAAACTCAATTTTTCTCTGGTCATCCGATCAATGAGAAAGGTTGTAAAAGTTTATCGTGCATTTCAAGTCTTATACTGGCGTGAGGACGATGAGTCAGTTATATAGTTTTGCTACTGCTAGTATGACGAAGCAAGTGAATACGCGTGGCACTGGTGCTGCATGAGAAATAGCTTTTCGAAAAGTACTTTTCGTATTCAGCTATAACGATGATTCAGACTTCGATGGATGGAATGCAGATTATTGTGCCGGGTCGGCAGAATTGATTCACTTGGCATTAGTCAAAATCTATATTATTATTATTATTATTATTATTATCAATGCATGAAGCGTGGGCACGAATGAATTGACATCTATTGTATTATTCTCGGTATTGTGGGTTCAAGTGTCATTGCCAGCTTCTTGAAACTAATTGAATATTAGGTAGAACGATAAATGAATTATTAAATTTTACACAATCAACAAGAATTCTTCTCTGCAATTCAACATAAAATATTTATCTTTGTATTATTGATACAAAATGTTTACTTTACGAAACGGTTTGACACAACATTTTATTCAATATCATAGCATTTTACAAATAGATTCTTCCGTGTGCTTACCCATACGACTAAATACATTCATTTGAATTGGTGTGTCATGGATTTATTATTCTTCTATTACTTTGAAGTAGAAGAAAAAACGAGATTCGTGCATTTTGTCACGGCATTGTTAATTCATTTAATCGTTTGTCCAGTCCGACGAGACACACGAGGCCTTTGGCGAATTACATAGTTGGGCCGTGAAGAGACAAGCTCGTCGCTCACACGACTAAGTCCCTGATGGTGTAGCATTGGAACGAAGGAACGGAGGAAGAAACGAATAAACGAATGAACGATTGACCGCGGTATATAGTCGTGTCGTCGTTTCTCCCTTCTTCAGTCGTCTCAGTCGCACTCGTGATCCCTGGTCGAGGTGACTCAATATCGTGAGCGGCAGACCCGAAGAAGCCATTTTTCCACTTAGACGCTTCGGGAGCGCAGTCGACTTATCGCTTTAAAAAGAAAGGGGGGCAGGAGGGGGGCGAGGGAGAATTGAAGATAGGAGCGAACGGCACTGCTGCTGCTGCTGCTGCTGCTGCTGCTACTCCCGGGTTACTATGGTGGTGCAGTCGCGTCTCCCGAGTTCTTCTACCCGAGAGGCGTGGGAGTTCGTCAATGGGATCGAGGCATCATAACTCACGCGTCTAGTAACCATAGAACTGAAGAGACAGAGACTACGTATAATACACAAGATGAATACGATACCCAGAAGCTGGAACACTGCGATAGTTTAAACCAAGCTGATAGTAAATAATAGATCTTCTTGGAATTGAATTGCATCGATCAATGATTGTATAATTATTTACATAATGTACCGACGAGTATAGAAAGACGTTGTTCAGACCTGAATGAAACATTTCAAACGAACCATCTGGAATTCATTCGGATACCATTGGTATACATTTTTAGCTGTGTCGAAGCCAAGGAAGCTAGTCTCTTCAAGTTCCAACTACAAAAATGTTCAAACATGTATTTCAATCAATTTGTACATTTATTTGTTTGATTCGGAGGTTAAATCTCTGGCGTTATAAAAATAACAAAAGAACGAAGGCACAGCAGGTTTTGCATATAATTTAATTGTAGGAAAACCGTAGATTGCTTCGTACACGTAATTGTACGACAACCGCATTGTTTTATTGACAAAAATTGCATTGATATATGAGAGCTGAGATCGCGTTACCAGGGACGATCAGTAAAAAAAATAAGCACAAGAGTGGAGAGCAGTCGAGGAGTGCAAGAGTGCAACATGAATGGTGAAGCGTCGATCGCACGGTATAACATGCTGCTGTACGAGAGCTTGTCAATAAGACTCGTTAAACCCGGCGTTGGCTTTCGGTCCAGCGTCGAATTAACGTCGATTAGTATGCCCATTAGGCAGACGTTGAACCTTCGACGAGGTAATACAGACTATACACAATCATTCACTCGTGTGGACGAGAATCTGAGCGAGCAAACGAGTGGCAGAGGACTGGGTACATGTACAATGCGAACTGTCCAATAAAAAATTAATTTATTCTGTTCCGAACTGGAGCACTGCATCTCTGTATTTTACAATTCAACATAAATCCCCTGTCATGCACAAATTTCCTCGCGGTATTTCGCTCGGACTAATTCTGAGTTTTATTAATATTTTCTTTATTATTAAATTATTTAAGAGAGAAAATCAAATTAAAAACACTGATATTCATACAAGAATATATTAATAAATTTACTGGCTATTAGTTTTGTAAGATAAAATATTTACAGTTGATACCCTGAAACAAAGAAATTCTTCTGCCATGTGTCAAGAGCGTTCAGCTCTTATAGATAACCTAAAATAAAATTATGTCTTCTTACACTCTGCACACTTTCACACGAGAACCGGTAGTCCAAATATTTCCAAAAAATTATCAATTGTCCATAAGATGTATCCGTTCGAAGTAAATGTGTTTTTATGTCGTAAAATTGATTTTGTAGTTCGTAGTATGAAAATAAATTGAATAGTCATTGTTCAAGTATACGGTAAGTCGCCAATTTGAAGAAAAAAAGCTACAGCCACGTTGTTTGGATTCATCTTACGATCGACTAAGACTCTTTTGGGAATATTTGAATTACCGGTTCTCTTGCAAAACTGTGAAGAATGAACCTAATTTTATTTCAGAATATCTACAAAAGCTTGATACTTTTGCCACACCGAGAAATAATCGTTCTTTTAGGTTTAATTATTGTTTTCTTATAATATCAGCAGACAAGCAAGTAAGATATCTTTGTATAAATATCAGTAATTTTTACATAACTCTCTACCCTTAATTGTATAAATCTTCTTAAGGGCAAACTGAACCTTCAGGTGCAAATTGTGTGACGAATTTTGTAATATTATACCCAAAAATTTATTTATTTTCGACCTGCTAGAGTGGCGTTTAAACGATTTTTCAGTCTGTCAGAGATATTTAAAAACTTTCAACTGTATTTTAATAACGTTAAGTTAAAATTGGGTAAACATGTCCGTAGTGAGATCATCAATAATCCTGTAACTCGAAACTATTTGTTAAACAATAATCGATCCGGTAAAAATGTACAATTAGAAAATAAAGTTCTGCGTGCAGTCTCTCTTAAACCAGACCCGCATCGAACGAGATTGAAAACAAAAACACATTGCCAGCTGTGAATCTGGTATGCGACCCTGAAAGCGATGGGAGAGATAAAAAAAAGTGTAAGACGGGGGTAAAGGGGAAAAGGAACCGATCCAAATAATAACCGCTGACCTATAATTCGTAGCTCGTTACTCGATGACTATGATGCAACGACATACGGAAGACGAGACGGGAATAAAGTGAAACGATACGCAAAGGATGACTTGGATGAAGCAAAGAAACATGTTCGCTCGGAGGACGAGCCGAGAAAGGAGGGTCGAAGGATCCCGCGAGCCTACAACCTGCCGCACACATCCTCCCTGTGTCCCCCCTACTCCCTTCATCCCGTTTCCCGTAGCATCTGTTCCATGCTTAATATCCCAGCACCCTCGGCCAGCAGGAGCAGCAGGAGTAGCTCGTTCGTTTCTACCTGTTTTGTTTATAAATTGGCCCAATGAGCAGCGTTGATTTTTTTCCACCGGGTTACACACAATGGCAACAGCTGATACGTCGTCGTTACCTGTCGGATCGAATCTCGGTTGGTTCTTAAGGTAAGGCGAAACCTCCGCACGGATGTGCTGCTTTTCTTTCGCTCCATCCCGAGCGCCATCCAACTCTACCTCTTTTCCAGTCTCTACATTGTATCGCGTGGTGTTGTATTTTTTGTGAATTCAGAATTTTCATGAACGTGATCTTAAGCGTGTGCATAATGAATATGGAGCACGACATTGAAAGCGGAACAACGAGTACGCTTAATTTATATATCGCACTTTGAGATTTCGTGACACCAACTTTTTGAGGAAGATGTATTTTTTTATTATTATCATTACTCGTATCAAACGAGTCAGACTGAAAATTAAATATAAATTTATTTTTCAATCAAACTCCAGTCTGTTAGAACCGGAAGTTGGATACATATCTAACATTGTACATTTTTCTTATAGTATTTGTCACTCCAATTGTCACGCAAGAGTGAAAAATATCTATTAGGGGACCCATTCAGAAGCTAGAACTCCGGAAGAATCGAGTACTGTTACAGGGAACAGCGGGCTACAAGTCGAACTGGTAAAGCGTTTCTAGCGTTTATTAGTTCAACGCGGAAGGTAGGGCATGCGCCTGAACGACAGAGAATTCGAGCCTTTTTCCGGATCTTGTACCCCGTAATAGCTCGAGTCTCCTCCTCGCTACAGCATAGCAGGATATCATTCGAGCATTTGTCGAATGTTCAAAGCAGGTCAAAGTGGATGTCGAAAGTAGAATACCCGGCGATGTCGATAAATTTTATTATTTCAAGAGCTGGACGATCTTCCGTCCTCCACCTACTTCGGCTTTCACGCTTGTTTTCGTCGCTCGAAGACCGACCCCTGAAATGCGTTTAAATCCCCTCTGAAGAAGATCGAGAAAAAGAGAGGACTCCGAATCCAACCAAGTGGACGATCCGAAGCTCAACGATCACAAGGAAAATCTCGGGGAGCCGAAGCCAGGCTTAAGGGCCTACGACCCTGCAGCCTGCATTACCCTACAAAATTGTGCCAACATTTTATCCAGGACGACGACGACTTGGCGACGCGCATCCTGAAAAAACTTTTAGTTTGTTCAGCTACTTGGCGTGTCACCGTCAATCGAGTCCGTTGTGCAGCTATATATCGAGTAGATTTAGGCACGTTGCGCTTGGCGACTTTGTTTCCTGTTTATTTTTCTAATTTTCTATGGACTCTGGGCAAACGTCTCCGGCAGGGGTCAGAAAAGACTGCGAGGACAGGGTGGACAATGAAGGGTAGTTACTCGTCGGAGCTTCTTCGAGGGTACGAGACACCCTTTTACAGTAAAGGAACGGTTCGTCATTCGTTTCCTGTCACTAAATTATTATTTTAACTGCAGCTTGACATCAGGAACGAGGCGTCTTTTCCGCCTGTTGAACACAATTCTTTTTCAAAGCGTGAGTCCTGCAAGCCACGTGATAGTAACATTGTTTTTTTAGCAGTTAGCAATTTGAAGGAGCCCGAGAGCTCCGTCGCTTTCAGGCTAGAAAAGGAGAAATAAGCTTTTCGATCGTAAATGGCTTGGTTTATTCATCTTTTCTATTTTTTTTAGGGTCGAATTAGTCTCGGTATTGTAATGGAAAATGCTTATTTGGATAGGATCTACGAAGCGTAGTGTATACTGTAGGAAATTGGTTGGGGAAAGGGGATGGATGAATAGAACGAGGAAATTGGGTGTAATGAAAAGGCATGACGAATACGCGATAAGAAGAATGAGGTGAGCAATCTTCTTCACCGGTTACGTCAACCAACGTTTTATTTGGTGAACGAAGGACTAGACTACGGGCAGCTCCGCAAGAACTTTGGAGGGTCACGTTATTACCTGGCGCAGCGTCGCGGTGGTCTTCGTCCCTTGTTCGACCGAACGCTTAACGAGGCATTAATGGCCACAGCATTCGAGGAAACCTACGAAAAAGCACATCGCTGGTTTTTCTATGTCACGACATCCGTGAAAGCTAGTCAGCGACAGAAAGAAAAGGGAGTTGGCCACATAGATATATACATCGGTCGACAAAGTTATTCATCATTCGCATTCGATTGTCTTCTCAAAAAAAAACAAAAATTAACAGTAAAATAACTGCAAATAGTTTTAAGATATTTGATATATTTTATTAAATTATACAACAAGACCGCCTAGAATTAACACTTATAACTATGGCGAACACACACGATAGACAACACATGGAGAGAGAGGGAGATCCCGGGACGCGGCTACAGTGGACACTCCAAACTGTTTGTTTTCCCAATTTTCCGGAACCAGGTAAATGTGGACATTGGAGAAGCGATGCTCGTAGGCAAGGACCAGCGAAGGCGTGTCTGCGGAGAGCAAAAGGGCACGGTCGCCTGCGATGCTGCTGAGAGAGTCTAATTGTTCTCACCGAGGGAAATTAGAATCGTCGAAGCGTACACAAAACAAGCCAAACATCGGTGCAACAGTAGGGTCGCCGTAAGAAGGGTATAATATACACGTATACCAGAGGTAGTTTTACAGGGATGGTGGTAGTAACGATGGGATGGTGTGCGCTCTTCTTTTATGCGTATAATTCCCGCTACGAAGTAAAAACATTTGGTAGGGGGTCCGAGAGGTCTCTTTGCTGTTTTTCAACAAAAGAAAAAGAATATGACATAGCGAGCGAGGACCACCACTGTGATCCTCCGCTTCTCTGGCAATCCTTCGTAAAATTTCGTAAAAATGGCCACCCGGTCGGGGGTCTGTAACGTCGGCTGGTGTCCAGAAGTGGCCTAGGATACAACCGACGGAGGCGCCTGTCTCGACTCCCTCACTCGCTCCATTAACATATCTTGCTCCGTCTGTTTTACTTTGTTCGGTACGAACGTAGTATTGTCCAGAAAAGGAACCCACGGGAGGGTGCGGCTGATCTGAAAATGCAAATTCGCTGCCGCAACCACTTGTCCTGAAGGCGCGGAACGAAAGCGGCAATACTCGTACGTGAATACGGTTATTGGCACTCGAAGGAAACCTTACAAATTTCAGTAAGATCCAACAGAGCCTTTTGCGTCAGGGATAAACTTTTATATCTCTCTTCGTATCTGGATATTTCAGCATATAATAAAGAATAAATTTATCGTTTGTAACTTAACCCTAAAACATAATTTTTATTTGAATTAAATGAAAACCACGGTACTGCGCGCGTAGCTCGACGGATGTAAAACGTGAAAACGTCTCTGCGCTATCCTCTTGACGCATGTGACATTTTTTATCATGACGCCTCTATCGGGGACCAAACAAAATATTCCAAACCCGTTACGTATTCGTTTATGATTCACAATTTTCAGGTTTAGAAACAATTGTTAAAGCACCAATTTTATTTTACGATAACGAAGACATTTATAATTCTATTTATTTCTATCAACATTCTGTGACGGTCGACTCGCTACAGGCTTACCAATGTACATGATGAGGGCCAACGACTGTGTCGCTCGTTCTAACCATCGCAATATAGTAAGCCGATGTGGTCACTCGACGTCGGTGTGGCCAGCCACAGGGTGTCGCGCGACTATCCAATGCATTCTGGGTGGTTCTTTCACCCATGTTGCCACACTCGCTAAACTCTTCTCTACATTCTCTCTCTCTCTCTCTCTCTCTCTCTCTCTCTCTCTCTCTCTCTCTCTCTCTCTCTCTCGTGCGTCGTTTCTGTTTTCTACGTGAGCAACAGACATAGACCGCCCAGTGCCGCTTCTTAGACGGTTATATCTTTCTCTCCCTTCCCTCTTCTGACGCTGTTTAGCTGGTTCTTCCTTTTAGTTCTGTACTCGATACATTCCAGTCGAGTATCTGAAAGGCCCTGACTTCGGTTTATTACAGTACTAACCAGTTTTTCACAATGATGGTTACTACAGAACCAGTAAGAAAGCTCATAGACTTTTGGAATTATTTATATAATATTTTTAAATATTTTTTTCGTAACGACAGTGTTCAATCGATTAACTTGAGCGAGAATGTACAGCACACCGCGAAACACATGTCGAAGCAAAAGTCGAGGGCAGGCGACCAGACGTTCCTTCCGTGACTCCGGTGGTCGGTCATCGGTGAGGATCGGGGACCACGTGCCCTCGAGGAAGCGCTTCATTTGCCGTACAGTTTTATAAAGACCGTCTGGACACTTTGTACCGTGAAGCGCGTGTCCCGCGTGTTCGGCAGCAGTGGTCAAAGCCACAAACACGAAGTTGCTGTCAAAGGGAGGCGGTATAGTCAAGTCCAGTTGAAGCCGTATAGCTTGTAAAGGCAAAGGGAGGCGAGCTGATTCGAAACGTGACGAAGAACAATCGACACGAATCTCACTCGATCTTTCGCTCTCTCGTGGCCCGTCCGTGAGACAGATGTGAACGCGGGAGAAGCAAAAATACCCTGTGAGTGGAAACGAAACGTCGACTCTTCGCGTCACGTCCTTTTTTCTTCCATCTTTCGATCCAACACAGATGGACCCTAATGCGGACACCAGAAATGGCACGTTCTCCGAGGACGTGTGCTTGAGTTGAAGAAAAAAAATTCGGATGAGAAAGCGAAACAAGGATCAACCGAATTCGAAGCCCTTACACACCTGGATAACAGAAGCTACGCTCGCAGACCGAACTTTTACTTGGGTCAAAAACATTTTTCGTTATAATTTTATCGATCCTAAAAATGGCACAATGCGGATAGTTTGGAGTATTTTAATTTTTGTACAATCGTCAATGAATATTGATTAAAGTAGCTCAACTTTGAAAATAATAAACTTTAATGTGAAAACATAAAACACAAAATTTAATATTTATTCAATGATTTTACGATTGAAGCTGGTAATCAAAGATTTGCATCTTCGTAAATAATATGAGTATGCGTTATATAAAGAGGATATAGGTGTTTATCGTGTTAACGGTAACGCACATTCGATACAGGCGGTCTATCTTTCTCTCTCGAGTTTATCTCGTTCGCGTGGGTGGCACACGCACCGAGTTTCTGATCTGTAAGATTATTGGCCGAGCAAATGCGGCCGGAAACACTTGCTCGACGAGCATATACATACCATTATCTTTCTCAAACATGTATCGCAGCAACAGACCAGCGAGTGTTTATGCTTCTGATAAGATAAAGTTATTAAAACAAACTTATTAAAAATAGTACAGTACTACTCTTGTACTACAATAAAGAGGACGCTAGGATAGATTCCAAGTTAAAGATGGTGTGTCTATTCATTGAATAAATATAAAGAGAGAGAGTTTAAAAATACGTTTGTAAGACGATTAGCTCACAGGGACGATAAAGCCAAAGGGGCAAACGAGTAGACGAGTAATGATTTTTTTTTTACTGTCTGGCATATTGAAAACTGTTGTTTTGTTGTCCTATTGTGCACGCTCATTATCCATTCATGGGATTCATGGATCTGGCATCTGTATATGTGTCGTGGAAGGTCTTGACAAGCATTGTGGATCCGTTAAACGTTAAAATATAATATTTTTACGGTAGGAATAGGTAGGTACAGGTCCAACAACGGGGGTGAGCTCGGTAAAAATGTGAAGAGTGTGTGTCTCGAATGTAAAAACGTGGAGCAGAGGCGGCATCGGCAGAAGCAGAAGCAGAATGCCACTGCGTGAATAGATAGTTCCCCGGAGAATACTTTTCACCGTTGGATATGGGAAAGCATGCTGCGGGGCACGCTCTCGACTTCGGGACTCCGCCATACGAATATACACAGTGTCCATTAATCATCGGCGGGGCCTCCAGCCGCGCGAGAGGTGATATCCTCGTGCGCGTATTGCGCCTGACAGGTTTCGAAGCAATTAGACGACTTCTCAAAATTCTCGTGAAGCTTATACAAGATGAATTCCAGGGACTTCTTTCTGTATCGCCGTTGAGCCTCGACGGATACATGCGCAAGGTGGCAGGTTCTTTCCTTCCTCGAATATTTATCCGCATTATATTACTTTTTTTTTTCGACTTCTTTTACTCCTGACAGAGCAAAGGTGAGGGGTCTGTCCTTCCTTGTACGACGGTTAAGAATTATTTGGAACAATACAAAATTTAGTCTTTTTAAAATATCTTTTTATATTTTTTATTAACCTTTTAAATTTATTCCTGCTAGAATAACATTTTGCGTACCGAGATAAGCAGGAAAAATGATCATTTAACGAATGTGTAAATATAATATATAATAATAATAATAATAATAATAATAATAATATCAGGGGTACAAATTGAAAATGCGGGTTTGATAACAGATGGCGTTACTAACGCTATACGCATCAGGCAGTACTGTGACTATGTTCATGTCAAAGCTACGTCTTATAGCTTTAATTTTCAGTATGTGTCAATTTGTCGCAGTGTCAAATTCATAGTTTTTTTGAGCTCTCAATATGTCGAGTTTCGTGCCAACAAAACAGCATTTGCGGGAAGTTTTAATTTACTTCTTTAATTTGAAGAAAAGTGCTGCTGAAGCACATCGATTGGTCTCCGAGGCTTATCCGAGTCATGTTCCATCGGTTTCAACGTGCGAGAGATGGTTTGTGCGGTTTAGAAGTGGTGATTTTGACGTTGAGGACAAAGAGCGGCCGGGCCAAGTGAAAAAGTTTGAGAATGCTGAATTGGAGGCAATACTCAATGAAGACTCGTGTCAAACTCAACAAGAGCTCGCAGATTCATTGGGAGTGACACAACAAGCCATTTCCCATCGTATAAAAGCCCTCGGAATGATCCAAAAGCAAGGACATTGGGTGCCGTATGAGCTGAAGCCGAGAGACGTCGAGCGCCGTTTTTTTGCATGCGAACTGCTGCTCGAACGGCAAAAACGGAAGGGTTTTTTGCATCGCATTGTCACTGGTGATGAAAAGTGGATCCATTACGATAACCCGAAGCGCAAAAAATCATATGGTTACCCCGGCCATGCATCATCATCGACGGCCAAACCAAATATTCACGGCGCCAAGCTCATGCTCTGTATTTGGTGGGACCAGCTGGGTGTGGTGTATTATGAGCTATTGAAATCGAACGAAACCATCACAGGAGCACTATACCGAACTCAATTGATGCGTTTGAGCCGCGCACTCAAAGAAAAACGGCCACAATACGAGCAAAGACACGACAAAGTAATTTTGCAACATGACAACGCTCGGCCACATGTTGCAGCGCCGGTCAAAACATACCTACAAACGCTGAAATGGGAAGTCTTACCCCACCCGCCGTATAGCCCAGATATTGCTCCTTCCGATTACCACCTTTTCCGATCGATGACACATGGCCTAGCTGACCAGCGCTTCCATTCTTACGAAGAAGCCCAAAAATGGGTCGATGACTGGATAGCAGCCAAGCCGGCCGAATTTTTTCGCGACGGTATCCGTAAATTGCCAGAAAGATGGGAAAAAGTTGTGGCTAGCGATGGACAATACTTTGAATAATTCATTTGTTACCATTTTTTCAGAATAAACGTTCAAAAATAGAAAAAAATCCCGCATTTTCAATTTGTACTCCTGATAATAATAATAATAATAATAATATTAATAATAATGATAATTGTTAAAGCATCCTGAGGATATTAAGCGCAAAATCGTAAAATCTATCGCTGGCTTGGCGAGGGACATTGCAGTTACGTTGCACAAAGTAGCACGATAAGTCTGAATAAATTGATCTTTGTCGCAAAAGGTATAAAAAAATGAAGGGCAGTTCGGGACACTCGTGGGTTGCGCGATGCAGAGAAGCGAGTCGATAAGAATAAGGCAGAAAAGTGGAGGCGGTCGGAGGAGGATATTCGGTACGCGCGAATACAAAGAGGATTCTCCGAGGCTTTTAAAGACTATTCGAGCGGACCGAGTCGAGTGGAACTGAGGGCTTTGCCTCGAACAGCAGCAGCAGCCGAATAGCGTAATTATATTACTCGACGAGAATCATGATCTGCGCTTCGCGAATATTTTGTTACGATCGCTGGAGAAGCGGATAGAGGAAGATGGGAAATATATGGGAGTCAGGATAGCGGAGACAGAAAATGCGTGGGCAAGGAGAGGCAGTTGCGAGAGAGTCGAGGGGAAAGGGATACGAAGGGAAGGCGGCGCAGCACTCACCGGGGATCGACAAAACGTTCGATTATTCTCTGGAGACTTCAAACGATTCGCGAGTATAGACGAACTCGGTATATAAAGTTCCTTCCTCGTGCCTCTTCATTTTCTCTAGCCTCACCTCACATCTTCTCAACTGGATAATGCCTTTCGTCGCGAGCTCGAGAAAATTCCAATTTGAAAATTCAAAGGGGCTTCTCGTTGCCGATTCTCTGTACCATACGGGTAATACGTATACGTACAGTATTATACCGTTGCGATCCGCGCGAACCTGCTTCTCTCATGGGAATTTCATCTCTGGCTACCAGATTTTTGCAAATATCACCAATTTGAATAAATTTTACGTGAAAAACCTTTGGAAATTTTAATTATTTTTATTCGACGGATTTAATCACGTTGGTAGCCGTTCTTTTGGCTCAACGGATGTAAAAAATTGAATTATCTTTGAATCACGCTGAAATGATTAAATAATAATAATAATATCTCGCGATTTCAGTCGTGTTTCGTACTTGCACTCGGCGTCAAATAATGCTGTGCATTTTTTTAAATTTTGATCACTATTTTCTCTACACTCCATTAATCTACATAATTTTTTTTTCTGAGAATACCTTGTCGAAATTTCATCTTACCGGACTTGTCGTGAAAGTCCAAAACGTCCTTTGTAAATAGAAAGAGAAGAAGAACGATTGGGAAAAAACGAGAAAAAGACAAAGAGCGACATGCGAGTACTAGAAAAGGACGAGCCAGTGGAGTCGAAAGCGAGTACCGCTGTCCGTCAGTCAATAAGGAAGCTAAGAGTGGACGAGAAAGTCGATGAAAAAAAGAACATGAAATTCTGAAAGAGCGAATAGAAGCGAGATAGTAACAGCGAATTGAGAAAAAGAGGTAGAGAACGAGAGAACGAGCGAGAGGGATGTTCACGTGTGGAAGGAAGTAGCCTCTTGGAATAAGGGCAAAGATAGTGGTCGAAAGGGTGTGCTGCCGGCCGAGGGTCAATAAGCGAGCGCAACCCCGACGTCCCGGGTGCGTGCTGATACGGAGATTTTTTTTTTTTTTTTTAAGTGGGCAAAGTCTGCAGTGAAATAAGGATCCAATAACGTCGATTGGATTTTTCCGGACCGTCGGCTCACTCTCTATATCGCTTCTTTCCGTATCGCTTTTGTCTTTCTAGGTGAATGTGAACATGTAATGCGTCCGTATCCAGAATGGTTCGATTTTCGAACATTTTAACACACTCTCGCAAGAGTTATAAACTATCCTCTATAGTTATCTCAGTAGAAAATAGTACTTTGCAACGTTGCACCTAAACTAGAAAAGAAAGGATATGTATGCACATGTATAGCGGTTAAATACCGCCAATAGCAAAAATACTAGTCGCGCGTATTAAGGTCGTAAGTTCTCTAATGCGGTTTTAAAAAAGTAGAGTCTCCGGGACTTTCATGAATGAACTATAAGTTTATGTTCATATAACAACAACGATCGAGATGCATTGACGGGCATGATTATTTTTTAATTATTTATTTATATTTTAATTTATACCGAATAATATTATTCCGATACTCGCGCGTGTCAATCTCATGATCCAATTAGTCAAATTATAAGACTTTGATTTGACTTTGATGCACCGATACGCTCTCCTTAATGAGAATATTTCGTACATCCAAGTACAAGTATTTACAAATGAATTGCTTTGGCTGAGAGAACAATTTCAATGAATTTTTGAATTATTTTTTATTTCAATAATGCCCAACGCTGGTAGCGAAGCCTATTATGCCGACAACTGTACCGTGTTGGCCTCTTAATCGCTTTCTGGGTCGGTCAAGTTGGTACTGCCTGTGCTCCCGAGGCGCTGGTGCTAGATCTTGATGCGGTTTCCCGCGAATCCTTTGCCCCGCTGAGGGAGTCAGAGATGAGAGTCGTCTCAGGGAGCTAATGCCACCGAAGGAGACACAGAATGGATAGAGGAGCAAGAAGCTCGAAGCTAGAGAAGCCCGGCCACGAGTGGCCACTCCGTCTGGGACATAGTACCTACTCTACGAGTATATAGGATATACAGCTGGATAGATATACTATAGTAGACTGTACTCTACGCAGCCTGAGCACACAGCGCACGTTCGATAATTAGAGTGGTATAGTGGCAAGCCGTGTTGCTGTAAAAGCATTCCGGCTGGACCCGTCCATCCGACCCGCTAAATCGGAACCGGTGAACTGTTAAAAGACGTTATTATTATCCTGACTCTCAGCAGCGTGATTGCTACGCTCGTTGTGCTTGCTTGCTTGCATGCTTGCAAGCTTGCTTGCTTATACTCGCACTCTCTCCGGGTGCCAGAGTGAGTTCTAAGAGCTTTTCCCGCTATCTCCGAAGCCCTGTTTCCTCTCCCATTTTCCACCCATTTGATGAGTACGTGCTCGACCTTACAAACAAATCGCATTGCTAATGCCTTTTTTCCCTGGGATGTGAACTGTTTTAAATTTAAAGCAGTCCACGAGGAATTCAATCTCAGCCAACGAAAAACACGAATTTTTCTTCATTTTTAATAATTGCTACTGCAATCAGAAATTTTTTAAATCATTGTGCAACAGTACCACTGAAATCTTCAAATATCCGATGTATGTCCTCAGCATCTTTCAAGTTAAATTCATTATCAGCCTCGATTGCACCGTGATATCTTGAACAAAGAAATAAATTGTATTCTAAATTGCGGGAAATTGGAGCTTGAGTTCTATCATTTATTTTCACTGGGTAGTTTCACAATAATAAATGCTGAAGAAAAATTTGTCGAAGCCCACTGGCGTTGAAATCATTTTCCACGATTTTTCGTTTATACTTTTACACAGGAATTCTTTTCACACTCGTAACAGCGATTGGGACCAGTCACTCTTTACTTTCTAAATTTTCAAAAACATTTTGATGAATGAATCGAATTCGAACGAATACCATTTTTTTTTGTAAATTTAAATCTCTTACTCAATCGACTCGATCCAGGGCCAGCACTTATCTATGAGTTGGTAATATGACTCGATTGGCCCTGGAACCGGGGAATCTAAAGAAAATTATCACGTTGCAAAGTATATATTTTCATTATATTTTTGTTTACCCAAATTGGCCCATTCGTGAGTGATTCTATTGCCACACGCTCCAGTAATCAATTCTATACAGAATTTTTCTGGATAGAATGGAGTAAATGCGTTTAATCTAGACTCATATTATAAAGAAAAAAACCCAAGTTTTTTAATGAAAAAACGGAAAAGTCTTAAACGCATACGCCGCTTGATAAGAAATCTTTTATTATCATTATAAAACTTTATATTTCATAACAAGAATTGGTTATTGTCCTGTGACTCTTCACATTTTTATAGGTCATGGCGGTAATTTTACCGAGCGCTTTATATCGTCGATATAAATCTAGCGTATCAGGGCCAAGACGCCTCTGCAATCGCGAATTTTTAAACCAGTTTGACTCTATACGTTTCTGCTCCGACTAGCCCCGATCTCTCCTTTTGTATAAATATAATTCTCGTGGCAGATCTTTGCTACGTCTGACAATGCTACCGGAGATATCCGGCCGAGATAAGCCGGAAAAGACTCAACTTCCGAGAAGGAATGACCTCTTTCTCGTTCCTGAAGATAAGATCCATATCCCAAGTTTGCTCACCCAGCCACAAATACCGATATCCATATAAACACACCCACAGGAAAATGGTATGTTGCAGGAATAGAGTCGATCGATTTTTTCTCAAGTTTCGGCGTTGACGGAGACATCCTCCCTCACCTCGGTCGCTTTTCCTGAGAACAGAAGCAGAGGTCGAGTCCACCCTCCGAAACAGCAGCTCGCGATATCTCCGGTAAAGCTTTTCTCGCCCCGCACACATATACTTGAACAGCACACTCGATTAGGCACTTTCCTACAATCTGTGGACTCGACTCATACTCTCGTATCCAGCAGGCTTTCCTTTTCGAGGAATAAACGACAAGAATTTCTCGAGGGCTTTTTTTTTCGGAAGAGGAAGAGAAGATCCTTCCTCGAATCGATTAGATAATAGCTGCTTCCTGCTTCTGCGAAAGGTGGTTTATGATATAACAGCTGGAAGTTAACAGTTGAACAATGTCCGGCTCGAAATAGATTATTCAATGAGACATTAAGATAAATTCCACGCGACGCGCAACGTACAATAATCCATTGTCTCCGGCCATTAGAATGTACGTTACTTCGTTCTCTTTGCCACACGACAAATGCGACAGACGTAAACGCGCGCGGTTGGGATCACATTCGGCTTGGACTTTTTGCGAATAAAACTCCGGAGCGGGGAAAGGACACAGCGGTCCAGACAAGACGGAAGGGTGCAGAGACGCAGCTCGGAGTTCGATTGTTGGTCAAGTTTCGACGGGTGATGCATGGGACACGTTGCTCGCCGTAGCATGCGGTGCGGCTTCGTCCGAGAAGGCTGGAAAGACAGAGAGAAAAAAAGGAAAATCGTTGCGGCGGAAGGATTGCACTGGGCTGGGCAAGTGAAAAAAGAAAAATAAGAAAAGACGGAGAAGAAAAAAAGAAATGATAAGAGAGGGAAGCGAAGCGAAACAGAAAGAAAGAAAAGAGTGATGAAGAGGGAAGATGAGAGAAGAAGATACAGGCAGGCAGGCAGGCAGAGATACCCGGGGAGAATAGAAGCGTGCATGCGCAATCGTAAACTTTCGGTGAAGCGTCCTCGGCAGGAACCTCCCTCAAAGCTGCCGCTATACATTCGGAGTAGGAGCAAAACCCCGGCCGTATATTTATCGTTCGATATCAAAGCGGTTCTAAACTCCGTCTACCTCGCGCGCATCTGTTTGCAACGCGAGTATGGTCAGCGGGTTCTTTCTACTTTGTTTCGTCTTTCCTCTTCCTATTCGTCTTCGTTCACTTGGACGCATCTTGTTGCCAAAGTCCAGCCGACTGCTTGCACGTGCTCCTCGGTAACCGGAACTACGCGGTCTTACCTACGGAACGTTGAAGAAAGTTTATCAGTTTTCGTTTGTACAGCGCCCCTCGCGGTTACTCTCTGATAATTTCTCAACCGGACAGACGAACAGTCAACGACGATGGAACGGAGATAAGGGAACACGAATAGAGAGAACCGATGGGTTCTTGGAAAACTGCGTTTTCACAACTAACTTGGCGAGCGTACGAAGATATTTTAATATTTCTAAGTCTTCGAGTCAACTTTTGACGTTGGCCAACGGCAAATAATAACTTTCGGAAGGCACGCGTCACGTCAAAAACTTTAGAGATATTCCCGAACAAATAAAATAAAGTTATGAAATTATTCGGTAAACGACAGAAATGTAATTTCCAATGACATTGATGCTTTTTGAGTAACCGATACCAATCTTTAAATAATAAATCAATAAAAGATCCTGCTTCGATACTTGGAATGTTTCGAACTTTGATATTTTTACTTTGGTTCTTTAATATTGCAAGCTCCTGGTACTTTTGCGATGAATTAAACTATGTGCCTCATCGTAAAGCATCGCCAAGTAAAAAAATTGTTGGAGACCACCGGTATAGAGGCTCGTAACAACCAAGAGGGTGGATACGTACGAAGAAGAAGGCGCGCTTTTACGAGCATCCCGAGTTAATACAAAAACAAATAGTATACCGTAACTGCGATACGTACAGCATAGGAATAGAGAGCATCCCTGATCTTTCGTCTGGGTTTCTTAACACTCGGTCCCATCTGGTATTCGAGTCAGTGCATGCGTGTCTCTGGTAAAATGACTCCACCTCCTCCCTGTTCTGGTCATTTGGTGTTCGGGGCCGATCGTCATCGGCAGAACCCAGAAGCAGAAGTAAAAGCAGAATCATAAGAAGAACGAAAGACCCTCTTCGTTTCTCGACAGCGGTTCTCCGATATGGACGGATACCCTGAAACGCGTCTACCGCATATCTACCGTGCAGTTCCAGAAAGCCATCATTAAGGGTCGTCCAGTCATGTCTCAAAAATTTAGCCACGTCACTCTTGTGGGACTTTCCAGGGATTTCTATCTATTTATCTAACCATCTATCCGCATATCCGACTCTTCGCTGTGTTTCAAGCTGTGTTGGTCTGTTTTTCAAAACAATCAATTAAGAATCCATCAGTAGTCGATTAAGTCTTAGAATTTCTCGGTAAAAGCGACAGAAGGTGACTCATTCGATGGCAACGAGTTCTTCGGCGGCGTTGACTCGTCGTTTAGGCGCATCACAACATTATGACTGATTATCTTCCGACTTCTGGCTATCATATTGAAAATTAGTCAATACTACGAAGTAGAAAACAATTTTGTCAAATGGAAGAAATATCTATTTAAATAATTAAATTAGTGTTACATTATAAAAAATCTTTAACTCTAACGCGTGATATTAAAAATGTATTAAAATACCCAAATAATTTGTCGCTATTACCAATAACGTTTGTAAAATTAAACAATGGATAATCATCGTATGACATTTTTGTTGAATTTTCGAGTATTTTAGAGTTGTCGCTGTCCTGGTCTGTTAAGCTAAAAGTCGTAGCGAGTCATTCCGGTCCAACAGAAACTACAACTGCATGAGTGAACACACGGAACACACAGTGTACCGGAGAGTGCCTACAATACGGCACTCGAGAGCGCAAAATGATTATGAACTCTTGAGCGGAGCATCAGGGCCATCAGGCGTCGCAGTGGCTCTTCCGCCAGCCCGAAACTACCTCCGATACTTGTCTCCAACCCCAGCACCCGATGTTGCATAGGTACAGTTGCTATATATACACACATATATATACAATATATATGTATGCCACAATAAACGTATATAACTGTAGTGCATACACCCTGGAGGTCCCTGGCGGTCACGGTTGTAGCACACGTACGAAAAAGTATAACACGGGATAGAGTAGCAACAGGGGTGAGAGAGAGTTAGAGCCAGTGGTGAAGAAGAGTGAGACAGTGAGTGGGGAGACACGGGTAGCGCCAGGACCGACAAATGCGACGTAATAGGAGCGATTGTTCGTTGTCGGGCCAATTTGAGTGGCAGGCCAGCAATTTGTAGGGCCCCCCCGCCCCTGAATCCACCGGGTACCCTCCTTTCCTTTGGTTTCTCCTATTCCTGGCCGGAGGCGAAGCCCCTCCGGAAAAAGGCGAACCCGATTCAGCTTCATTTCTCTCTTTCGCTCTCTCTCTCTCTCTCTCTCTCTAGATATGTGTTATAGTCCTCGCCGAAGCGACACGTTATAATGGCGGCACCCAGTCGTAGAAAGGGTTGTTTTTTTTTTCAACGCTCATTCAAACCAACCCCGTCCGGACGCCGTATGTCGCGGTACGTGGCGATGCTGTTTCTAGGCTCAGCATCAGCTCGTGCGGTCGTTCGAGGGTTGTAAAGGAAGGAACGTAGCAAGGTACACGACAAATAGGACAGAGGGGAAAAAGAAGTAATACGACAAACGAAAAAGACTGCATTGGTTTAGATTCCCAGTTGTTGTACGCGAGCACGAACGATTAGCCTGATACGAAACGCATTTAATAAAAAGCGATAAAGGGACGCATACGGAGTGTGCTACAAGCTTTCATCCAATTTACAATTAACAAATTCATTTAGTTTCCGGTCCGATACCTCACTTCGGAATTCTGATTCGACCCGTCACTCTAAATTGAAAATGTTTAAAGTCGTTAATGTTTAATAATCGATATTTAATTAAATATATTTAAATATATTTAATTACAAAATAAAAATTATACTGCAGTGATTTACTTAATTTTCGCAGCTTGGTTGTTGCCAATAACTTGGAGAACCATTACCTGCACCGCGTGAACCAAGAATGATTCTGCTTGCCCGAAGCCACGTTCTCTTTTCTCCCTCCAACTGCTATTCGATACAGTTGTTACGGTTTGTACTTTGTACGCACGTTTATATGTACACTTTACTACATTCATCACCCCAATCCGGATGGTAGCTATTCAGTAGAACGGTTTGCTCTCGTGTCATCAGTTCTGGACGGTATACCTACTGCATACCTATCCGTGCAGCCCCATGCTACAGTGAATACAGTAATACACAATATGTAGCGTGGTCGTGTACTCACGTATTTGATAATCACCCAGGGACAGTCGGAGGGTTAATACCACTCTTTTAGTATTGTACATCTTTCTCTCCTCCCCTTTCCTTCCTTACTGTTTCCATCTCACTTTCGTTTATTCTCTCGTCCAAGTACAACTTAAAAGGTCTCGGTGACGACGCCGTTCCGTTCATCATCCACCCGTCATCCCAAAGAGACCCAGCGTGCAGCACTTTTATTTTCTCTCTCAGTCACGCAGGGCTAGCTACCCTCGAGGTTCCGTGGTTCCTGTATCCCACTATTCCCTGGGCACCTATACAGGATGACAGACGCACCGCTCCTGTTCTGTTCAAGGCGAAAGACAAACAAAAAGAAAATTTCGAGTATCTTCACAGTGCGATGCGCACATGACCGTCCTACTGTAAGAATTACTACCTTCGTGACTGGCTATTATTTCTTTAATAATCTTGTTTGATTCCAAGATTCGCGGGAAATTGAATTCATGCGATTTAAAAGTTTTATACTTTTTAGGGATTGTTTAGTTTTATTTATTTATTTATTTATTTTTTTGCTGTCGTAATTCTGTCAATGTTTTTTTTTGTTTGTTTTTTTTTTTTTTTTTTTTTTTTTTTGTAATGATGGTAATGATACTCGTGCAGTTTCGTTGGTCCGTTGGTTCGTTCGTTTGCCAACGAGGTTCACCCGACGAATTCCCTAGTGGTTCGACCAGACCTCGTCGATTTCGTTTGATGTGGCTGTTTTGTGAATTCAACGAGCGTACACTAACCCGGCACCCAGGAGCATACTGCGTCCCCTTCCGCTCTTGTACAACCCTCACCCTGACTAACGCATAGTGTAGCGCTATATACAAAACGATACAGCGCCGATTCCGCCGGTTGCGACCTACCGGGATATAGGATTGGATTAATGGCAGTCGTTTTTTTAGTTCCCCTGACTCTCGCTGCGTATATTTATGTACTTGTAGATGATGAGAAATCCTGATTGGATTGAACGAAGAATTTAATAGTACGTGTACCACTTTTACTCGAATCTATAGTAGATTGGGGAAATTGATACGGCTATTCGTGTGTGTGTGTGTATGTGTGTGTGTGTGTGTTACTGCACTAGCGTCAGGACTTTAGGCTTAAATTAGGGTTTTAAATTTAGAATCGGGCTTTAGTTTTACATTTGGATTCCATAGAACCTGAAAGCATTAAAACCGTTATTTTCGTGGCAAATAATTGTCTCACAATCTACATTTTTTTTCTATCATTTTGCTGCGAATAACGATCCATAAGAGTACAAGGAAACGAAGGAGACTGTGACTAAATCTGAATTTAAATTTGTCACGATACTGAACAAACACCTGGTGAATTCATGGCACTAGAAACGTCGTTTAGGCGACCAAGTTAGGTCAATATCGTGATAAATAGAGTTTAAAAAATATTATATCTATATGAACAAAATAATAGAATGTCATTAATAAATATTTATTTTTGCTTGTTTCAGGTGAGTCACGAATTGCAGACATGTAGCTATTGTCGACTTGACTGAATTCAACGTAACTTCCTCCGTTAGCACCAATTGAACTGTGTCAGGTAAACATACATAGTAAATTGTTATCAATTGCGTAGAGAATTGATCTATTTGACCAAAAATTTTTTTGTTTATTAAATATGTTTTTACTCTCCGGATAAAATTTAGAAAAAAAATTCAGGTTGAGAGTCTTTGCGGGAAGGAAATGTGAGTGCGGAGATGCCTATGGTAAAAGAAAAAGGAAAAAAAGTTAGGGTCGAAAGGACCGATTCCACACGCTCGTTCATCGCTAGTGCATTCCTCGTGTCTGCACCCCCGCGTTGCTCGGATAATTCCAAGCTTGCCACGTGGCTCACGTGCGAAATTTGTTAAATGCCAGTTGCGGTTCGTGAGCTATGAGAATAAACGTGAACGAGGCGTACACCTACTAAATGAAGGTACTATAGTCGCAGTCGTCGTGGCCATCGTCGTCTTCCTCGCCGCTCTTTCACTCCCATTTCGCAGCTTCCGTGCGTACGTGTCCGCGCATCACTCCGGGCTACCGAATAACATCACCGAAAACTTGTGTTTGCGGACGCGGGGGAATCGCAGTGATGCGGCAGTTTGCCACGACCCCCTGACTAAAGGAATGAAACGAGAATGTGACGTACAAACGCTCGTGGCTACGTGCTACCTTCATATATATAATAATGTATTTATAGATTTATGCCGGGACTTTTCATTTCAAGAGTAATAAATATTTTTTAAAATTTATTAATATTTCGAAAGAATTTAAAAATCGTACGATTTAGTACGAGTCATATTCAAATGAAGAATTTAACATGCTTCACGGATCGAAATAGTGTCATTTTCTAAAATACAATAAGATAATCTGTGCGATGGAATATTGAAATGCTTCAACATAATTTTTAGGGTAAACATTGCAGTCATAATTACGTGAATAATTATATTCCGTTGAAATGAAATAATAATTTCTGTTTTTTTAATCTAAAAAAATGAAGCAGTGACCATAACTGGTGCATCTGTGGCGTTCTATATAATATAGTCCCCTATATCCGTTTACAACAAGAGGGGAAGTACAAGAGAAGAAGAAAAAAAACGCAAAGATGCTGCCGAAGATCGTAATATAGCGTGTACGTAGAGAGAGAACTTGTACGGATCGTGGGCGGATGCATTAGCATAATCGGACGAGCCGGCTGCTGCTTTCATATACGAAAAATTCGGTGATAGAGAAAGAGAGCAAGGGGAAAGACAAAGAGAAAGAAAGCGGCGTTGGCGGCGTCGAAGATAGCGGAGCATGTATAGAATACCGAAGAGGAGACAGCAGGTTGGCCGCGAATACACACACGGAAGAGTCTCTTTCCTCTTTTCGTTGGCATTTATTCTCTGTCGTTACGCGACCACGAGGGACGGAGTGTCCGCGAAGACTCTGCCTCGGTCGAGTCACCGTTCGATCGCGAGTATACGGTACATATATATATATATAAGTGCGCTAAGAACAAGTCCGAAGATAGAGAACCGCGACCTCTCGCCGTTGGAACGAGACAGTGTTATAGTATACGACGAAGATTAGCATCTCCGTGACTGTAAAGGACTTCGAAGGGGCGACAACGACCGGAGAGACTCCTCATTCTCCCCACCCTCTCTTCACCAGCTCATTCTTCGACTTTCTTACGATCTGTATCAGCCCTTTGTTTTACCGGCGTCGTTAATTATCCTCGTGACCGACCGAACGAACGGCGAAGAGGGAAGAATAAAGGAAGAGATTGCGCTCGGTAAAACATAGAAGGTCTAGCCTGAATGCACCGTTTGTAACCATTTCTTATACGATTTTATATATTTTTTTTTCTAATTTTCACGTCGACACACTACGCTCGCATAACGATCGTTAATATTTCTCTTGGAAAAATATTTGTTCATTTAACGAGCGGAACGTTTA
Source organism: Cylloceria caligata (assembly GCA_963942595.1). NCBI lineage: Eukaryota > Metazoa > Arthropoda > Insecta > Hymenoptera > Ichneumonidae > Cylloceria > Cylloceria caligata. The sequence goes on along the minus strand of OZ012704.1, from coordinate 84,373,029 downwards.
TAATAGTGAAATAACGAAACAGTTTGTCAAATTGAGAAATTTCGTTAGTACAAAAAAATGGGGCTGCGAGAGAACTTTAAAAGAATAATGAAACGGTAGCGGGGAGGACTCGCATCGTTTTTTAACCTGGGGACCCTGCAATGTGATGTATAAACGTTTGACAGATTGTCGATATTGTGACAAATTGTATATTTTGTCTATTTTTCTTTTTTTTTTTTTTACCGGAAACTAATTGACCCTTATAAAGTCGGCTAGAGTTTATATAAATTCTAAAGGAAATTGCAAAAATATCCACTGCGAAAATATTAGATCCCGGAGTTACAGATGACAAAGAAAAGACAATGGCGTGTCTTCAAAACAAGCTTCAATAATCAATAAGAAGGATGCAAAGTAGGATCTTGCAAATTGCTTCCTCATTATGTTCCATCTTTCATCAAAGCCGCCTCTATAAGTAAGTATGCTTATCAATTTTAGCTTCCTCACGGAGGAAGCTTTGTAAAAGGTGAAAAATTACGAGGAAGTAATGGCCAAGATCTTGCTTAGCATCATTATTTAAAAAAAAAAAAAATTGTCGAAACTAAAGTTTTACGAACGTGGTCGAGTAATTGAAAAAATTCCAAAGTACTTAAAAATCTCATTGCTTCGATATATTTTAACGAGAAACGTAGTCAATGATGTGAGCTTACTGTACAATTGGTGTGACAAATGTTTATATCAATTGCTTAAGTCAGTTATAAGCTACGGCAATCGTATACATTGTTTTTACTCCAATTAAGAATGAAATGAAATCTTATCGAATATACACATGTCACTGTATTCTCTATTGATTTTTTCGTATTATTTTGAGAGCTCAGAGTTAACCTACATCTATAAATACACACTTTTATTATTTCATCCTAATTTTTCTATTTTCTGAGAATTTCATCCTAGCACTTGGCAATTTATAGAGCATTTTTCGGAATTCAATTCCATTTAAAGATGTATCACGTCGATGGTAAGATGTGAGAAATAAAAAGAAAGAAAAGAAAAAATCCAAGTGAAAAGTGTAGAACGAGGCGAAGAAAGCCAGATCGACAGAGACCACCGGAGCGAGAATCTAATGGAGCGAATTCACCAGAGCGGGTTTCAAGGAGAAAAGGTGTTGGCGAGCTTGTCGAGAGATATATAGTACGATAGACCGTGCGGCGATATACTCTGGTGCATGGTGCTCGGTGAGGGGTGCGTTTAGCCTCAGGGTGTACGGTCCTCCCGCGTCGATAAGAATCTACCTGCTGTGCGGTTGGCCATTGATGCTGCGATGCTGGAGGAATCGAGTAGAGTCTCCGAGTCCGTTAGGTACACCTCGCTACGAGCAAACGAGCGAGCAAGCAAGCTGCATAACAGCCGGAGGATTCACCGTGCGCGGTAAAGAGAGGACGAAAAGGGGGTTCGGTTCTCGAAGGTAGGCGTGAGAAAAAATTGTGAGTGGGTGGAGGTGATGCGAGGTACGTGCGTTGAAGGAACGAGGCGAATAAGAAGAACGAAGTGAAGCGCGAGAGGCCAGAAGAAATGAGAAGAGAAAAAAAAGGAAAATCGAAGATGGAGCAAGGGAGCGAACGTCGATGGAGCATAAGCTGCGGTAAACGCACCATAGGCTGCACCGAAATCTCAGCCGGAGTAACGAAGGCTCCGGTGATGCTCGTCGCGACTAGAACCACGCCAGTTTTTAGTTACTTACCGGTCATTGTACCCGACGTATCCGATGGTCCCCGACGATGAGGAGAGAAGAAAAAATCAAAATTCCGATCGACTCGTAGGTGGTCGGTCTAAGATCTCACTGGAAACTTCACTTTTTAGCTTAAATGCGGAAAAAGGTTTTTCAAATTTAACGAGCTTTTATACAAGAACGGTGCAGTTGGAATGATTTCTTTGTGAAAATATTTCTAATACATACTTAAATTTAAAAAATTCATTTTGCCTCTGATCGGGAACCGTACAATGGAGCAGTGGTTGGTGAGGCAGTGGGTTAAAATTTAGAATCTTAATTTACGAGAAGGCCCACTGTAACACAAGTTGAAGGGTATATAATTCACTTTTTATCGTAAATACTAACAACCGTCCTCATTAGATTCCGTAGCTTTATGTTTTATGTACATCGACATCACGATCGGTTTAACGATAACGAAGAAGTAAACGAGAACGTCGTTTCCACGTAGGTTAGGTTACTCGCTCTCACGATGTAAAGTATATATGGAAGCGTCGATTCCGGTACAACACGACAACCAATCCGGGGTTACGTTCTCGAATTCATTCATCGGTGCGCCATTTTACTATACGCTCGGAAGATAGCTTGATACGTCAGAGATATTCCCATGCAATCTTTTATCTGTTTTGATATTTTATTCGCAATTCAGGAAGTTGAAGCAGTCAAATCCTTTCTTTTATTCGCGACGGCTCTCCGTGATCGTTATTTATATTATTACTAAAGTTCCGTCCACTTATACTCCACATACCAAGAGATACCTACGACGCAATCAGGTTTATCTCAATCTACCTTAAAAACGATAAAAATATGCAAAATAATTAGGAAATTTTGCTAATAACGAGTACCGAGCAGAATTATGTAATGACATAATTAAATCACACACGTAGAATCGCGAGTAAACGGCATTAGAAGTTCGTTATTATCACGCGATTCGAGTCTTTAAATGAAATTTGGATGAATTATTCTTTTTTACAGTAGGATATTACTCTTCAACTGTCGTGGATGATGATATGGTTGGTTTTTTTCTTTTAAATACTCATTTCAACGTGACCTCAACTGTGCTTCTCTACAAACTGTATTGATGGAGAAATTTCCGGAAGCCATTTGGCAATTGGAAAATTGATAACTTAATAAAACGTATAATTGATATCTAAAAAGATCTGTCCATATATAGAGTTAAGCTTACGTGCAGCTGTCAGAATTTAATGCCTTTGAAATATATCATTGCCTTATTTAATACCAGCCAGCTATCGTGGTATCATGCTTCGCGCGCTCTATCTATAGCTTTAATATTCAAATAAGAAATTTAAGGATAACCTTTTTCAGGACGTAGTTGCTTTTTAACCGAACCCGTGCACAAAAGTAATAAAAATTTATTTCTTAGTCAACGTAAAACGAATCATATACGTGATAACGTACTTTATTCTATTGTTCTCAGAATTAAGGACATTTGTTTTAAAACTAGTTTCTGTACGATTGCGTTGGAACTCAGTTAGCGTGTAGACAAAAGTACATTGAGTTTGAAGAATATTATTAAAAATTATTAAAAGTATCGTTTTAATTAGCAAAGTGTGCTCAAGGTAACGCAGTTTTATATGGAAAGATGGGTAAACCAGCCCACGATGATAAAACGAAGCCATTTTCACTGCCAGTTACTGTTCGGTTAGGATAAAAAAACTTTACTACAGCTTCTGTCGAAATTTGAAAATGATCGACGGACTTTAGTCTTTGACATTCGTCGGACAATCGAAACACTTTCGGCGTCTCTCTCTCTCTCTCTCTCTCTCTCTCTCTCTCTCTCTCTCTCTCTCTCTCTCTCTCTCTCTCTCTCTCTCTCTCTCTCTCTCTCTCTCTTTCCAGCTAAGTCACGCAGCGAATGGTTCTCTCTCGAAGCTATGTCGCACGTAGATGGTTTACTGACGAGTAATACACTTACAGGAATATAGGCCACGACTGTCGCGCGATTGCTCAACGTTGCGTGTTAGTTACCGCACTGGTTCTCCTGCGTACCAAACGTAGTTTTTCTGTGCCAGCACCTTAACGCATTTAGCGCAGTCCATCTCCCGTTACCTCGCCTCAGCTTTGACACAAATATCGTTAATCGACGACTTTAAGGAGGTTCTCACCGGGGAGTAGCCGCGGTGGGCCGAGAAGGGATAGGTGCTATTGTGCAACGCGGTAAGGGTTGACGGAGAGAGGGCGACGTCCTTTTACTGAAAAGAACTCCGGGTGCTGTGATTATATTAAACAGTATTCAGAAACTGAATACACAATCGATCTGTTTTTTCTCCTGCTGCTTTATTCATCTGCACTTTGTCGAAATATAATAAAAATTTTTTTTTTACGCTACATTTACTTCAGAGCTATGACGGGGTGTACGTTATTTAATTCGCACATACGCCATAAAAACACATGTTATGAGAGTCTCGTAGAATACCAAAATTTTATGCGAACGGTGTAGGTGAAAAATAGTGACTAATTTATATTTTAGTTAAGAATATGTGATACAAATTTTTAATTTTTCTCTACCTAATGAACCTTCTTAAGTGTTAAAAAACAGTCGAAGTAATTGAGATCAACGGTGTGTTACATCGATCGTATCATCTTAGAGGAAAAAGTACCATCTAATGTGATTTTGTAAGTTTAAAAAGTATAAGTGACGTTTAAAAAATACATAAAGAAGTTAACAACTACAACGATCTTACCCTCTTTAATGGAGAATCTTTACACAATTAAAAGTAATCATTTAAATAACCATAAGAAGAGACTATATTTGCGAGGGTACATAGCGTCCGAAGAGTACAAAGTCCTAATGTACAAATGTTATTACCAGTTTTGTATTAGTATATCCATTAAGAGGATTTTCCGATTCGTCGGTCATACGAAAATAACTATTGTAATTTAGATTCATCGAATGACGGTGCACCAGACATTTTTCGGTTAAGCATAGATCCTGATTCGTTAGGTTATTTACGTTCCAGGACAAAAAAAAAGTTCGTAGAGCACGGTGGTATCCAGGTGGAGCCGCACTTCGACATATTTGCCATTTTTCTTTGTCCCGGAACCTTAAGAACCTAAAGAATCGGGACCTATGCTCAATAATAAGATTGTATTAACCTTCGCTCCAGCAAAAAGTGTCGAATAATTTCGGATCCACCGTCATTTGAAGAATCTAAATTGCAATAGCTATTTTCATACGACCGATGGATCAGGAAAGCCTCTTAATGGATACGATTTACGGTGTCGTAAAAGGAAACAAATAGCCTTCTAAACTTCATATCGTTGTGCAGGCTTTTGAAACAGTTGACGTTTATGTTTTGTATATTAGTAGTTGAAACGATTGATATAAATTATTGTGCGCCGGTCGAAGCTCCGGATATTACAAGTCAACCAATCCTTAAAAACATTTCAACGATGTTCCCTTCTCCCAAATGATGAAAGAAAAAAGAATACTTGAAAAACAATCATATTTGCCTTTTCATTGATAAGTTTTTATTACAATTTTTTTTTTAAATATAACATTTTCTTCACGATTTTCTTGATTACACAATTAGATATTCCCTTTGTCAGAGTTTCTTTGCAATTGTTTGAAAAAAAAAAAAGTAAGATGTCAGCTCTCCCTCGTGAGATGGTTAATTATTCTCTCGTCCCTTTGTTCAATTTCTCTTTACTCGCACATTTTTCAATTTTTATATTCGATTCACGAATACGCGCTCGATACTTTACGGGTTCCCTTTTCCTCTCTCTCGCTCTCTCTCTCTCTCTCTCTCTCTCTCTCTCTCTCTCTCTCTCTCTCTCTCTCTCTCTCTATCGTCGTCATGAAATCGTGAATTCGACAGGAAATGTCGAGAGTGTCCGCTGCACTGTTTTGTGTGTACATTTCCTCCCGCGTCTCTCGCTTTCCGCTGGCTCTGATATACTCGGCTCTGTGTGTTTGTGAGCGCGTGGCATACGTGATTTGCCTACTCACTGGCAGAGCGACTCACCGACAGGTCGATAAAGTTTACGATTCGAGCGTGCACCTCTTTTACTTCTCCTCACCCCCCCCCCCCCCCGGCCCCCGCCACCCCGCAACGCCTCAACCTATACTTTTTCTTTTTATCTTCCTGCTTTTTTCCTCTTCGAACGGTGACGTTTCTTCCTTCTCGTCCTCGTCGTCGTCGTCTCTGTCCTCCTCGGTACTCGGGCGACTTACGACTCAGCGAGCTGAGCCTGTGCTGAGCTTCTTCCCGTCGCGTGCGGCATGCGGCGAACGTCAGCGGGGGTCCGGCAATCGAATATGCATGGGAGTGGAGCAGGCCGACCGCGCGCGAAAGAGCCAGCACGGGAAGTCGATGAAGAAACCACACCCGACCGAGTCCTTCGATTCGTGTGCGGCAGCTTCGCCATCGTAGTGAACACGAGACAAAACGAGACACGATGAGAAAAAATTATTAAATAATTTATTACCATTTTTTATTATTTAATTGAACGTTTCTTGCTGTTTACTAATTTCAAGGAACTTTCTCAAAAATTTGAAAAGATTCCGAGAAAAAACGGAAATCCCAATTTGAAAAAAAAATTTTTTTTTCGTATTTTTAACGTAGATACATTTTTAGAAAAACTCCTGATTTTCAATCAGTCGGAGATTGTTCGATCCTTCCTCCCCCCTCCCCTTCCCGCTTGAACGTCTAGAAAAAAAAAAGATATCGATTTTCACAAAATTCATAATGGCAAAATGTTTTTTACCTGATTTCTAGACATAAGATTTCAACCGATTTTCAGTTTTTTTATAATCTTCCAATGAGCTTCGGTATCATGATTTTTTAACCAATTAGAGCAATTTGAAAATCGCGAGTAAAAAATGAAAAGCGATATGCTGCAAAAATGTTGAAAATTTTCATAAAAGTCTTTTATAAAAAAAAACTGAAAAATAATCGTAGTTCAATGAACAAAACACTATTAAAAAGCTTATTTGATTGCGAATAAAATAAACTTGGAACAAAGTTGAATCTCTGTTGGAAAAAAAGATTGGAAAAAAAGGTTTTTTTTACCAATTAGAGTAATTTGAAAATCGCGGGTAAAAAATGAAAATCGATATGTTGCAAAAATGTTGAAAAACTTCATAAAAGTCTTTTAAAGAAAACTGAAAAATAATCGAAGTTCAATGAACAAAACACTATTAAAAAGCTTATTTGATTGCGAATAAAATAAGCATAGAACAAAGTTGAATCTCTGTTGGAAAAAAATATTAGAGCTATTGTCGTGAACAATTTATATTTTTGTCATGAACCAAAACGGAAATGTTAAAAAATTTTTATTCGACATCACAACATCATATCTAGAGGAAAGAAGCCTAGAGAGAAAATTTACTTTGACAATAATTGTTTTAAAAGATGGAACGATGAGATACCGGCTAATTGCTTCACCCCGGTGTTGGTACGAATAATCTATAGAGTAATAAGTCTCGTAAAGATATCAGTTCTAATTCTTTTGTGATAAGAATGACTCGAATTACACCCCGTCGCCTCTACATCGTGTAACTTTTCCAAAAGCTCCGTATACTTGTGTGTGGCACTCCTTGTTCCTTTTCCTCCAGTCGTATGTACCTTGCTTCCCGAACCCGACTGGAGATCTCGTCTCGTTCTTTCAAACTTTCTTTCTCACTCGGTTTTTCCTCATCTCCCCCTCACTTTCTCCGGTTTCCTTCGCTATCTCTGTGATTCAACATTCCGTCCTTGTTTCACCTTGCCGGCCAACTTGGAAGGATTGCCGGAACTGGCCTCGAGGCGTATCTCCATTCTTCGTGGTATCTCCATCTTTCGCCCTTATTCCGAGATAAGGCTCAAGGAGAACTGGCTCTCCGCGTTCGTCCTTCCCGAAGAAGGTCCCCCGACTGCGGGAGATAGCAGACGGCGAACCTTGTGCGGGAACGAACGAGAGATAAAATCTACGACAACCGCGGCGCGGAAGTGCATCCGAGTAAGGAAATGACGTATAATCCAGTGTCGCGTCCGGCAAGAAAATCTGCTGCTCTACGTGACAAAAAAAAAAGAGAATATGTAGATAGAAACTGGCGAATCAGGACAGAGAAGGCTCGACAATAAGCATAAAGTAGTGAGATATTCCAGTGGAATAAAATATCGAGTCATTTATTATTGCTGCCATACTGAAGTGTGTTATTCTCACAAACCAATGAATCCTTAAAAAATCTAATAAAATAATTGTAAAAAATATATTTTTTAAATATATATTTATAAGAATATGTATTAAGTAAGCTACAAAGATTTTGCCACTTTTCGCATCTGTCGAGCGAATGGTACCGCGCTTTCGTTGTATCCTTCGAGTTTGATTTCACTGGAAATTTATTAAAATGTCAGTGTTCTCTATTGTTTTCTTGTTTTTTTTTTTTTTTTTTTTTTTAAATACATACGAAGAATGTATACGATACGATTGCGTTGGAATTAAACTGCATTTTTTTACAATAAAAAAAAACATCATTAACCGTCTAGATATTTTAGCAACGTATTCTCAAAAAGTTACGCAGTTTCACGTGAAAAGTCGGGAAACCGACCTTCGACGGTACAATGTAGATATTTTCTCCGTCAGTTTCGGTTCGATCGGAATATAAAAGAAACAGATGAGAAGAGACCTTGAGTCAGCTTGTGTCTAAATTTGACAATGATTGACCGCTCAGTCTTTGAGATTCGTCGATGAAACGAAAGACTTTTGACGGCTTTGTCTTTTTAACTCAGTCACGCGGTGCTGGATGCTTCTCTCTCGCACACCGAGTAACGCGTTCGGCACCAGCTCCCTTCTTTCGTTTCCCTCGCACATGTTTGACCGAAATACCCTTATACCTGTCACCCTAAACCTTACCAATGCGCTGTCCTGTCGATCTGCCTGGACTATAAGACCGAATTCTGATTGAATCCGATTTTCCATACCGATAGATACGTACAGCTCTATCGTGAATGCAGCATCTTCGTCCGAAAGAGAAAGAAAAAGAGATTTTTAATAAAATTAAGAAGATACACAGCGTTGGATGAAGAAGAAGAAAAAGAAGAAGAAGGAAATAACTTTCTCATCGCATATTGGAAAGCGTCCCGTCTTTCGTGTAACTTGGCTGAGGACAGCAGCGGAAAAAGCGGAAAGGTAGATACACAGCGAAGATGAATACATGTAGGTAGATTGGGTGAAGAAAAGGAAGAGAAAGGAAGAAAAAGGACTGCGGCAAAGGGGGTGAAAAAAGGCCAAGTTGGTATCGGCCAGATGGCAAGCGAACCCGACCGGCGAACTTGGTTCATCTTTTACCCGTAGGTATATATGCGCACACACGTACATAATATATGTCTATATAACACATGAGCTTCGCACAGGTAATACGTGCTGTCGTGCTGCAGGGAGACGAGCGTTTTCAGGACTTCCTTCTCTCCTTCGTTTCGTCCTTTCTTTCCCGTGAATAAATTTATCTCTTCTCTCTGAAGCGAGTTATGCAATTTTTTACACTCGAAACATGCTGATTTTAAACGTCACTTACGTATTCACTCGTTTCGTGAAAACGAATGTAAATTCATAATTTATTTAATGTCGTCAACTGGATAATTATTAACTTGATTATGTTACCGCAGCTAAAAGGGTAGCAACCTTACCAGAAATTATACTACAGTCGAATAGCCGGCTACTACCTTGATAAATGTTGGTGCGTGCGGGAGAGCGGCAGAGTTAAATTTCGTTAAAAGGGTGGGCCCGCACGGGCTCGCGGTGGCTCTTTTCATCAGTCCCGGTCAATGGATGTTCTTCTTTTTCTGGTATATTATGGTATGGGCGAAGCACAGACGGAGCGAACCTCGAAGGTTCCTTTTCTCGCTTTCTCATGCTTCTCTTCCTCCTCTTCCTTCTCGCGCGTGCATCACAGCGATCACAGCACACAGAATCGAGGTAGAAACCTAACCCCGCTGGAGCATTACCAAAAAAATATCTAGCGAGACACACCCCTTCCTCTACGTTCTTGAGATCCGGGGTGCCACGAGAGAATCAGAAAGGTTGAGATTTTTTTCTTATTACAATACTATAGAGTAGATACGAGAATGGGACGGATATAGCTTAGACCATACACGAGAATAAGCGAAGTAGGAAATCAAATCGACTATCGCATTGTGTACAATAATAATAACGGTGGAATAGTGTAAAAGAATTTTTTTCTTCTTTCAAACACTCGGCTGTCGATATTCTTCGATTCGCATTCATCTACGCGTTTAAAAACGAGTTTAAAACGCGTAAAGGATGGGTAATGAATTTTTTTGTCGATCCGAAGATTCACGAGTCCGGAGTCGCGTTTTATCGATCCATGTATAAATCTGTACAGATATAATAACACACGTGTAATTTTTTTAATAAAAAAAATCAATGCATCAGCGTTACATTTTTAAGTAAAATAAATATAGAATCCGGTAATCGATCGATCATCTTAATCATGCCTATACTTCTAAGAACAATTATTGCCAAAATAACTGTCATGTATTACACCGTTATAATTGCCGAAAAGAAAATGTATTACCGGAAAATTCTTGTGCTCTGCAGGGGAATATGTACACGGGAGAAGGAATACCAACGATAAAGCCTGCGGGCTTTATTTCTCAGCTTCATAAATCGACTAGGAGTGTTATATTAATACACCTCGGACTCACGCTTTTGCGTGACCGCGAGGTTAGCACCCAGTGCACGACCTCTTCGGGTTGTGCAACCATGGGCATGCACCACCCCCGCGTGGCCTGCATGAACAGTGTACACTGTATCGCACGAAGCATAAACGTATAGTACACGATACGTGCTATAATATATACTATATATATATATATAGTATATATACACTGTAGAACGTATCGTGACGACCTGCTTCAACGCTGGACTAGAACTAGTGCCCAGCGCGTGGAAGGACTGTAAGCCGAGTAGCCTCGAGCTCCGGCAACGATCGGAGTTACCCGACTTACATATATCGCCGTATTATAGTGTCGGTACATATATGTATTTACATCTATGTACATATACTATAGGACATATTGTGTGATACATGGGTCTAAAGGTTGTAAATCCCGGGGACTGTATCATGTTATTATATGTGAATTGACAGGGTTAGAAGCCCTGATCCCTGGGGGATCGGCTTAGAACGTCTTACATGCCCCCCCCCCGTGTTATTATTTCTTACCTTCGTCGAATTATGAGATAATTTGATATGATACACCGAGGAACCTTCGCTTCTGCTTTTCCCGTTTATCCAGCGAACGAAGAATGAGAAAATTTAACATACAAATGATTTTTATTATTTTTTTTTTCATAGAATAAAAAAAAATTATTACCCTAGTGTAAATTGGCTTATCTCTGATTCCAATCGATAAACGAGAAAAGCAGGAGTGACGTTTTTCTACTATATTGCAGCGGCAATTGAATTTTAACGGAATCGCGATTCAACGGAATTACAATTTCGTTGAGTCTTCATCATATGAGCATATGTTTTTTCAGAAGAATATTTATATTTCTATATTTTTTAGGAAAATAAAAAAAAATAATTGTCGAGCCAGAGATTACGAGACTCCCGTGTACACGAGCATACATAACACCAAAGACGGTGACACACGTACTCCTTGTGCTCCACCGAGAGAAACGGACGGACGAACGAACGTACGTTTGCGGCAAGGACCATCGCCGTAAGGGCAGCAATTTACGAAGCTATCATTCGCGCGAGCTAACGTACGTACGTACGTATATACGCGCATATATATGTAGTATATAGTATGTATAGCGTATATGCAGCGATGTAACGAGCCAGCGTGTGGACCCTCAGGGACCTCCCATCCTCTCGTGTTCACTTAAACTCGTTTCTCATCCCTCTGTTCTCTATCTCGACGTATGACCCTTTGCCGCGCACGTCCCCGCAACCGGAGCACACAGTAATTTTTATTACTTTTATTAGCGGACAGCTCTACGTGAGACAGGAGAAAAAGTAAAGGGCCTGCTATATAGTCCGGACTAACATTTTACTCTTTAGGTACTTTAACCGACCATTGAACGCCTATTGCAAGCAATTATACGAATAAAAGTGCAGTGAGCAATTTTTTTTAGCGTTGGCAAGCTCATTCTTACAGTCGTATGGATATAAATTATTGAAAACTGATTTATTCGCTTACGCCTGTTACAAAATTAATCAATTTATTAATTGGAGAACAAATTAATATCTCAAAATCGATTATTCAAGGCGGTTATGACCACCCACCATTCTCAATTATCGTCGTTTAGCAGGTACTTTACAACAATACTAAATTAACATGACGTCAGATGGTTCGTCCATAGTCATAATTATTGAAACTAATCATCGGTACTAAACGAGCTGTTATTATTTTAACACGCGACGTGTAATTATAATATTCATAATTGTATTATACAAGTAGGCAACAACCAATATTATCGTATCCATTATTATTTGTCTTTTAAAGCGAAGCACATGTTATTTATCTACGTGAAATTCGATTGGTTTTATTGGCATTTATTAAGTTTTCCAGCAACAACGAGGTTTTAAGCGATACAAAGTTCCTTTGTATTCACAATTATGTTTCAATATGCTTTATGCCTCGTTGCTAAATGTGGTTGCCCGTTAATTATTGAGACGAGATTCTGTTTTTGTCTTCGAGGAATCATAAATCCGTCATTACGTTACGTATATATTGGCAATATGGCAACGGCGTACACGCGCACCACCTGCATCTCTCCTTGACCACATCATTTATCCTCAACAGACTCCGAGCAGCTCGATTCGTAATCGTCGAGACATTCTACGAGCCTCGAAGGTATGTCCGGTTGTTGCGTGGACCCATACCGGATTGAGAGATACCTTATATATGAATACATTAAAATCATGCAGATGGTCTTGTTACATGCACCTGCATCCCCTTCCTTCTAAAAATACAAAATGTAAAATCATTATAAATCGTTCTCTGAGCACAGATTGAAAATTGTACGGATAATTAAAATAGCGTCGGCGCTTTGGTTACAATTTTCGTGAGAACCGATTGATCTTGAGTTGCACGTTTAGCAGGATATTCAGTTTTCCGTAAAATGTCCGTTAATACCGGTAACTCGGGCAAACTTGGAGCGAATTCGCTCAAATTTGTTATGCAAGTTTAATAGAGTTCACGATTGCTTACTACTGAATTTCGTTGGAAATCGATAAAGTGGTTTATATTTTACAGAATTGGAGTTTACACGAGACCCGGTCTCGAGGAACCCGTGTCACGGTTGGCCGAGCAACCACAAACTTTGGCCAAAGTTAATATAAAGAAAAAAATTTGCTCCAACGAAAAATTTTAATGCAGCTACCTCATTCGTTATCCTATTAAATCAATTTCAATGACCTCGGCAATGTATTTGTACATAAAAAATTGTTGACTCTTTCTTGTATTTTATTTCATTAGTTTTTTTTTATGTAATTATCGATAAAATCATTTTAAGCTCTAAAAAATTAAAAAAGAATGTTAAACGTTTAAAATGTTTAACTTATTAGATATACGATTAAAATAAATGTTGGATAAAATAGAAAATGACACGACAATGAATGGCAAGCATAATCTCACGTTTCGATGAAGCAAAGAGAGCCAGAGTGTCACGGTCACCGCCAGTGGGTGCCAGCAGTCGCGGGCACGCGATTACTCTCCAGCAGCAATGCACATTCGATGTTGAAGGACTGGGCTGCTGGCAGGCTGCCGTACACCCCCGCTGGGGTTGCCCACGAGTATACCCGGCGAGAACCGAACGCGGAGCGTTCTCACCCTCGGTCGTTCCATCCGTACACTCGACTATCCCTTCCACGGTCTCACCTCCCGTTTTGCCATCACCGCGCATCCCGGGATTCCCCTCCTACGATACCGCCGCAGCACCAGCGCGGGGCAGCACTGGCAGGCGATGCTGCAACCTCCAGGATTCGGCGCCCTTTCGACTTCAGTCTGCCGTCGACCGCGCAATCGTGCGGATCGTCGTACAACTTCGGAACTGTTCAACACAAATTTTATATTTTTTTCCCCCGTTTTTTTTTTGTTAAACGTTCGAGTGTGCACGCGTTATACACGATATACACACGAGTATACGAGGGATAATTAGCTTAACAAAAAAAACCCGACGCCGCACGGTCGACAAACGATTTTTTTTTTTCATTTTTGCCTTAACAAGAAAATGAAAAAAATTTGTTATTTTTTTCTTGAGATAGACCGGAGTTAAAAAGTGATCCCGAAAGTTGCGAAACGTTTATTGTTTGTGTTGTTGTTATTATTATTAGCAATACTACTTCCGGAGGGTTAGAAACAAGTGAGACAAAGTGTGTGTGTGCGTGTGTGTGTGCGTGTGTGAAAAGAAATAAGAAATATATATTTGTAACTCGTCGATGCCTCCGCCTCCGGATATACTACCGGATTCTGGATACCGAAATCATCGTAAGTGATCGATTGACAACGCGCCGAAGATTTAACACGTATAATATCGCTTGTCCAATACTCTCCCCGAATCTTGTTTCATTTATTATTTATCTACCTCGAATTATCCTCGATTGCGCTCGTTCGATTGTCCTCGGGGTGCTCGAATCAAGTTAAAATATTTATTTCTCATCTATCGCAACGTGTGCCATGAGGAAAGATCGAGTGTCGTTGCGAGAGAAAAAAGAAAACACGTGAAATTGTTGTATTTTCAATTGTAATAAAGACAGAAAATTGGACTTAATCGGTTCGTCGTTGATTCGACGAGTCGTACTTCTCGTTTGTCGCGTTTGTCCGTCGCAGCGCGAAGAGTCAACGCCGAAAAAATTTAAATATTCGTATTTTACTTCGGTTCACACGATTCTTACGAGAATGCACGCAAAGCACATGAAAATTCGAGGAAATCGAAGCGGTGTATCTCGTATGACGTGAAAAAGAAAGTCATACTTTGTCGGAGAACTCGAGTAACCGAGAGAATTTGGTTAAGAGCAGAAAGTAGACCGGATACGAGAAGAAAAGGAATGAGAAAAGTGGCGAAAAGTGCACGAGTGGTGTGCAAAGTGGCGAGCAGGTGCCGAAGCTAGTGTGATATTTCAAGAAATATATAAGTAGAATACGTGATAACGAATCTTTCGTGAAATTCACCAACGAATATCAACGATATTTCACGAATTTAATGTCGATAGAACAAGGAAAATAGACGTCCAAGAAGATTAAGACCGATCGGTCGTCACGAGTTTCGCTCGCGTTTGTCAAGTTGAACTTTTTCGTGTGTCGAGTCTCCGCGGAATTGAAGACAAAGCTGACCATGCTGACGCTCGAAGGACAGTCAAAACGTTAAATAAATGTGCGATCTCGAGCCGGCTCTTTCGGATCTAGTTCCAGGCGAAGGATTATTCAATAGACCCAACATGGATTACAACGAGTACACGTACTGCTACGGTGGTGGTCGAGGTGCGTAATCAACATAAAAGCTCTTAAAAATATTTAACAACCGCTCCTCGATTCTTCGCATCGCGAGAAAGATAACGAAAGAAACGTCGTATAAAATTAAATAATTGAAGAAAAAGTATCGTAACTCGGATAGAAAGAAAAATAAAAGTTCTGTACGAGACAGTGCGTGAATAATACTTTTTTTTTATCTCAATAAACTCGAAATTCGGTGACTCGGAGAATGTTATCTTTATTATTTCCACGATATACGTATGTCTCGATTTTATTTAAATATGTGCTACGATACGTGTGCAATATTCGTGCAACTATATTCGATTCGAGTTCCCCGAGTGATTTCCCTGTAGAATATGTTTATATAAACCCTTATCAAAATGATAATTCCAAGTTACAGTTAACTCGACTACGTAATTCTTAGCAATTTTTATAATCATTGCCTCGTACAATGTTTCTTGGATTTATTATTCTTTCGTTTTTTTTTTTTTTTTCGTCAATATTCTTACGATCGCTCTACGTAATTGGAGAAATTTTCTATGATTCGGGCATCATTTCTATCTAAGAGTTGGAATCAATTTCGACAATACGTCCCAATAATTTCTACACGATCGATCGAAACTATTAATATAAAAAAAAAATGGAATGCAAATATATAAGTTTTCCTATTGTCCCCTAGAGCTGCCTATCCTCGTGTTCGCTCAATCATTTACCCGCCCATGGCTCGCCACCCTTTTAATTTAGTCGTGACATTTTTAAATGTCGTGAAAAATTGCGTCGCTTAGTCAGTGATATAATAAATTAGTTACTTACGCGTGACTCTTTCGTAGGATATAAGTTCTTTATAAATCTACGCGCTGTTACATTAGCGTATTTCGCTCACTCCGGCTCACGTGTTTTTACACATTTCACCCTGGCAGCTTTATGTCCCCGCGTGACGTCACGACCGATATTAAATCTCCATAATAAAAGTCGCGTGCTCTCGTGGAGGAAAACTCCACCGGGGAAGCTTGGCTATACGAATTCGCTTGGCTGGGTTTGGAGTACGAAACGAGTGAAGTAAAAATTGCAGGGGTTTTAGCACTTTGAAATCGACGAAATCGCGCTTGCCGTCGTCTTAACGATAATACCAGTTCGCTTGACGATACTTTTAGCTACGACAAGAGCGCAGTGTGTACAACACGCGGTAAACGAACTCACAAAAAAGTAATATTAAATGGAGTATCAGTCGTGGCGCAAGAATGGAAAAAAAATGAGGAATCGAAACAATTTGTTCGGTCGATAAAAAAATAAACATAAATCTTGAAAAACAATAATTCTATCGTACCAGTTGGGAGAAACGATCGATATGCGAAAGATGAATTCCAATAAAATACATCCTGTTTGTTGTTTTTACAATTTTTATATTAATGAAAACATATTCCAATTATTGTTTTCCATTTGGAGCTAGTAATGTGATACTTTTCGAATAAAAATAAAAAGCAAAAAAATGAAAATTATTATCGAAGCGTAATACGCGAAACACATTTTTCGATGGGTTCCAAGCAAAAAACGTTTGTCCGACGTCAACGATATATCCCAAGAGTAATGGAAACAAAGGGATATTATCACTGGAAGAGAAAACTCGCGAGTGCAACGATTAAAAATTAAACAAAATGGTTGTCACGTTTCCGGTCTTTCAATTCACAGATATTTTCCGGCTCAAAGCCCATTTCCCGGAGCCCGCAGCGTAAATGTAGAACTTCCGGGGAACGACGTAGAGCGAGAAGGAAAAAAAGGCATGAAATTTGGTTTGGTTCGTCTCTGGTACGGTGTATTTATTACACAGAGAGCCGAGCACTCTCGTTGAACGTTGGTTCAACAGCCGCGTGTGCGCTCGGCTTCTTGAAACAGTATATCTGCATCGGGGTGCCCGCGAGTGCTGCTGGTTCAGAGGAGTTATATACATAGTTAGCAATAGTAAGAAAAGTATACGCAGCGCGTGTGTATAAACCGCACACTCGTTGGTTTGCTCGTTGCCGGCGGACGCGCGTGCGTCCACCTGTCGTTGCGCAACTGACAGACTTTCAAGTGCGTATTATAATAAAAACATATATATGTACAAAAGAGGAAAGCACTTTTGCATCTTAAAGCGTCGGTGAATTTCACTCGGGTGTTGAATATGGAGTATTCGTTGTACAGCGTCGTTGAAAATTACCTTCCAAAAATGGAGCACGTAATGGCACGTTGTCTTTGGTATACCTGCTGTTTCTGATGAATAACGTCTTGATAACAACTCACCGCTCTTGAAACGTACATTATATATCTCTGTGTGAAAATCTATCGAATAACTCGTATGCGATGTATTTTACCATAAAACGTGCGACGGCCCGATATCTACTTTTCTCTCTGTTTACTCTCACAATTATGAAATAATCGTAAGAGAAGAAAGAAGCTCGTATTTATATAATAAAAATGTTTTATCGTTGAACTTTGAGCAAAGAATATAATTATTACGATAAAATTGATTAATTTTTAGTCGATTTTCCGTGTAATATATTTTTTTTTCCTATATACGGCGCGCGTTTGGTACAACCGGGTTGCAGCGACGCCTCGTTGGAAGGCGACGATATAGTTTCGCGAAGAGGGCCCGAATAAATCCGTTGAGCCGCGGTTAAGATCGATGCGGCGACGTTCGTGAAAAAGCAGGAAAGAAGACGAAAGGGAGATGCGAAAAGAGAGAAGGACGATGTCGTAAGAGAGATACGGGGATATATATATTTTATATCCGAAGGAAAGCTGAAGAGTAAGCGCGAGAGAGTATGAGAAAAGAGACGGAGCGAGTCCTGAATTTGGCAGGTCGCGGATATTGGAAGGAGAGGCGTACGGGGAGGGCTGAGAGACGGTAAAGACGGTCCAGGGGTCGTTCGTCGCGAGGGTGGCCCTTCCTCGTCAACGAGGGTGCAGCAGCTTTCCTCCCTCTCGTTCTCTCGTTCCGTTCTTCTTCTCTCTCTCTCTCTCTCTCTCTCTCTCTCTCTCTCTCTCTCTCTCTCTCTCTCTCTCTCTCTCTCTCTCTCTCTCTCTCTCTCTTCTCGCGCACTCGGTTCCCTCCATCCGTACTTCCCATCCTCGCGCGGTACACGTATACTCTCTGGTCTATCTATATAGCCAAGAAACTCCGGGACACGAGTTTGGCAGCAATTAGATCTCAGGTCGGGTCCGAACGACTTGGAAAGGGAAGCTGTGCGGAGGCGTCCTTGCTTCTCGGCTAGCGAGACGCTTCCAACTACTACTACCAACACTCTGTATTATACAGACGGGATGAGAAGCGCGCAATCGATAACCACGCACGTGTCCCTAATGAGAATCGGAGCAACGTACGAAACCCGTAATATTGCCACTGGTGTGCTTCACCCCGCATAGCGTCGCGTGTCCGTTCGTTAGTTACGTTCCTTCGGTGGTACCCACCACCCGGTCCTCTCGCGGTATACTGAGAATTCCATACCACAGAAACGGCACAATGCCTAGTGCGATATATACTATCGTACGTTCTATATAATCTCGACACCACCTTTCACCCTTATTGCACTCTATGTTTGTATATATATATAATATATTAGGTATCGTACGAAACACGTCGTGATTTAAGTAACGGCATTTACGGATTTCCGGTCAGTAGGATTTCGAAGCTCGTGACTGGAATTCGTACTTACGCACATACATATCTATGTATACAATAATTATAATAACAGAGAAACTCGATAACAGTGCTCCATTTGCAATATTTATTCAAAAGTACATTCTTTGATTACCAATATTTTTTAACAGTAACACACAATCGCACGTAATTTATTAATAAACCAATTATTAATAGGTTTTTTTTTTAATTACAGTAAGCGGAACAAATTATTACAAAATGACTTACAGGTAGACAGAAAAATAATGAGAGTAAGAATTCAAATAATTAATCAAAGACACGAGCAGATAATTTGTACAAAAATAAATAGCACGCTTAAACTGTAGTTAAATGGTAACTTGTGTCTTCCGGTTAATGATGATTAACGAAATTAACTGTAAAAATAAAAACTATTTGCGTTCGTTTATGATAATCGAATAATAATTATTATATATTAAAATTTTATAGTGAAATAATTTTTTTAAATGTTGCACGTCGGTGCTACCGAATTGACGTTTCCTTCGTCAGAGAGGAAGTAGGATTTCTGTGCTTTCGACGAGTTGGATTCGCAGAGCCGAAAAAAATATACTCTACTATTTCTCGCGGTGCTTCGTGTTGGTTGTTCTCTCTCTCTCTCTCTCTCTCTCTCTCTCTCTCTCTCTCTCTCTCTCTCTCGTTCATTCGTTTGCCGGGAGGCATCGTAGCCACTCGGAGGCCGCGCGCGCGGCCAAAGTTAATCCCGGAATTAAAGCGGATTATTCGTGATCCCCCGAGGGGACGAAACGTTCGTCCCGCTGATTAATGAGAGGCGCGATTAATAATCGGGATTTCACGAGCGAGACCGTCTCGCTAGTCTCTTCTATAACTACAACTACGACCAATACTCCCACAGCTATATAACTAATGCCGTGCTATCTGTCGCCTCTGAACCCCCATAACCCCGAACGACTCATCATCCGAAATGTGTTTTCCTTTCCTCACACGAAAAGCAACGATAAACTATAGGATAACTCGTACTCGTGTGATATTGCGTTCTATCTCAGAACGGTATCTTCTATTTTATTATTTTCTTCTGCTCCAACAATTCATTCGAGACTATATTCGAGCGTCAAACGACCGGATGATTTAGTCGAAGATTAGCTCTGGCAAAAAAAAATAAAATAAAATGAAAATGATACTTCATTAAATCTTGTTCTCAGTGTCGTACAAATAGATTCTCCCGGAGTATATATTTAGAAGTTAAACGATTGTGCCAAGATTGCAGTAACACTCGTTCTCATTTTATCCCAACGATTAATATCTATAAATGCCGCGGAGTGATAATTAAAAATTTTTAGGAGATGATCGGATCGTTGAGATTTCTCAGAAAGGATCGCGGCCTCGAGAGTCTAAGAAATTCCACTGGGATAAAAAGAGAGTCTTATAAACTAGTATCCACGAGGCCACGGAGGACCATAGCTCAGCCATGCGGGCTGTAATCCGAGATATATGTAGGCGCGGTCGGTTGGACGTAGGTGGGCTGTAATAACGACTCTCGTCATACTTTTTTTCCTCTCGAGGGACATTTAATTAATAGGCTTTGACTTATCGAAATCTATATTCCGAAATCCATAGTCGATATAAAGAAAATTTCTTTTTTATCACACTCCTGTGTGTTTTCATCGTTGACACACGCGTCGTGTATGATTACGCACCAAATGGTGTTATTCAACCGTGTTGGTACCCCAATATTATATGGCACATAGTACTAACATGTTAGTTTACTAAATTCTCATGAGGTTCGCGATTGTTGACGGTCCCGAGAGGACCCCCGAGATTCCTATCGACTTTTAATCTCCTCGATTAACGCCACGGATTCCCTTCGTATCTTATCTCCACGATCTTTCCGCTTGTACTCCACGTGCTATATACATATGAATACTGAGCTTAGTATATACCGATTACGCGCGCGTGTCTCTTCGACTCCTCCCCTTCGCGCCATTACATAAATGCGTTTCACTCGCTCGTTCACCACATCGGTCATTCTCATTCGTCTGTGTGTTTCACTCACACCAAATAAATCTATAAATCGTCTCTATCGCCCGTTTTGTACTGATGAGCCGTTAGCCCGCGGCCGCCGCAGTCGTCGTCGTCGTCGTCGTCGTCGTCATCATCCTGATCCTCCTCCTCCTGTATCGGCAAAATCCAATCTCTTCAAAAGCCCCGCACTCTCGTTCGTCCAACAGCATAGCCATTTCCATCACGCCCTTTCAATCCTTTTAGAAAATTATTCTTCAAAATATATTAACTAACAGAGGTACAACATCATTTCTAATATTACGATTTCGATTGAGAGTTTTCCTTTTTCATTACGCTAAAATTGGTTGAAATCATGTTCACTGGTTCACTGGTTCGTCGTATAATTACAGTTGGATGTTAATATAAAATTATTTTTTATCTTTAATTACATGTACCGAACCAGCAAGATAAAAAATTGTATTAAAAAAACGACGCGTGATCGCCACTACACATTTTACCGAAAGCAACATTCAAACTCACGTGTGCGCACATTTTTGTTCGGTACAATGAGATCTCGAGAGGCACGTCGAATATAATTCATTTAATTAACACGTGGGCGTTAAGAGTCTCTCTTTCGTGCTGCGTAAACGTTACCTCGATTCATGCGAGAGCGATTCTATCTCTCTTTTCTTCTTCCTTGGCTTTCTTGCTTTATTTATTCCGATTCCACATTGTGTAACTCTCGTATGCCATTCATACTACAGATACGTACAAAGCCTCGTATTTATATATATAAGAAAATACGTACGTGTCGGTATATAGGTACCTACGAGGGTACCTATTTCACTGATCTGTAGCCAAGAATCGCGGGTTTAATCGCCCACGCGATACTTCCATATCCTTTTCTCGTTGGTCTTCGCGACTCCGGCATAATGCTTTATACATAGTGCGTATATACATATACCATAGTGATATTTCTATAAGAGAACCGCGATCGCGTACATTGATACCGAGAAACCCATGGGCTACGGGAGGCTCAATCGGTTTCTCGCACAATGGACCAACAGCTTGTTTCGTACGCACGCAGAGTCCCAGAGAGACCGAGATGTACGAAGAAGAAAAAATAATACTCGTGGGCGAATATCTTCACGGTCTCCTCATCCTTCTCTTCCTCGGTCGTTGTCATTGTCGGCGTTTCCGTACTGCGTACATTGCTGCGTGCTTTTTAAAAATAATTTTTCTTTATTTTCTTCATCGTCTCTTGTAGTCGTCTCCACGTGCATCACAGTTTGCAGCGTCTTGTTGCAACGCAGCGCACGCACTTCTGCATTCCAAGGAGACTCGTGGAGAGCACTGTTCGATCCTTTTATATACTTTCTTTTTTTTTTTTTTTTTTTTTTTTTTACACTACGTGTCTGTCCTGTGTTCCTTGCGTGAATGGCTTCGTGTGGGCGACCACCGTACTTGCCTTTCTCACGTGATATACTCGTTGCACCTTGCCGTGTAAAGAAAGCAAAACGAGAGAAGAATCACGCGCTTGGGAGTTGCAAGCGGCAACGAGAGAGAGAGAGAACCGAAAGGACTACGGGAGATGCGGACCCTTAGGGCGCCAATTATCGTTGCACCGATACCTGGAAAATAATCTTACGACTCCCACGCTGTTGCATTTATCTCGAGGTATACACACCGTGTTTCACCATCGTCCTATGTATCCTCGCCTCTGAAACAATGTTTATTTATTTATCGTAGTATTTTTTTTTTTAATCGTCACAACATTTCATGTATATAAATTAAGAGTAAAGATAAAACTATTAAATCGATAACGGCATACCGGATTGATCAAAGTCGACATGTTCTATCCGAAAATCGTTAATGAGATAACAATGCAGCTGTATTTAAACAATAATTCACGAGTTTAATGAATTTGTGCATTTACGCGATGATGGAAATCCGCTATTCACTGCTGCAATGGCGATAAATTTTTCTCAAGAACGCATCATCGGTCAAGTACAAACGCGAATAAACGATAAAGGTCGAGTGCATGGAAGTCTCTGTACCTTCATTGAATTTTGTCGTAGCGAAAAACAAGTGGTAGGGTCGACAGAGGGCGTGATGGCATCGAAGTTCAAAAGCTCCACTTTCCAATATCCGTCTGGCTCAACGGTGCTGAACGGGCCCTCCGTCGTCGTGACGACATTTGTACAGGAACGACTCTTTTTTCCACACTTGGTCGTTTCATTCAACGATAAACGAAATTTTTTCTTCCATCCTCCGTGACATTCCTTTTTTTGGTCTCCGTTCATCTGTACGCGTTTCTCGCTTTCGCTCCTCCCGTATCCGTTGTCTTCTCTTATTTCTCTCCGTTGCGAATCGAAAAGCAAAAGCACGTGAATTATCATGACAATAAAAAAGGTGCAAACGTATTTATTTGTGCAATTAAAAGAAGGAAATGATTGAAAGAGAGGAAAATAATTTTTAGCAAGGCGGCAGAACGTGCCGGCAGTCTTTGCGGAAGGTACGAGTAAGCGTTGTAATAAGCAAAACAAGAAGCAGTCAATGGCGGTAACGCTGAGTGTCGTTTTGCACTCAGCCATGACTAATCCACGAGCATATGTCAGTACGCTTAAAGAATACCGAGGATGTGGTATGCACGTACGTGTCCGTGTAGAGAGCGCATTAAGCCCCTTTACTCTGGAAGGAGAAAACTGATGGGTACATCAGAGGGCAACGACCAGACGCTTCAGCTTCCAATTAAAAACAGTGCCGCAACGCGGTCCTTTTTCCCGCGTTGTACACGCCAAGGTATTCTCTCAGTCGTTTTTCAAGTTTTACCTCTGATGCCGGGGAAACGGCGGAGAACTGGCTGAGGGTTGCCAGCGCTGCTTGTGCGGAAGGGTAGGAAATAAGGTAGTTGGAATCCGTCGAGTGAACCTTTCCAGCGGTTCAGCTTCTTTATTCGCGTCGGCAGCGAAGCGGCAGCCGCCCGCCACTCGACGACGAAAATTTCCTAACTAGAATTAACTGCGAAAATAAGAACGATTTTTTTAAATCTTGTAATAGGTGTTCCGGATATTCGTGCACTGGAATACTTGAAGGAGTTGACTGAACCGTGAATTATTTTTTTAGGAACGAAATGGCAGAGTAGATCGCGAAACAACGGACTTCCGGATCGCCGAACGAAATTGAATGTTAATTAAAGATAAGAAGAATTAATTGTGTTGAATAATCGAAAAAACCGCAGTCCGCGTCCAAATTATTTTGGTCGTATTGACATCAATATTAAATCATATTGATAATATCAATCGTGCTATTCGAGATTAATTGGAATTGGAAAATAAAAATAATGGAATATCATGAATGAGACAACGTTGAATTCTCAAGATTTTTGTATAGTTCAAATCCATCCAAATAAGTATCAAGTGTTATGATTCCTAGGAAGAAGAAAAAACCCTCGAGTTCCATCTGGACGATATTTCAAGTGTTATTTTAACCACGGGGAGGTTGAAATAACACTCGAAACGTGGAAAGAACTGTACTAGTCTGCGAGGATAGAAGTGTGATATTGATCGTGCCGGCTTCAGCCTCGAGGCATTCAAGAAAATCCTCATATGGACCTGAAAACGGTCTGAAAAAGGAAAATCCCTGCTGAAGACCTTCGCTCGCTGCATCCCGATGTTGTTTTTGCAGCCTTCACGACCGTGCGATGATACTCGAGTGCGGATGATCACGAGGATTCTCCGTGCAATTCTTTACGCCGATCGATCAAACGGCTTCCTAGGAATAAAGGGAATCCAAGGTTTCCGCTCGTTCTCACCTGGCAAATCGTGACGACACGTACAAAACCGGTCCAGTCATTTACTACCATGTTATATCCTTCGACTAATGTTGGTTCCACTCGTCAACCTCTGCAACTGCCAAGACTAATCGATGAAACCATGAATTCTCTTCGATCCCTTCTTCTTGTCCCTCTTTCGCTAGAATTTTTCTTCTCCCGTTCCACGTGACTCTGCGCTCTCGATCTTGAGCATTTCTCACTTTTTTCCCTTTCATTCTCGAGTCTCTCTGGTAAAACGCGTTATGTGTACCCCACAAAGAGAAGGGGGAGGGGGCGCTCGTGTGTTTACCGAACTCTCGAGGACTCGCTCGCTAAAGCTAGAGCCGGCAAGCAGAGTCGGGGACGACTCTTGATTCTGTGAGCGCGTGACGAACGAACCAGCGAGACTGATGCGATGCGCACACGTGAAGTAGGATCCCCGGGAAGTGGTGTGCCGAGAGGGTGACGAGCGGCGACTACAGAAAGATCTCAAAGCGAACGAACGAGAGGACAGAGGGGAATCGCGTGAAAACGGGAGCTACTCACGTACTCCGAGGATCTCGGTAACACTCCGTGAGAGTACTGCACCACCACTTGTAGGTGAAAATAGGGCAAGACGAAACAGAGTATAAAAAAAACGTGTATCGTGACTCTCGGGATTATTTAAACGCTACATTCGTCATCGAACTTGATATTTTTTTATCTCGCCCGGTATGCGTACGATAATAAAAAATTAAAACAATTGATTCAACTTCAATTCAAACTACGCTCTGTACCTTTTGGATGTATTCCTCGAGGACCTTGTTGGTTCTATTGCACTACTGTTTCTTTCTCTTTCCGCCTATCTATCTGCATAAATTACAATTTTCATAAGGTGACAAGCTTAGCAATTTCGTCTGAGCCCACAATTTGCAATATACACTACGGTGGAATGTTTAATGCTTCCAGAGGGTGAACCCTCTAGAGCGAAGACGAACATCGAGTCACGGTAATAGTCGTGCAGCAGCGGTAATACGAGAAGGGAAAATAAGTAACGTGTGCGTTCCTTCGAGTACATTCATTGAAAACGTTGGCTGGATGAACCTCTATAGGTGCAGGGTGCTCAAGAAATGAAAACGAAGGGCAAATCGTATGACCCCCATAAGACTACCCTCCGCCATTCTGCTCGAGATTCTTGACAACGAGACTGCTCTCCTATTATACCATACTAACACAGCCTTCACTAATAAATTCCATTAGCCATGGGTCCTTGCTCGCACGAGGACGTCCCGAGGATATTATGTTACGCGCGCGCACGTTTAGATGTATTTCTTGCGTCCTAGCTCGGATCTGAATGAGCATCATCCATTACAGCGCCGGGTGCGACAACAACGCGCGCGTTGGCACCACTACAACGCGTTTAAAGGAATTCAAGTGATGAAAAAGATCGAGAAAGAAAATCGACCCAAGTTTCATTCACCGAGCATCGAGAGAACCAAAGGTCGGGCTTTGCTCGTGGTCCGAGATCCTCGGGACCAACCAGCCGAGGATAATTCGATCCTTTGCCGTCTTTCCTCTCGCAACTCCGACAAAATCTGCCTTTGTCATCTTTCTCTCCAGCGTAACTCAGAACTCTTCTTCCTTTACCGGTATTTCGGTGTGCAGCAAAACTTCACAGCACCCTTAGCATTTTTTATATTTTTTTTTTATTCGTAACAGACGACAACACGGCAAGCGTCTCGCAGCCGCACTTAAAACTGTGGAGGAGAAATTCGATCCGGTACAACGCTGCTACGATTCTTCACAGAATTATCGTTCTAGCTGCTCATTTCCAGAAACACGGTCATGAATTTTTTTTGTCTTTTTTTTTTTTTAGTGATACTTTAGTCTACGCGGTATACAAACTCATTCCGCGGGGTTTCGAAGCACCCCTCGTTTCTTATGGCGTACATATCACGTATATACATATAGGTATCATTATAGATACGGTAGTATAAAATTTCTACCCCCTGCCGACCTATTAATAAGAATAACGACGTGGCGAACGCGCGAGCCCCACGCCACTGCCTATACTCCTTCCGGCTCGTTTAACCCTCGAGATGAGGCGTAAAAGAAGCTCGAAGAGTGTGCAACGCTCTGGGTTCCAATTTCCTGTGAAGGAGCTTAGCAGCGCTCTTTCTTCACCATCTTTTTTTTCTTTTATAGCCATTTTATATAATTTTTCAGGCTCGCCCTTTTCTAACCACTTTAAAACATCTTATTAATGACAAGGTCCCTTTAATTTTATAAAGGCATATATTTATGGTATGGAGTGTCATTGTATAGTGTTACGTCGATGAAGGGTCTCCTCCCATATCGTTCCTGGCTTTCCGGGCTTCCGTGATGACCTTACGGCACGAATCCGCGCAGCAAACTCTTGAAACGTATCATACACGACACATATACGCGTATGGTTAACGGGAACACGACGATCTAGGGCTTCCAATTTCCTTGGTAGGCAGTTGACGAAGTTAAAGAGAAAAAGAGATACCGAGTCTAATAACAGAATTAAGTACGAATTGATCCGCAACTTTTTAATAAAGAATATCACCAAAATGTAAAAATATTAATCAAATGATATAATATATTTGCAAAAAAGTTGGCTGTGAGTATCTATAAAAATTTAATAAAAAATCTTTTGTCACTCAAGTTGAAATATATTTTATTCGTTGATTCGTCGAAATAATTATTTTCTCTTGGTATTTTTATATTTCCTTACAATTATTTTGACTTCGTTGTTTCAATGTAATACCAGGAATTTTTTTATAACACTGAGGAATCGTCGCATTTTTGAAAATTGTGAATTCCAGAATTATGAGAAAGTTGAAATAAAAGAAAAAATATGAGACTGCCAGACGTATAATGGAATGGCAGTTGGTTTCAGCGAGATCGAAAGGGCATTTCGAAGATTGAACTGGGATATAGAATCAAGAAAGATATGGGAAAGACGAAAAGCTCGAAGCTTTTCGCCAATACCGCTATGGTCGCAGCCCCTATGTCGAGGAATTTGATGCATCGCCTTCAGACGTGATCTCGACTTGCCCTTTCCTATAGTCCACTTCACTTCCCGATGCTTTGAAATCGAATTCGAGATTGTACGATCGTTTCGTAGCATCCGGTTGTTGCAACTCTCATTTCATATCTTCTCATACGTACGGAGATTGCGCATTGCAAAAAAAAAAAAAAGAAAACTTGGAAAGTCCTAAGCCACGATGCTACACTATTTTTTGGACAATAGTGCACGACTTTTTTTTTTTTGTAGTGCGCGGATACTTCTATCGTCTGGTGTCAACGTCCTACAGGAAGATGGGATAACGCGTTTACCCTCCTTCTCTCTTCCCCTTTGACCGAACGAATGGCAGCACGAGGTGATCCTGGATATAGTTCCATGTCCCATATATATATATATAAGATTACCGAGGCTATAGAGGTACCTCTAGGCACATAACGTTCCCGAAACTTGTCGGAAAGTTGGATCGTAAAAAGGTCGTAAGTGCATTTGGCCAGGACCTGCTTCCTTCTCACTGTATATACATGCACACTTAATATATACTACGTACTTATACCTGAGGTACTCGTAGTATAAGAAACTAGGAGCGTTCCTATTTTACTTGAATTGCTTGAAGCAGTAGTGTGATATTTATTATATCATTCCGGGAATAAGCACCCTGAGAAAACTAAGAGCACAAAATTGGGCGAATAACCGTAAGCAAAGTGCAAATATGAGAAGGTAGAAGTAGACTTTTTAAAAAAGTGGATTAACCTGACAAAAAAAAAGAACAAAGAAACACATTGTATTCCAAAGAGAGAGAGAATTGGTAAAATAGGACTAGACTGTAGGCTGTATTAACGAAAATAAAGACTAATTGAAGAGCAATTAATTAAAAAAAAATATATATATTAACAAACAAGAGTCTAATATTCAGGTTTTTGAAAACGAAGCATAAAAACTATAATAAGCGACGACTCGATACATTTCCTTCTGCGATGAGTTACCTCTCTACAAAATTCTTCAGCTGTTTGTCCCTTTCATTCCTATTTGAGTCTTGTTTTCCACGCCAACGTCCGAGTCAACGACAAAACGTACCACCAAGCCCAGAACCCGGTAGGACCTGGGTCACGATTCTTCACTGCTGCTACTATCCCTCAATGTCGAATGTCGTGTATGCAAAGGAAAGAAAAAAAAAAGAGCAGCAAGGATAATTCCAAGCAGTTCATTGATCTGTGCACTCGAGAGCAGAGACTCGGCACTCTCAAAGTGAAAAACCAAGTCGAATTTCTTACGTCTCTTCTTGCGCTACGGGTCTCCTTGCCTGGAGTAGAGTACACCATACACAGAGCGCGTCTCTGGTTTTTGTCTCGTCGAAATACAATAGCCCTCCGGCCCTCGAGCTCTCCAAATGGAGCCTTAGCGCGGTAAGCAGGGTTTTTGAGATCTTACAGTATCTCTCTCCACTCGAAAAGTACATTCATCGACCACTTGGGTCACAGAATTTTACCGTTTTCATGAAATTTCATGGTTCTCCACTGTGATGTGTCCTGCAGCGTGTCTAAAACGTGTACAGTATGAAGTGTATTCGAGTACCAATGTCTTTTGCGACCGGTACTTGACGCTTTGAATCATTCGAGTGGATCTGCTCCAAGTTACGCTTGAACCTTTAGCTTGTTTTTCTAACACCACTAGGTATCCACCATGACACATGTCCAATACATTATCTTGAGGACATTCACGAGTAACTTCTACACTTTGAAATCCGTCGGACTCAAACACGGTTGAATGATTACACGCAGGCTTGAGAGTTATTCTTCTAGCTCATAAATTATTTATCGAACAAAGTAAAGAAATGGAGGAAAGTCTGGTAAATTAATTCTGGGGTCCTGACCCCGAGATACAAGTTCCGAAGACACGTTCCGCAATGCCCTTTGTCGACCCAAGAGCGACTTATCGGTCTGGATCTCATAAAACTCTTTGCGCTCGTGAACATTCGAGGATCGTGCCACCTGCCCCGGATTAGAAAACATTAACGCGTGTGAACTGATCTACATGATAGATTCATGGTTGAATTTTCTTTTTTAAGATCTTAAACGTGATCTTTTGGCTAGAGTTTGAGGGAAAAAAAAACTGGCGTTATAATTCGGTCATTTTAATTCGGTGAATAATCCTTTTACCGAACGTCTTATCGCATAATGAGATTAACCCTCTGAGCTGAAAGTCGTTTTCCTCCAACTTGCGTCACAGCTGCAACCCATCGTCCCAACTTCTGAGTTACTCCCATTACTTATTATATCTCAGAGGATTAAATGGTTAATATATAAATAGTATCATTCGTTTTTGTGTTGTTATTGATATTAATTTCTGGCATTTTTTAATTTTTCAGGGTGTTTATTGGATAATACGGCACCAAGGGGACCGCCCGATGTGCCACCACGTAATCCTACAATGAGCCGACTCAATGGAAGATTGCCAGGAAGTCACGGAGCAAGTGAACACGAACGCGATCCTGATCTGGAGCCATCTTGTCTGGTGCGCACACCGTCCGGTAATTTCTACAATATTGGAAGTGAGTAAAAGACGAAATAATGATTTTAAAAATAGTGAGACATAACCAACGAAGAAATAATTTGTTGAGCTATTGATACGAAAATTGATCCTTTCATCTGACACAATTATAAATCTTTTTCAAATTCTGAGAACTTGATTTATTATTTGCTGAAATATCTGATTGTGAAAAGAATATTTTTTAAAAGTAATTTCAACGTCAATTTTGCACACAGAACATATCACGTCTCAAAAGGTTTTAATTGATCGTCGACACTATTCAAGAAAGAAATTCGAGCATGTTACAAAATCCTAACAATAGATTGATAGATTTACCACAAAAGTATCGTTGAGTCAAGCGATGCGTGAGAAATTGTAGCTAAACGCAACGATAAAAAGAGGAATTTCATTGAGAGCAAAGTGAGCGGTTTCCATCAAAATAGAAAATCTTCGAGACATTTACAGCTCCGCCACATAAAGATTCTTCTCCCTCATTGTGGGTTCACTCATCTCGCGGGTCTTCTTTATTATCCCCTAATGTTACATCGAGGATAATGGGATACGCCGTGACACGTAGGAGTGGCGCTACCGCCCAGGGGGAACTCGTTCGAGATTCCCCGATGCGTGCGACGTTATATCGTTTAGGCGGCAGCAGGTAGACACGGAGAAAGGGCAATAAAGAAATCAAATATAATAAAGAACACGTGTACAGAGAAGATATCTTGGAGTTGCGCCCAAAGCTAGACAAGACTCGAAGACTTCTCATTGGAGATAAGTGCGTCAGTCTTTTTTTTTCCCGAAAAAAAAAATTAAACACGGGCTGATGCAAAACGAAAGAGAGAGATCGAGAGAGAGAGAGAGAAATCGAGATCAAAATCCTGGCG
Organism: Cylloceria caligata; assembly: GCA_963942595.1. Classification (NCBI taxonomy): domain Eukaryota; kingdom Metazoa; phylum Arthropoda; class Insecta; order Hymenoptera; family Ichneumonidae; genus Cylloceria; species Cylloceria caligata. The sequence goes on along the minus strand of OZ012704.1, from coordinate 84,341,935 downwards.
TTGAGCATGAGAGACTGACGAGGGTTGGGTTCGCGATTGGTGGGCGGAACTCTGACTGCCACACACAGCACAAGAAAAGAATTTAAGGGGTCTCGAGTTTACTGCTGATGCGCTGCCCTATGCTCTGTTCCTCCGGTACCTCCGGCTCTTCTCATATTTTCATCGCTCTCACTTTTCACCTCTCTGTCGCTATCTTATCTCGTCTTCTCGCTATCCTCGTGATATCCTTTGCAAAAAGAGAAGGAGGCCACTGGTTAAGATCAACTACTGGCGAATACGCGGAAAGCTCTTATTCTATATCTTTCTTACATCTCACTTCGTCTGGTTCTGAACTCGACCATCTCGTACACTCCTCTTCACTCATACTTATCTACGCTGCAAGGGAGATCAAGTCAACCTCCCCCGAGCCTTGCGGATAAATACTTTGGCAAACTTCTTTTCGAGTGCTGGATTCATGGGGCTTTCGAAGATATAATTATCTCGTCAGCAAAGCGAGCTGTGAACGCATGCTATTTCTTTTTAAATAATTCGATCCTTATTAAGGCGGTTCGATCGATACGGTCTGCTGAAATCGATACTAAAAATAAATTATTCCCAACGGAAAACAAAAATAATAAACAATCAGTGTTGATAATCAGTTGTAGATATAATTCACTATGACAATTAAAAAACGATAAATGTATCACGATGTTGAATATTTTATGACGATTGAAATTTTATTTTGTAATAATAAGGGAATATACTCTGGGTAACAAAGTACTACAAATTCAATATAAAAACTACCTCTGTTAAATAGAATATAGTTTTATTTTGATTTATAAATCGATGCCATCGAAAGAAAAAACAAAATAAATCAATGGTAGCATTGAAAAAAAAAAAAAATGTCCAGCACCCGGATATTTCTTAAGTGTTTCACGTGGATAGGAAAAAAAGATTTTGCTCTAAGTAAGAAAGGTAGGGTCTGCAGCCAACGGCGCCAGGGGAATATAGCCAAAAAAGCAGAAGAAAACGATCGAAGAACCCCAAGGCGTACATAGGACGTTTCCTGCTCCGGCACCTCGGGCAATAAAAAATAATAAAAAAATTCGACGAAGAGGTAGGAATTTTACTCAGTTCACGGAAAGTGCAGGCGCCGGTAGTGAAAAATCTTCTCCTCGGCATCTGCCGAAATAGTTGAAAAGCGTATCGGCAGAATAGGAGAAGGTATACCGCATTGGATAGCCAGAGTATATCCTCTTTGCGAAATTTCTTACTGAAAAGCGCTTCTCGATTGGCCGGGCTGGTCGAGATACGCGTGAGACGAAACACGAATGTGCCACTGCTCGCCAAAATCTGTCGAAGCTTTGTACCATAGATACTCCACCCGAGAAAGCAGTGATTTACGATTCTTCGACTTATTGACTTTCGGTTATGACACTACCTGACGCTTACGGGCCGCCCCTCTTGTCCATAATACATCTTCCCGCTCCGTACTTCAACTCTGTTTACCTCCTTTTCACCAACCATGCTTCCCCTGTTGCCTTTACCTATATTCTCATTTTTCGTGTACGCATTATCGACGTACTCGATCTCTCGGTGACGTTTCTCACCGCTGCGAAGCATCTCATTGTCTTTTGAACGAATGCTTCGGAAAGAACGGTGGGAAAGTTAAGTCTCTCGAGAATAAGGAAATAAAAATCAATGTGAGACGAGTAAACGTCTTTAACTTCGGTCGATCGATTAAAAAATGCGAGACAGATAGTTTTCTGAGCTGCGTACAATATTTTTTCTTTGCCAAATATTTTTTTCAACGACACATAATCTTTAAAAATGCTTTGGATATTCAATAAAATTATACTTATTATCTAGAATAAAACCAAATAGATTGTTAAATTTGAGAAACCAAGAAAGAACGAAATTGGATAGAAAAAGAGAAGGGCAAGTATAATGAGAAAAAATATTTTGTGTGTCTGCACACGTTTCGCATCACGGATATCTTCGTAAATGCCATAATCATCGCATTCAGCATAAACTCATTCGTGTCTTTACCTTTTGCTTTGTGTTCTTCCGTTCCCTTTCCTCCGACCCAAAGGGGGACCACTCGACTTTGGTCTTCTCCACCTGCAATTATAGTCGACTGGTCATTACAGGAACTTCCCACGCTAGGATTGGTCGATGCTCGCCAAACTTTACCACACCGTTGTGCTCTTTCGTGCATTTTAAACTTACCTACCAAGAATATATTTCGACAAATGTTGAATTAATTCCTTGAAGAATTCACCTTGCGCTCAGCTGTATCAATTGAATGCGGCAAATGGGTTTTTGTTTCACCGTACAAACTCCTCTACACGGGTACCGATAGTCAGAGGAAGACGAGACAAGGAACTTACGATAGAACAGAAACAAAGCAATACGAAGCCTATCGACCAGACCAGGAAACAAGCGTATTATCATGGCGTACCTCTCTGTAGTATGTTATCGGTACAGAGTATCTGCTTGCAAGTATATATACTGCACTACAGTTAAGTACATACGAGGAGAGACTAACCCACCTTTGATAATTACGACGAGATAGAGTCAACGGCAAAAGCTCTTCACCGTGATATGACGATGTCGTTCGAGTGTGCGCCCCATATTAATGTATATAGAAGTTGATATAGGGTGGCCCTACGATTCTCGCACGCGCACGCTACGTTCTTTACATTTTTGTTTTTCTTCCCCGTCGAGGAAGCTTCGTTATCGTGAACATTTTTTTCCGAGATTTTTATGTCGTGTTTAGAATGTTTCATGTTCAAGGAAATGTTTGAATGTATGCGTGCGTGCGTGTGTCGGACCCGAAAAAATTTAAACCTCAAGTAATTTATTTTGTAATTTCGAATATAATGAAAAATTACTGTGAAGTTCGCGAGTCGGTTGAATCTTGAGTTCACAAGCTAAAAGGTTTGTACGAATTTTGATAAAGAGACTGAAACGGCTACCAGGATCGACATATTTTACAAGATTTGAAATTTTACGATAAACTGCCAAATCGAGAGCCATCGGAATGTTGAACAGATAAATTGTTGTACGCAGTAATTAAGCAAGCTTGTAAAGTAGAATATTGCACATTACTTTCATATTATTTTCCATCTTTCACAAAGCTTCCTCTGTAAGAAAGCCAAAATGGAACAACACATACTTCCTCGTAGTTGAATTAAAGTTGAGGATTTGCGAAAGGTGAAAAATAATGAAGAAGCAATGCCCAAGTATCTACTTTGCAGGTTTGCTTATCTTATTTTCTGTAAAATAAGCTGTGAACAGGAAAGATTTTAGAATTCGTACTCTGATTTCACTCATTCGAATAATTATTTTTTAAAACATATTATTTATTTAATAAAGAAATAATACTGAATAAAAAAAATCTTCCACTGCTCCTGTGTGTTCGGTAAAAAGATTCTGGATAATTGATGATAAATAAAAAAAAGCGGTGTTCTTTATTTTTTATAAATTCTCTTCAGATCAATTGAACAACTTTGCAGTAATTATCGTGGAAGATTTTTTTTTAAAGCCCGGCAATAAGCTCGAAAGGGTCTCAAAGATTCACAATTGCCACGCCCTCCCCATTCTCGATCGACTTCCCTGCCTTGGCGTTCCAGATCGAATCGTAAATAATGAAGAAATTAAAGAGAATTTCTGCGACTGGCGGGCGAACCGCTTATCGAACAGTTCGAACAATATTTTAAGAGCATAATGTATTATCGGTTTCGAACCCTTGTGAAATATTTTAGTTATAGCTTTTATAAAGGATTTTACTTTTTTTTTTTTCTACTTACATTGAGGCATTCTTTTGGTATCATCTTTTAACGATTATTCATTTCCCATAATAATGTTTTATTAATTTTTATGTTTTACAGAGATACCGAAGAATGAGTACAACAACAAGAATCAGTCCACGGGTAACAGTCCAATAAAGGTCGAACTTCAGAACAACATGGACAGGTAAGATTGATGCGCGAGTGCGGTAGGAGTGCGCATTGTCAGGAGACGTACGATCGATCAACCCCTGTCAAAGTCTTTTCACTATACATATCATGAATTCTCAGCAAAATCAGGAAGGAGGAAATACGTGCGCGTGGCAAGGCTATAAAAGAAGAAAGAGAGTTGAAGACGAAACAGGAAAAAAGATAGAGTATTTCGCAAAAAAATTTGGAATGACGAGAACAGTTTGTTATAAATTGAGAGAAATCGAGAGAGTGAGACAGAGAGAGAGAGAGAGAGAGAGAGAGAGAGAGAGAGAGAGAGAGAGAGAGAGAGAGAGAGAGAGAGAGAGCGAAAGAGAGGTGGTGGGGATCTTTGGTGCAAGTACTTTTTCACTTGTACGGCACAAAAGTTACACCCCGCTTTCAATTGACTTGCACGTTTTTTTCTTCTTCGTAGCAGAGTAGTGCTACTTCCCTCAGCTGCTGCAGAATGAACTTACGCACCTCTCCTCCCCCGCCCCCCATCCCTTCCCAACCCCTGCTCGCAGACCCTTCATGAATCACCCATTCACACGCGAGAGAGGCGCACGCGGACAATGAGTCAATGTTTGAACGTGAATTCTCATCCGTTGAGTCGAGTTTACCCGTGGAAAATCGCCGGTCCTCTCCAGCCAACGCGCTGTCTTTACAACAAACGCTCTCCTCGAGGACCCTCAAGAACGAGTGGAGAAAACACAGTGTCTCTTTTACCGGGTCTGACGAACCTTCGTTTAGAGCTACTCGCTTGAGGGATTTTCTATGGCGAACCTGGACAGATTTTCCTCAACAATCAAATTCGTGAATCTTTTCGGTGAAAATAATAAATTAAAAAATCATAATAAATATAATTTTAGTGTTGAACTTTGGAATTTGACATTTTTTCGCTCGTAAAATCCTAGACTTTGTGATAAAATTTAAAAGTATCATTAATGATTTCGTTGATATTTGATTTCGATTTGTTTTATTGAAAACATTTTTTGTGATAAAAAAAAAACAATTTTACGTTGCGCTGTATTGTTCATTTTATTATTCTTAAAAAGATGTAAAATTTAGTTGTCTAAAATAATGACCGAAAGGACGAAAATAAAACTCGTAATGAACAAAAGTATCGAAGACCGGTGATCAGAAGCTTTTAGCTTCTTGCAGACCTCCCTGAAGATGTCTGGCTCTCGTCACCGTCTTTTTCGTCGAGTCCCCGGGAGTGTGCGGTAGCAAACGCAAGCAAGCACGGAAACCTTCGTCGCCATCCTCCTTCGCACTTTCGCCTCTCCGTCGGTTCTCTCTTCTCGCGCCTGTGAAACTGTCTGTCTCGTTCAAATATTATGGTTAGACACTCGTAAGTAACGCAGGAATCGCTCGGGAGTCCAGTGTAAACACTTGTCTCGCTCCTTCTTGTTAAGCAGACATCGACGTTCAGAGTCAGAGACCCAAAGAGCTTTTCCTTGGATGCGCGTCGTCTTGTGTATACCGTCGAGGACTGGAAAAATATTTCGAGTTCGCAGCCAAGTATCGTGAGAGAGAAACTGTTCTCTCTGCGCCCTCGCAACAAAATTCCAAGGGGTCCCCTCTTAAAAAGCCAAGAAGCGCTGCGAGCGAAAGAAAGAAAAAAAGCGAACCTTAAATCATTGAATCGGGCCTTTCGGCTTTTTTTTTAATCGCCCCATGAGATAATGTCACATTTTCGAGCATAATCTCCATTCGAGACACTCCTGGCAACGAAAACTCTAAAGTACAGAACACACGTGTGTTCCGAATGACGGAGAGTTACCATCTGTGACGTCTGGTCGGATTATTAAAAGCTGTTGTACGGAGTCTGGCCGATACCAATGCCGATGCATCAAAGAAAACCGTACTATCCGCTCACTCCGCTCGGAGTGATTCTCCAGACACCCGAAGAAAAATTTATACTTTCGAAGAGATATACATAATACAATCCAACTAACACGAAATGCCAAGTGGTAGTACGTTTTAGAAATAATTCAAACCGATTATTGATATTGATACTCATTATTTTTTGTTATTTATTTACAGGGTACCTCTGCCCTACGGGCATACTCCTTCGATGATTCCCATGAGGAGACAGAGCATCCGGTGCCACTTCCGCAAAGGAATGGACTGGTGCAGCTGGAAACAGGTTGCCATTGTCGTGACTATGGTGTCGCTGTGTCTTGCCGCGGCACTCACATATGTCGCTGGTGAGTCTTCGATTTCTCTTCTTTTCATATTTTATGACGATTATTCTATATCGACGATACCTCTCGACGACAAACCATTGTTAATCGTGAATGACTCAAGCTGCAGCTATTATTCTTTCTATCAATTTATTTGTACAAAGAAAATGCTTTCCCATGGAACGGGCATTCTGATATTATAAGAGGATGTAAAATACTCAAATTTATTCACATAATTTTTTAAATTAAGGTAAATAGTTCCAGACAGGCCATGTTACGCTGAACCTATCTATATATATATATTTTTTTTTTTTCGTTCATGTCAAAGCATCTTGTATATAATAATATTATACGATTTACTAATTAAAATTCTATTAAAATGTGTGAAAGCGATTCATTGACTTAATTGTATGTCGTCGTCGAATTTCAAGCAACTAAATAGAAGATGTATTAACAATGTACTTAACAATTTTCAGCCTCGAATATAATGAACTGGTCGTATCAACGAACCAAGGCCTGCACGGTGCTGGTGGGTGAAAACAGCGACGCAAAATTGTCGACAACCGAGGCAAACAAGACGTCGTCGTCGTCAACGTCGTCATCGTCATCATCGGGAGGCAGATCACGTCAACAAACATCGTCCGGAGGTATGAATCATCTGGATATCATGTTAGAAAGTGTATACAGCCGTAAACGTAGAGACACGGTTAACCAGCATGCCCGAGTGTTGCACCAAAATGTCACCGCTAGTAATCCCAAAGTGAGCACCAACGGGAACGACAGCTCGAATGCGTACGGTCGTCTTGAAAAAACCGTCGATTCGGTCCTCGGTAATCTGCATGACGAGGTCCGTGACGGTAAGGTTGATGTGCATGTTACGGAGCCTACCGAACGAGGTGAAAAAGTCAACCGCGAGGGAACGATAACCGCTTCGGAAGATAACAACGGATTGAGAATGGAATCGTCTACTGGGCTAATTAAAAATCAACCTTTACCTTCCTCTTCTTATCTTTCTTCTTCTAATTCTGTTCCTCCGTCGGTTTTGTATTCCTCCGCTCATTCTTCTGTCACTAACCCGTCGTACAAATTATCGTCGCTCTTCGTCACTGACTTCGAATCAAAAACTCCTCGTGTTTCACCACCTGTTCACGATTATCACAAACATTTTACATCTACCGAATCAAACCTCCAACCGAATGACGAGACTTTTACGACGATCAAAGAGAAAGTCACAAACAAAGAAAATTATGCTATTAACTCTGTGACCTTACAGTTCGATGGATCAGGCGATGTTTCCAATACTGTGACCGGTTCAAAATCTAATAAAGTCGCTTTTGACGAAAACAGCGCAATTCCTCCGCTTCCTCTCGATGACAATTTCGATAATTTTACGAAATTACGTAGCAACGGGACCGGAGAATCGATAGCGATAGAACCTGTTTCAGAGATTTACCCGAACGATGATGTTGTAAATGAAGAAACTATGTCTAAAACTGAAAAACAATTATTAAATAAGGAATACGTAATACAGTCTTCGTCGGAACAGTCTGATTTGTCGAAAGAGAAATTAAACACGGAGACTATTGTGAAATTTGCCAAAAGTCACGAATTTTCTTCGGTAACCGATAATATTGTTACGGAATTACCTCAGTCGTCGGTGAGCTCTGAAATTGTTGAATCTAATTCTGACGTGAGTAAAAGTAGCAGCAGCGCTCGGCCACCGTCTCGGCTAACGACGACTCGTGTTAGCGCGTCATCCGAGATGCTAAAGAGAAATGAAAGTACAGTCACGGAATCGAAAATCATCAACGATTCGAAATACTTACCAAACTCTTCCTCGAGTGTCGTAAAAATAACTCAAGAACTCTCGGTCGACGATCCATCTGTACAAACGTCGGACATCGTGGTTCCTATCGTCGAAGAAAATATCGAGAAATCAGCCGAAAAGCCTCAACGTGACTTTCCTTCACCGATCTACAACTATGATCGCGAGGAGATAGAGATCGTGAAGCTTCACCAGGAAAAATCAACGATATCGAAATCCAAATCAATTTATAAGAAAATTGAAGCTTTTGGCGAGAACAAGACAAAACGACGATCCTCGGTACTGAACAACGACGTGAGAACCATCGAATTTCCGGTGGAAGCAGAAATCGATCCTGGGGAGTCGAAAGAGGAGGATCTCAGAGTTATAATGAGAGAGGGAACCGACGAGGAATTTCTTCGTGAATTCGAGAAGCGTTTTCGCGGTCGAAAGCATCAATTTTCATCGTCATCTTCGCCATCATCGCTAAAAATAATTGAAAAAACAGATTCATTGCACGAGGATTATAACAGTAACACTCCTAACACTCTAGCGTCGGTCGAATCTAACAAAAACAGCGAGATATCGAAAGCGGCGGCTCCTCTAACGGAACGGGTTCAGGTGGTTCAAGTACCAATGATCGGTAACGACAAAAACCCCGTTGGATCGCAAATGTACCAGGATTCGCGTCGAGTCCTCGTGAACGTGACGATCTCGACCGAGGACTCTTCCTCGTCCTCGGGTACAAGACCGCTCTACGTGCTCTCAGTTTCCGTCCCAGGAGGGTCGACGGCTCGTGACTCTGCTAATACCTTTTTGCCTGAGATTAACATCGGGCCAGCTCAGCTCAAAGCTCCCAAAGTAACGCCAAGTAACTCATCTGCGAATCGATTGAAATCATTGCCGTACGAAATATTCGAGGTGCCATTTCCACCACCGCCGCATCCACCCGCCTCTCCGCCCCCTGCGTGGGGTGGCGGGGAGTGCGAGTGTTCCTGTCCCTGCATGGAATCATCGTCCGACGAGTGGGACAACTTTTCAGCGAATGACGAGCGATCGATGATCGATCAGGAATTAATGGACAACGATCCAACTTTGTTAAAAGATCGGAATGACAGGAAAACCGAGAAGGGCGAAGAAAATGTGGTGTCATCGACTACTTTGGAAGGTATGTTAGGAAATTATACAACCTGGAGTGACATTTCTTCTTCGCCGACCGATTATGGGGATGGTATGGATGAATCCACGAGTTTCCCGTCGTCTTCACCGACGACGAACTACGATAGTGACACGAGCACCACCACCGAAGCGTCGGGGTGTTCCGGAACGACCCCGCTTCCCCCAGAGCCCACTATACTAATTCTCGAAGGTGAGGCCTCTCCTTCTCAGTTATTTCGTTTTCCTCGCGCTTTTCTCTTCTTTTTCTACTTCTCCTTTCTGGTTTTTTTTTTCATCTATTCACCGTCAGCTTCGACTGTGCTCACAGTTATCTTGCTTTTAATATTTACCTTTACCGTTGCTTTTACTACCCACGCTGTGTACGCTTGTTAGTCTGATTGTTTGTATCTCATGCGTAGCGACGCGCGCAAACGAGCTTTATTGCTCACATTTTTATCCCGTGTACTTCCCCGACGTTATCGACAAGAATGTTTGAACTCCGGTTGTTTGTAGTAGATTGGAAAATTCCAGTAGTTTGTGAATGAAAATTGTTGTGTCACTGTCCGTGATTATGCATTTGAAAGTCAGCGCTGAGAGGCGATGACGAATATTAATCTACAAATAAATACCTTACTGATATTACTGCAACGACAGATCAAATACTTGAGACGGCGACATGTGAGGATTTATAAAATTGATAATAATTATACACCAGCGGATTTATAGAATAAATATTGCTGTTCCGTATTTGAGCGTTTAATAAAGCTGAATATTCAAAAACGCTTGGCATCATCCTCAATAATATGCAGATCTTCTCATGAAATATGCAATCATTATCGTAATAATACCAACATACTCGAGCTAACGAATCCAAAGCATCAAAGCCGACTTTCTTCGTGAGAAGATCGTGTTTGCTTTTTAGAATATTTTTCTAAAGTGTTTTTTTTTCTTCTTTTCCCTTTTTTCTTTAGGTGCGAGAACATTCCCAGCGAGATCTTTTCCACCGGATGGCACGACGTTCGCCCAAGTTGGTCTCGGCCAACGACTCAGTCAGGAAATCCCACCCTACAGCTACTGGAACATGCAGTTTTATCAATCCGAGCCGGCTTACGTTCGCTTCGACTACAACATACCACGAGGCGCGAGTATCGGTGTCTATGCGAGAAGAAACGCTCTGCCGACTCACACGCAGTACGATCTTCTCGAAGTCTTGAGTGGATTCAAGGCACGCACCACCCGGGCGTCCCATGTTAGTGTCATTGTATGTGTAACCCAGTTTTATTTTATTTTTATCCTCATTGTCAAACAACCATCGCTCCTTTCGAAGCAACCCGTATTTTTATTATTTCATTGTCCGTACGAAACTACCAATGAAATATACGGCAGAGAAAACATTTTTTTATATCGAATTACTAACGAGAACTTAATATTTTTTCACGTTAGCCATCAATCAAGAAAGAAGTGACGCATTACATGGAGCCGGGTCACTGGTTCCTTTCGTTGTATAACGACGACGGTGATCCTCAAGAAGTAGCGTTTATTGCTGTAATAGCCGAAGATATGACGCACAATTGTCCAAACGGTTGCAGCGGAAAGGGCGAGTGTCTTCTGGGTCACTGCCAGTGCAATCCGGGTTTCGGTGGTGAGGACTGCAGCGAGAGCGTATGTCCGGTTCTGTGCAGTCAACGGGGCGAATACATAAACGGTGAATGTCAGTGTAATCCCGGCTGGAAGGGTAAAGAATGTTCGCTGCGTCACGACGAGTGTGAAGTTCCCGACTGCAATGGCCACGGTCGCTGCACCAATGGAAAATGTAACTGCGTTCGTGGCTACAAAGGAAAATTCTGCGAGGAAGCCGATTGTCCGCATCCAACGTGCTCGGGGCACGGATTTTGCGCGGAGGGCACGTGCATCTGCAAAAAAGGTTGGAAAGGCGCGGACTGCAGCCAGATGGACAAGGAAGCGCTCCAGTGTTTACCCGACTGTAGCGGACACGGAACTTTTGATCTCGAGAGTCAGACCTGCCACTGCGAGCCCATGTGGTCCGGCGACGATTGTTCCAAAGGTATGCCTATTCGTATTAATAGAAAAAAAAAAAAAACACAGCTGTCGAAACAAAGAATGTCCTGAAAAGTTTCCTATTTTCCAGATACAAGGTGCACGGTTTACTCGGGAAGGGGCGAAATATCATGAATTTTCTTTTTTATTCAATCTATTAACTATGAATGTCGTGTCTGATATGACGCTTTCAATCCCGGCTTGCGCATATAACTCGATGCTTTTTTTTCGAGAGATTTACTCGCTGTACCGAAAAATTATATTTTAGTCAGATTTAGGTATTTTTGTGATTCATTATTTCGTCCACGATTACAAAAATTCATAAAAAACAATTGATCATTCGTTCGACATATGAAATTCGTGAATGTTACGAATAATACGAATCGCGAAGAAGTATTTTGAAGCTAAATTTAATTTGGAAAATGCCGAAATTTGGTTTTGATCTTGTCAACGATCGATATCGTGACCCCGCTGATATCGTTACAGAACTTTGCGATCTGGATTGCGGTGCACACGGACACTGCGTGGACAACGCCTGTGACTGCATGCCCGGCTGGTCCGGCGATCTCTGCAATCTCAAGCAGTGCGACCCACGGTGCAACGAGCACGGACAGTGCAAGAACGGCACCTGTCTTTGTGTCACCGGATGGAACGGACGTCATTGCACGATGGAGGGTTGCCCGAATTCTTGTTCGGGACACGGACAATGCAGGGTCAACGCTGACGCTCAGTGGGAATGTCGATGTTACGACGGATGGGATGGAAACGACTGTAGCGTTCTTCTCGAACAGAATTGCAACGATGGACGGGACAATGACAAAGGTCAGCTCAAAATTCTTTGCAGCTATATCCTGTAAAACAATTTCTTTGAAATGTTACGGTACCTCGGCCACGGATCGTATTATCTTTCCGAGCGGTAAAAGTAAAAATTTTTTAGAAAATTAAATGCCCAAGAGGAAAAGGAATCGTTGAGTTGTAGAGATAAAAAACATTCGGTTGTTGAGAAAAATACGGCTAAATTAGTTGACAAATATTTAATCGTTGAAATAAAATTCAGACGGTCTGGTCGACTGTGCGGATCCCGAGTGTTGCGCGAATCACGTCTGCAGAACGAGCCAACTCTGCGTATCGGCGCCAAAGCCGATCGACATTCTTCTGCGAAAGCAACCCCCCGCAATAACGGCCTCTTTCTTCGAGAGAATGAAGTTTTTAATTGACGAAGGTAGTCTTCAAAACTATGCAAAACAGGAGACGTTCAACGAAAGGTACGTTTTCCAATTATTTTACTTTTTTTATTTTATATATAGTACAGTAGTCGATATACAACTAGATTCGATTCTATTTTAACGATGTTCAATATTGATAATTGATATACTACTACTACTATTACTCGTAAAGCAATACTATACTAGTAGTATATACAAAAATGTCCGTCCAGACTCGATGTTGCGTGCAGTAGCGTCGTAATTATAAAAACGGACGTTGCGTTTGATGTAATACAATAATCAGGAACACACGTACATAAATAACAACACGAAACGTATCTTCCCACGAAAATAATCCTGAAAAGACTATTCTTTAAATGTACCAATAATATATTTATTGTATTTAAGAAAAAATCTTACGGTAATGAAAAAAAATATTGAATTTTTCATTAGATAAAGTAATGATAAATTAATTTTTCGTTCGGGGATACGTTGATTCGTCGAGCAGACAAGAATCTCTGTGTACTTTGTCTCGACGGGTAATTCATGTTACGCAGCTACATCGATATAATACATACGATAAAGAACATTGACGATACATAATACCGTACAAAGAAATACTATACCTACCTATACTACTGCGTTGTTGTGACCCGTGTGAAATCACATCCCAACAGTTTTGTACATATGTTTTGTATGTAAGTGTGCGCGAGTGTGTTCCCCTATGCACCCGATATCTTCCTCAAGCTCCAACGACATCTTATATCCTTCTTCGTCCTCCTACATCTTCTCTGTCTACATCTTTGTACCCTTTCTCATATTTCGTTACCAATCTCCTTCGTCCACTTTCTTTATTAAACATCTGTCGTTCCTATCTATCTATAATCTCACGTCACCGTTACCTCTATACATATTTTTTTCATTTTTTTTTTTGATCAACTATATTTTCTATTGTCCGTCCGAGTGAAGCTTGCGTGGATGTCTGAAAAACCCTTGCTTCATGCCCATCGCCCGGTAGTAACTATAAACCTATAGGAACCGCGGGGAAAAAGATACGCGGCTGAGCAAATCTCGAGCGACACCAGAGCCAGTAAACAGTTTGAAAAAAAAAAAAAAAAAAAAAAAGAACCAAACAAAATTCAATTTATTTTTTCGATAAAAAATTACGACTATTTGCGTTCGTTGCTGAATGTCCCTGAAAAATATTTTTACACACAAATAATCTAAGAATCTCCCCTCGTTATTTTCTTTATATCTTTCTATTAATTCGGGATGAAAGAAAAGAAAAATAAAAAGAAAAAAAAAAACACCATAATTTAACTGGGCTCTGTTTTATCCGTGCTGCTCGATCAGTGTGTTCTGGAATCACTTCAACACAAGGTAAGAATGCCCCGTTCTTGAAAAGGATGGAATATCGAGGACGACGATTCGTCAGCGAGCTCGTAGCGTTTAAGCGGTTTTTTTCTTTGGTAGCTGCCGCGTGACGATCGCTTTTTGCATTCGTGTTATTTCTGCATCCCCGATGAAAAGTAATAGATAAAAAAAAAAAATATTCTAAGAGTCGGAATACAATAATAAAAAAAATATTTAAAAAAAAACGATAGGCCATATGTGTGTGTGTTTGCAAAGAATCGAGAATCAGCACACGAGCGGATCGTCTCCGCATCTTCATATATGTCTTTCTATCTCTCGCCTGTGTCTGTGTCTGTACGAAAAATCACCGGGTTCTCGCGAGTGCGGAAGACCATTTTTTCTTTACAAGAAAGAAGAGTCTTCCTCCTCGTCAACTCCAAACGTCTATGTGTGTGCACCTGAGCTCTAAATTGTCGCCCGTCACAATGTGTTTTGTTTCACACGTAATCGTTGCATGGTTAATTTACCTTATAATTCCTACGTTGTGTTCCGTGAATTTTACTTTGAGCTTCAGACTTTGTGTTAATCGTGTTAATGATAGGGCACTCTGTGTACTATGTGTACGACGTTGTATCGTCCTCCGATGAAACTCGAAACAGCAGTCACGAATTTCTATATTCACAAATCCACGCATCGAATTTATCAATTTAATTACGGATACGAATAAAAATTTGACGAATGGATAACGATTATTTGTTACTACCAGCGAATGGATCGTTTGACCCATCGATACCCATTGGATTTATGGGCACAAACCAATTTAACAGTAAAGTTTGTATATACATCATTCGTATACATAAATTATTTATTATTTCATTAAAAAATTTCCTTGCACCAATTTTTTTCGAGGAACGGAAGTTTTAAAAATCATTGGCAAGAAAAAAAATACCAGATTTAATGGGCATTAGTGGGTTGAATTATCATTGGTGATAAATAAATCGAATTGCAATGAATTTAAAAGATGTTACAAACCTCTGAATAATAAAAATAAAAATTGAAACGATCGTAGATTCCGTTTGGTATCATAGAACGATAGATCTCGCTTATTTCGTAGTTAAAGGCAAGTTCGCAGTCTGACGATGTAGAATTTATTACTTATTAGCAAGAGAAAAAACCGAAACTCCTTCGATAGAGAAAGTTTTGAGTAATATTAATCGTCGATTGGTTTGCTTCGGTATATAGCCGTTCGGCGGTTGTACGTGGTCGCGTCGTCACGTCTCTGGGTACCGGACTTATGGGAGTGCGCGTCGGTACCAGCACTTCTCTCGAAGGATTCACACTGACGAGGGACGACGGTTGGTTCGATCTTCTCGTTAACGGAGGTGGAGCTGTTACACTGCAGTTCGGAAGATCACCCTTCAAGCCACAGAGCCATATCGTATTCGTCCCGTGGAACGAGGTAATTCGAATAAACTACATAAATTATATTAAATTAAATCGAATGCGATTAAATGCAACTCGGACTCGAATTGAAATGTGAATCTTTCCGATACTCTCCGTTGTCTTCAATTAGGTCAAATATCGTTTTGTTCTACAGAACGAATTTGGAGGTATATATAAATAGGATATAAATAATTTTTTTTTAACTCTGTGCGGTTCACTCCAAATGGGTAAAATGTCATATTTTCGGTGACTCGATGGAAGACCCTGGCGTTCCATCTAGCTCCGCTAGAGTGTTATTATAAATTTCAACTCAAAAAATGATCTTACAGCCATGATTTAATTTGTAAAAAAAATTATTCTTCAAGGTGGTGATAATCGACAAAATAGTGATGAGCACGGTGGACGAAAAAACGCCGATTCACGTGCCACACGCGTGCGCAGCTCACGACTACGACTTGATGAAACCAGTCGTCCTCGCAACGTGGAAGCACGGATTCCAAGGCGCCTGTCCGGATAAAAGTGCTATACTCGCCGAGTCTCAGGTGATCCAGGAGAGTCTGCAGATACCGGGAACGGGTCTGAACCTCGTTTATCACAGTTCCCGAGCCGCGGGATATCTCTCGACGATCCAATTGCAACTGACGCCCGAGACTATACCACCCACGCTCAATCTCATTCATCTGCGAATCACGATCGAGGGAATTCTCTTTGAGAAGACTTTCGAAGCTGATCCGGTCATAAAATTCACTTACGCGTGGAATCGTTTGAACGTTTATCGCCAACGAGTTTACGGAGTAACAACGGCTATGGTTAAGGTCGGTTACGAGTATAGCGACTGCAAGGACGTTATCTGGGATGTACAGACAACGAAACTCAGCGGTCACGACATGTCGATATCCGAGGTCGGTGGATGGAATCTCGATATTCATCACCGATACAACTTCCACGAAGGAATTCTCCAGAAGGGCGATGGTTCCAATATCTATCTCAAGCACAAGCCCCGAGTCATCCTAACGACGATGGGTGACGGACATCAGAGACCCCTCGATTGTTTCGACTGCGACGGGCAGGCTTCAAAGCAAAGACTCCTCGCTCCCGTCGCACTCGCTACCTCACCCGACGGCTCCATCTTCGTCGGTGACTTTAATCTCGTGAGAAAGATTCTCGTCGACGGTACCGTAAAAACGGTCGTTCGTCTTAAGTAAGTAACCCCACGTTTGTTGTCAATAAACTAAGAGTCTCGCTAAATTCAATTTTCATTCAATAATTTCATGTCTTGAGAAGAATAGTTTTTGCGGTAAATTTATGTATTCGGAGAGTGACAATGGCAATTTTTCATTTTATATTTTCATGTCAGAGAAATCTAATCGCGATTAAAACTTTATATTTGCAGCGCTACCCGAGTGTCCTATCGCTATCATATAGCGTTCAGCCCCCTCGACGGCGTTTTGTATATCTCGGACCCGGAATCTCACCAGATAATTCGAGTGCGCGACACCAACGACTACAGCGACCCGGAGCACAACTGGGAAACGGTGGTAGGCTCGGGCGAGCGCTGTCTCCCGGGTGACGAGGCTCATTGCGGAGACGGTGCATTGGCTCGAGACGCCAAGCTCGCCTATCCAAAAGGCGTTGCGGTATCCGCGGACAATGTTCTCTACTTCGCGGACGGAACGAACATCCGAATGGTCGATCGCGACGGTATAATAACGACCGTGATCGGTAATCACATGCACAAGTCTCATTGGAAGCCGATACCGTGCGAGGGAACATTGAATGTCGAGGAGGTTCATCTGCGCTGGCCCACAGAGCTAGCCATAAATCCCCTCGACAATTCGCTCCACATGATCGACGATCACATGGTTCTCCAATTAGCGCCGGACGGTCGCGTCAAAGTCGTCGCTGGGCGTCCTCTCCATTGCGCCTCGCCCTCTTCGACCTTCGATACCGAGTTGGCGACCCACGCGACTCTCGTTATGCCGCAGAGCATCGCCTTTGGACCCTCCGGAAATCTCTACATAGCCGAGAGCGATTCGCAACGAATAAATCGCGTAAGAGTCATCGGTACCGACGGCAAGATCTCTCCTTACGCGGGTGCCGAATCCAAGTGCAACTGCCTCGAACGTGGCTGCGATTGCTTCGAGGCCGATCACTATCTCGCCTCCACCTCAAAATTCAACACAATATCCGCTGTAGCCGTTTCACCGGACGGTGTCGTTCACATCGGCGATCAGGCTAACTACAGAATTCGCTCCGTAATGGCGAGCATTCCCGACGCTAGCGGGGCACGAGAGTATGAAATTTACTCGCCGGACACCCAAGAAATTTACGTATTCAATCGCTTCGGCCAACATATTGCAACCAAAAATATTCTGACCGGCGAGACTTTCTATCTCTTCACGTATAACGTCAACACGAGTAATGGTAAACTCAGCACAGTCACGGATGCTGCGGGAAACAAAGTTTTCCTACTTCGCGATTACAGCAGTCAGGTTAATTCGATCGAGAACACCAAGGGACAGAAGTGCAGACTGCGAATGTCGAGAATGAAGATGCTGCACGAATTAAGCACGCCGGACAATTACAACGTGACCTTTGATTATCACGGCCCCACAGGGCTTCTCAAGACAAAGATCGACAGCACGGGAAGAAGTTACGTTTATAATTACGACGAATTTGGAAGATTAACGAGCGCCGTGACGCCAACTGGAAAAGTAATTAGCCTGACTTTCGATCTAAGTCTGAAAGGCGCGACCGTTAAGATCGGCGAGAACAACAGAAAGCCGGTTTCGATGCTTATCAAGGGTTCGTCGGTGGTGACGAAGATCGGTGATGCCGAGCAGAGAACGACGGTCGTTGGGGATGGCTCGGTGGGCCGGGTGACGCCTTGGTCGCACACCGTTAGCACCGACACGATGCCCTACGCGATTCTCGCGGAGATCGAACCGCTTCTCGGCGAGAGTTACCCCGTGCCGGCTAAGCAGAGAACGGAGATCGCCGGTGATTTGGCTAATCGATTCGAGTGGAGATACTTCCTGCGGAAGGTTCAGCAGGGCAGCAAGAATCGTGGAAACACGAAAGCAATCGCTCAGGTAGGAAGGAAACTTCGAGTGAACGGTGATGTTTTGCTCTCACTCGAGTACGATAGGGAAACGAATACCGTGGCTGTCTTCATCGACGATCGCGTCGAACTTTTAAACGTTACTTACGATAGAAACGCCCGGCCTCTCAAGTGGGGACCGAAAGACGGTATTTTCGCTGGAGTTGATCTCGAGTACGATAGATTCAGCAGATTGACCAGCTGGACTTGGGGTGACATCAGCGAAACCTACGGATTTGACAGGGCCGGACGTTTGTACGAGATCAAATATAGCGACGGCACATCGATGGTCTACGCTTTCAAGGATATGTTCAGCAGTCTACCGCTCAAAGTCACGACTCCTCGGGGCAGCGACTATCTCCTGCAATACGATGAAGCAGGAGCCCTCCAGTCGCTCACCACACCTAGAGGACACATTCACGCGTTTTCGCTTCAGACTTCTCTTGGTTTTTACAAGTATCAGTATTACTCGCCGATGAACAGACATCCATATGAGATACTTTACAACGACGATGGACAGATACTTGCCAAGGTTTATCCGCATCAAAGCGGCAAGGTCGCTTATGTCTACGATCACACGGGTAAGCTGGAGACGACCTTGGCTGGATTGTCTTCGATTCATTACACTTATCAGGAGATGACGAGCCTCGTGCGAAGCATCGACATCAACGAGCCCAATTTTGAGATGAGAATCGAGTACAAGTATCACGCTGGAATCGTTAAAGACGAGAAAATCAAGTTCGGCAGCAAAAGCGGAATGGCCAATGCGCATTATCGTTATCAGTACGACGGTAATGCCAGAATTTCGGGTATCGAGGTCGACATCAATGGAAAATCGTTGCCCCAGCTTCGACTCAAGTACAATCAGAATTTGGGAGTTTTGGAAGGCGTCGGTGATCTTAGGATCTACAGAAATACTTTTAATCGTTCGTTTATGCAAGACAACAGCAAGCAATTCTTCACCGAGACGGATTACGACGAACACGGTCGCATCAAAACTATTTTGACGAATATAAGGTCTGTCGATGTTTTCCGTATGGAACTCGAGTACGATAATAGAAATCGCATCAAGATGAGGAAATTGACGATCGGCAAAGAACCCATTGAGAAGAAGGAGTGGTCGAGGATGGATAAGATCACTTACAATGCCGACGGACATGTATTGGAGGTCGCTGACACCGATAACAACTGGCAATACGCCTACGATGAGAATGGCAACGTTATTGGGGTCACGGAGCACAGCGAGAAGATTACGCTGGGATACGACAGTGGCGATAGGGTCGTTCAATACGGCGACGTTGAGTTTAACTCGTACGATGGACGCGGTTTCGTTGTAATTCGCGGTGAACACAAGTACAGGTACGTACACCGACGGACTTAATTTAGGAAGAATCCATGAATTGTTAAATTATATTGTACAATTTTATCGTTTTTCTATAAAACAGGTACAACTCCCGAGGTCAACTGATTCACGCGTCGGAGCACAAGAAATTCCAAATCTGGTACTTCTACGATGATCGCGGACGTCTCGTGTCGTGGAACGACGATCGCGAGAATATTACTCAGTTCTTCTACGCGAACCCGAAGACACCGAATCTGATAACGCACGTGCATTTCCCCAAGTCCTCCAAGACGTTCCGTTTCTTGTACGACTCTCGCGATTTTCTCATGACGGTCGAGACGTCCGAGCAACGATTTTACGTCGCGACCGATCAGAACGGTTCACCGTTGGCTCTCTTCGACACTAACGGTAATCTCGTAAAGGAGATGCGTCGCACACCCTTCGGTAAAATTATCAAAGATACCAATCCAGATTTCTATCTACCAATCGATTTCCATGGTGGTCTCTTGGATCCCAACACGAAACTCGTGTATCTCGACAAACGTCTTTACGACCCAACGGTTGGTCAATGGATGACTCCAGCCTGGGAACAAATGGCCAACGAACTCACAACCCCAACGGACATTTTTATCTACAGATTCCGCAACAACGATCCGATTAATCTCAAACAGAACGTCGAGTACATGACGGATCTTACGTCCTGGCTGAAACTCTACGGTTACGACATACCTTTGATGCTGGGCTCCGAGTACACGAAGAAGATGATTTACCAACCAAGCGCGACGATAACGTCGCCCCAGCTTACCCCAGACTTTGGCGTAATGTCAGGACTCCAGTGCATCGTGAATCGCGTTCACGAGAAATTCTCGGATCTCGGATTCGTGCCGAAACCACTTCTCAAACTGGAGCCAAAGACACGAAATCTACTACCGCGAGTGGCGCATCGAAGAGCCGTATTCGGTGAGGGAATTCTCGTGTCTCGAGTCGGTGGCCGGGCGTTGGTTAGCGTCGTCGACGGGGTTAACAACGTTGTCCAGGACGTCGTGACTTCGGTCTTCAATAATTCGTACTTTTTGCCTCTTCACTTCAGCGTTCACGATCAGGATGTCTTTTACTTCGTGAAAGACAACGCGTTGAAGATACGCGACGATATGGAGGAGCTTAGACGGTTGGGAAGCATGTTCAATGTCTCGACGCACGAGACTACCGAGCACGGTGCAGGCACTTGGAAAGAACTGAGACTGCACAATCCCGACGCCGCTGTTGTTATCAAATACGGGGCGGATCCGGAGCAGGAGAGACACAGAATACTCAAGCACGCTCACAAAAGAGCTGTCGAGAGAGCCTGGGAAATTGAGAAACAGCTCGTGATGGCTGGTTTCCAGGGAAGAGGCGACTGGTCCAAAGAGGAGAAGGACGAGCTCGTGGCACGCGGCACCGTCGACAGCTACGAGGGCGTCGACATTCACAGTGTTCACAGGTATCCCCAGCTCGCCGACGACCCCGGAAACGTCGCGTTCACGCGTGACACCAAACGCAAGAGGCGCAAGAGCGGCAATAGAAGAAACAGAATTCACAGGCACGACTCGTGATGCGACGGTTGCCGCGGATCCACCGTCGTTGTTACTACTACGGACGATTACGTCTTACCTACGACGGATATGTACGATACGCAAGAATCCAACGATACGACGACGATAACGACGAATATCACGATGAGCAGGGACACTCCGTGAATAAAAATGTCGTTATCGCGATTTTCGTGAAAGAAATTTCTCAAAGGATGAAAATCAACAAAAATTCGAGGACGAAGCGAATAATGGTTATTTCGTTGTTTTCGTTTTGTTTATCGTTGTTTTTTATTTTTGTTTTTTTTTTCTCATCTTTTTAAATACTTGTGAGAAACGATGAACTCGATGTGCAGAGATACCAGAGAGGTCGGACGAGTGATCCGTCAAGTGTCAAAATTAAGCTAGTCGCTATATTAACGATACGAGAATATAAAGCTTGTTACGAGGTGATTATTTTATAGGAAATGATGATGATGATTACGACGAACTCTCGACGATATTCGGAGATACGATTTAAGGTGCATATTGTGCGCTGTGCATAGACTTTTTAACGAGAAGTTAGAGATGCAAGTCGCTCGTTTAGAGCGATTGGTGAGCGAGGCTGTGTCCGACGCGCGACCGAAGACTACGATAAACGTCGAAACTAATGGAAAAAAAAAACAAAAAAAAAATAACAAAACAAAGCAAAAAAATCTTTTTTCCAACGATTTCGATTTGAGATTGTAAAACAAAAGTGCATCGTCGTCGGTGATAGTTGACGCATTAACAGGGTCTAAGGACGCGTGTACGTAATTAAAAAAAATTAATTAATTAATTAAAAACGAGCTTTCGCATTGAGTGAGCGAATAATCGTTGAATTCTACTGGTGTACGTCCAACAAAAAAAAAACAAAGAAAGAAATAGATGAGATGCGATTGTATTTCGCATCACGTTGAAATTTAAGAAAGAGAGGGAAGTAATTACGAGATTGAAGATCTGCGAACAAGGCGAGCAGTAGGCCAGATATACTGCAAATATTTTTAACATAAACGTAACTTACTCGAGCGTCGTGCTCGAACCTCTTTTTTGTTTGTACATATGAACTAAAACTATTAATTAATATGGTAATAATTGTAGATAATATTGTAACACGATTGTCGGTAAAGAAAGAAAGAAAGAAGAAAAAAAAAACGTCGCAGTTCGAAGACTGTTCGATGTCGCTTTTTTATATGTATACACGGACTAAAGCTGCTTGCTCGTACACGGTGAATCAAGTATTTCGACACGGCGTAAAGATACACGAGAAACAAAAAAAAATATATACACGCGGTACACTGAGAGACATTAAGTAAACGGGCAAAACACTGTAAACGTAGTATCAAGTGGTATGTAGTGAGCTGCATGTACGCTAACGAGAGATTACTCTGATTGTCAATGAGTATTTTGCACAGCGTCTTCTCACCCTGACGGACAAAATTTTAATTGAGCTTCACGAAAATTTAACGAATAACTGTTACATACGCAATTAAAAATAGAAAAATTTTCCAATATTTTTCACAGTTTACAGAAGAAAAAAAAATACCGATAAATACCGAGAACTTATTAACTTTTAGTTATTGAAATAAATAGAAAAATCCAAAGAAACGAATGCGAATCTTCGGTAAAAAATATTTTTCATTCAATTCAATCTCTTGTCGCATGTTTTTCCGTTAGGGCAGTCTCGGAGAAACCTTTGCGAGAACTCGATAATGACAGAGAGAATTTTGTGCGCGCAAAGTCTATGTACTAGTGTACATGGTATATATATGAAGGAGGATATATATATATATATATGAATAAATAAATGTCGAAGAATCGCATAAATTGTGTGTGGAGAGGGGGAGAGGGGGAGAGAGAGAGAGAGAGAGAAAGAGAGAGTTTCTCTCAAAATGTCGTAGACACTTGTAAATAGTAATATAATAATAACAATTCGTTTAGTTAATGCAAAATAAAACGTGTCGTATGTAATGCGCACTCGGTGCGTTAAAATTGCGGATTGACGATGGAGTCTATGGAATAGTATATGATATAACACATTGAGACGAAAGAAAAATGCGCAAAAAAAAAAACACCCGAGTTTTCCGGTCAATGATATGGAAAAGTCGCGGGCGGAATGTCCGTATATGTAACGATAGGTATCGCACCCTATGGGGTGACGAGCGTATATACTATATATGAAAAAAAGCGGTAATAAAGAAAAAATTAATAAAAACACACACTCACACGCAGTTAACGATAATGTCCAGGAGTAATAATATTAGAGGAATGAAGGAAATAATAATAATAATAATAATAATAATAATAATAATAATAATAATAATAATAATAATAATAATAATATTGAATAACGATAATATGCCCCGCCTATCTTTCTACTGAAAAAAAATGAGAAAAAAATTATTTTTTGAATTGTGTCGTCAAAGGAATCCCTATTTCCGAAATGTTTCCCATGTCCGCCATTCCTGAGCCTGATAATCCGCAACCCCTCCCCGAACCCCTCTCCCAGTAAACGAGTATAGCGATAAGTGAAAAAAATGGAAAAAAAAAACAATTTGTCGGTGTTTAGATATTGGAAGTAGATCTCGAGCCTCGTTGGATTGGATCGACAAAAAAAAAAAGTAACCGATAGAAAGTATAAACGAAAACCGAGAGCCGTATTCGATACGGCACACGCGCCTATGTACGTGTGTATAGTGTCTGCTACTATATACGCGTACGTATATGTACCGTACTAATTGCAAAGGTCTAGTATATATATAGAAGATGCTGGAGAGGCAAAGCGCGAAACGCGTTTTGCTATCTTCTACACGTAGCTGCGTCACAAGTCGACAAAAGAAAAACATACAGACACACAAGATACACACCACGAAACACATAAAACTGTAATGAAATTAAAAGAAAATAACAAAAGACAAAAATGGAACCTAATGAATACATAATCATAAAAAAAACTGCAACGTACGTAATAGTTGACGAGAATGTGAGTGAGAAAGAGAGAAAGAGAGAGAGAGAGAAGAAAGAAAGAAAGAAAGAAACAATGAGCGAGATTTAGAAAAGAAGAAAACCGTGATAATGAAATATTTAAAAAAACGGAAAATATGAATCAGTCATGGAATCTCGCGCTGTACGCTATATAAATTTTATTTGTAGACGAAACGACTGAACGAGCGTAGCTTATTCGTCCCGTATATTTTTCTTTTGACGCGCGATTTAAATTCGGAAGATGCTACATTTTATTTTCTTTTTCACACGATTGATTTACCGCTGAAGTATTAAATTTCGCACTGACGAGAACATCTTTTGTACGATTTTTAGCGATTGACCCCTCATCGGCGCTCGTATTTTTTCACTTTCTGTCATAGCAATATTGATTGTATTGAATTTTTAGATTAAACTTGAATTTCAAAGAATCGTTGACTCACCAAAGATATTCGAAAAGTAAAAATCTTGATCTATCATCGGTGGGCGTTAATTAATAAAACCTATGAGGAATATAATTATCGGCAATTAATCAAATATCAACGTTCCTTATATTTACGGTGCACACCAAGATTTTCTTGTATTCATTGGAAATTAATTTTATTTTAGAAATCGAGTAAAAAATTTTCCTATTATCAAAAATGGCATTTTACTGTGTTATTAGTCACGCGTCAATTCAATTAATAAATAACAATACTAACCGTCTAATTGTAATCACTTAGTTCGACGTTCGAAACGTCATTTTCCTAAATACACGATCGACGGATGTGTTACTTATACTCCGGAAACGCGTGTTAACGACAGCGCATAACGTCTTAATAGATAAATACGCTTATTCGAACTCTCGGTTCTTTAAATCTCGATTTAATGGCATTTTTCGTTCGCTATATACCGCGTTACACTCGATATATATATCGTACGAGAACAAGAGAGACAGACCTCTCTGTTTCTCTTTCTCTCGTTTGACAGATATATACACCGTGACCGTAAATCGGTGTAGCGAATCGAAATCGACACAAGACTGGTCGATTCAGGGATGAACGAAAACGGCAGATAGATACGTGCAATGACATATTCTACTAACAAACGAATAAAAAAATAAAAAAATAGTACGATGTATATTATCAAAGCCCGGCGAAATGAATACGTAAAGGGAGAGAGAAAAAGCTTGTTAAAGATATTTTAAAAACAACAAATCGACACTCGCAGGCAGATGAAACGATGGTTTCGTATGCAATTATTGATTAAAATGATAAAGTGCGTTAAATATCAGCTTCTGCAAATGTCTTTTTCTTTCGAGAGTTCACTATATTATTTATATTATTGTTAGGGCGATAACCATCGCTTTGAATTATATTTTAATTTAAGTTTCAAACGAAGATTGAGATGACAGTGAAAAAAGAGAGAAAAAGAAGAAAAAAAAACGTAGCGCGCTGACACGTGCATGAGAAAAGCAATACTTCGTAACTAAAGTGTCCGAATGATTATACGCTGGCTGGCGAAAGTAGGTGCGAATGGAATTTTTTGTTCCAAAAAAAAAATAAAACAATTCCGTTTTAGTGTAGAAAGCAGAGAAAAAAAATTTTTTTAAACGACGTTGTGCGTGCTTGTGTCTTCGGTGTCCGTGCGTTAGTGTAATTACTACTCTACTGTACGCGTACGAACGAGCAATAGTCGAATAGAATGCAAATTAGAGTGACGGTGTGAGCGTAAAAACAAGAAAGTATGCGAGTACGAAAGCGTCTGATGCGAAAATTGATTAAATACTACGTAAAATTAATATACGCAGTCGTGTCGACGATAGATTTTCGATGGAAAATTTTTCGTCAATGTTTTAGGCTCGAGAAGGAGAATTATTCAAAGAAAAACAAACACACACAATTTGTTTCAACGACGAACACCTCGCGTTCGCTATTACAATAGATTTTTGTATATATTATTATTACTATTGATATTATTAATTATATTATTATGAATTATTTTAAATCGGTAAATGAATATATTCGTATGAAGTATTGATTACATTGATCGTGTAGATATTGCGATTATTAAGGCCGAAATTGGTGGGCGATTAGTGGTTTTGTCAACGAAGATCGTAATAACGAGGTAAACAAAACAAAAAACCAATTCTCAAGAAATATACAAATGATGAATAATCTCGATCTTTGTCGAATGTAAACCAAAGTCCATACAACCCCGAGTTGAAAACAACGAGGAAACGTGTTTGTACGAAAAATAATTGATCGAATTTGAGTAATAAGGGATAGAATTAATTATTGTTCATTTTCTTTTTTTTTTTTTTTTCGTTCCCACTCGTTTGTACTTTCATAAAATATTCGTCAAAGAGTTGAAAAATATTTTTTTCTTCGTTGTAAACCATGAATGTCCTCGTTTTTTTATGTTTAGTTCGCGAATGAAGAAAGAGAACGAAAGCGAGTAGGGAATGAAACAAATTCGTGAAACTTGTAAATATCGTATTATGATTATGTAAATAACTCGAACCATACACACAAAAAACGTTAACGCGCAAACACAACCATACACCACACAAAACATACACACGAGGTTTATTTTAATGACTACATCATTATATTACCACGTAAAAAAATACTTAATAATAAGTATACATATTCTATACTCTTACACGCTAAGTACTCAATAAATATATCTATAAAATGTCCCTGTGTTTGTGTGTGTCTACCCCTGTGTTTCCCCTCTCTCCTTGTGTTCTGTGTATCAAACGTGGTACGTTCTTAAAAGAAAAAAAAAACGCCAAGAACATTTTTAAATCCGTCAAGTACTTAGCGCGGAATGAACCCACCCGTTGTATATTTGTCGGGCCCATCGTTAAACGTACGAGCACTAAAGTAATACTTTTCAAAAGTATAAATACGCAAGACGAGAACAAACATGTACGGTAATTCGTCGTGAATTACACTTTTCTTTTGCAAAGTTAAAATGTTGGTTTTTTATTTGTTTTTAAATGAAACTTACACGTGATATAGCGTTAAGTATATTAAGAGGAAAAAAGAGTGGTACTTCTTTCCAATTGAGGCCTCGCATCCCTTTATCCCTTCATCTTTTGTGCTGGAACAATGTTTCTTCTGTCATCTGTAGAAATTCCGAACTGCAAAGCCCGCTCCGAGTTAATAATATAAAAAAAATATTGATTGTTGAAGCGTTACAGAAGCAATTGTTTCGCCGCTGCGGGTCCGACGATATCGTGGTACTTAAGAAACGTGATGTGATATAAATGAAAGAAACAGTTGAATTAAAGTCTTTTTAGTCATCACTCAGGCTCGTCATCATTCTACTAGATCGTAGTGACCCACCTTAGGCGAGCGGATATATCATGTTTCAGTTTTTCACTTTTCATTTTAAACGTATTATTTATATTAGAAAGTGTGAAAAGCTCGTTATTGACATTTGTTGAATAGCGCCACGAATTATTACCCCAAATATTTTTTTCTGTACTGGTTGAAAGTGTTATTACACTGTACACCACTACCACTCTTTAGCGTTTTCCGACGTTCTTTTCAGGGATTATCCGCTCGCCTACTTCTAAATCATATTCACAGCGTCTTGTTTTTTGCGACAAGATTCCAGGGACCGTCGGTAAGTAAAGTGAAAGTGATTCTAAACATTTAAAACAAGTTGTATTATGAATACTGCACGAGACTTTATTATTCGTCTCTTTACAATCATAAGGAAGTCGTTGACACGGAGTGTCAAGTTAGATTTCTTACAGTCTATCAATCACTCGTTACAACTTATTTACAATCCATAAGATTCAAATCTCTTTTTCATCTACGATTGGAGGAAAAAAAAACTAATGATAACACCGTTTCATCCGGTAATTTATTTAAAAATTCTCGTTAAATTTTTAACGATTTTACGGAATAGCGTACGACATAAAAATAACTAACATACGGTAAACTGTTTACAAAATATTAATAAAACAATATTGATAATCTACTGAATTGTAGAATAGGGTGGACGAACCCCGTAAACATTTTTTTTTGCCTCGTACGCATCTTTGCCGTTATCGAATTTTTATTAAACAAAGTACCGGGAGTCACCCTCGGGAATGCAAGGATGAATAATTATAGAATATCCATATAAACGAACGGTGACTCCAGACTAGCAAGCACCAAATACTTGATAAATAAAAAAAAACAAAAACGATCTAACTTGAAAAGTATACATAATAAAAAAAAAGTACGATCATTGGTTCACGAAGTAATGATAACGGATTACAGAATGTTGCATATATAAATATATGCTTTTCAATAATTTATCAATACGTAATCCTGCGAATTCGGCACAGAGGAAATATATTTAGATCGACAGAATTGTTTGCAATACAAATATGCTAATATTCATAGTGAACGGATCGAACTAACCATTCTCGGGTGGGCAGGACGGGTATTAGTACGGGTAACTTTTCCGTGTGACATTCGGAACGTCAACATTGATGAGTCTAATTCGTATATATTAATATATACAAAAATATAAGCACTTGGGCCATTACGATAAATGAATTCGTTTCTTTACTTATTGTTTCTAATGACGATGCGATTTTATAAATTGATCTAGTACACTCGTTACTCAAGGCCCAATACCCAGTTGATTCCTTGAACCAAAAGCATTATCAGTGGCTGCCATGCCACAAGCCATCTTATCCAATCGAGTAATTGACCATACAAAACGTGCGGTCGCTCCCATCTTTTGAGAAACTTGATTAAGGTGTAAATAACATTGATATAATCTCATTGCGATATAGTTACAGACCCTGAGGGGCATACATCGTATTAAAAAAGGACAAATACCTCTATAAAATCAACTAAAAAAAATAGCATCTAATTTAATAAGGGTTTCACATAAATTTATGATGAAGTAAAAGGATACGGATTGCAAAACATCTTCTTCAGATCGACTTTTTCTTTGCAGTAGGGACAGGTCTGCTTTTTCCCAACGATGCACCAGCCTCTGATGCAAAATTCATGAAAAACGTGTTCGCAGCTCAATTTGTACGTATTCTCGAGAACGCCTTCCTCGTGCTCGGACACTAAAAGTGGATTACCGCATACCGCACATACGTTCGACTCTAACGTTCTCGTTGGCATTTTTCCTGGTGCATAATACTAAAAATATGTTTGAGCGTTAATAAAAATTTTTAAAAAATCTAAAATTATTGTCGCAAAGGGGATACTCACCCCTATGTGGGACGCCATCGTGTCCGCACATATTTCTGCCATATCTCTTGCCAGTACACCGAAGTATATACCGTAAGAAAGAAACAACAGTGCATAATCCATCCACACCGGGGCTTTAACGTCAAATACTAAATTCAGTCCGAAAAATGTTGCGAACGCTATGATATAACTGATTGTACCGAGAACGTAGCTCAGCTTGTACAGAAAGTAAAACCATTTGTAGACTAATCTATTAAAGAGTAATTAGGGTTATTGTTAAATGTTTTTTTATTTCAAAGACTTAAACAGCTAAAGCAACCTGAAATCAATGCGTAAAAGCTTTTTTTTTAATGTATACGTAAAAGATTTTACTTTTGTTTTAAAAGTGTTATATACATTTGGCAAGTTACTTTTGTAAATGAAACTTTCCTTATATAGCGTAATACCATAAATATCAGGATACGTTAGGCATACAGTTTGTGTTAAATTGTGAGCGAACCTAGGTGTGGTGCCTTGTATCGGTTTTTGTATAGCTTTCCTGACGACCAGGCCTGTTATGCAGGAAAATACAAGCCAAATGAACATGAACCGCCACCAGAAGTTCCTGACGCTCACCCCGATCGGTATTATCCACATAGCTAGTAGAGTGGCCAGCTGAAGATAAATAGTTTTCCGCCATGAACAAGCAAAGCTTGACTACCGTCTAATTTCTAAATTGTTCTTAAATACCTGGTACGAGCCGGAATGTCGTTTCTTCCATTCCACCAATATAAATTGTGCAACAAGAAGGGTAATCAGCATTACTATTAACATTTCTGCATGCATCGATTCGTGACCCTCATGTTTCCGATGCATTTTTATATGTTCGACCCTGAAAAATTCAATTGAATTTGTTAGAAAGAAACTTCTTTTCTTCAAACTATGCGCAAAGATGGAGGATTCAACGTAAAATCATGACAATTCCAACATTGCAACTTAAAAATTCTTATTAATGCTTTTAAAACAAAATCTACTAAATTTGTCATTATGCTTCAATCTCTTTCTTCTTCTTTAGCTTCAAAGGCTTCCATTTGTGAAAAAAAATAAATAAAAGAGCTGTGACCTTGCACTGATTTTTTTCAAAAATAGAATGAGAACAAAATTTATCGGTCATAGATGCTTCTGCAAAATCTATACAGTGAATATTTATGGAGAATTGATAAAAAATACAAAGCTACGTCAAAAGGTGCCACAACTGGTACATCTTACCCACAGTTGTAGTTCGTTTACATTTTAATACAAAACTTCCTAGTCAAATTATATATACTTTAGATCTTTGAAGAATCAAGAAAAGTCCTACAAACATGTAAATAGAGAAGCTTCAGTATCTTTCGACAACCAAAATCTCTGTACATGTAGCCCATAATTTTATAGCAATATTTCTCTAATTAAAAACGTTTATCGATCTTGCAATTGACCATCATGATTTTGTGAATGATTCAACAGTCGAACGGAATTATCAACATTCGATAATCTACCTCATTCTTTCCTCCGGTGTCATATCAGCCTCGCTCTGTAAGTGTAAATCAATTCAGGTTCATCGTAAAGTAAAAAATGGAAAAGTGTAGAACAAAGCCACGTAAAATCTTTTTTGCGGAAAATAACAGAACGTTTAAAAAAAGGCGGCGGTGCGTATCGTTCAACGTTGCACAGCGATAGTTATCCCTACGCGGCACCCATAAAATTTTGCGGCCTTGGAGGTTATCGCTCTCATTATTTTCCGTACTCCGATAATACGATTGCAAATTGATTCGAATAAAAAAGAAAGCGTTATCATACCTTGTTCGGCAATATATGCAAATCCGTGTACGCACCCATCTTCGATATTTCGTTTTTTATTATCAGTAACCAGAGGAAATGCGGCAATAGATATATAAATACAATCAAGATGCCATAATACGGAGTGTCGATGCGCTGCAGTAACGCGGCAGACACGCCCGACACTCGACAACTACCGAATGCCAAAAGATACCACAAACCACAAGTCACACTGCCACGAAGCCAACCCTCCTCTTTTCTCAGAAACGGCTGAGTTCCTTCCGAAACAGGCTTTCTGTACGAATTCTATGTGCAACGTAAAGTGTAAACGGTGTAAACAGTGTTCATGGCCGCCAGTTTACATTTTACGTGAATTTCTTTCGTGTAATTGATTTTCTGATGTTCTTGCAACGTTCGAAGAAGCTCAAAGAATCGAAGTCCGGTCTGATTTGATGTATGTGAGTTTCAGAAACTTTTACATTCTACAGGACAGATGCTGTTGACATCTCAAGCGGCATATGGAGCGACCATATTGGTTTTCCGGAGGGTCGCCAATGTAAGTTTTTATTCCATTTTTTGCGCGTTATCAATCATACGACCTGACGTTGAATAGTTTACGTTGATATAGCAGCCCGGTGTAATTTGAAGTATATGCACGGCATATTAACGATGCATAATACGCATTGCACCACGAAATCGTCGGGTTCAGTCGGTAAAATAGGAAGGACCAGTATTTGAACTGACATTTGATGTATATCTGAAAAATGTAAATCATAAAGCTATTTTTCACAATTAAAGTCCAATCGGAATTAAGGAGGGTGATTAATGGTGACTGCTACGGCGAATGCGCGGTAATGTCGGAAGGCGCGGGGTTTCCTGAGCGGGCAGCGTGCAAGGTTCCTGCCTGTATCGAAAGACCCCGAGCGTATATTGTGGTATAGAATCCAAGCTGTTTTATTTTGACCATTTCTTGACAACTATGTAGACAGATAATTTCGATCTTCATAAACTTTCTTTTCAAAGATGTAAAGAATCGGTTCGATTAATTATCATCAATTTCTTAACATTTTTAGTAAAATTTTTGAGTTATAACATGGCGCTTAATATCGGTGCACCGAGTGTGCATCGTGTGCAGTTTTCTGAATGAGAACAAGTCTGATAAGTATACACTCAGGGCATGCACTTCTAATCTTTAAGCGCTTTCCACTGCATAAAATTGACTTCACGTTTTAACATGCAAAGATATAGAAGATATATGCCCTGAATGAATGCTTATCTCTCTTACTTTTATTCAGAAACTGGACACGGTGCAGACTGGGTGCAACAGTGGAAAGCGCCATTTGCATGTTTTAAAGTAAACTCAGTTTAACCAGTGGAAAGCGTTATTAGATATTCTATGATTTTTTCTATGTCGCCCGTGTATGAGAAGATATTAACTTCGATAATTAATTGCTGAATAACTCTATATATACGATCAACTTGAAATGTTACACATAAGTTTAATGACCATAGACAAATTCCTCCACGAAATTTGAACCAATTATTAACATTTAAAGTTGAGTTTCGATACACGAGCCGATGTATGAAATTTCAAAAATTCGCGCCGCGCTATTCAACGCGTGTGGTTGATCACACGGTACACCAATGGCAGTGTCTCGTGAAATCGTCAGACGTCGCCAACGTTCGTAGCTTCTCGGGCGATAAGCCACGCCCATCGGCGAGACATCCAGAGAGGGAAGCTGGTAATTCACCTTAGGGCAGGCAATATGAACGCTCGTACCGTTTCTTGATAGAACAGCAGCGCGGAGCACGTAACCGTGCCAAAAAATTCTGGTATTCAGTTGACCGTGATAAGGGAGTGTCGGCAGTCGAGAAACGTCGCGTTCCTCGTGTTAAGTGTTGGTGATTAAAGTGCCAAGGGATTTCTTTTGGGCCCACGTGTATGAGTTATTATTGGTTATAATTCTTGTTTTATCTTCGTCGTCTTCGTGGTCGTCGTCGTTGTCATCGTCGTAGTCGTCGTTGCAGTCGGAAAGGATACTCTCCCGCGCGTGCTTTCTTCCACGCCGAGGAATTGCTTTCGGTGAGTTTAATTTACGTTCTACGCGGCATTAGAATATCCATGTACATATATATATATATATATATATATGCGCTATAGTTCAACCGGCAAGTTGCGAGAAACTCGATATTGGACCTTTGTGGAATTTCTCACGCGTATTAAAAAAAATAACATTGAGACAGTCTATCAATCAGTCTGACAGATGGACCGGAAAATCGTGTCGAAATTCATACGTATATATATAATTGACAGTCGAATAATCGGTAAAAGTAAACCGTTGTGTCATCGTCAGCAGCGCAAATGCTAGCGCGCGTACAACATGGACATAGCGATCGTCGAAAAGTGAACAAACACGTACATTTCGTAAACGTGCAACGAAAAATCATCGACGATTAATACAGCGGTCTGTCTTTCCGGTCGACACGCGATGAGTGTGTGTGTCTGTGTGGGATCCTGTGGCGTCACTACACCCACCTGTTTTTATTTTGGGTATTCCGTTACAAGGACCGTGTGCGAGTACGTTTACGCGTTATTCAACCGCAATTGAGATTGCTCGTAAACTACCGGATGCTCGTTAGTTCTTTCAAAACTGTTGGATCAGTAATATAGGATTACACACACGTATTTCACACTGGTAAAGGGTAGATTCGAAGCATCTCCGTCCTATCCGTAATGTCTCTCATTGGAAAAACTCTTCTCGTGTACGGAAGATACCGCGTCGTGTTTCTCCATTGTTATTTCCCTGTGAGCGGCGTTACAGAGGAATAATAGGAATCGTTTTTTTTTTCTCTAGACAGTGATGCAGCTAGACTGTTTACTTTGTTGATTTTCATTTGGCATAAATACGTGAGAGGAAGTGTAACTTGGTTACAGTAGCTGAGTGAAAAGACTGTTGCTATTTGCACGGGTCCGTGTATACAACACGGTATCGTGTACACACCTGGAAAATAGCTCAATGTCCAAGGGTCTGTCTAACCGTGAAAATACTGATATACCAAGTGAAGGGATAAGTGCTTGAATGGTATAGCGATAGGCGGTCATTTTTGGACACTGAGGGATCGTCCGTATGTGTACACGGTACCGTGTGTGATACACGGATGCGTACGAATAGTCACTTTGTAGTGAAAAACGCCATAGAACAGAATCCACGTCTTTTTTTTATATACAACAAACCACTCCCTAATAGATGCAGACACAAAGCAGTAGAATCGCAGATAACATTTGTTAAGAAGTCCGTCCGGTTACTTCGTTAGAGCTGATGCTGACTTTCGATCAACAAATAATCTTCTAATGGAAATCTTATTGTATCTCAATATTCCAATTATGAATATCTACAACGACTAACGACTGAATATTGTCGCAATTAGGATACCAAAGTTTCGTCAAGAAAATAACAAAATGAGACAAATGTAAATTCTAATGTTTCATTACAGTTGTGGCCGTAGTTGTCAACAATCCCATTTCCACGATATTCAATGTTTCATACATGTATATAGAAAGTAGGTGAGAAATGCGTTTGTGTACTCACAAAATAACTTTGTATGAACCTAAAAAGCTCAACCAACTTTGAAGTCATATTATTCTTGAAAATTGAGCGAATTTAGCATCTACCGACAAAATATATCAAAAGCAACACACTGTTTTGCATTTATTCTAACCGCTAAACCTCTATTTGCGATAATATATGACGTTTAAAAGTGATTCACGATTAAAAATACGTTAAATTCGATTATACCATGCGAATGTTCATATTTCTTATTTAATTATCTTTTACTTGATTTATTCTGCTTGAAATAAATAGAATTCGTTTAGTATTTTCGTTCCTTACTACGTTCATACGCAACCAAGTGTTTACGCGTGTTGTTCGAAATTCGTCTGTTCGTCGAATCGGGTTGTTTACCGTATCGTATCGATTTTCTTGGGGATGGGTCGAAAATGTTTCGACAATTCAGCAAAGCATAATTTTTATTTGTGTTGAACACGCTTCTGATCTCCCATCCAGGAATGCACGCGCGGCCCGTACGGGAATGCGGAAATTCATGCTACGAGTGAGCTAGCATCGAACGGTGCTAAGACGACTGTACGCGATGCTCCGACGACGAGAAGTCGATAGTTTCACGTCGAACTTTCGTTTCGCTCGACGCGTTTACGGCCAGGTAGTCGAGAAACTCGTCGCGGTTCTCCTCGCTCGAAGAGTCCGGCGACTGGATACGAGCACCACCACGAGCAGCAGCAGCGGCGGCACATCTCGTCATTGTCGTAGTCGTGTCGACGACGATCCACTATCTATACCTAAACACCGTCCACGGTTTTAGCAGTCTCCCCAGTTTTGCGACGACGAGAATCGCACGCTATCGAAACTCTTACAGTGACGTTTCGAGTCTTTCTGCTGCCTGAACCACGGATACCAGACGATAAAAACTCTGGGATCTGTTGGACCGTCGGCGTGTACCGTGCATCGTTATAGCACGTGCGTCACGCCTGACGTAATTCTCGATATGCTCATAGAGGCGCGGTGTATAGAAAACTATGATACAAATGAACAACACAGGCAGGATCGATATCGAATTTCCATTGATCGTTCTGCCCGAAAGCCCAGACATTTCTTGCCTTTTTTTTTTTTATACGTTATTTTACGTTGTACGTGGCCTTGTCGGACAAGGCCCTCAGACTAGCCGCAGACAAATGGGAATAGGGTAATTCGTGACACGTGCTGCACGAGGTTTCCAACAGAGACAATTCCGATAGGCTATGAGTAACGAAACATAAGTCTCTTAATAATAATATTAATAATGCAATTGTACTGAATAACTTTTGATCTACGTCATCGCCACGTCATCGCCACGTGAATATACATTTCAAGGACTCGTCCCAGCTATCGAAGTAATAGAAATATATTAATAAATACAAGTGTAATTAGCTGGAACGACTGAATACAGAAAGTAAATAAATATATAAATACTGAGTTTCACTGTACTCTTTCCTACGTAAGACAAATATAACGTTTTCGCATGAATATTCTCTTGTCCTTTAACAGCGATGTACCGTAATTACGTTATGACCATTTACTGCGTTTGGGTTATTATATTACGTACATACGTCTTTGAACGCGATAAAATCGTGGGTACAACCGTTATATTCACCGGGACGAAACTCCCACGAGTTCCAGATTCGTATGGGAGGATTTCACATTGATGATAGTACATTCGTACACGTATGTACTATATATGTTTATACATACAAGTTGTACACCATTGAACGAAGCGAAACATAAGGTTGTTAGCTGAAGCCTCATGCAGCCGACCTTGACTCACTTGCGATTCATCGAATTTTTGCAATGCGCAAGGTATACTCCGCCATATAAATTTAATAATAATACATTTAACGATATTTAATTGAATAACATGCATTTCGTTTGATGCAACGAAAGTAACCAAGAGTACGCGTTATCGATAGTCGAATCAGTCGTTATCGAGGCCAAGTGTGCACGAGGTGCTTTGCTGGCCGTTGACCGGTTTATTCGGTGAGCACGTCGGCAGATAAGTCGAGGAACTCTCACGCGGACAAACTCTCGGTGCAAAGTCCTGCTCGTTCGCATTCGCGGAGCACACCGGGTTGCTCGACTGCCTCCCTCGATGTGCTACAAATTGGCGTCTGCCCAAGTCTACGTATCTCTCTCACTCGCCCTTTCTTCGTTTCTCTTCTCTCACGTTGGCACATTCTCTAGTCTTTCCTTTCCTCCGTATATCCATTCTGGCCTATCTCCCTTCCCCTTCTCTCTCTCTCTCTCTCTCTCTCTCTCTCTCTCTCTCTCTCTCTCCCTCCCTCTCCCTCTCTATCTTTCTTACACCCAAGTCAGTGGCAAAGTCGTTCACTCTGCCAAGAGCGACTGCACTCGTACGGGCGCGCGAGCTATCGCATTCCAACAAATACCCTGCGCCTATTCACGTGTATGCGCACCGGGCACTTGTACGCTCACCTCCATAAATATGTACATAATATTCTTTATAGTACTTTTCTGTATTACGTAGGTAGAACCGGAGTGCACAGGATAATCAAAGATACGGGGCAAGACGGATCGGATGAACTTGACAAGCAGCGTTTGCAGCTGCTCAATTCGATTTTGATCCATCAATTTCATATTTGTTTATCTATATCGGTGTACTGTAGATATACAAATGTTTATGTAAATTGGAAAGATGGGTATTGCTACCGTTTCAACGTCCATTTCATTTTGTCCCACCTTCACCCCCCACGTTGTTAAAGAGAATTTAAAACGGCGCCCCGGTTCTCGCGAATCAGGTGCAGTAGCCTCCGGAGCACCAGGAACGTGCTGCGTAGGCGAGAACCAGTTGAGTGGAAGCGTGATTGCGTTTTTCACCGACCGAAATAACGAATACCGATGTTGACGCTCAAAACTATATTCTTACAACTTCCACGCTTAATGGAATACATCATTTTCTTCATTGAAGCTACCATATGTACGGCAAAATATCAATATACGAGACTAGCAGTAGGTACTGCAAAAAAAAAAAGATTCGTCTTTTCCCAAGATGCAGTATTATACACATCTTTCTTTCAATTTTCGTCAAATCATTTTTCAATGCTGAAAATGTGAATGAAATATGACCATTTCAATTTAAGGGTCAACGACTGGTTTACGTAGCCAAATTTATAATCGAAATGACAAATGGTGTGCGGTGATTCGTATGTCTTTCTAAAATGGATTAAGCAGTCTGGTTTACACTATAAACTGGATTATTACTCTCCTAGAGTTTCTAATCCACAAGTTGATCCCTTAAACTCTCCTTTAACTCACGCCATATCGATTGGCTAAATAATAGACGCAATGTAGATCAGACATACCGCGTGCTTGGTCTACTGTGCAATATTATCCATTAGGGAGCATAACCAGTGTCGGTATCGTCTTAGTCGTTTGACAAGACGCACGACGTCGTACAACGACAACGTCGGTAGACGAATTAGCTTTATTATTGTAACTAGGCATTTGCAACGACTCTCGACTCATACGAACCATACGCGATTAACGATGTAAACTTGTGGAGCCTGGATAAGCACCTACAGTAATATACTCTGCAAGAAGATGCAGCACCATCGTATACTTAAAGATCCTTCCATAATTCTCCTCTCATTACCTCGTATATAGCATTATAGCTCTTTCGAACGAACGTACGGGTTATACAGCAGCATAGGCTCTTGCTACGTGCCAAAAGGCATTTTCAACGTATGCGACAAGTGGACCGTGCGGTACACCATCGGTGTAATTGATTCTATTAATCTTGTACGAGTTATAGCATCGAATCTGCCAGAAATTTCATGGATACCTCATGATGCAATGGTCCGAAAATAAATAAAAATGATAATTTATTTTTATTTGTTAAAAACTTGCCTTTTTTTTACTCATTTATTTACCAAAAGTACAACCAAAGTGAAGTACTGCTCTGACCAACAGCCAAACAGGCAACACAAAAAATTGCTTTGAGCTTCGATCGGATTGACTTTTTAAAATGAAGTAAAAGATTTAAATAAAAACATTATTTCCAACCGACGCAAACGTGTTACATTTCAAAGACAAAAAATACATTTAACACACTATAGCGAAGTATTATGGTAAATAAAAAATGCAGCACTGTCATTCCTCAAGATCCTGTGCTATTGGATACGCAAAGATACTTCGAGACGCCACCTAGACCCGTGCACGTTGAGAATAGTGAAGCGTGGAGCGCACAGCACGCGTTACAGGTTGCCAGTGCGCGAAGCCTTTCCTTCTCGCTGGTTTCCGGTGCCTGTTGCCTGCGAAGCTACGGTTGCCGAGGTTACTTCTACACCGGTTAGACGCCGGGAACTGGGATCGTAATTAATTATAGTCTCCCGGTGCCCAGTCGAGGAAACCCGAGGCCGAGACATCGTCCGGATCTTCCCCGGGTCATCCCGCACAACCCTGGGCAACCGCGGGACCAAAGAAAGTCGATAACTCATTTTCTCATTCATCGGACGTGTCCTCGCCGCGCGAGAATCTCAGAGGCAGAGATACGACCGGGAATGTAAACCGCAGAGGCTTTCGAAAGCATGTGTTACTCGAATGTGTTGAGTCCCACTAATCTACCGGATAACGCGCTAACGCTTACGGCAGACTATTTATTCATATGCGAGCCGGCTGGTTACAGGGCTCTGATATTCTATTCTTGCAATGGCTTGTAAGTTTCGAAGGAAGGAAGTTCGACCTTCTCCCGTTGTTTCCTCGCAGTAATTTATTTTTGTGCTTTCGCTATGCAAAGCTATGCACAACGAAGCTTTATTATACGCTTTTTTATTCAACGGTAGACAGGAATCATGAGAAATTAATACCTTGAAGATAAAGGAAATAATAATAATATATTGTATAGAGGAGACTCGAGACTGTTAGCCTATTAATCGAGAACAGTGAGGCTTTGTAGCTTTGCGTTCGAGTCTTCGCGAGGAAAACACAAGAGTCCAACGTCGTCTGGGTCTCTCATGAACGTTGAGGGAAATAACAATCGGAGGAAATACGAACGTGCGAATAAATTGTTTTTGTCGAGTCGCACTGCAGTAATACTACAATCCTGGTTTGAACTTGTTTAGGCAAATTGGAATCAAGACATACCATGTGCTCCTAACTCCAGAAAATAATTAATTAATAAATAAATATTTTTTAAAAAATTTTAATACTGGACGTCCGAACATATAAATAGTTGGAAATTGCCAATGAAGTAAAAATTGAGCATCCACGAAAATTACATGAGTGTCGATTGGGTGAATGCGATTTATTTTTGTCCTGATTAAATGAATTTAAATTAGATCAATAGAGAAAATATTATTTTGATGTATTATTTTTACGTATTAATTATCGTCCGTGATAATACTGTTAATGAAGAATGTAGTGCAACCGGCGACACGGAACGACGATAGAACGACGGTGACAGCGACGAGGTTTGCATGTATTCCATTATGCATCAAGACGACTTTAAAATCAATTTACACGACCGCGCTCGCAAGGACCAAGAGCTTTGCCAGCTAGCTC
The DNA here is from genome assembly GCA_963942595.1 of Cylloceria caligata. Lineage (NCBI taxonomy): Eukaryota > Metazoa > Arthropoda > Insecta > Hymenoptera > Ichneumonidae > Cylloceria > Cylloceria caligata. The sequence continues at coordinate 84,301,639 of OZ012704.1, read as the reverse complement.
CGAGAATTAAGGGCATACTGGTTGCGGGAGGGCAACAAGAGAGCGGAGTGAAGAGAGGAAGTTGGCTCGTTGCGAGAGTAGTAATGTCGAGAGCGATCCAAGAGAGGTCACACTCGAACCGCAATCTCTCGCGCTGTGGCTTATCGTTTTTATTCTTCAGAGTTATTATCCTTACTGATTTTACATAATTCTATAAATATGTATAAACATGGACGACTAATTAATCGCTGCGACTCGAGTAGACCAAACGATTTCATCATTCAAATAATAATTAGAGTAATTAATACAGGCGCGATTGAATTTAAAAAAATTCTATTTAGAACTCCTCGACTTTGCCATTAAATAAACAAATTAAATGTAATTAAGAATCTATGGCTGATAAGAGTGGATGCGGTTTGTGCTTTTGAGAGTATCTTCTCGATGAAGGATCCGATACCAATTAATTTATCCAGCGCGAATGTTGTTACAACTGCGCACAACGTTGTAAGGTGTGTGCAACACGCTGGAGTACTACGTGTGTTCGCACACTAAGCAATCCGGTAGCTACGAGCAGGGTGTCGAAGAAATGAATGGAGAGTTCATACATTGGTATATACATACATATATCAACATGTAGTATATGGACATGGCTCGTGTGCTCAAAAAGAGAGTTGATACGAGTCAGCTCAATGGTTGTCAGGGTGGCGGAGCGAAAAAAGGGAAAACCAGTGAGGTTGTACTCCGTATATGCACTTCTCTTTGCCAACTGTATTCGGTAGTTATATAGAAAATGCTTGTACAGGGCAGCGTATCAATACGTATATATATAGTGGTATATTCTCATGTTACCACATACGGTAACAGAGGTCGCATAAGTCGAAACACAGTTGGATTGTGCTAAGACTTCTCTTAAGACGATGTAAAACATTCTCGGTGTATCTCTCACATTGTCGTGAGCGCCATTAGTTATATCTCTCTCTGGAACTCGTTGATATGTCGCACATCGTCTTAATGCAAGGTAATGCCTCATGCCACTGGTTACAGCTCTTGGGATTACTCTTTATATTTCCTCTATTATCGCATTTTTTAATAATTTCAATAAGAATCATTAATCTGTAGATGTATTTATATTGACCAACAAGATAACCATTACGTATCAGAGCTTCTGGCTCTGATTTTCAGTTATTCCACCCATTACTATCTATATTTATACCCGTTTCTCAAATATCCACGTATCATGATAAAGGCTTATAAGAGATTTCTTATCTCGTTCACATATTTATCTAGCCAGTAGGTTCCGAAACGGTTCCATCATTCCGCATCGAACACTGCTTGTTCCCGTGAAGAGATTGAAAATTAATGTTTGCAAACTATAAAATCTATGCTACACGCTACATATATTCAATTGAACATTATCATTTTTATTTTATTCGTTCTATTCTTCAAACTATTAATTATGATTTTGATTTTTGGGTGTTACGCCATGATGTACAAAGCAATCGACGGTTTGTTCGCCGGATGGCACAAATCGATTGCATGCTTTCATATATAGGGGCACGAACACCGCATCGACTTATACGTTTAATATACTATGCCTGCGTGCATGTATTGACATATTGTACACTTAGACTTTTTTTCTATACACTCGATTCGTATTATGCATTTATTGTTCACTATACTCGTATATGTGTGCATACGATACACGTATCGTTGCCAAGATGACATTGCGGATCATCGATACAGAGTCGAGAACTCGAATCGATGTTGAGAGCACGAAGCGTACTCTTAACTACAATTATTTAATATAATTGCCTTTTACCTCTCTTGCTTGCAAGTAATCTCATTTATTTTCTTCCCACTCGAATAGCAAATAATTTGTGAAAATTGTTGACGGGCAGAAGTACTTTCAAAAAATGTATTAGCAATTTTAAAATCGACGTATATTTAAGGAAATTGGAATAATATTCCCTGATAAGGTGATTTACGATATCGACTACCTTTTATCTTCTTCTTATTGCGCAATTTTCATGATGCGAGCGTCTCTTCGTTTCACCATTACGATGAAAGATAGTACACTCGGGTACACCTGATTCCTGGGAGCAACGAGGTAAATACGAGGACTGGATCGCGTAGAGTATACAGGTACGCGTACCAAAAAAAGTCTGCAGACCTGATAAGGGCTCGTAAGCCAGTTCGACTCGCTCGAGCGAGCGTGAACGTCGTGTCTCGTTGAATAGTGTGTGTATGGCGTTATCCGTTATCGCACACTCACGAGTTGGGAACTAGACAGCGACTCTGACAAAAGAATGCTCGATACCAACGAAACTATAGATATTTTCCTGATGATTCATTTGCAAATAGTTCTTCAGCAACTCACAATTGTTGTTTTTGAAGTTAATGTTATTCACTCAACCAGCCATTTGTATTTTTGAGCTACGAGCACCAATCTTTTAGGAAAAGTAAAACATCTTACACCTTTTTTAAATAAATTATTAATAATAAGAAATCAGATTAATAAAATATTGTTACTTCGTGCTTTAAACATTTGTAGAATACGCGCGGCTACAAGTCGGACATCTCCAGGATGAAGATTAAACCAACTTTTCGTATCGAGTACGATGTGTTGACTTAATTTTAATTCATTATTTATTAATCGTACAACGAGCAAATGATTCAGCTTTTTTCTATTTATTAGTATCGATTCATTGAGGGATTGCATTTACATTATGGTTCGTTCCTCATAAATTTTGCACTGACCGTGGATTTTATTTTTTAATTTTCTTATTGTGATCACACACACTCTTTTCTTTTTTTTTTTATTATCAACTTGCAAGATCGAATATAAGTCTGAAGGGGGTCCGCGTAGAGTGACCGAAACGTAACCAATACAATAATGTGAATTCTCTCACCAAAAACTTCTTGACATCCAAGACAGATGGCCGACCTGTAGCCGCATGTAACCCACGAATTTTATATTCATTTACGGCCGCTTATACTACTCGATATTTTCTATGAACTTCCTCATAGAAGATTCCGCGTTTTAATTAAATTCTTATGCTTTGATTTCAATGCACGATGGTTTATAAACGATAAATAGTGTTGGATAAATAAAATAAGTTGTATCATACAAAATCTTTGGATCAATTTAAGCGCGTTTTTCTTTTTTTTTTCTCGAAATAATTGTAATCTTAATCTACGAAATCCTTGTTTCGTCGAGTCTTTGAACGGAAACCGTTGTCGACGCGGACGACGTTCTCGGGCCGCGTATTTCGAGGAGCAACCTTGGACCGGAAATCGATATCACGAGTCGGCCAGAACCGGAGTAGCACCAAGCAGCAGCACCTGGAGCTCGCTTCTAAGCTCCTCGAGTTTTGTGGGCCACTGGAATAAGGGTTGAGAATACCTACGAACTACCCCCTGCTTAAACTACAACATGCGGAGGTCTCGTGGCTCTTTGTGACGACTGCTATTCTACTTTTCATCGTGGTATATGTACTCGTGAGAAGACGCGGCTCTATGCACGTGTTCGTGGTGCACATTTTAATTATGTGTTGCAACCAACACCATCGGACGCTTACGACTGCAGGCATATTAATTTTTTAAATACAGAACGAAGGCAGAGAAAATCTGTAGTAGAATTTGCCAACCAAAGCCTCGTTATACTTCGTTGTTTAAAAAAAAAATGTTTTTAACGAAAAAATTAACGAAATAAACACGAATAGAAAAATTGAACAACAAAGAAAAGTAAAATCACCAAATGTATTAATTGCGATAGGAAGAAGTTCCTCCAAATCAATGTTCGGGGTTCATCAGCATTAAGGTAGACTCTGGCTTCGGCTTTCGTATAAACTGTCGTGCTAACGGTTCTTTCTTAAAAAGTTGTACATAACGCGCATAAATTACACTGGACTTGTGACTCATGCGATAACTGTTGGACCGAAGATATCGTCGATCGTAAGTCGTATATGATAATGAGAGGATGTATGAGCGTGCATGAGTGACGCACGTGTAATATATATATATATATATATACTACAACAGATAACTGTTTATATTCCTTTACTTTTGTTATGTATAATGTGAAATGCTCACGTCCATTTGTGTATAAGTGCATACGCGTCCTATTGTATAATAATTCTAAGACTTGCAAGCAAGCTTTTCCAACCCACTACACATATTTTCTATCTAATTAATTAAATACTTGCTTGCTTGCTCAACAAATACAATTTACATTTACATATTGGTTCATAAGTGTATTGCGTTTATTTTGATTTGGTCTGTAATGAGCCGATCAATTAAAAAAAAAATTATTACTGATATTTGCGGAGAGCGCGATTTAAGGTGAACAGCGTAGTCGATATTAACAATTGTAATTCGTTCTATCGGATAGCGTGTTAAAAAAGATTATTAGCCCTATAGCGTACTTCAACGTTCACCAAAAAAAAGAACGAGACGTACCAGGTGTTAGCCCTAACCTTCAAAAGACACGTGTATAAATTTAACAGCTGTCGCACTATTAGTTTGTGAGATATAGCATTTTGAGTGAAGCAACTTTTGTTAGTTTGAAAAAATGGATAAAAAGGAATTTCGCGTGTTAATAAAGCATTGCTTTTTGGCGTAGAAAAATACTGTTGAAGCCAAGGCTTGGCTTGATAAACATTATTTGGACTCTGCATCAGGAAAATCAACCGTTGAGAAGTGGTTTGCTAAATTTAAACGAGGCGAAATGAGCACCGAGGACGATGCACGCAGTGGACGCCCCAAAGAGGCTGTTACCGATGAAAACATCAAAAAAAGTCTACAAAATAATTTTGGATAACCGTAAAGTGAAGTTATTCGAGATAGCTGAGACCCTAAAGATATCAAAGGATCGTGTTGGACATATCGTGAAAGAATATTTGGGTATGCGAAAGCTCTGTTCAAAGTGGGTGCACCGCGAGCTCACAATCAACCAAAAACAACAACGAATTGATGATTCTGAGCAGTGTTTGGAGCTGTTCTATCGTAATAAACCCGAATTTTTGCGTCGATATGTGACAATGGATGAAACATGGCTCCATCATTTCACACCGGAGTCCAATCGACAGTCAGCCGAGTGGACTGCATGTGATGAACCGACTCCAAAGCGTGGAAAGACGCAACAGTCGGCTGGCAAGGTTATGGCATCAGTATTTTGGGATGCGCATGGTATAATATTCATCGACTATCTTAAAAAGGGAAAAACCATCAACAGCGACTATTACGTAACGTTATTGGAGCGTTTAAAGGACGAAATCGCGGAAAAACGGCCCCATTTGAAGAAGAAGAAAGTGCTGTTTGATCAAGACAATGCACCGTGTCACATATCAATGAAAACGATGGCAAAATTGCATGAATTGGGCTTCGAATTGCTTCCGCATCCACCGTACTCTCCAGATCTGGCCCCCAGCGACTTTTTCCTGTTCTCAGAACTCAAGAGAATGCTCGCTGGAAATAAATGTAGCGCCGATGAAGAGGTAATCGCCGAAACTGAAGCCTATTTTGAGGCTAAAGACAAATCGTACTATAAAAATGGTATCAAAAAATTGTATGACCGCTATAATCGTTGTATCGCCCTCGAAGGCAACTTTATTGAATAATAAAATCAAATTTTATCAAAAAAAAGATTTTTTTCTATGTTAACCTACGAACTTTTCAGCCCGCCTGTTATGTTGTAAATATTCACGAAGCAGACAAATTTTGACAAAATGTTGTATGACCATTGTATGACATATTGTTATATGTGGTATGACCATGTCTGCCAGGGTAGGGCACGATGCACCTACACTTTTAAAAGAAACTCGGGAACGAGGGAAAAGTCAAGCGCGATACACTGACGAGCGTGATTCAAAAGCGACTTTGCCGTCAGTGCGCGCCTCGGAAAACGGGTCTGAAACGAGTCGCGAACGAAGCATTGCGCGACGATGCTTTCAGGGTACGATACAGTGCTTTATCACTGTTGGAGCTTGTTGCGCTGTAGTCACTCGTTTCAAATATCTCCCGTGAGTTCTGAACGAAATAACAACGGAATCTCCGACTGACATGTTTTTATTTTTTTTGGAACTAACATACTTTTAAAAGTAATGTACATATTTGACATTCCGGTATTAAAGCTGAATTTATGTACAGAATTTTCGTATAGAAAATTCCACTTAGAAAATGATGTAATTTGGGGAAGATTTGGAAAAAGTTTACGTGATTAAAGATGACGTAAATTGATTATTCATTTTTTTTCCTCCCAAAAGTTTTTGCCAAGGTCGGTGAGGCGCGCTATTTCCTGACTCTAACGAGAAAGGTGAATCGATTTACAATTTTTGTATTTAATTCATCGTCATACTCGTATCGAGCAATGACTTTCACCCTAAACGTATCGCTGAACTTTCGAGTGGAGCTGCACCGATCCATCACCAACCTAGTTCATCGTTCGCGTATTCAAAGCAACGATCGGCCAAGCTCTTTTGAATTCAAATTGCATTTCGTTTGATACGCTTTACATTAATCGCTGCAATTCGAATGCTCGCTGTCTGGGATTTATTTTACAGCATTACGTAGTCGACACGTACTTACTCACGTGCGTCCCAGGGACTTTCGCATCGTGAAATCGATTCGCATGTATAATCACGGTGAAATGCGGTAGATGGTCACCTAGCTCCTCGCTTTCTATTTTCTTCCTTTCCGCCTGTCTCGTTACTTCCTACGCTAAAAATAGGATCTTTCGTGGAAAGTACGTTACGTTGATAAGTTATTGGTAAAGTGACGTCGCAAATGAGAGGCGTTTCTCGGACACCACGTGTGATACCGCTGCTGCTGTAGGTGTACCAGAAAGGACTGTCGATAAATCTGACTTGCTGTCGGAAATCGACATATCCTTTCCCTCTACGAATTAAAACCAAGTACGCGTGGCTCTATGAAATTTTCTCACTGTCAATAATATCATCGATATGACGAAGGTAATTTTACGATGTATCCATATGCACGTTTGGTACATGAAGAAATTCCGACGACATCATTGACATTCTTAAATGCCCGCTTGTGTTTCAATCGACAACCTGGACTCGAATAATTCGTTTATTTCGACTTTAACGTAATGTTAACGTCTTAGGATGTTGAAATTTGACCGTTGATTACGAATATATGAGAATTTTCATCGAAGTTTCATAAAATTATTGTGTAAAAACGAAAAATGTATGAAAAATCGCGCATTTTTGAATTTGTGATGAAAAATATGGATTTTTTCTTTGAGAAATTTTATAGCGATTTTGTATTGGAAAGGAACAAATTATTTCGAGGAATCGTAACTAAGTTCCATTCTGATTTTCTTTGCAATCGTTAAAGTTTAAAAATATCGTTATCGAAGAATTTTCCTCTTTCATTGGAGACTCATTGAGATTTTTTAATAAAAAAAATTTGCTGATTCGTAACTTGCAGAAAATAGCATATTATACCGGTATGCACTGTAGAATTAATTACGAGTAAGTACTTCTGAATTCTATGGGCCGCGTGAAACCCTCGGGGGCGTGCATACTCGACTGATCGCGAGAGTGAAACGGGTCAATTTTACAAAATCGGGTCATCGATTTGTAATATTGAGATCAGAATTCGCCAAGGGTACACGAGGACGATGAAATGAGACCGAGCGTAACCAACGAGAGAGGTCGGTGGTTCACCACCGTTGAAATTGGTGATTGAGTGCCAATAGCCTCATTCCAGTGCAGATATTCCAGCTGTTCGGCACTGTGCGCATAGCGAATATCAAGATAGCGTTGATATATAATTGGATTTTAAGGCCAAATATCTTATCGTATCCACCTACATTCCAATGTAATGAAAGATTTATTTATTTATATTCCAATTTAAGTGATCTGTCGCCGTACCAAAACGTCTTCTCACGATGAAACCAAATGCAAAACTCTGCAATGGCCTTTGATAAATGACGTTCAAGTTTTATTTAAATTCAACATTAAAATTCGATATACTCCAATGAGCTTGTGCATCGTTTTAAATAAATTAATTTTTCGTTTATTTTGAAAATTCAGATTTAGCACTTCTAGCTTTTAGTGAATTCTCAATTTATTTATCTATAATTATACTAACAGCGTATTAGTTAGCGAGGCCAAAGGTTGTTTTGCACATATCGTCCCTTAATGGTAGATTAATGATAAAAAAAATATCTGTAATCGAAGGTCGTTGCTGGATGATACCAATGCTTTCGACGTATCGAGAGCATGTGTCAGTTCGTACTGTGCGCCTGGGCTAAACGCGCTTCCACCGTCATCATTGCAATATGGTGCGTGGTTGATGAGCCCATATGCGCCACGGCAATAATGAGAGTGGTTGCATACTATTAAAACATCCACACCTCACCGTATCGAGGTTTTCATTAATATCACAGCACTGAACGCGGGTGACGTTCAATACGTCGTGAAATCACCGGAGAGACGAATACACAAATTAATCCACAATGCACAGGGTCGTATTCTTTGTATCAATAGGATTTACCACGATATTTATAATCTATTGAATTTAATTTAAACTGATACTCGTCTAAGGGCAAATTTGATGATCGCAGTAATAATGTAATTTTCGGTAAAAAAAAAATCAAAGTCTCACCTGAACAAATACTGACGCGTTAAACTATACGCTACGCTCAAAAATGGCCCAATTCATATTCCCATAAGATATGTAAGATACATAAGGTCAATAAGAAATTTCTAAGATATCTACAGGTTATTAATATTTTGTTAACCTAATATTTATAACTATTATTAGAACAAAACATGTATTATTGATATTAGCCACAAATATCGATATATAACTGTCATCCCTTTCCTACCCACACTGATTGCACAGATCAGAGAATGGGGTAGGTCGGCTGCAAAACATAAACGCTCTGTGGTTTTTTTATTCGCAGAAAGGGAGTAAGATGGAGTCGATCGCATTCCTGCGTCGTGTCTCGGACTGTTAAGGAACGAGTCCACGCAGTGAGCACCGTTTCATGCGGTTTCAGTCACGGCTATAGCTATCGCTGTATATACACGAATCCTTTACCACTACCTATGCATCTAGCTTTGAGCTCGTTGTTGCTGTTTCTGCTTTCCGCTCGTTTCTCTTTGGTTCTGCTTTATCCTCGCTACTGCCTTTAAACTCGCAGTGCTCGCCGCCTCTTCCCGAGAAAGAGATACGCGCCAGAACTGCATCGCGGTTAATCCATATTTGGAAACTCAGTGTACCTCATCCTGTTTTATCTCTCTCTCTTTTATTTTATTTTATTTTTTTATTACAGGGATTGCCAAGAAATCAGCCACTGTCTTATTTCTATAGTCCCTTCGTTCGTCGCTGTGATTGAAAACACATATCGTGTATACCGCATGTGTATATTCGTACTTTTTCACATACCAGGGACGAAACACTCGTTTACTTAAAAAATATCAGTTACGTTTAGTGCCTGACACAATGCTAAAATACCACGAAGCTTATTTTATATTAAAAAGTAATTTGTTACTATATAAAATAATTTTTTACCAAGCTTGCGAGGATTTGGATTTAACTTTCTTACATTAATATTATCTTTGCTGAATAAGCTGCCATGGCATACGGTTTTCTTGTGAACGTACGTTGGTACAATTATATTTTGTAACGGAAGACGAACCACAATCTTGATCTCGGTGAATATCTTCTAAAATATGCTTAGCCGGATTTCGGTGATATCAGTGACTTACGCTTCGCGCAGTCGGGCCCAGTTTAAGAGTTACATAATAGTAAACATCTTTTTGTTGAATTTTTAAATAGACGAATCGAATCGTCCGTCACACTCTGCTCCCTTCCTCGAGGAGTCACGGTTCCTCCGCGAAGCTTCACGCTCGTGATTCAACAAACGATTAAACAAGACTCGCTTCCTCCACTGACGGTGACGTAGCTCGTTGTGAGATCATTTCATCGCACTGTACACTTGATATTAGCTCATCTCCTACGCCAATGTAACGCGCGTGATGCATCTTAATTGTCACAGACGGCTTGGCGCACGCACAATATTTCTCTCTTGAATTCACCTCCTGGAACTGAAAATTGCAGTAACCGCATAAAATGCCTTCGTCATGAACAATATACAACGGAAAGAGTGAGAAACAAAGAAAAAAGAGAAAAACAAAAAGCAACATTTTTTGTTTAGTCGATATGGCTTGGAATAATTTATTCTGATTTACACGAATGCAAAATCCTTATGAGCAATCTCCGGAAATGCATTGGTGAAAAGATTTCAAAGCGTTTTACTATTATTTCGGACTTGGCGTTCAAAAAGCCGGAAGGTGTCGGACAATAACGTTTTTTTGTCAGTGCCTCAACGTTAAAGCGCCACAATGGCCCCTTTGGTATTCGTCACGTTGCACGATGCTAGGCACGATTCAGTGCAGACTACGCGCTGAAGAATTCTCAGGCTAAATCGTTTATGAATGCAATTAAGACGCCAGACGTCGCTCTCGGCACGCCCGCCATATTTAATTCAATTATTGTCGTCTAGCAATGCGTTTCACCCCATCCGCCAACGTCATTCGTCTCGTTCTTTCACGCTTTATATCGGCAAACTATCTATTTATACATTTAACAAAGTAACTTTTTACAATTGATACGAACTATTTACATTGTATGTTCGTGTAATGCTTTTTTCATATGAATTATTTCACCTCTGGGGTAATATTATCAGAAGATTCTGAGTTTCGACGTAGAAGACTAGAGGAGAGTTCTTGAAAATGTATATAATTTATTTTAAAGATTGCAGTGCCACTATCTTCCATAATTTTTATTCCAATGTTTTCATAAAAAATCAATAGAAAGTTTTTATAAAATGTTCGGTAACTCCGTCCCGCGATAAATATTGTTTCTACATCTACGGAGAGACATTGTGAATACTTAAATCGATTAGGAATATTCCCAGATCCTCTTATTCGTCGATTTTCAATTGTTTCCCTCATTTGCTGTGTTTGTACAAAAATTGAGTAAATTCAAGACCGATTTTAAGACTCAAATTTCAAATAAAAATTGTAATTTTTTAAGTATCCAGACATTTTAGGTTCATCACCAAATATGCTTGCCCTTTAATTTACTTGTTTGCGTTTATCGCGTTGATACAATAGTGAATAAGGCACATTTATAACTTTACCATTAATTTCTCAACGACGATTTAATTCCGGTAAACATCTGTACCATAATCTCAATTTCCCGAATTGAAAGTTTACCAGTTTACAACTCTGTCATGAATCAACTCTTTGACGTTGTAAAACAGGGTAAAACAGGGATCGTGGGAGTGACAACGTTATTATTAGAGTTCCGGGGAGAAGGGAGAGAGGACAATAGCCTGCAAAGTCTTATAATCAGTCATGAACCACCGGATATTTGTTCCGTGGTGGAGATGTAAAATTGTAGAGATGTTTTCGGGAATTAAATTGTGGTAGAGAGATTTTTCGGAATTAAATTGCGGTAGAGAGGTTTTTCGGAATTAAATTGCGGTAGAGAGGTTTTTCGGAATTAAATTGCGGTATAGAGAGGTTTTTCGGTACTGGTAGAACTATAAATTTATTCTGTATAAGATGAAGGCATATTCGATATGCTATAATAAATTCGTAGCGTATAAGCGTGCGTCCCGCGATAATTAATTATATCGACATTTAATACGAAGGAAGATCGAAGAGCTACATTCTCTCCGTCCTTATCTTCGATCAATACTGCTCGATGCGATCGTGGAATGAGTTATCCGAGATCTGAAAGATCTCTCGAGGCCATAACCCAGTTTCGAACTTTCCTCGCTTCTCCGTGTTTGCGTACAGCCCGCTTCTCTGTTTCACTGATATGGGGTCTCGTCTCACTGATATAAGCATGAGCAATGAGCTCGTTCGACGAGTGTTTGGAGTCCCTCAGGAGCACGTTCTTCATCTCCAGATTGTGTGGACACGCGCTTATCTGTCCACTTGTACCATTCCCACTTGGCCTCCATACACGTCGCCTTCTTCAATCTTGACTCTTTTCATTTTCCTATTAAACTGTCAAGATCCGACAGCTAAGTTTTTACGAACACTCTTGTCATTGGCAGTTTCTATTAACTTACAAACAATGTATAAACTCGGCGATACAAGCTGAGGCTAAATACAAACCGAGACACCACGAGTACGAGATATTTTTCCAATTGACGCTTCCCAAAAGTCCCGAAGGTTTTCGGGTTTTCGTTCAACAAACTTTAAAAAAGTTTTATCATCGTCGGATATATTTCTCCTTTGGTTTCCGATGTGTTTATTGCACTTGTATGCTTATGCACAACGTGCGGAGAGCCAAGTGCTGAGGTGGCGTCATGTATTTACGCACCGTAATGTATTCACACACCTTTTTTGATTTACTTACTTCATTTCTTGTATCCAACGAGTCTACATTTTTCATTGCTCGTCTTATTATCCGTTTTCGAATGCACATAACATTTTATTTCCAACGTCGCGCAGAGAAAAATACTTTTACACCATTGCACGCAACAATTTAACATCGCGATGCTGTAGAAAATACTGATTGGCACTCGAGAAAAATATACGAATTCCGACCACCATGGACACTCCAAATTCTATTCGGCTGCTATACTATGCTGGCACATAGCGAGGAACGCACTACGAAATATACTTGTGTGTTACTGTACGAAGGGCGCATCGATCTTTGAGAACCGCTTTGCGAACGAATCTGCATAATATCTCACAAGGTAATCTCGCACAACGGAGTATCGCCTTGAGGTTTGAGAGTCTCGCGAGCTACGTCTTTAACCCGCGAGAGAGTTTATTCGTCGACCGATTCGTCGAGATTTCGTCCCGTCGCACTGTCATCCGTTTGCCTCTTTACTCTTGTCTCTCTAACACTGCTTCAAACAGGCAAATGGTGATAAGACTGGTAGACTCGATCGCAGAGAAAGCGAATGTATGTCTCTTCGTTCGACTATAGATTCATTGGGAGGAGAAGGAGTGATATATACATTTTTTAAATCTATATAAATTGTGTCCTTCGACTACACCACGAGGTTGAACCAACCGATTAGTTTTTTATTAATAAATTAATAAATTTTACGAGAAAAAAAAATAGTTTAAAGTCAGTTTTCATCGAGAATTAACATATCTGTCACTGTTTTAAGATGTCAATGTATTGACGGTTCGTTAATGCTTTGGTCGATAAGTCCATTACTCGATCGGAAGCTTTATCAACTTTCAAAGTTTTTACATTTTTATTTAAAATTCATATATTCGTACGAAATTTCTTTTTGAGTGCACTTGAGCGTTAAACGTATACCATACAATGGAGATTTATCGAAATAGGGTGCAATACTATTAAATCCAGCGGTTCTAATTTAATGCAGCAGTATTAGGGGTGCACGGAAAAATGCTCGGGCGCGATACACAATCTCATTCTCGTCGCTTTTCCATTAAGCGTATAATCTGCTTATGAAAGGAGAAAACAATGACGATGACGTTGATGCGGACGGGGAAGGTGGACTTTATTCTCCGGTTCCCACGAGCAAATTCGAGCGAGAGACTATTACCGTTACGACGGAAGAAACGTCAGTTCCACCTTGTTATAAGAATGCCTGCTTTACACCCTCGAATAGATTGCTTATGCAACATCTATTAGTTGTGGAAATGTATACGCGAGAATACCTGTCATAGAGTCGTTTGCTTCATGAATATCTACTACTGTGTTCAAAAAGTAAGGTGAATTTTGTTTTAAAATTAAAAAATTTTATTTATCCTTCCAAATCGATTTCGTCCCCCTCAAAATAATCCCCCCCCCTAGCTACAATACACTTATGCCAACGTTTTTTCCAATCTTTGAAGCATGCTAAAAAGTCGTCCTCAGGTATAGCTTTCAATGCGCGTAGCGATTCACGTTTCAGCGGCGGAAATTTCATTCCGCAAGCAAAATTTAATAGCACTTCTTTGCTCAACAAAATTCGACATCGTAAAAATCGCCAAATTCACTTTTCTTTGTTCACAAAACCAAGGGTAAACTAAAAACTAATGATGATATTGACATGTAATTTGTCACTAACAGTCCTACCAACTTGAAAAAAAAATTCATTTGTCCGATTCGGTTAACGCGGAAAGTTTAAATTAAAAATTCACCTTACTTTTTGAACACAGTAGTAAATATCATTGAAAGAAACGTACATTGAGTTATCTGTTTAAGTTAGGCAACGTAAATACACTTCGTTTCATTTTGTCTTGTTAGAGGGATTTTTTTTCATCAATTATAACGCCAGAAGTAAGGATTGAAAAAGCCGAAAAATTAAAAGTTTTATGGCCCCTGAGAAACGCATCGCTATTGGTGGTGACGTCATGTTGCACGTCCCGTTACGCGCATTCGTTACTCGACTGGGCCTAGCGATGCCTAGCAGTGCCTAACTGTGGGCGATTGTCTTTCAAAATGATCGAAAAGCAGTGAAATCGAAATGGGAAATAAATTACAAGAAAACGTTGTAAAAGCAGATTCTCAAAATTAACGATTCTAAAAATTCGGAACGTTTAATGTCACAACTGTGCAGCAGCGAGTGGTGAGTTTATATCAAAGCAAGACATTGACAAGACATCTTTTTACAGTGAATAAAAAAAGTGTAATGTCTTCCAACTTTTGTCTGTCCAAATTTTTTCAATTTGTAATACATGGCTTAGCGTATTTAATATTTAAACTCTTGGGATGAAATTGGTATATCGTCGATGCAGTTTGATGCTGCTGATGCAGCACTTGATCTTGGTCGCAGCGTCATCCTTTTCGTTGACGTCGATACCTCGATGAGTTGTCACCCAGGTTATTGCATTTAAATATTGCTGTCGGTGTTATTCCGGTTTCTTCAATAAAAGAAACTGGAGGATAGCGAACGCTTCACACGTAAAAATTGAGAAGGACGGTGGTAACTCGACGTGTTATTCTTGCGGTGTTCTCGGTGATGATAGAATAGCCGCGTCTACCAGCGGTTATGGAATCATCCGGGCATCTGTCAATTTTCAATTATGAATTAAATATCATAGATATATTACAGATACTGTAAAAAGGCAGGAATGGGTTTTTTCTTTACAAACTATTCATTGTAAGTCAACGTACTTTCACGAAACTCATAATCGTGGCGGCATCGTAGAATTGTTGAGAACATCGCGCGACTACCAAACCTTATCCTATTGGTACCTAACCTACATATTTTGGTGTGGAATCGAAATAAAGTTTGGTGTTAAATAATGTAATGAATATTTTTTTGGGCTTTGAGGATTAATCAATATTCACTGTTGCAAATGTGCAAGTAAATCCTGTACATACTGTGTATGGTTTTAGCATAGGTTCGTTTTATTTCTAAGTTGAATTTCGTTCTTATTGTAAATTTCGCTGCTTGCCATGCTACTGGCATCGGATCCTTTTTTTTATTGCATCCAGTGATGGTCCATGCCCTCGCCATCTGGGAAACATCCGCAAAGGACTTACCTGGGTCGATGGTGTGCGTTGTCATTGGAAACATACTCTCGCCGTATGTACTAAATTGTTTTAACTGTTTATCATTTTATTAATTTATCATTGTTCGTGCTAAACTCACGATAATTCAAGTAAGCCGGGTTCGGCGACGCAGCTTGCTTCTGCGAGAGTGTCCTCCTTAAAATCTTCGCGTATTTTTAATAATATTTGAAAAGGGATAGGACCGCCCTCGCAGGCTGCTTCCTCGATCCCGGAGCAAAGACGAGAGTTAGTTCGTTAGAAGTCATCCTAGCGAGTAGACCTAAAGAAAAACACCAGAGCGTACTGCTCCGCGAAAACATCTAACACCTTACAACAAATCCAACATAAATAATACCTTACATAACGACATAAATAATACCTATAAATAAACATAGTACAAGTTGTTTACATAAGGTCTATTATTTCACCGACACCCTCCGATACCAACAACCTGCTTCTCAGTAAAACGAAAGGCAGGATCACTACGTTCCTACGAACGACAGTGAACATTTACATTCAACGTCCTCTCGATAGACTTGAATTTTTTACAATATTTCTATTTTTAATAATGCAAATTTGACATAGATTATTTTTTTTTATCTACAATCCATTTTTAGTCATTTGTTCACCTATAGATATATAATTGTTTCATGATTTATAACAGGATTCGACATCGGTAAGGCCTCTTTCGCCCGGTACGTACATCGGAGCCAGCCTGTAATGCCGGACTCGGGGAAGCCGGCAGCAACTCCCCTGTGTTACGTGCCCCACGGCCGCTCGCTTAATCGGTAGAGACAAGGAACATCGCGCACCAGGCACTGGTGAACACACTACTCGTCCCAGTGGCTGCTGTCTCGAGCAAAACGCGCGACTCTACTTCCGCGAGATTAATAGCCGAGGCTCGGTAAGTCAACTGAATATTCACCTATGACGTTATCCGATACTCTTATTCTTAACAATTTAATTGAATTACATGAAAAATCGATGTACATGTTCCAATTCCACGTAATTTCATTAATTTACTACTTTTTAAAGTCTCTACAACATTGTTAAAATAAATTTCGTTTGATTTATATTTTTAGGTGATTTTATACTACTTTAGTTTCACAAAGTGAATTTATTTAATTTTGACGGTAAAATTTTGTATTATCTTTAGAGAAACTTACGTTATCCACAATTATAACTTTTGTGTACGGTAACAAGGAGGTCGTAGGGTTCCAGTGACCCTCTACCATATGCTTGCGTTAACGAAGTTGTCTGGCTTCGGATAAATTGAATGTCTCGACTTTTTTTTTTCTTCCGCTCATTCGTTTTTCCACGTAATTACGTTCTAAGCACTTGTGTTGCACATGCAACGACAATTATACCAGTTATTCGTTTTATATTTATTTCAATGATAAAAGCATAGGAATTAACCGCAATGCTGATTGCAGATATTGCCATTAAATTTCAATCGTTTCGCGCATTACTATGCGTAATACGTGATTTTCTTCGTATATTATTGTTCCAAGTATACAATTATTCGACAACGAGAGTAAAGCACGATATTATCGATAAATTTGATTAAATAATAACTTAATACGAATATAATTATTTGTCTTTGCAAGCGTAGCCCAATTTCAAGTAAGTTGCCAGTATTGAATGAAACGAAGAACTTAAAGATACATAAGATCGAGTTACGGTGATCCATAGTTTGTTATAAGTTCTACCATTCATTATGTATTTATAGATAGAGTTTGTTACTCTCGTGCAACGTAATATTTATATTATCAATAAATACCAGAGGCTTATAGCACAGTTCCTCATCCACTCGTGCATTAAAATCTTCTTTTTTTTCCGCTGACGAGGTGACTAGACGACGTGACTGCATCCCCACAAGAATTATAAATATGCAGCCGTTATTACACACATTATTGCTAGGTCACTAGCTGCTAGCCACCCCAATGCCTTGGATAGTTTATTCACCTTTCGTTTACGCTACATAATCTTAATATACAAACAGCTATGTAAAAAAAGTTAGTACACCTCGGTACATTAAAATGAATGAAATTACCAACAGGACAATATACTTTCTACAAGATTAAGACGTACTTCAGGGACACTCTGTTTTTTTTTTTTTTATTTTTTTTTTATTAATATTATCCAGGGGTAAAGGCCGCTAGTATTCTACTATATTATGATTATTAAAGTTCTACAATTAATGCTGTAAGGTTACATTCGTAACTCGGTTGTTGCTACCGATCGCAAGTGTCCTTGTATTAACCTGTCTGCATCTGTATTACGCAACCTCCGTGCTACAGTGCGTAGCATTGATCGTTATCGCTTCATTGATATCATGAGTTATGTATATATTTAGTATAATAATAAATGTCAGTTTATCGACTACCGTTGTACAATAATTTACGAGCTCGATACGAATGAAACGTTGTTTCGCATCATCCTATATATTTCATCTTAATGATTTCATTGACGAAATTTTATTTCCACTGTAGAATATCATGAGGTAACGATGAATACCTTACTTTGGGAAAATAAATAACGCGATTGATATCAGGCTAACTTTGGAAACAAGCTTAGTAATGAAGAATAAGTCATTTAGCTTTCAGAGACTCACGCTTTTCGACATTAGTTATCTTATCTATTTCTGTCTTGTGTTTCTCTGTCAATACGCTTTCATTTCGCCACAATGAAAGCCATCTTTGCACTTGAATTCGTGAGTTCGGTGTTTCTCGACTTGCGTACATCTATCGCGTGTGCTTGAGTGTCAGTGAGAGGACAAGCGAGTGAGAATGAGTCAGGAAACAATAAAAATGAGGAAACCAAAAAATGGCTTTTACCTAACCGTCAATGAAACGTAAAGAATCGTGTTCTATCAAAATGTATGCCTCTTATTATAAGAAAATCCATAGAGTTTTAAAATTATTACGAAAGTCCTTATCAGAGCTGTATTAAAATTAGCAAAAAGTAATAAACGAATGAAGACAAAATACCACGAAGAGCAAAAAATTTTTCGATCAAACGAGTCTCGATATTCCGTTTGCTTAGGTTAATTACGTTGCGTTCCAGGCAAGCCAACATGAGTATCCGTCTATGAACGGTCGTCTCTAGTTTTGCGCTGCTTTAGTCCGAACTTTACAACGCGTGCGTGATGCATGACAAGAGATGGGTGCATACGCACCTAGCTGTGCAGGCAGAGAATCTTCTTCCGTGTTACACACGTCTTCTTCTTCGTTATGGCCGCTAGTGCTGCTTTTGCTACCTGATGGAGGAACGTTAGGATTTTCTTTTAACCACAGTACACGTTTGGTGAGTTCCTGTATCTCGGAAAATTATATTCTTGGAAAATCCACGAGTACGCGCGCGCGCGCGTATCTGTGTATGTGATAAATTTGATACCTTATAGTCACGATGACTTAATTAAAATTGACGCTATTTCGACGATGAGATTGCAAAGAGGTTGCTTTCAGTCGTGAGATTGCGGCGCATCGTGCACGACTTCCATCACGAAGGCGCACGGGATTGAATCCACGTAGTAGAACTTGATGTCGGTACGTCACCGTTTTTCTTGGTATGATGCGCTTCTCCGTTCGTGTCGTGCATGCGTGTCTGGACAGTCAAGCAGCAGAAGACCCTCGCCCCTCTTTCTTTTTGTTCTTTACGGAAACCGCGATCAGAGCACAAAATGACTTCCTCTTCTCTCGTTTGGAATTAAATTACAACGCTGAGTTCGAAGGTCATTGTCAAGTCCGCGTAGCTTTTCTT